>CAKMYA010000017.1:0-629582 GCA_928869825.1 Ustilago lituana | reverse complement strand
ACCTAACCCTAACCCTAACCCTAACCCTAACCCTAACCCTAACCCTAACCCTAACCCTAACCCTAACCCTAACCCTAACCCTAACCCTAACCCTAACCCTAACCCTAACCCTAACCCTAACCCTAACCCTAACCCTAACCCTAACCCTAACCCTAACCCTAACCCTAACCCTAACCCTCAGGCCCAGTTCTGCTCAAGGTTCATCCTAGGTACAAGGTACCTTTGCTCCAGGAACTTGAACTTGACAAGTACCTTGTCTACCCTTCAGACTTCCCTAGGTGCCTCATACATGGTAACCAGGTTATCAGTATCTATGAACTCTATGTTTGCCTGGTTGGGGCTAGCTGCCATGCAGTTAGAATCCAGGCTTATGGTATGAAAACTGAGGTTACCAGGGTACTTCCCAACCTAGGCAACCCAGAACATCCCCTGGCTGCCACCAACTTCTTTGATGTTGGAAGGAACTTTGACCAACCTCATGTTACCTTGGTCAAGCTCCTCAACTTCACTCCAGGTTCAGGAACCTCCACCCAGTACCCCATGCTGCTCAACCTAGGTTCAGGGTATGGTTCAGTCAAGTTGGAAACCAAGTTCAGAGGTACCTTGTTCAAGATCAAGGTCTACCCTAGGTTGGTTCACTGCCTCAAAGCAACCTCAGGTAAAGGTATGTTGTTTGATCCAACTACCTTGATGTCCTGCAGGAAGAGGGAAACCAGCTTCCTCAAGAGGTTGGAGAAGTTGGAGCACTTCTCTGAACTGAACCTAGGTGGACTGAGGTTGGAGGTCACTGTACATGCCCACACCCTACAAGAAGCTCAAGCCAAGGTATCTTCAACCCCCCTCCTCAACCTCCATGAGTACATCCAACCTACCCAGGAGGAGATGGAGAAGTTCAAGCTAGGTATCATGTTCATCAAGAAGAAAAAGTACCTTTCCAACTTCAAGAAGCTACTTCACAAAGCTCAAGAACTTGGAGTCTTCAGGGGTAACAATACCAAGAAGGCAGGGAAAGTTAGGCAGAACATCATCTATGACCTAGGCTTGGCTCTGGGCTGGAATCCAGGTATGAAGCACAACCTGTGGCTCTACAAGCAACCTCAATGGTGGAATTGGGTACCTTCAACTAGGGACATTGATGAACCAGAGGAACTTCAACCTACCCACAACCTCAAGTTCAAGGATCCACTCTCAGAGCAAGTTCACCTGCAAGAGATAGAAAGGTGTGTCAAGATGTACAAGAGAGGTACCTTGTGGAGGTCCATGATCTACAATGAACATGGGTCCAAGGTACCTTTTGGTTCAGCTCAAACCAAGTTCAAGCTAGCTCAACTTATCTGGTCCAGGTTCAAACATGACTGGACCAAGTCCTGCTACCTGGAGAAGGACCCCTTCAAAGATGACCAAGGTACCCTCCAAGGTACCTCCCAACCACCCAAGAAGCTGGATCAAGACCTGGAAAAGTACCATCTCCTAGGTTCCCACATGGTTCCTGAGGGTACCAACCTCACTGAACTTCAAGGCACCACCCACTATAGGTTCACCTCAGGTTACATCAAGGGGGATGGCAACTGCCAGTTCAGGGTACTTTCCAAGATCATCTATGGTACCCAGAGCCACCACCTCAGGGTACGTTCAGAGGTAGTTCAGTACCTTGAACTTCACCAGAACATGGTAGAAGCTGTGCTGGCAACCAAGGAAGTTCCCAGACATCCTTTCCTCACCCATGGCCAAGCTCTCACCATCAGAACCTACCTTACTCAGATGGCAAGACCAGGTACATGGGGGGATGATGCCACTTTAAGTGCAGCAGTAAGTATCTTCAAGTTGAGCTTGGTCATCATCAACCCAGACAGAACCTACTTTGAGGTCAACAAAGTTCCCAACCCCCCTCAGTGGCATGCTTTGTACTACACTGGCAACCACTATGAACTTGTTTATAAGTTTAACCCCAGAGCCTAGGTACCTTGAACCTCCCCTGTACATACTTTGACCCCACCTGTACATAGTTTCTGAAGTCTCCATGGACTTCATCTGAGGTTTTTTCATCCCTCCCTGGAGGGGTTTTTCCTCACAATGAAGTACCTATTCCTAGTTCAATGCAGGTTGTCCAACATCAACAAGGTACCTTGGTTCAAGTTGATCTCCACCATTGAATGTACTTGAACCTCAACCAAAAGTACCTTTCAACTTCAGCAACCCTCCTGCAATGCACACTTGAGATGATCTTGATCTTGGAACAGAGGTTCAAGTACCATCAGAGGTGAGGTTGACTGAGCTTCAAGTACCACCATTGTACCTTGGGTGAGGTTGACAGAGGTTCAGGAACCTCAGCTAAGGTACTTTGGAAGTACCCTTGAGGTCCCTTTGCCCAGACTTTGAACCCCTCTGGCTCTGTAGTGGTCAGGAATTTCCTCACTGCCTGTGTATATACTGTACCTGTATAGGTTCTTCTATGTATATCCACCCTGCAACAGGCCAATTTGGAAGTTTGAAAATTATTTTTTCTTCCCCAAGAGAATCTTGGCTGACAACTTTGAACAGCCATATCTCAGCCAATAGATTAAACTTTAACCCAAACTCACTTGCATCTGGCAGCTCTTGGCAAGCTCTATCACTTTCATTAGTACAGATTTTGGATTAAAATCAGTCCTCAGGAAGAACCCCTTGTAACCCTAACCCTAACCCTAACCCCACACTGAGTAGTAGCAATGACTATGATTGCTACTTCTACATGTGCCTCCATTCAAGTTGGAGTATATATAGAGGTCAGTCAGAACCTTCACTGGCACCACAGGCCTCACCTGTGCAGGTGGAACCTACACTGCAGTCCTGGGACCTAAACCAGTACCATTACCACATGATGATGCTGACTAACAGCATCATGCAGTCTTGAGCATCATCTCCAATGATGGTGGCACAGCTCAACCACACCATACACCTACATGGGGACAGTTAGCCCACTCCTGTCCAGTGTAGAACACTCATCAGGCTACCATGAACATGCTGCATTACCTCTGAATGGAGTGGCAATGGTGGTCAGTCAACATCGAGCATAAGATGCAGTTAACATTGATCTCAAGTGAAATTGACATTTACTGGCTGTTAACCTTGAACTCAAACAAAATTGACATTTGCCTCAAGTTAACATCGATTTCACATGTCTGGCACATGACCACTGACACTTATTACCCCCTTTCTCCCTCCCACCACAGAGCCTATTAGCATCATTCCACTTGAAAGCTGGTCAGTTCCCATTGCTGCTAAGGAGCAATGGGACTTTGAACCTGTTGCCTATGAGGCAAGCACCAATGCTCTCCCTCCAATCAACAGCCACCAACTTTGCCCATGACATCAAACACAGCTTTCTTACAAGCATCAGAGCTGAGTGCACTGCTGGATCTACTGCTGGCCTCCATACTAACCTTCCTGCACATTGAGAGCATTGTCAATGAAACTGGCAAATGCAGAGGGCCAACACACCACTATCACTCACTTTCCACCATGAGGACATGCTCCTCATGGCCTGGTGGATACTCCCTGCCTGGATCAACATTCTCCCCCTCAATAATGTCAGAGCTGGTCTCCTAGACCCCACAAGCATAACACCTGGTTCCAACAGTGAGATATGCCCATGCTTTGTTTCACTCTCTTCACCATCACAGCAAGGAGCTTCAGGGGCCCTTCAGGGGCCCTTTGATCTGGTGACCATATCTGCAATCCCACATGCCTTCAGCTCCTTCTCTCATCCAGTTCATAAGAGGACCTGAAACTCTTTCAAGTTAATGATGGTATTCCCTTCACTCTCTGCTGCCATTTGCTCACACAATTTTTTCCTTTTTCAATCACTGACAGTGACACATTTCCAGGGTTGATGTTCCATACACAGTAGATTTCCTCTTCACTCTGGTCTGCAATCAGTGCTACCACCTTGGTCACCACAGTTGTCAATGTCATTCCACAGTGCCCCCTCCTGGTGCAATGAAATGCACCACCTATAAAATCATTGGCATCAATTGCCCCCTATTGTACTGCAACCTCTTGCAGCATACAGGGCATCTTTATCCAAGCCTGGCAAAAACTCCTCACTCTTCTTTCTGTGGCAGCCACAGGCTGAGGGGTCTTTATGCATGACAAACAGGGTTTGGGTCAATACCTTTCTTGGGGACAATGCTGCAGTCTAGGCACACTCAGTCTGCCACCACTGCTCTGCCACCACTGCTAACCCTCCATTCATCCTGCAATGCAGCTCTCACACCACCACCAACTTCAATCATTGTCTCTGTTGCATCTTACAGCCCTGCCAAGAAAACTTCAAAAAATAAAAAGATGCATCTTATGGTTGATTTCAAATGAAATTGATGCTAAGCAGGTTTTATTGTCAACTTCACATAGAGGGCCATCTGATGCTGTTGGACAGTCATGACAGGTGATGAATGTGATGAAATCTTACCAAATGCTCTGGATGTGATCAGTGGTGGCCTTGGTGGCATCTGGATGACACGGTGCTGGTGTACTGGGTCCTCCAGTAATGGTTACATAATGACACAGGGGCCCCTTGACACATGCTGGGAGCATTGTTGTCTGAACAATAAGCCTTCCTACTGAAGCTTATCTGGTAGTTGGAATGTGCATAGCAAGGTGGAGTGGGCAAATACATGATAAAGATGAGGTACTTGGGTCATGGCTGGAACATCTTTATACAAAATAATGCAAAAAGGTGGAAAAAGATGGAAAAATGGTGACACAAAAATGGCAAAGTGTCTGAGTCTATCCCAGGCCCAAGCAGAAGTTGCAGGCAGCACAGGCAGCCTGATGCCATCATATCTCTGCACAGCATTGGCATCATCCACAGCAACCTCAAGATTGATAACTGTCTCCTCCATCTCACTGATGTCATGCCCACATCTGCTTGGGCAAACATCTACTCTCAATACAGTTCCTCTGGATGGTCTGC
The DNA here is from genome assembly GCA_928869825.1 of Ustilago lituana. Taxonomy (NCBI): domain Eukaryota; kingdom Fungi; phylum Basidiomycota; class Ustilaginomycetes; order Ustilaginales; family Ustilaginaceae; genus Ustilago; species Ustilago lituana. The sequence goes on along the minus strand of CAKMYA010000017.1, from coordinate 624,628 downwards.
TAAAGGTCTCACCTTGATTGATTTTGGTCAAGCAATCAATACTTCTGCTTATCTGGAAGGACAAACATTTGTAGCTGATTGGGACACCAACACAAAGTGATTGTCCAGAGATGCACAATGGCAAAAGCTTTCTGTACAAGACTGACTGGTTGGCATCACCACTGTTGCTCATTGCCTCCTCTTTGGTCATTACATGGAAACCAAACAGGAAGGAGGGAAATGGAAGGTGGTGGTGGGGATGTAAGGGCTTATTGGCAAACAGACCTTTGGATACTCGCTTTTCGATGTCTGTCTCAACCCCAAACATGAAGGCCAACCACTGAACAAGGATGAGGTGCTCGAGAAGCTTGAAGAGCATCTGGACAAGATGCAGGCCTGGTTGGAGGGCAACTCGAACAAGGGAGGAAAGAATCTCAAGGTCTGTTGAGGAAGCTCGAAATCTGGGCCATGAAGCAGGGCCATTGAATAAATTGACAAGTCTTTAAACTCACAGCATGATAGCTTGCTTGCTTGTAGTTAGTTGTTTGCTCCGTTGTGTGGAGCCTCCGGCGTGGTAAGCCTAGCAGTGAGGCAATCGCTGGAGTTTGTGGGAATACTGTGCCGTATCTTTGAGGATCCAGCTTCCGGAGTGAAAGAACAGACGAACAAAGACAGCAAGATGTGGTTCCGAGGGTATGATTACACGCGCCGAATGCTAACGTAGGTAAGATCTCCATTATGTCTCTTCCTCCTCTTCCTCCTCCGCTTCCTTTTGTCCTTCCATGTGCACTCCAGGCCGGTCGATTGAGCGGAAATAGCCCATGACCGAGTAATCAAACGGAGCCGTCCTTGTGAGGAGCTCGGGCAACTTTTCGCCAAAGGACTGGGTGGTATCGCGACGGGTCGAGCGGCGTTTTGACGGGGTGGAGTTCTGCGCTGGTGCAGGCGCCGAAGCGTGTGCGGACGGCTTGGATACTTCTGCTGAGCTTGGCTTGGCAGGAGACTCTTGGGTCATCGGTACTGGGGCAGATTTGTTACCCCTGCCGAAAGGCGTGGTGCCGAGGAAGGCTGCGAGGATACTCTCTGCCTCACTCTCGGTAAGCGCACCGCCAAAAGGCCTGCCCTTTTCGCGCTTCGACGCGGGTTGGTCCACGTCCGAGTCCAGCGCCTCTTCAAGCGCCTTCTTGCTATCTGGATGAATGCCCGTGGCTGAAGGGGATCGTGACAGCACAACTTTGAGCCTCTTCTTGGCGCCATCGCCTTTGTCTGACGATGCCTTGGCAGGACTCGATGTTGCTTCAGGATCCGATGCTTGGATCTCGACCAAGGACTCTGAGACTTTGAGCGAGCCGGTATCCGGCACGGTAGGATACATGTAGCCAAGCGAGGAAGCGATGGAAGAAATGGACGAGGTGGTTGATGACGCGGAAGGAGATCGATGGTCGCGCGCCTTGACGGGAGATCGTCGAAGACTGTGACTTGTCCTACGGGCCAATGGAGAGCGACTGCTGCCTGCATGCGGTGGTGCATTGGCGTCATCGAGAGCTGAGTCGACTTCCTCGTCCTCATCTTCATAATCAAAGTCCGAGAAGGAGTGTTCTGCATACTGTCGCTGTCGTGCTGATGCGACGGCAGCAGCTGCTGCAGCGGCGCGCTGGGGACGGCCATTACACCTCGAAGGCGTAGGTTCGGCCTTGTCACGAGCTTCGGACTTGGATGTTGGCATGGACTTGCCCTTGTAGGTGCCTCCGACTTCGGGACTGCCATGTCTGCGCGTCTGTCTCTCTGGTGAAACAGCGTCTGATGCTCCTCGAGCTTTGTTTGATATGTCGTGCGAATGCGCAACCGAGGCTTTTCTCTGTGCAGGACTTGTCTCCTCGGCATGGCCACCTGACAGTCTGCGTCGTTTTCGTCGACTGTCTTCCACAGCCTCGACAGCGGCAGCAGTGAGCGGTGTAGGGAGACTATCGACTCTGTGCTTTGGCTGTCGTGAGCTGACCCTGCGCGACACATCGCTTTTGTCGTGTGGTGTTGGCGATTGCTTTGGTGTCGGGCTCGCACTGTCGGCTGTCTCCCAGGTTGCACGTCCACCCTTGATGCGGATCTTGAGCCTGGGCGACTGACTGCGCGCCTCCGAGTCCTCACGTGCAGCAGCTGTGGCCCTGTCTGCATTGGCGTCGCTCTTGTTTGTCAGCGCCGATGGTCCCGGAGAAGCCGACTTTGCATCGCTCGAAGTGGACAGTAAAAGGTCATAGCGCTTGAGGGTCTCATAGGCGTCGGCGAGAAGCTCCTTCCGGACATCTTCGATTCGCTCGTGCAAGGGCTTCGCTTCCACATTTGACAGCTGCTGATCTTTGTCGTTGGCGGAAGCTTCGGATCTGACCTGGTCTCGGGCAATGACGATTGGCTGAAGCATACGAGCTTCGACAGTCTTGAGCTGTTCGATTCGCGACAAGAGCTTTTGACGGTCCCGAGAGAGCCGATCGACTTCAGCCTTCCTTTGCCGCTTTTCGGCGGTCTCTGGCTTGCGGTGCCTGCGCTCGTAGGCAGCATCTGAGGTGTCCTCTGCGGCTTCGGAGCGGAGACCGCGAGTTTTAGGCATGTAGAGGGTATCATCGCGTGGTTTGAAGTCGGGCGTCTCGATGAGTTGCTGCCGTTTGATGGCCAGTGTGGAGACGAGCGAAGACGACGAGGCTGCGGAAGATCTAAGAGGGTTGGGGGTCAAAACACCCACTTTGTTGTTGTCGGTTGGTGCCGGTGTTGGTGTGAGAGGCGGACCGTTGTCGTCCTTTTCCGCCTTGATTTGAATGTCGGTGGAAACGCTGGGACTGGAAGGAGAGGTTGTATGCGGATAGACGGCGCGGGCTGAGACTTGCGCATTCGAGGTGAGCACCACGATGGACGAGGTGGTGAAGATGCTAGCTGACGATCCGGAATGATGCGATGATGGATCTGAAGCGTTTCTTCCACCTGAGAGTGTCTTGCCTGCTTCTGTACCGGATGCATGGTTACTAAAGGAGGAGGACGATGGCGATGAAGGATCAAGCATGAGAAGCTCTTCTTCCAGCATGGAACCGGCGAGGAGAGACGAGACTTGGCTCAAACGTGCAGGCATCATGCGCCGGCGAGAGGTACGCTGTACGGTAGATGTCGAAGCTGTGCGGCTGATGGAGAGACCTCGATCTGGTGCAGGTGGAGTAGAAGGCGAACCGGACGCCAAAGACTTTCCAGCGTCGGAGGAGGAGGAGGAGGGCATCTTGGTCGACAATGGCCGTGCTAAAGGTGCAGGTGGATTGTGTGGGGTTGAGGGCGCAGACGGAGGAGGCGAGCTGGGCGGAGATGACAGCTGCATATCCACGTCGGCAACATCTTGTGCTTCTCTGAGATTGACGGCATCGCGTGAAACTGGCTCTGGCTTTGCTGGCAATGGTTGAGCTTCCGTCATGACCACGTCGCTGTCAGATGTTGAAGGGCTGTGAAGATCGGTGCCATCGCTCAGCGAATCCTCGGTTTGGGAGAGACGGTGACCACCTGACTGGATGTTGTCAGGCTTGGATGATGATGTTGTTGGATCCGCATTGCTTCCCGAGGAAGATGCCGCAAAGAGCGAGGCAAACAAACCGGCGGCCATCTTGTGCGGATGATACTGCGCCAGCTCGGCAGCCGACGACGGCTTTGCCAGCGGCTGGATGGAGCTAATCGTCGATTCACGAAGAGCGCATTGATATGGTCTGCAGGTACATACGTGCAACACTGCTTGTGACCCAAGCAGAAGATGTCGGTGTGATGTTTGTTGGACCGGTAGTTTGTGGTTGGCAGAGTTTGTGAAAACACACGCTGCAGGTCAATGCGCGTTTGACGTAGCGTGCTGAGCGTTGTTAGAGCAATCACGTCGCAACTTGTGTCAGATAGTGACTAGAGACAGAAGCGTATGGTGGTGGAAGGGAGCCCAAGGTGCCGAGTCGGAGGCGAAACAAGATCATTCAAGAGCTCGGTGAGGTTGCGCCCGTTGAGCAAAGATGCATCGCATCTGTCAGTCTCTGAGTGTGAGGATGACAGCCAATTGCGTGCACTTCTGCCTTTCGAAAAAAATCAAGACGCCTCTCCACGGCGGAACGAAGGAATCGGACCCTTTCCTCATCCACTGCCGACGTGCCAGCATCAGTCACACTTTCGCATCTGCCGAAGCCATCTATCTGTCTGTCTACGCATTGGCCTGTTCTATGGGTCACGGTGGCTAGCGAGTGGCTGGATGGGCTTTGGCCTCTGAAACGGCTGACAATACCGTTCGGATGTGCCGTTGACTAAGTACTGTATAGGCCGACCAAGAAATTCGCCTTGACAGAAAACAATTCTTTACCTCCCCTTTTTGCTTGATTGCGTGTAAAAGGTCCCAATCACGATTGTTAGTTCACTCCGCCCAAAATCCATCTGTTCACTCTTGACCACCACATGCATGCTACGCTCGCGCTCGAGTGTTCATGGTGGCACGCTGTACTCGCATGCAGCGATCCTTCTTGACACATACACTTTGAGCACAGCTCTACCTGGGTCACACGCTCATCCCGTCCGACCTCGAGACTGCCTCATACCACCAACACCTAATCACCGTCGCTCGCTCGTGCTCGGGGTGCTGATCATTCAGGCATCAACACCGTCTCGTGTGCTGAGCTGGTCTAAGTCGACGGGCTTTCCACTAGCTATCAACCGCAGTGCCCGGCTCGCGCAACGATATAACGATGCAGACGTCGTACAACACTTCGCCGGACTCGCGCACTCGCGCAAAGGTGCGAATGGAGCCACTCGCCTCGCTATCCCGTCCCTCCGGTTCTTCTTCTTCCTCTTCTGCCTCTTCCACCTCTATGCTCGGCTTTCCCATCCCAACGGACCTCCTGCTCGGCTTGCTGCTCAACAAGACCTTGCTCGCATCAGCAGCATTGCTCGTACGCACCTGGCTCTCGTCACCACACAGCGAATCGATCCACTCTCAACTGTCGTCCATAGCATCGTTTGCGGACATCGACATTACAACATCGGCCGATAGCAGCAGAAGCATCTCAGGCAATACTAGCTCGTGGGCCATCGCTACCCTCGTCTTCTTGATCGCTGCCGTCCTTCAGGGCGTCTGGTTCAAAGCATGGCAATGGATTCCGGCCATCAAGCGTGTCGATAAACGCAGACTTTGCGCCTTATCGGCCATCACATTTGCACAGCTGCTTGTCTGGCTCATGGCGCTTCGCAAGCTTGATGCGGTCAACGTCATCATCTTTACTCAGTACTGCGAAATATGGGCGGTCGACTTAGCAAGAAGTCTCGGCGGTCGCAGCTATGGCGGCTACACGACTCTGTTTGCCCTTGCCATCTCTTTCCTTTCGTCCATCTCCAATGCCGGCTCCCCGACCTCAGGCTCGCTCAACTACTCTGGTCACATCCTCGACATGTACGCAGATGCCGATCTTCCCGACAGCCTTCGACGAAACAGACCTGCCGGCTTGGCTTCACCCTCACAGCTTCGTGCTGCTTCAGCTGCAGTGGAAGCCTCGGCCGCCAACTTTAGTGTCTTTGGCACTCTCACTGGCCACGCCTATCTGCTGATCTTTGCGCTGCTGACGATCGAGAAGGAAAGCGCGCTACTGAGCGCGAGTAGGGATACAGGCGGTCGACGCAGGGCTGGTATTGTGGCTACCATTCTGGCATCTGCGTTCACTCTACCCGCATCGCTTTTCCTGCGCCTGTTCGGGCTAAACACCTTCCCAACGCTGTCTTCGCTCGTATCAACCTCGACCGGCAACACACCAGGAAGCCTCAGTCACCTGCCAGCGTATCTCGCCATCAGCTTCGGCTTCCTGATCCTCGAACCGCTCGTCAGCACGTCGATTGAATCGCATGCTTCGACCAAGGACCGAGTAGCCCATGGCTGGCCGATTGCAGTGCTGGCTTCCTTTGCAATCGGATTCGTCGGGTTCGGCTACAAACCGCTCTGGTCTCAGGTGGCTGTTGCTCTGCTCGTCGGTCAAGCGCTTCGCACGATTCTCAAGAACTCGCCAGATCACGTTTCGTCCCGCTTCGCTTCCTCTCCCAGCAAGGGAGAGACTGCTCCCGGTAGCGCACCAGCATCAAGGTCGTCCGACGTATCAGCTTTGCAAGAACTCGTCGATTCGTTGACTTCGGCTGTAGCAGCTACACGACGCACGGTCAAAGTGATTCTCGCCAATCCCGACTCGAGAAAGATCTTCCAATTCCTGATGCTCAATCTTGCCTTCATGGGCGTGCAGCTTCTGTGGGGTGTCTGGACGAACAGTCTGGGTCTCATTAGCGATGCGATCCACATGTTTTTCGACTGCGCTGCGATCGGCATGGGTCTCTTTGCCAGTGTGATGGCGACTTGGCCGACGGATTCGACGTTTACGTACGGATACGGAAGGGTCGAGACGCTCAGTGGCTTCGCCAACGGCATCTTTCTCATTCTCATCTCGATCTTCATCGTATTTGAAGCGGTGCAGCGTATCATCGAGCCGCCAGTGATGCACAACAACACACAACTGCTGATCGTCAGTAGCATGGGTCTGGGAGTCAATCTGTTCGGCATGTGGGCGACAGGAGGACATCACCATCATCATCACGGTCATTCGCACAGCCACGATCACGGACACGGTCATAGCCACGGACATGGACACGACCACGGACACGGGCATGGACACTCGCACAACATGATGGGCGTCTACTTGCATGTCATGGCCGACACGCTGGGCTCGGTCGGTGTCATTATCAGCACGCTGCTCATCGGTCAGTTTGGCTGGACTGGATTCGACCCGATCGCATCGCTGTTCATCGCTTTCATGATTGTTGGCTCGGTGATTCCACTGGTGCTCGAGTCAGGGAGGATCCTTTGCCTGGAAGTGGGAGAACACCGCGAGACCGAGATGGTGGAGGCGCTGGACGAGCTCAAGAAGATTGATGGGGTGGCGTCGTATCACTCGCCACGGTTCTGGCCGAAGGATGCAGAGACGCTGATTGGTGTTATTCGAGTTCAGGTGATTTGGCCTGTGACTGAGCCAGCGACTCAGGATTGCCAGCCTGGACATGCGCAAGGGCATTTGCACGATCACAGTCATGATCATGGCCACAATCACGCGATCGAGCACTCGACGCACAGCAACAGCAGCGGCGCACTTGCTCAATCAGGCTCTTGTACACCGGAGGCGATCGCAAAAAGGGTGGAGAGCTTGCTTAAAGCGCGGATCAACGGCCTAGAAAGTGTAGCTGTACAGCTCGAGAGGATTGGAGGAGGAAGCGGAGGTGGTGCAGCTTCGCCAAGCGGGCCAGGGTCGAGTACGCCAATGTCGGCGTCTCCGTCGTACAGCAGCGTGTATGATGCCAGCCCGTCGGCTGCGAAAAGCAACGGAGTGCATAATCTGTCCCCCTCTACGGCGCATCGGCATCATCATTAGTATGTCACAACAGCACACAGTGCATTGAACTCCATCGCTGCTATTAGTATAAGCCTCAAGGCAACACCAGAGCGTGTCTGTGTATGCTTGCGTGGAACCGTAAAAGGATAATGCAGCGAGTCGATGGGAAAGGGTGGACACATCGTAAAAAGTCGCGCTGTGTATAGGTGATACACCGCATGTTACACTGGCAGTGCATCCAGTATGATACACTCACTGTAAGCAAATGACGTGAGGTTGAGAGTCCTTTGCCTTGCTACGCAGCGTTTGGCTCGTCTCGATCGTCCGAGCTTGCTTGTATTCTTTGCCAATGTCGATGCATTTGCCAGGATCGCAATACACCCTTTGAACGGCAGACAAATACGCGCGGGGCCGTTCCGCGGCACGGGGCAACACAGAGCGCAATTTATGCAACCCCGCATTTCTATTTTGTGCTGCATTCCGTCCTAGAGCCTGTTCAGTATCAGGGTGTGCATCGCAGAAATTTTTACAGCCGAAGAGGCAGCCATGAAGAGGAGGAGGGACGTCAGCTGAGCTGTCGTTGCCGAAGTGATGCGCACGCACGCACAATTTAACTTAGCCTGATCTTTCTGCTGCAGGTAGGGTCGACTTCCCCACGGGGAAAACTGCTTGACAGGTGATGGAGGGGACAGTGCTCTATGCACACAGTACGTGCACTGGCATTCTATCCCTGCTTCTGCGGTAGACTTGGTCTGAGCGTACCCCACATTCGAGGCCAATCAGCGCAACCCTGTTTCCCTCCAAGCAGTGTGATTGTGCGTTGTGGTCATGGGAACGTCCCATCTGGCATGCTCTGTGGTGTGCCAGCTGGTGGAGAGGCCTCGGCTCATGCCCAGGTTGTGGTCTCCAATAGAGCCTATGCGAAGCAGCGAATATAAAGCCTATCGAGCTTGTGCAAATTGCTTCGCATCCTTCCCTCCAAGCGTCTCCATCTAAGCTCTGTTGTATCGCCATGCCGCCCCTCTCCACGCACACCACAGCCCAGGCAGCGTTGCAGGCCTTTGAGCAGCACCGTTTCTTCTGGCTCGGCGCCATCTCTGTAGCGTCTCACCAGCTCGTTTTTCGTCATGTCGAGCTTTGGCCTTTGCAGCTAGTTGCACTCACTTCGGCACTCTTCACAATCGACGTGTCTCTCCGCCATTCCCTCAATGCCACGCCCATCTTCCCTGAGGCCGCCAAGTCGGCGTACGTCGATCTGGGGGTGTGGACCGTGGGCGTCATGGTCAGCATGGGCGTGTACCGTCTCTTCTTCCACCGCCTTAGGCACTTCCCTGGTCCCAAATCGTGGGCACTCTCCAAGTTTGCCTTTGTGACCACTGACGTCAAAGGTCTGCGCCCTCGAGTCATTGAAGAGGCTCACAAGAAATACGGTGATGTCGTTAGGACGGGCCCCCGCGAGATCTCCATCAACGCTCCGACAGCTATTGTCCCCATTATGGGCAGCAAGAGCTCCTTCTGGCGTGGCCCTTGGTATGTTGCTACTGCTGGAGCCCGTAGCCCCCACATTCCGCGCAACCTTCATTCGACAGTGATCGAGTCGGACCATGCAGCTCGTCGCAAGATCTGGGATGCTGCCTTCTCGGCCAAGGCGCTCAAGGGCTACGAGTCGATTCTGATTGACAATATCGACAACATGGTCAGCCAGCTCGAGAAGCGCTCGCAGCGCAAGGAGAAGGTCAACATCGACGACTACTGCTCCTTCTACTCGTTTGATGTCATGTCCCAGGCTGGCTTTGCTGGCGACTTTGGTCTACTCAACCAAGGTCAGCTCACTCCCATGATCCAGGCGTTGGAAGACTTTATGTCGTTCGTTCAGGTGGTTGGAAACTTGCCCTATCTCGTCGATATCCTCGGTATGGCGCCAAATCCCATCGTCGAGTTTGACAGGTACATGGCCAACATGGTGAAGGAGCGAAAGTCGCGCAAGGTGGCTGTCCCGGATATCATGAGCCATCTGCTGCATGAAGTTGAAAGCGAGAAAGGCAAGAGCGGCGAGCGAAAGGATGCCGAGGCAACAGCCGATGCGCGACTGATCATCGTTGCGGGTAGCGACACCTCATCCACGACTATGGGTATTGCCCTGTTCTTCCTGATGGAGAACCCCGAGATCCTGGCAAGCCTCCGCAAGGAGCTGCTTGATGTGTTCGGCGACGACCCTGCCCTGCTCACCGACTTCGCCCGAATGGACGACAAAACGTGCCCTCTGCTGAACGCCATCATCAACGAGTCGTTGCGAATTTTCCCTCCTGTGCCCACTGGTCTACAGCGTGTCAGCGCCTCCTCGGCGGTCGTTGATGTCAATGGCACCAAGACCGTGATCCCTGCCAACACCATCGTCACGCTCCCCATCTGGACGCTTCACCGAGACCCTCGCAACTTTTCGCCCGAGCCTCTCAAGTTCCGCCCCGAGCGCTGGATCCACCCTGAAAAAGAGGAGCGCTTCAACAAGGCTGCATTCACGCCTTTCTCGTTTGGCAAGACGTCATGTGTTGGCAAGGTACTGGCTTACATGGAAATTCGTCTGGTCATCGCCAACTTGGTCAGGCGATTCGACTTTGTCCCCACCGAGAACTACAACGCACAGAAGTTCCAGGATGGACTCGTCGATGCCTTCGTGACGAAGCGCAACCACAAGCTGCCCGTCAACATCAAGATTCGAGACCATGTTGGACCTTGAGATGAGATCAGCTGCAAAGGTGCAATTGTTGAATCACAATGCTACTGCTCTGTTCATTGCACCTCGTGTCTTTGACACATCGTGAGTGCTGTTCCAGCGATAGAAAGACTGTTGTCGATCTGGTTGCTACAATACAGATTGTCGAGACTTTCAACCCATGCGTGTGCGTGTGTCTGTGACTGTGTCCGCTGCTGTATCCGCTGGAGTAAGGCTCGAGACCAGATCAGGAGGATTAAGGCTTGACACGAGCCATGACCACCAATCGTGCATGTCTTCGCCCACGTCAGGCTGACGTGTTTCCATCAGATCTGAATCCATGCTTTGCAATGACAAGCTTTGTGGCATCAGGGCATCGAGCTCCGCCACAGGCGGTTGTGGCTTGCTGTGACCAGCGCCGTGGGACTGCATCTGCTGCGGGGCGAGTGTAGCATCGGTGCTGGCTTGGAATTGCTCGGGCATCGCAACACTTGCTCGATTTCTTGATGTGGGTCGAGAGCCTCGGATCATGTTACCGGAGTCATCGAGCCCGAATTTGCGCCTCACTCGGCTCCGAATGAGGCTGACGATGCTGATCTCCTGCCAGATGCAGCGATTGGGATCGACACCTTGCTGGCGCTGATGCTCTTGTGCAAACTCCAGGAACTCATCTAGGAGCGGAAGATGCCCCCTCACTCGTTCCAGGTGCGGCTCTGATAGCAAACAGATGCCCAAAGTAGACGTTGCATGGAAGTAGAAGAAGCGGCCACCAACAAAGCTCTCTCTGGCCATATCGTCGGGCCAACGGAGTTGTTCCCGCAAGCTGGTCCTGGCATGATGGTCGCCAATCGCGGCTTCCATAGCGACTTGGCGTGATCTCTCAAAGTCCGAATCGGCACTGCCCCGCCGCAAGAATGGGATGTGGATCGAGATAAGCAAGTAGCAGATACTGATGTGCAGCACGAAGCGCTGGAGGACGATCTTGCGAAAGGAGCCGGTGTCTCTGCCTGCACGAGGGCGCGTCAGGGTGAATCCAGTGCGTGCATCATCCATGCGATAAGGCAGCGGCAGATTGTCGCGAAAGTCTTGCAACTCGCGGTCTAAACGAAGAACTTCATCGTAGACCATGTCGCGTTCATCCGAAAAGAAGAGGTCTAGGGCTTTGCTGACGATGCGAGTGAGTTTGTACCGGATGCGCAAGACGACTCCGAAATCAAAGTGCATTGGGTCGCTGTCTCTCAACAGGCAGTCCTTTGGAGGTTGAGTGTCGCAAAACGGCTCGTGAATGAAGGGTGCCTGACCCACAATGAGGCTTGAGAAGCGATCTTCCATATAGAGGTGCATCCAGATTGTGCGTCGCATTTCGGCTTCCCGACTCTCGCCCATCTCTTGGCTAGGGGCAGGGCCGAGTCGATGTAGACCCAAAATCTGAGCTTCGCGGACTGCACAGCCTAGAACGAGCCAACTATCCTTGGCTTGACGCTGAAGGATCAAGAAGCGCGCCAGCAGAGTGTACGAGAGGACAATGAAAGGATCGTGGCACTGAATGCTGCCAGCAAGCATATGAGACTTGCGGCATTGGAAGCTCATGCGAGCGGCGCGAGCTGCACCTTCTGCTTCGGTACCTAGGCTTATCGGCTGAGCGATGTAGGTGAGGGAGAGAATTGCAAAGAGGAGGGCGATGACCGAGAGATGGTTGGGACCATCTTGACCATAAGTGATGTCAGTATCGCCCCAAATGACATCGACTGCCGAGTTGACGGCTTCACGGAACCACATTTCGTCAAAAGGAAACATAAGCGGGTTGATATCGCGAAAGAAGATGTCGAGGAGAGTGGCGGTTTGATCCTGTGAGGGTAAGGCAGAAGCTAGGTTGCGGATCTCGTCTTGTTGGAGGCTGCCTTCGCGGACGAGCCGCTCAAAGTGAGCGCTAGGCGGATAGCTCTGTGTCGATGAGGAGAATTCGAGCAATTCGGCGCCAACCTGAGCTCGAAACGGGAGCGACGCTGCGGTGGTGATGCCTGGATTGCTTTTCCTCCTTGGTGTCGAGGATCCATGTTGCCTGCTATCTGGAGTCGAACGTGCGGATACTGCTTTTGCGCTGGGAGAGATGGCTGAGGAGCTCACATCTGGTGTTGCAGTGGATGGACCAGCACTGGTAGATGAGACCGCGTTTGGCCCTTGAGGAAAGTTGTGAGTGCTGATGCGTTGATGCGAGTTACGGCTGGCCTCTACAAGCTGCGAGAGTATGCCTTCGAGCTGCCTCATTCGGTGGTGAACATCATGAGCGCTGCCATCGTGCGGGATGCAAGCAGAGGCAACGCCACGTTCGACACACTTTCCACACGGGGTCTCGCGATGGCTTTGCAACGTTGAGTGATTTCTGCAGTTGGACCCTTTCTGCAGCAAACGACATCTCGTAGGAAATTTGCTCACACTACGCAGTCACATAATCTCGACCTCAGCAAACTTGTCAGCTGTCTATTTGAGTCTATGGTGAGTCTATGGTAGTATTATATAAAGGATGCCAGCTTCGAAGCTCGGCCATGCCGATAGGATGACTAAAATTGGCGTTCGAGAATCCAGTCGGTCTGTACACAGCTGCCGATAGTAAAGTCGTGGTCACCAACCTTTTCAAAGTGATTTCTCTGGTAAAACTTGTATGCTTTGGGGTTGTGCTCCCATACGCCGAGCCACATTGCCTTGTATCCCTGATGGATGGCATAGTCGATTGCTGTTGTCAAAAGCTTGGATCCAACGCCACGTCCATGAGCTCTCGAGTCAGTGTAGATGCGTTGCAATTCGATTGTTTGTGGTGGCTTGAATTTGAGGCAGGGCTCGTCCGAAAAGCGATTCAGCTGGACAAAGCCGAGCAGCTTGTTGGAGCTGTCGTCCTTTGCAACGTAGAAGCGGTAAGTGTGCGTATCCTCGATCTCGTTTCTGATGACGCCTGCGTCGTATGAAGTTTTGAGATAGTTGTCCATGTCCTCGGCAGGCATCGAGTAAGCAAACGACTCGTAAAACACTCTTCCGCCCATGGATGCGATTTCGGCAGCATCCGAAGGGCTTGCAACGCTGATGGTGAAGCTGATCGGATCAGCCGTGATGCTTGTCTCGACTGCCATGACGCAGTGCAGCACGAGAGCGAGGGAGGGCACGGGTTTCAGCTCGAATGCCCTATGTTTGATGCTCGATGTTGCCAACTTGCAAAGTGCGTACCTGTCATTGTCTGTATGTTGAGACGGATCTTTTGGCTGGTTTGAGCGTTGGCTGCAATAAGAAATGCTGGAGCAACGACAAGATGTCAAGCATCTCTCCTGCAACCCTTTTTATTCTCTCTGATAGCGGATCAGCCGACCACAACTCTGGATGGAAAGCAGTCATAATGATAGCTTCAGCACGATCAAGGTGGCAGCAGAACGGCGGCTAGGATCCTTGGTGCTTCTTCTCGAGGTCCTCTAGCGGACTTGAAACAAGACTGTGGAGGAACTTTCAGCAACTGAAGGACGTTACACATGGCGTTCAGACTGCTCTCGTGTCGTCGGAATGAATGCTCGTCGGAAAAAGGCCTGGTTCTCTCCTCTCTCACCACTTCTAGTAGGTACTACTGCCGACAGCAGCGCTTCCACAGGCTCAAGCCGACGTTCTCGGTCCCATTCCGCCTCCGCTGCTTGGCCCTTGCACGCTGTCAGACGCCAATCTCAGGATTGCAACAGTGAAAGTGATGAGTACAGTAGCACCATTGTTACGCCATATGTCTTGTTCGCTCGTGACTGAACGTGACTCGAGCAACACCTCCTCGGACTTTCGGACTTGTGTCTTGTCTAGTGCTGAACCGCATGATCTTCCCTTTCACCTTTGACTCAGGGTAGCGACGCAATTCGCAAGGGGCTCACCAAGGTGACCGCACATATCGAACAACGATGGCAGCTCTGTCTGCAGCTCCAAGGCTCGATACTCTGGGCTGTTTTTGTATAAGACCTATTTTCGCAATGATCATGATTCACTGTCAATCCCACTTTTCCATTCTTTGTCTCGAAGCTTCACGACCCCGTTTCGCCTTCGATCCTTGGACCCCGTCGAGCGTCACTATGGAGTTGAGTGTTCGACTATCGCGCTCTGTGCTGGTCCTCCCCAGCGCGGACCAGCTGCACGGGAGCTTTGATACACCACCGGCCTATGATGCCACTTCTCCCATTCATTGCTCGCCTTCGACCTTCTCTTACGAGCCGTCGTCATCAGTAGAAACAATGTCGTCGTCACCGTCGCTATCATCTTCCCAGCCCACCCTAACCGCGTACATTACCCTTAAGGCCCCACCTCGCCACGCAGCAAGGCAGACTCTCACATCCCTTTGCACCAAGCTGGTCGGGTATGAGTCGATCGCTTACAACAATGGTGGCTTTGAACAGAGCTGTCCCATCGATATCCGCGCCCCCGTTCCTTTGCCACAGCCGCTCGACCTTGAGCCGGGCCAAACATACCACTTCCAAGCAAAGATACCACACCCCAGCGACATGCCACCCAGCGTGCAGCTTCAGGATGCTAGGCTGAAGTACAGGGTGCAAGTCGAAGCAAAACTGCAGTCCACCAGTTCCAAAGCTATGTGGTTGGGATCCATCTTGCAGGGCAAGAATCTGTCCACCCACACCGACTTGCTCGTTCTTCAAACTGCAATAGCAGAGTCCAACGCGTTCTCGAATGTCAAGTACGTCTCGATCGATGGCTTGGGATCGACATGTATATCCATGACACCTTCGTCTTGTCTTATCGGCAGAAGCACGATGGTGTGCCTCACCTTCGCCGATCCCAAAGCCAAGGCCAGAATCAAGAAAGTCGAGTTAGTTCTTGTCCAATGCACCAACATTCGTTCTCGACTGAGGCTCTCATCGGCATCGTCCATACTAAGCCAAAGCTCTACTTCGACCTGCAATTGGATGGTCCGACACCGAATCTTGACGCCACGATCCGAAGAGTTGAGAAGCGTCAAGATGAAGACTTGTTAACTGCTGTGTTGGAAACTATGTTCCTACTCCCAAACCAAACCGAGGTGCAGCCGTCAACTTTGTTGGGGTCCAATTCGGTGATCGAGATCTCGCATCATCTTCAACTCAGCATCCGCTTCGCTGATCTCGCGTGCCCAGGCCAAGACTTTCGATCGTTCACTTGTTCTTGGCCGGCTAGACTGGCGCATCCCGAGGCCGTCACCAGTCATACCCAAGAAGAACTGCCAGCATACACTCAAACGGACCTCCCGTCCAAAGCTTGTCGGGATCGCGAAAGCTCGTCGGCCATCAGCCACGGATGACATGGTAGATATACCCATAACGCTTGTCCTTAAAACGGTTGTATCAGATTTAAAGCTCGGTGGTATGCGACTCGAAACGCATCGGGAAGGGGTATCTGAGTGAAAGCCATGCACGAACGTACTTTGGCCAGATCCAAGCATCCTCGGCGATAGCCTGGCTTGGCTCAATGGGCTTACCGTGCTGTTTGAATGAGAAGAGCGACGAGGTGTTGAAGAATTCGAGTGTGGTAAGTCCAACCTTGGTCTCGAGGCGATTTGGCATCTGGGGAGTCACAAAGTGCTCTTGCAGGATGATGGTGTGCACATAGCGCGAGAGCAGCTCGGACACGACATCGAGACGCTTGGCGCTGGGAGCGCCGGAGACAGGTTGCAATCGAAAATCTGCAGCTTGCATGGTGGAAGTCAACGGCAGTGTCTTGTCCCTGGACATTTCTAGATCAGAAGATGGCAGAAACGCGGACAGGCCCTGAGCACCTGATTGGGCGACAAGATGCATGACCATGCAGTCGCCGCAGTTCGGTGCCTGAATGGCAACACGGGCAAACACCTCGGCAATGCTTGGACCGGTTTTCTGCATGTCGCCGCTTTCGACCATGTCGATGAGCGGCGCAAGACACTCTCTTGCCAGAGTGCAGACAGGCACGACGGGCCGCTTGTTTTGTGCGTGGATCTGCAGGGAGTTTGCCCCGTCTTGCTTTTCATTGACGATGCTTGATGCAGAGTCTGACGTGCTGCGTGGCAAAACAAGCGCGCTGCCGTCCATGGAGGTCTGAATGGCCTCGTGTCCCAATCTCACTGGTAGATGAGCGCGTTGCAAGCTCTCTGTGACGGCAATCTTGGATCTGGTGTTTCGTACGGGCATTTCGACTGTCGGGAAGGCAAAGACTTTGGCTGCATCGGCGCCAAGATCCCGGAGCAAGGCGTGCGCTTCTGCCTGTGAAAAGACGCCATCTCCATCTCGATCGTGTTTGGCGACAATGAATGACCACAAGAGCGCCTCACGATGCTTCTCGACAGTATAGTGTGCGGTAAGAAAAGCCAAGTCTACCATTTGGGACGAAGTCGATGAGTCGAGGCTGAGCTCTCGTGGCCAGACCTGTTGCATCTCTTGGACAATGGAGCTGGAAAGGGGCTGAGGCAGATCAAGCAGCTTTCTGCGTTGTCGGGCACCGAATCTGCCGTCCAGCAGTCTAGCTGCTCGAATGAGAGGACCATCGGCGGGGTCTGTTTCATTCTTGTCGGTACCCTGGATTTCGCCAGCACCTGATGCGTCTGATGTGAGTCGGAACGCTGGACCATACAGCGGCGACCAAAAGTCGGATGACGAGACGTCGTCAGCAAAAATGTGATGTGGAGAGACGATGAGGCGCACATCGGACAACCCTTGTGCCTGAGCAGCGAGTAAGGCTGTTGTAGATGCCTTTGGCGCAGTGAGAAGAGACTCTTGACAAGCGCTACTTGTGAGTTCACGTGAGTCAGAGGAGCAAGCTAGCTGACGATGGTGCAACAGCCTAGGAGGCTCAAAGATGGGGTCGACGGGTGCGAGCCAACAGGGACGTTGGCCTGTCTGGGAACGTTTGTGGCTATCCAGATAAGGATGTTTACACCTGTCGTCACCTTGAAGCAGCTCTTGTGCCGAGGTCGGAACATCCGGGGTCAGCAATGTGACTCGACCAAAGCCATTGTGCAAGTGCTGCTGTGCTGAACGGAGCGAGTATCGGAGCAGATCCGATGATGCTGCCCGTTTGCGTGCCTCTGCTGTGCTCCAAGACTGTGATTCGCCATTATTAGTAGGTGTGAGTGTTCCATTGCTCCATGTCCAGATCAGGTCAAGCTTGTCCTGGTGTGTCCACTGACGAGGTGGACGTGGACATACAGTGCCGGTGCTAAACCACTGCGCCCAGCAAGCGTTGCGTTGATGCTCTTCCTCGAGCGTAAATGTTGAAGAGCTGCTACCTGGACCCGATGTCTGTGGGGCCGATTTCGAGCTGGATGATGTCGAAAGCCAGCTGATGGGGTGCGGAGAAAGATTGCGTTGATAGTAGGCAGTCGTGAGGTAGACGAGCGCAATCAGGCCAGGTAGCGCGAGCAACACCACTCGTGTGCGTAGAATGCGCAGATTTCCGGACGAGCTTGAGCCATACATCGTGATCGATCAGCGGCCAGACATGACGGTAGACCCGAAAGACTTCAAGGCGAATGCGATGAAGGATTGGATGCAACAGCAAGACATACGCCTTGTTCGTCGGCGGGCCTTCCGACTGGGCCTGCAATGTCCGTAGCTCGTAAGTCACGCGCTGAAATAGCCTCTGTCTGAGCAAACGCAAAAGCCTTGAGATCTCCTCCGTGCAAGCGCCAAGGCCCACTTTCGGTCAGGACCAAGGCTGAAAGACCAGACAATAGAGAGGTTTTGGTCGAGAAACGTCTATCTCACGCAGTTCGTTTGCCGAACTACGCGAGACGGTGGTGGCGGTGGTGGTTTGGAAGAGAGTCAGACGGTCGCGAGCTCAGTCTTACTCAGTTCGGGATGCGGGTGCAGAATTTGAAAATTTTTTCCATTCACATGACGCGTCTTAGTCAGCAAATATGCACGATTTGTGAATATCGGGCTCATAGGTCACCGATGAGCTCCGTACAGTTGGTGGTAGTGGTCGTCGTCGCGAGCAGGCACAGACTGTAGATACGACGCGCTGGAGTCTTCGACTTGCATGATCGCGTGGACAGTGTCCGGTGCCTGGCGGATGCACTGGTTAAACAGAGATAAGGTTACAGAAAGCGCGGGGTAAGGATACGGATGATGGTAGTACTACCGCCATCCGTGGTTTCGACGGTTTCGGCGGTTCTCTCTCAATGTAGACTTTAGTTTCACATACCACACATGCTTTGTAATCAAGAACGTTGCCCAACATGTTACATTCTAGCTAAAACCACACGATCATGGTGAGATGCGTCTAACGCTTCTCATTCTACTTACATACACAGTTCACCTAACAGAAAGTAGTTGTAAGACGAATCCAAATGGGTCATACGGACCTCGCTTATGCACGCATGCATCCGAAGTGAGCAAGACGGCTTTGCCGAGCTCGAAACGCGCGAGTAAGAGGCGTACCAAAACCTCACTAATCGCATTCGCAGTGTAGGCGCTCGTGGCTTGCTCGAGGCTTGCTCGAGGCTGGATACTTGCGCAGTTTTGCTGTCAGTGAATTGGCTAGTTGAACGAGCGGACGCCAAGCCCGGACAGCGGGGAAGGTGTCCATTCACACCAAAAGTGTTGGTCTCGTAGACACAAAGGGTAAGGGACAGGGAAGAAAAGGAGAGTGAAGGACAAGTAACAGCATTTGGACAGTGTCGGTGCAAAAAGTTCGCCGAGGTGCAGTTAAATTTTTGCCATTTGTGCATTTCTGACAGCTGCAGAGCCACCACACTTATCGCGCAATGTCCGGAACTTTGTGTGGCCCGCTGCGACTGGAAAAAAATAAATAATAAAAACTAAAAATATAAATATAAATATAAAATAAAAATGGATAAACCGTGTGATGCGGGCAATGCTTTGCATGCGTGTGTGTGCTCTTATCGAGGAACGCAAGCTGTCCCGCCGTGAGGTACCCGCGTCCGAGCCTTCACGTGGTGTCTCTCCCACCACTTTCGGCTCGCGCTCCCGGAAGACGATCGCAATCACATCGCAGTGTCGAGGCAGGTTCGGACCCGAAAGAAGGCACGATTGCTGCGCCGAGTGACGGCGTATCCGATTCCTCACACAGTCTGCACACCGAGCGTGGGAATGATCGTATTGCGGTGAAGACGAACAACAAGTGAGATAATGCGGGAGAGATGCGGTCAACTGTACGGAAGATGCAGGGAACAATGCCGGGAGGAGACGGAAAAGCTATTGGGTACAGTCAGGTGGAGTGGCGTGTTGAACTTCAGGACTTGTTAGCAGCGCCGAGTCGGACGTAGTTGTATGTGCTGATCATGACCAGAGCACTGCCCACAACTTGTTGCAGCGACGGTGCATGAGAGCTCAATATGCTTTCGAGCGCGATCGTTGTAATGATGGCCACGCTAGTCGCGAACCCTTTCATGATCGTATCGGCGTAACGAAGCGTTGCAGAGACCACGTAGCCACTTGCGCCTCGCAGCAGCACCGTCATCCAGGCCAACAAAGAGAAGTTGGAAAGCGGCGCCCAATCGCCGTGGCTGATTGCTTCCATCACAACAGCAGCGCCAGCAGTGAGCAGAGCAAACGAGGCCAGCTGAGCGTTGCGCACCGAGAGCGCCACCGACATGCTCGACCTCAACTTGCTCTCGACATAGACGCCCGCGAAGCTACCACAGATGCAAGCTAGCACCACGCAAGTGGCGCCGATTGCCAATTGCGCGCTTGAATACTGCCAAGCTAGCTGTAATGCTTGCGCCATCACCTGGGATGTGGACGCTTCCGGTCCGCCTTCGTGACGATGCGAGAATGGCGAGTCGGCGCCAGGTTCCCGAAGTAAAGCTACTGCATCCGCTACATCCTGCGTCGATGGCGAGATTCGCTGCGTCAGGAAGACGACACCAATCAGCAGCACAGGAAGGCACATCCACTGCCGTAATGACAACTTCTTGCCAAACAAGAACACGCTAATTACCGCCGCGGTGACCAGCTTGAGTTGCGAAAGCCCCTGGTATGCCACTGAGCTCAGGTAAGAGTTGGCCATGAGCTGAAGCATGTTTTGGCATACATACACCAACGCTGGTACACCCATCATCCAAGCAGACGGGCCGTAAATGTCCTTGAATGCTTGGCTGACCTTGCTCGACATGGTTTGTGGTGTCAACAGCGCTGAAGGTGAGCTAGGTGAGTTGAACTGACCGTCGTGTGTACGGTCATCGTCTAGCTGACGTTCCTTTTCGGAGAACAGAGGTAATGACGCTGCGTCTCGATTCGAGGTGTCGCTTCTGGCGAACACGGCGAGCGCGAAGCCGATGCAGAGCTTGAGCAGCTCGGACAAGAATACCGACGTCGCGATCGAGTATCTTGCTTCCGGATTTCCAGTCCTCGAGCGTTGCGAGACGACGCTGGTAGCTGTGGTGAACAAGACAAGGATCAACAGACTCGCCCATTTGCGGACGGTGTGCTCCGACTCGTCAGTCTCGGTCTTCGATCGTCTTGTGACGGGGCTAGACGGTGATGAAGAGCTCGCAGTCATTGCCATCGGAATGCTGATCGACGGCAGAGCATGGCGACCAGACGACATGGTTCTTGGGGCTAGAGTATCTTCGAGCCACTTTGCTAATTGCGTTGTCGAGTAAGAAGCCAATAAACTAGGAAGCTGGTGGTGGAAAGGTTGACGAGAAGTACGTCCTTCGAGGAGCGAGTGTTGTTCTTTGGTAGTGTAGAAGGACATGGCCGGTTCAACGTGTTACTTGGCTTTGGAGACGGCTACTTGAATCATCG
Organism: Ustilago lituana; assembly: GCA_928869825.1. NCBI lineage: Eukaryota > Fungi > Basidiomycota > Ustilaginomycetes > Ustilaginales > Ustilaginaceae > Ustilago > Ustilago lituana. The sequence continues at coordinate 603,776 of CAKMYA010000017.1, read as the reverse complement.
CATGCTCCTGTGTGGGTCGAACGGGATGCCTCTTGACGGCAAGAACAAACCGATGATGTTGAGACACTGCACTGCTCCCGTTCTGCATAGCGCTGCACTGCTACGCGCTGCACTGCACTGCAAAGTTTTGTATACCTTGAGGGTGGCTGCAACGGCGATCGCGGAGCTGGGCTGGTGTGCTCGCGGTCAAGGCACAACGTGATACCAGATAAGAATAAGGCTGTGAGTCAGCCGGAACAACTTGCAACCAAGCTACAGGATCAGAGATGGAGTGCACTTGTCAAGTTGATGCGCCGACAAAAGAACCTGCTAAGCAACTGCAAGTACCACGAGGATTGTCAGTTGAGCGCACTTCAGAATTTTTATCAGTGATAGCAAGCAAGCGAATCGAGTGCGTGGCCCAGCATTGTATGCCATTGCAAGAACGTCGGAGCAGCTGAATCCCAGTGCGCGAGTAGGCACTAGCGGAGTTTGGTTCGGTCGCTTTAGGTGGCTTGGCATGCAGCTGTGACTAGACTAGTCCCCACTTTTGGGCAAGCAATCATGAGAGTGTGCCACAACGCAGCTTGACAGCCACGCCGAGCACAGTGGGACCTGACCATATCGGAGTCGCTGGGCCGCGTGTGCCAGCAACAATGATTGCTGTGCACAATGTCCAGAATGTTCGGGTCAATTCTCGATTTGCAGCTGTTGTCGCTGTCTTTTTGTACTCTTGCAGCAGCAAAGTAAGCACATGGTCGGTGAGATATACTGATTGCAAATTCAGCCGTGATGCTTGGGCGCGAGAAAGAGAGAGATAAGCACAGTGCAAAACTGCCCAAGCTGCCGCGTGGTAGCTCGGACATCGCCACTGTGTTAAGAGTGACAGTCGCGTTGGCGAGATGCATTGACATGCGAGCTGTCCAACTCCGCTTCGGTCTTTCTACTTGTTCCTGCTTGACGCGCTTCAAGATCGCCGCTTGGTCCTTTCCACTCCCGTTTTTATCCTTACCGTTCCGTTTTCCTACTTGTTTGGCCTTGACCATTGATGCATCTCAGCTCACTATTGCTCGACACTAGAGACCCCGGCCGTCGGTATAGTGGACGAGTAGCATTGCTTGATTATGGGTAACGTCACTAAAAGCCCGGAACAACGGCGTCGCTTTGTTTGGCTCAGATCTTCTTACCGTGGCCAACGAGCGGAAACTGAGCTACTCTCCTTACCAGGTGCTCGCATCGTGCTGCAGATGTTTGATCGCTACACTCTTGGCAAGGGAAGTCACTGAGGGCGATCTGCGAATGCAGGCTTCAGCGTTCTTTTTTCCGATGTTTTTGCGACCGAAATTTTGATTGGAAAACCTTTAATATTGTACACAGTAAAACCAGTTTGCTTCCTCGTGGGAATTTTTCCGAGCGAAAATCGCTCAAGACGATACTCGCCATCTTGCCTCTGCCCAACAGAGCCTTGCCAGGCCTCCTCATTCGATGAATTATTATTGTATGAATTCGGCTCGTCTGTCCTTCCTTGTTCGCTGACGGGATAGCAATGAAACTGGTTTGTGTTCACCGGAAACACTTCGAGACTTATACACCGCAACAGGTTGTGCAGGAAAGGTGAGAGCCGCACGACGCATGACAAACGTGAAACCCCGCGGCGAACTTATTCCTGCAGGCCGCGACACATAGTGGCGAATCGCATCGCTCGCATTCAGCTTGAAATGTCACGCAACCATCGCCGTCTGGGCACATGCAGACCCATACTACCACGAATGTAATTGCTCCTGTTCCCTTCGAACTATCTTTGCCTACTTGGGTTTCGGCCTTCACAACGTGAACTTTGGTAAGTCCCTACCGGCGCTCTCTCAACGGGACGGGGTCCTTGTGTTGACTTTGTTTTTCCAAGACTTTTCTTTTCTCCGTCGGGATACAAACACATGCGGGGGTAGTTATCAGTATGACCTGGCCCAATTGTATGAGCAAAAATCAACGCTGTGCTCACTCGTTTGTGCTTCCGCCTTGACTTCAACATGGCCCTGTGAGTCACGTGACGATGATGTTCCCCGATGCATAGTCAATGTATTGCAGTGAGGCAGGAGAAAGGTGTCCGGCATCTTGTACTAGTTTGAGCACAATGTTGCAGTGTGGTAAGGGACTGACATTTGCATTTCTTGGACACCAACAAGACGAGAGAGAAAAAGACACAGCGAACCAGAGGAAGAATGAGTGTGCGCGAAGAAACAGAATGATGAGATGCGTGTGGGGAAACACAGTCGAAAGAGAACAGAAGAGATAGAGGGAGCAGAACGCCTGGACACGCAGCTCAATCTTCGCGACGAGCGTGTTGCTTCTCTTCTTCGCTCTGAGTGGCGGCCTTTTTGTTCTTCCAGGCGTGGTACTTGTTCCTGATTGGCTCCTCGATCATGAAGGTAGTAAAGGTGGCCACCATAAACGCAAGACCAGTCGGTCCCCAGTTGCCGACTGGCCAGCCGTGCAGAGCTTGAAGAGGGAACTGCCACAAGTACCATGAGTACGAGATTCTGCCAGGGAATCGGAATAGCTTGGACTCGAGGATGGGGTTGCCATCGATGCTTCCAAGCACAATGAGCAGCACCACAACTGCTGTGAAGAGCTCCAGCCAGACCCCGGTGGTTCGGAAGTCAAAGTTGGTGAGTCCGTAGCCCCACATGTATGCGAGAACGAAGAATCCCAGCGTGCTAGAAATGCCCACCCACTTTCGCGTGAGGAAGTCAGGGACGGGAAGGAGTCGCGCAGAGCATCCAATGAACATCTTCCACGCGTTGGCAGAGTATGCATATCGGTAGTCGATGCCGTACATCTTTTCGCCGAGGAAATTCCAACCACTAAAGTAGCGAATGTAGAAGCCGACGAAGATGAGGAAGCCCATGATCAGCGCCCTTCGCTTGAGCGAACAAGGAACAACAAAGGGAATCAAGAGCGACCAGAAGATATAGAATTGTTCCTCGACTGCAAGCGACCAGGTGTTGAGGTAGAGGCCGGGGTACATGAGACGCGGCTCATCCTTGTTGATGGGGAACATGTTGTGCGTGTAGAAGAAAGCGGCGAGAGCATCCGGCTTGAGTGTGGCTGCCGGAACGCCGAGACGAAGTCCGATCCTGAGCACAATTCCCACCATAAGCGCCAGCGCTGGTGTGAGTCGAACGAACCGGTCCAGGTAGAATCGTGGTAGGAAACTGAAACGCTTGAGAGAAAGCTTCCGCGATGGTGCAATGGGGGTCGAGTCTTGCTGAGCGTGCTCCTGCTTTTCGATCTGGGATAAGAGGACGCCAGTGATGAGGAACCCGGAAAGAACAAAGAAGACCTCGACACCAAGCGTACCAAGCATCTCCTTCCTTTCGATGACGTGAGAGACCATGACGAGCGCCACTGCGACTCCCCTGAGGCCCTCCCAGCCGGGAACGAAACCAATCCTGCCCAGCATCTTGAATCCACCTCGAGACGATGAATCAGATGTGGCAAGGAAGCCTGCAGGAAGAGGCAGCATCGAAGAAGTTTCAGCTTTGGCTGCCGCTTCCAGTACGGGGCTCCCTTCTCGAGAAGAGCGATAGGAGGGTGGCGAAGAAAGCGCCAGCCTCCTTGCCTCTTCGTCCGAATTGCGCGCCGAGCGCAAAAGAGTGCTGCTGCTGGCCATTTTCGTGCGTCCTGCTACTGGGATTGAGTCGCTGTTCAGGTAAGGAGAAAGGGTGGTTATTGAATGTACTTGCGCAAGGATAGATATGATGGTGGTTGAAATGCCAACGACCAAGTAGCGATGGTGGTGGAGGGCGGAAAGGTGATTGCAACGAAGACGGAAGGGAAAACAACAGGTAGAGTACAAAAGAGAGTCAATGCGTTGAGTCTTGGTGCTTGTGCCTTGCGGTTCGAGCACTCTCACACAATTCTTGCCTATTCCAGGCAGAGCAATTTGACCAGTGTCTGAGGAGGCTAGGGAAAACCTTATACACTGAAGAACGTGCCGGCGGCTGGGTTGGGAAGATTCACAGACAAGTCCAAGAGCGCCAGCTGGATGTTCTAGGTTTCGGCCGGCCTCGGTCACGGACCAGGGTCGTCTGAGAAAAGATCGCGAGGGGGAACGCGGGAGATGCACATGACCGGTAGCGTCAACTAGGAGTATTGCGTACTGTCTGCGACTCCAAAAGGGGGGCAGAGGTACCGGCATGCACGATCAAGTACGATTCTAGATCTACAATGCAGGGACCGAGGACGTAAGGAGTGCAAGACGAACCAAGAGCAACTTCGAGCACCGAGATGCAGATTCTGCCGACGCAAATTTCGGCCACGAACAGCAAAGGCATGCAAGGGAGAGAGAAGTTGAATAGACTGAGCCTAGGAGTGGTGATGGGTCTGAAACGGTGCCGCCAAAAGAGACTCAGACCAGGACGGCAAATTCCGCATGAACAGAGGACCACAATGGAAGACGAAAAAAAGGTTCAGAGGGAGGCCATGGTACAACCCAAAACAATACGAGGCGTTCTAGCCGATTTGGCGATAGAATGTGGAAGAGAAAGGAGAAACGACCTGTGTCGCTCTTTTGGTTGCTTGCAGATGGGGCGATGAAGAACCCGTGAGTGACTGCCAAGATTCAGACACGGGAAGACGAGCATGACACCTTTTGAGCAGCATTGCTTCAAGGTGAGTAAAAGACCAACTCAAACCGATGCAAAGCAACGAATGCGCAACGGAAACGAGAGCGGGAGCGTATTGGAGAGGAGGCTCGGAGTTGACGTGAGAATTCACTCGCATACAATGCAGATGTCCGAGTGGCACGGGAAAATAAGCAGTGACAGCAGCGACGATGCCTCAAACCTAACCATCAAATTCAGGGTCCGACACTTCTCACCGAAGGAAAAACTATTTTCTATTTTCTTAAAAAAATAAAGAAAAGAAAAGAGAAGAGAATTCGAAGAAAAGGTGGCTTTCGAATTCTTTCTTGCATTCTTTCAGCCACAAAAATGCTTGGCTTTCTGTCAATTTCCTCTTTTCTTTTCCTTTTCCTTTTCCTTTTCCTTCTTCATCAGTGCACACTGCCCAATCTGGCACTTTAGCAGCCATATGGTGACCAACACCAATGGGTGGTGTCCAAGGTGTTGTTCTCCAAACTACTCAATTGAGACACTGCAATTGACACCATTTTGTAGGGACTGTGGTGATATTTGCCACCTCAAGCCTCAACCTTACAATCGCTTCCATGTAGCTTCACCGTTACCCACACTGCACACAAAGCTGAGAGCAACAGAACGACAAAGGCGAAAAGTAGGGAAGCGATCAGACAAGATAAAGCAAGACTGCTCCACGTGGCTTGGTGCAGACGCAGCGCATTTATTTCGAAATTCTGAAGCTCAAGAAGCGCCTCGCCCGCAGCTGGCGAAACTCTAGGCAGTATTTTACTTTATTTTTCTGATATGAGTTGGACTCCACTTGCACGAATCGCGGCTGCCGTCATACTCTCTCTAGCTGCCATCTGCAAGAGGTGTCTGGACACCATGATGAACAATATGCTCTTGAACGACGCCGAGATCGTTCGAGATGCTACGGAAGGACGGGCATCTCCACGACTACGAAGCAACGCTTTCTCCCTTAGCATCAAGCAAGAGGTCTTTTCTCAAGAAGGTCACCACGCTACATCAATGGGCTTTCGTTCTCAGGACAGGGGCGGCGCTGCCCAGCGTTTCAAGTGCCACTCGAATATGGGCATTACCAAGATCGGATGGAGAGCGTTGGGAGGCTTGGTCGTTCTCGGCCTCTTCCTGCTGCTCTCAAATGTAGCGAACCGATCCGACAACACATCACCGCCCTCGTACCTTTCGTCGTCCACTTCGGTGCACAAGGCAGCCACCACGTCAATGGAGCAAGTCTACGCCAAATGCTCGCTCGCTGGAATTCATACCATTGCTTGCAAGGTCACTCACGCTGCCGAACTCGCTTCTCAGCTCCGATCTCGACAGTCGACCACTCCACAACAAGCAGTGCGTGCCTACAAGCGCCGCTATCTACGCCCACCGCCTCCAGGCTTTGAAAAGTGGGTAGCACTTGCACTCGAGCATAACTCGACCATCATCGACGACTTTGACCAAATCGAGGTGGACCTCAACTCCTTCCGCCAAGCAGGACTGGTGGGTGACAAGCTAAAGAGCAGAATACTTGAAGCAAAAGCAAGCGTTCCCGGCTACGAGTTTGGCCACCTCAGCATCGTTGGCGGCGAAGCCGTTTCATTTGGCCCAGACATGGGTCCGCTTTCGGCCACGACGCTCAACGAGATCCTTAAGCCTGTTCAGCACATCATCCCAGACGTCACGATTCCCTTCAATTGGTATGCCGAGCCTAGGATGCCACACCCTGCCTCTTCTTCGTCCAAGGAGCCTGTCCGCTCGCAAAGCATGGGACATAAGGATCCGACAGCCATCTTACAACAAGCGTGTCCATCCAACCATGTCTCGCCCATGCGACCTTGGAACTCGCTCGAGCCTCCACTCGACTACTGTCAAGAGGATGTCGAAGAGCTGAGAGAGCTACACGGCTTCTTGCAGGCTGCCGAGAGCTTCCATCCGTTCAACAAACTCGTGCCCATGCTTTCCAGATCCAAACTCTCCAACTTTGCTGACATCCTGGCACCTAATGTCTGCTACGCCAGCCCCATTTACCGAGGCGGGTCAGACACAATCCCTTGGGAGCAAAAGCTGGACAGTGTCTACTGGCGTGGCACCACCACGGGCGAGTTCCAAACACCTACTACTTGGGCAAGAGGCCATCGTCACCGTATGCTGCGATACGTGAAGCAACTTCGCGAGGCAGCCAACAAGCTGACGACCGGTGTCGAGGTGGATCCTATGGACGCCATCTACGGATTCAACCGTACCATCGCCCCTGCTCGTGATTCCGTCCATGTCGCCGGGAACACTCTGCCCCTGTTCGACTACACGGATCAACCCGTTGTGGAGGCCGTGAAACGACTGGGAACCCAGGCTTTCAACGTTTCCTTTTCGCAATTTGTTCTGGCGGACGATCAAACACTGGCCTCGCTCATGGCCAATCAAGTGACGACTGGCACCGAGAGTCGAAACGTGCTGTACAATCACAAGTTCCTACTCGACCTCGATGGACAGTCCATGTCATGTCGCTTCTACCAGCTCCTCTCGTCCAACTCGCTCGTGTTCAAGCAGACCATCTGGTCCGAATACCACGATGACCGTCTAGTACCGTGGATCCACTACGTCCCCTTGGATCTGCGCGTACAAAACAACGAGCTGCCCATGTTGCTCGACTTTTTCATCAACCATCCACAAGGCCCCAAGACGGCGGCCAAAATTGCGTTTGCGTCCAAAGAATGGGCCGACGCGACATTGCGGCCGATTGATGTCTCACTCTACTACGCCAGACTCTTGATAGAGTTTGCCGCCCTCTTTAACCAACCCTCTTGATCCAGTTGTATACCCTTTGGTCGCCATGCTGCATCACTGTAATTGTATTAAACCACGATCCGGTCGTCCGATGCATCACGTCCCAGCACTTGCTGCAACAACGGGCTCTTGAAAGCTGCAGCGCGACCACGACCTCGCTGGTGCAGCAAAAAGGGAACCCTCAAATTACAGTGCGACGATTTGTTTTTTTTTGTTTTTTTTTTAAAAAAAAAAAGGTTCAGGAATTTAAAATCAATTTTTAGACGCATGGAGCGCGTTCTGCCACGTGGGAAAACTGCCATACAGTACAGCAGGTTGGACGATTTCCTCTCTCTTTTTTCCGTTCCAAAAAAATTAAGGCACAGCACTGCATACACCAAGGTTTTTTATTGTTTTGAAAAGACAAAGTTCCTCTCGGTGGAACAACAAGAATGCATCGATATGAGACCGAAGTGCATGCATCTCGCACCGCTGGTTCCCAACCTGCAGATCATCCCACATCTTTCCGGCTGCCCTGGAGGAGCTTGCTCGTCCCATGCCCTTTATGCAGCACTCCTGGTGGCCCACGTTTTTGGCTGAGTCGAGACGCTTGGGAATATCCGTATAAAAAAAAGGCGGAGAAGGAACACGGCATATCCTCAAACCTGTCGTTGGGATTTTCCTCACCGAAGCGTGCCGCTCTCACCGAAGTTGGTGCAGAATCCGCCTGAACCCAGCTCAGCCCTCTTCTTATTCCACTTTCGTATTCGTTGAGCTTGAATGCAACCAGTGCTTCGACTAACTCCTGTGAGACAAACCCCTTTCGTTGAAGCAAATCGTGAGACCCTTTCATGCGTTTTCCTACCCTGCCTCCGCTAGCACTGTATACGTGGCTCAAATGCGGCAGCTGGCTGGAAAAAAGTGTTAGTCCTCGGCCTTGTGTTCGGTTATATTGAGGATAGGCTTCGGAGCGGGATGGATCTGTATCATGCAGCCTGGTTGAATAGGCCTTATCCTTCCCCCAGTCGCTTTACGTCTTGTGCTTTGCTACCCAGTCGCACTGATTCCTATCCTGCGGCGATCGTGGCCGCCTGAATACGCAGATGCACTCAGGGCCTAAGCTCATGGATTCCCCGTGTCACTGCAGCTAACAACTTTGCTGTCATCACCACGAGGACACGCTCCAACCTCCAACACAGTCTGACCCCAGCAAGGCACAAGAGTCAACCTGTAACGCTTTTCTCCACTGCTCTGATCTCACACGGCTCCCGAATTCTGGGCGAGTTCGATGCTTCTTCCTCGTCTTCCAACCGTGATACCTTCGATCCGGCATCTTTGAACTCCTCAACTACCTCTGCTTCACTTCAGGCCAAACATATCTATCACCATCAAGACACCATAGACGCCTCGCCCCTCTAATCCTCTACAGCTGGCATTCATCGACACTTCTCAACCTGAAGCAGGATTGAGCGCTACACATCATGTTCGGTTCCCTCACGCCGCTGATCCTCGGGATCAGCAGCTTGAAATCAGGTACCGGTATCGTCTTCCACCAAGCTTCGAGACATGCCGCCTACTCACCATCGCTGACAGTATTGCTCTGCGAAAGCATCAAGATTGTCGCCTCGTTCCTACTTCTCACAAGAGCGCTCCATCAACAGCGTCTTACTCTCGACCCAGCACACCTCTCAGCTTCGTCGAACACCAATGGCTATTCGCTTCTGCACGCTGAAGACTTTGAGGTGGAAGATGTCGAGAACGAGCACAATGCAATCGAGGGTGAGCACCGCAGTAAGGAGGCATCACAACTATCCCCTTCGATGCTGGAAAGTGCGCAGTCAAACATTGCCAGAGTACCGCCGACACTGTTGCAGCAAGTTCTTTCCCAAGTCTTTCAAGTGCAGGGATTCAGGCTGATCGTGCCTGCAGTCATCTACGTCGTTCAGAACAACCTGTACCTGTACGCTGCTTCAGAGCTCGATCCAGCCTTCTTCCAGGCACTTTGGCAGATGCGCATCCTGATGAGCGCCACGCTCAGCTGGCTCGTCCTCAAAAAGCGCATCGTTCTCATCCAATGGCTTTGCATCCTCGGCATCTTTTGCGGTGTCATGCTTGTCAAGACCGCCACCACCACTTCACGCGCTATCACCGTTGCAAGTTCCGGCAAGACGCTCACTGCCTCCCTCGCACTGTGTGCAGCTGCCATGATGAGCTCCACCGCGGGCGTCATCCTCGAATTCATCTTTCGCGATCGAGAAGTCAACCTGTGGGCCTCCAACGTCCAGCTCTCGTGCTTCTCCATCCTGCCAGCTGCATGCATCGTCTTTTTCCGCGATGCCTCGCATCTAGGCCCCGTGCTTCACGATCTGCACACAAGTCCGTGGCCGATGGGCGTCGTCTTTTGCCAATCTTTCAACGGCATGATGATCGCCGTGCTGCTCAAGAAAGCTGGCGTGATCATCAATGATTTTACATCGGCCGTCTCGATCGTCCTTACCTTCGCGCTCAACGAAGCGCTTTTCCCCGCATCGAGCAAGATGGACAGCGTTTTGGATGTTGTGCTCGTCGTCGCTGGAAGTGCTGTGATCCTCAGCTGCAGTATGCTTTATCATAGGCATCTGCCAAAGAATTCGAACCAGTCACAGACGGAAGCGCCAGATCAACTCGAGCAAGCTCAAGTGGACGGAATGCACCTCGAGATGGACCCCGACGCGTCGATGGCTGCTTCAGCACCATCGTCCTCATCGTCCTCAGCGTCCTCACCGGTACCTTCTTCTGTGGCTACACCGTTGCCTAGATCGCCGCAAGGCTACTTTTTCAACCTCAGCTCCACCAATCTTGAGAAGGGCGCGCCGGACGAGGCCCAAGCAAGTGCAGTGCTCGAGATGCAAGACTTGCGCGCATCCAAGCACTAGTCTCGAAAGCTTTACGCAACTGCAACATCGATCCACTGTTCCTCTCTTTGCACAGTCTGCATCTCTTTTGTTCTACTGTAATTCAATCGTCACGGCCCTTGTTTTCTCCATTTCAACGTGCATCTGAGAGTCTCAAACAGACGGTTCGAATCAAGGTGAAGGGTGGTATCTTGGTGCACATGTTCGGGAAGCAAACGTGACTTTCACGCATTTTGTCACACAAATCATACAGAAACGGTGACTTTGCTGCGGACTTTGCTGAAGGAGAGCCTTGAATGTACAATGTGAATCGCTTAAAAACAGATGGTAAAGAGCGTGTCTGGGAAACGAAATGAAATGCTGAGCTGATACAGATGCAAAAGCTAGTGGAAAAGAACTCTAATCGTGACCGATGATGTGAGCGAGCTCAAGCATCTGGCGGTAGGTGTAAATCGAAAGATCGATCTTCCTAAGCGCTGTAGCGGCCCAGTCTCGGGAGGCATCAGCAATCATAGGGCCGAGTTCGTGTCCCCTGCGGTCGTTGGCAAAGAAGTCGACCAGAATCGGCAACTCTTCCATGTTCCTCGACACGGGAACGTAGTGGAGCCACGGAACGATCCTGTCATCGTGCCACTCAGCATAGATGGTCTGCTTAAACACCAGACTGTTGCTGTCGAGCAAGCGGTAGAATCGACACGACATTGAGTTACCGTCTAGATCCATCAAGAATTTATTCTGGAACGCCACCGACGAGTCCTGTCGCTGGGCGAGCGGGATCTTGCTCTTCCACTCGTTGCAAAAGTCGGGATCTTGGTCGCAGTTGTGCAAGTTGACAAAGTTCATATCGATCGAGTCGCCGTCGAGTCTCGAGAGCGCTTCGAGCTGAGGCTGGGTGAAGTAATCGGGCATGTTGGGCAGCTGGAAGCGCTTATGGTCGTCTTCCATGAATGTGAATGCGCCGCTGGAAGCTTTGGCGCGGGTGGCGAGTTCTGCGGCTTTGGTTCGCATCTGATGACCGAGCATGACAAGACGTTGACGGTGGCCAAAGTAGGCGTATTTCTTCTGGGGCTTGGAACCGGTGTTGCTTCCACGCCAGTAGAGGTGCGGCTTCTTTTCAGAGTACGGCACATTGTCCTTCTTGTTGCCAAAGAGACGGTAACCCTGGGAGCCGTAACACCAGGAAGCAGTGGTGATGTCTTGGAAGCTGGAAACCTTGGCGAGGGAGAGGACGGGGACGGTCGAGTTAAAGCATCCGTTGTGGGTGTGGAAGATACCGTGTCGGTTTTTCCAGTCCTCAGCATGGGTGCAAAGGTTGATCGAAGGACGGTCACTGGTCACCGACGAGTTTGTAGCAGTGTTTCGGGGGCAGCCATACATGAGGTGCTCCCTGGCGTCAGGTACTCCAGTGGTACCCACTTGGACAACGCTCGTGTCGTTGACATCCTCAGCGCCATCCTTGGGTCCGCAGACACGGTGCGAGTCGTCCCAGCTGTGCAGTACAGTGAAATCGGGAAGCTTGTGCAGGAAAGGCGACATGATCTCACGGAACGTAGCGATGTTCTCCCAGTTGCCCGGACCCGAGGTGGTGACGGAGCCGTTGACAAAGTCCCACTGGTGAAGAAGCCACATGTTTGTCTTGCGTGCGTTCTTGATACGCTGACGCAGAACATGGCTAGGGATCTTGCGCAGAGGCTCGAGGTCCTTTTCAAGCTGACCGTAGTCGTCGATGACGACCGCGTTGTTCTCCTTGGCAAACTTGAACCAATCCTCAAAGCCGGGGGGTGGCTGTCGCTTGTATTGCTCCACATAGCGCGCAACGGCCTGCTCGTAGGTCTTGGACTGCCTCGAGATCATGGATTCGAACTTCTGCTGTGCGAGCTTGACATGGCACACGATGGCATCTGCGCCACCCTCGAGCACACGGGGACATTGGCCGTCTCGAAGCTTTTCGTCGCTCACCAGCAAGGTTTCGCTGCCTTTGCTAGGAGCGAGTGTAGGCCACCAGCTTGGTTTGCCTGCGCCTGCATCTTTCACCGCATTCGACGAACTTGGCCCCGAGGAAGGCGTGGATGCGAAGAGCGCAAAAGGAATACCGATAAAGAGCACAAAACAGAGGATCTTGAAGAGCCTCTTGTGGCTCGAATTGCGCATAAGCTCTTGGAACTTTCTGCCTCCTGCCGAGTTGTAGAGTGGCAGATTCTGACCAAACGATTGGCCGTCGCTGACGGGAGCATACCCACGCGAGTTGCTCGTCGAAGCACTCGAGTCGAAGAGATCAAAGACGCGTTGGCGCAGAGACTGGCTTCGACCACCGGCTTGACGTGCCCAGACGGGCTCCTCTGGGACATAGCCAGGCGAAGGTGGGTAGCTCGAAGTGGACGAGGATGAGCTGGGCTCGAGCGAGCTCTTCTCGTTGTCCGAGAATGGGTTGGTGGTCTTCTCCGTCATCTCGAGAGAGTTTACGATGGCGAATGGGAGTGCTAGTGGACACAAAGGAGGAGGGGAAAGAGGAAGTCAATCGAAACAAGAACAAGGCCAGCAACGGTACGACGGCGGGCACATGTGCATCGAGAGCCTATGACAACAAGTTTCCTAGCCGTTGCTTGTCACAAGTAACACATTTGAACAGAACCCGCTTGACTGACCATCAATGCAACTCGATTCGCGTTTGCTCTCTCCACTCATCCGAGCAGGTCGGGAACGTTCGAGGCCGGGCGGCGAGCTGCTCGACCTTGTTCGATCAGAACTAGAACTAGGGTCTAGGTTCGTAGAGACAGGCAGCAAGTCTCTTCTCTCATGCAGCAGAAGCAGCAGACGTCAAAGTGGAGCTGGGTTTGGGAGGAAAGCCCTTGACCGAGTTGCATCCGGCTCAGTACAGTGAGTGCACTGGTAGTATTCGCATCATGTCAGACTCGGCGTGGATTAAGATGATTTAGCTGCGAGCTGTCTAAAATATATTTCTGGTGGAACACAAACGACACTGCCAAAGTGCCCGATTCCCAAGAGTGGCCCAAGTCCGAGTCGGAGTGAACAATGCTGCATTCTCTACATGAACGGGCTCCCGTCCCGGACAATTTGGAACTTTGCAGCCCCAGATGGCTCTTAATTTTTTTTTTTTAAAAAAAAAAACAAAACAAAAAAAAAACGAAAAAAGGGAAAATGGGAAAATGGGGAAAAAAGGAAAAACTACTGTAAAACTACCGTAAATAAATCGATTCTTTTTCGCTGATCGTTTTAGGAGTCAACAATTTACTAGATCTTCGAGGCCGACGTTGGTAAAGACAGCGTATGCAAGCGCCATCGTTCACGCCCAGGGTAACGGCAATGAAGATAGATCATGGCGATTGTGTGCATTCAAACTCGTCAACGATGAAGCTTGGACTCAATCTCCTGAAGCTTGGACTCAAACTCGTCGACCGCAATTTTAACATCACCTTTGGCCTCCGCCAACCCTTTGGCCTCCGCCAACCCTCTGGCCGCCACCAACCCCTTCTTCCACAGATCCCACGTCTTGGTCAGTGATTTCTCGACCGCCTGTCCGTCCATCATCCCCGGCTGCGCAGCGCGGAGCTGAGCAGCCCACTCCCTTGCGCTTTTCTTCGCCATTAACCCGTCCTTGGCCACCTGGCTAGTTGTCACCAACCGTGTTCTTGGCTCGATCTGGGTCAGCATTTCCTTGGACAGGGACCACCACGGTGCCTTTCTGCTTTCGAACGGCTTCTCTCCGCCTTCGTAGTGTGCCGCTTCGTGATTGACGTTGAGCGCGGCGTCCCACCGGCTGGTCGCATAGTCTTTCACTGAGCGATGCAAGTCCACGCTATCGTGAGGCAGTTTTACACGTGGTCGCTCTTTGTCGAAGGTGACCAGGTAATCTTTCGAGGTGGACAGCGACTTGAGGACATTGAGGAGCTTGTATTCTGCCAAGCCCCCACGACCTTTTCCAACCGCTGCCCCGACGTCGGGGGGCTTACGTGTAGGCACCAAGGTCGAGGGATGCGGTTGCGGTTCTTGCGTGTCGTAGATGAGCATCGACTTGAATAGCTCTTCCGGCTCGAGGTCTTGTATCTGAAGCGGCTGTTCGATCGCCACCTTCGGATACCCGCTTTTGGGGACAGCACCGAGCGCCTCACTCGAGTGCACACGGCTGTTTGGACTCGCATCCTCGGGGATGTAGCCTGGCGTTCTTGGAATGTAGCCAAACTCGTGCTTTACTGGTGCTGCCAACACGCACGTGCTGCCTGACAACAGCACGAGCAGTAGCAGCCTGACGATCGTTTCGCTGGTCATCTGTTCGGTTGGCAAAAGTCAAGTCATATGTGTGGTCAGAAGAAGGCGACCAAGATGCAACGTCATAGCTTTGCGACATACGTCTAAGATATCGGTTCCTGCCGTCTCACCCGAACTTGTGAATGAGGTTGTTGCGGTTCGACCTTCCCTTTGCGGCTGGAGAGGCTGTCCTTATAAGCCGTAGTCGTGCTGAGCGTAGAACGCAGCAGAAGGCCCAAGAGTGTTGAGTTAGTGCCTGCTAGACCCTCGGAGACTTTCAGAAACATCCGAAGTGACCCACTGGAACTTGTCTCTGGCAGCGAAGCGGACTTCTGCGTGCTTGATGGATAATGCGGCGTAACGCTGCAGCAAAGTGGGCGAGATAACATGCGGTGGGTCCAGACACAATCAGGTCCCCACCATGTTCACACTTTCAGAGACTGAAGAAGTGAACAGGGATGCTAAAATGACAGAGACCCGAACCACGTCGCCTCTTGTCTGCAGCGCCAGTGAAGACGTCTATCGTGGACAAGGATCGTGATGTCAAGATGGCCCTCCTTAGGACAAACAGGCTCTGGGTTGCATTCAATCGAAGGCGACGCGATGCGACGCATGGCGTTGTGCTGAACGTTCAGTCTCGAACGGGACGAATCACTTAACTTGGAACACAGAGAAAGGCCTTTCGCTGCAAGGCGCGCATTTCGCCCACATGCCTAACTTATACATGCAGGGGAAAGGAGGCGAGATCAAGAGGGTCGAGGGAGGCGAACATCTCCAACCGTCTTCTCATCCCGGCTCCGTGCGATGCTGATGAGATTCACCGGTGCTGAATCTTGCTCATCCGTCTCGTCTCATCCATCCCTAACTTTATACTTTTACGGCGGGCTTCGTTGATCCCTTAAAGTCGATCCGCTACAACCTTCTCTCCTTCCTTCATTCACGGAACGCGCCCTTTCCTTGTCATCAACCCCCGTCGGCCAAGATTCAGTGCTGGGAGAGACACCTGGACAATGCTGCTGGGATTCGCTTGGGCGAACCGCGAAAGCTCAACTTTGCTTCAGTCTTGAACCCCTCATGCTTTTCCGCACCTAGGTTGAGCTAGAGCAACATGCTGCACCTTTTTCTGCTCAACCTTGTCCTCCTCATCACAACTTGCCTCCCGACCATTGTCGCCCTGGAGCCGCCGTCCTCAGCGCAAACCGAGCTAGACCGCATCCTCTCTTCCTCAAATATCCACCTGCCCGACTTCACCGATGCGGCTTCTCACACCTCTGTGCAGGATTGGGCACGGGACCTCATCGCAGCAACCCAAAACGCACGCATTGCCATCGCCACACACATCATCGACTCGTCCCACCCGCCCATCCTAAAAACGGAAAAGGCGATCCAGCTGCAAGGTGACCTGATGGACCGTGTGCAATCACATCTCAACACGCAGCTAGACCAAATCAAAAACGTCGAAGACGTGGAGTGGGACTTGCATAAGGGGTTTAGAGATGGCGTAGTCGAGACGAAGGAGAAGCCCTTCACTGGGCGGGTGCTACGGACGATACACGACCCTCCCGTCACTACTGCGGACCGTCAAAACCGCTTCAAAACAGCGCTTTCGCAGCTGGACCCGCAACGCGCCATCCGCCGGTGGAAAATCCGTCGCCTGCTCCGCAAACTCTCTCGCCCATCTACACCAACACTTGCCCCAGGTGCACCCACACCGAACATGGACCAGCTCCGCGCGCGCCTCTCCTCGATCACCGCGCTGAAAAGCATCCGATCCCGAACCGCAGCCGCCGACGCACGCGATGCAGCAGCAGCCAGCCGCATTGAAAACGCCCCCTTGATCTATTCCGACGTTAAACTCGAGCCGGTGGAGCCGGAGAAGGCGAAGGATAGCGAGGTGGTCAAGAAGCTGCCAGGTTGGGACGGAACACCAGCGGTCCGGAGTTGGGTGAATGCGCTCAACAAGGGCCCACCGATCAATTGGGATGGTGTGCCGATCCCTGGCCCTATAGCAGTGTAGATCGGAGTGTGGCTGGTATTATCACTGTCACTACGCTTGTCCGAGCCCAGTCCGTTCGTTTTCAGAAATTCAGAGGTCGAAGAGAGTTTACGTGCGTTGCTGAAGGCGGCATGTAGGGCGGGGGCTGAAGTTATGAGAAGAGCTGTGTCGAAGGATGCTAATAGTACAGATATCTTTTCCAAGTCGTCAGGGCGTCGAATGCTAAAGTTGCAGTAACTGCAAGCGACTACCACCCCCAACCAGGCCTCTGAAATGTGTTGACGATCTTGTTATCCGTCCTCACCACTCCACCCGTTCCGATGGCCCTAACCCTCTTCCTCGCGGTCTCGACCATCTCCACCTCCTTCTCCGCATACGTTTTTCCATACCTCAACACCACACTCAACCTAGCCTGCGGGTGATGCTTCCTCCCCAACTTCGCCCTACCCCTAATATCCGCCCTTGCCAAATACAGCCCTTTGCCAACCCACGCCTCGCTGACGACCAACCTGGGCACCTCCATCCCCTTAGCCGCCGCATGATCCCTCGCGAGAGCCAGCGTGCTGAGCACTCTCTTTGCAGCACGCTTGGGGCTGAACTGCATCTGGAGGATCGCATAGTCGATCGGCTGGCCCGCGATCTGGTTGGCGATCATCTGCAGCTTGCGAGGCGAGATCTTGAATGCCGCGGTCGAGTACTTGTGTTCGAGCGCTTCGCCGGTGATGGGATCCTTGGCGTTGAAGCGTTTGCGCAGTTGACGCGCCTCGATCTTGGCGGATATGCGCTGCTGCTTGCGCTCAGCTTGCTGCGAATAGGGGAGCGATTCGACGTCGTCAAATAGAGGAGTGCCGTCCGGAGAGACCGAGGCCATGGCGGTGTCGCGGCGACGTTCAAAGTCGCGCATGTTCTGCTCTTCGGGCACCACACCACCACGCTCTCGCGTCTTGACATAGTTGTTTCCGAGTGCGACCTTGGCAAGACGGTCACCGATGGAGGAGAGGAAAGAAGTTCGCGGTGTGGAGGACGAGACACTGTGATGGAGAACACCAAAGATTGAAAGCAAGGTTGCTAGTCAGCAAAAGTCCGCCGATATACAACACTCGAGCAGTTCATCCGCATCTCGAGTGGTCCGTAACCGCCCGTTAGGGTGGTGGAAATACCTACCTTCTCTGCGCAACCCTAGCAGGCATTGTTGCTGTAGCAGTCAAAGCCGAGGTGGAAGGTCGAGCAGAACGGACTAGCTGTCGAGCCGCCCTGCCCGCTGCATTGGAGATATTTGATGCCGACATGGTGGCCTCCCTCGTCGTCCAAATCGGTCTGATCTAATGTGTGGGTCTCCAGCTCCTAATATAAGCGAATGAGATATGCTGGTCGATGGACGGTGACGAGGTGGAAGTGGAAGCAGTTAAGAGTCAAGGTCGGTGGGAGTGCAAAAGCACTTTCTTCCGATTCTTCCCAACGAGTCCAAAATTGGCTTAGTCACGTGCCATTCCAATTTCACTAACATCGCCGATCTCGAAAACCTACCTATTGTGTGTACTGTAGGCGTAACACGTTGGGATCTTTGGCAGTGAAGCTCGCACAGATACAGGGTCCAACTCGACAGCCTGGTGCACAGCCCCCCCCCCCCAAGCTTTCTTGGAACGATCCATTGCCCTCCAGTCCACACATCCGTCACTGTGACCATCACCGCCATTGTCCGCTGCTCTTCAAGCTGTGAACTCAGGCCGAGAGTGTTTCGCAATGGGTTCGTGTTTCTCCACCACCAAAACGTTCCATGGCGAAGGCCGGACACTCAATGAGCCCTCCGCCACTGCTGCCCCGGCTGCTTCCAGTTCCGGCAGGAAACTCGGTGGTGCGGCGCCTGTCAACCCAACCACCGCGGGAGCAAGAGTAGCGTCTGGATCCTCTGATGCAGACCGAGAAGCACGAGCCAAAGCAGCAGAACGAAGAATGAACCAACAAGCGGCCAAAGGCACCCCAGCGCACGGCAAACTCAGCAAACAGCTCGAACAGCAAAAGAACACCAACGCGCTCACAATGCGGAATGATGACAACGAGCCACAAAGAGTCGTCGTAAGTTGCCCTTGCGCTTGCCCCCCCGCCACAGTCAAGCTCAAGCTCGGGTAAAGAACGATGAGCGGAATCCAAAGCAAGGAGAAAACGCTAACTGCCTCCATCCCCACCCCTCCCCCCCATCGGCGAAACAGTGGGACTAACCTCAACTGGCGTTGCACCCATCATAGTCACACAACACCCAAATCTCCACCCCCACTCCGCCCACTCCCCCTCAGCCGAGCAAACAATATACCCCAACGTGCATCCCACTCTTGTAAAATACACCCCAACCTCCCAAACCCGCGCTTCTTATCGACACACCTGCTTAGCCTTCAGATGGATCGCTTATGATTTAGACCAAAACATGCAAATTGAAAGATAGATGGGAGCCATGCAGATAGTGAAATGTATGCTAAAGAGAGGAAGAGGTGCGATGAAGATGCTATCGGGACCGTGTTTTGTATATGCAAGAAAGAGTGAGATGGAGCAGGGCACGGGAACCTAGACGAAAGCAGTGTTGCTCGTTCTATATGCTGAGCAGATCAAAAGTCCCTGAAAAAAGAGACGTATGCCAATCCCCAACCAGCAGCGTGAGGAGAGGGTTAGAAGCTAAACAGTCCACCGCCATTCCTCACCTTCTTACCCCCCACCAAGAACGTCAGTACCGTCGCCGCGAACAAACCCACCGTCATACCCAGCGCTACCTCTATCAAATTCTCGGCGACGGCGAAACCCGACGCAAACGCCGCGTTCGAATCCGAATTGGCAAAGTTCAACAATCCACCGCCGTTCGACAGACCACTCGGCAGCTGGTACAAGATGCCGACCGCAGCGACGACAAAGCTGCGGCCGTCAAAGATGCGACCATACAGGTTGGCGAGGATGCCGACGGCGAACGAGCCGAGCGCGGCGGTGACGTCTTGGCGGTTCCTAAGCGCGGTAGCGGTGGCAGAAAAGTGGTTGACCGCCCAACCGCCACAGGCGATGAGGATCATGACGGGGAATTCCTTGCGAGTCACCTTGGCCTGGTTGCGCACCGCCAGACTGGTCGAGTAAGCGGGCGACGATAGAATGGCCCAAATCAACGGTACGTCCTTGCGCCACCACTGGTCGGTATGACTCGAAGCGCAGTTGAGAAAGTCGGCCACCGGCTCGCCCGAGAACAGCTGCCAGAATGAGACGCCGATCGAAAGACCAAACCCAAGGAAGAGCGAGTAGATCATGGCGTACACCAACCGCACCGAACCTGCGATCAAATTCTTCGACTGCAGCTCGAGCGATCCGGTCAGCACGATGAATCCGGGCAGGATCAGCACGATTGATGCCGACACGACAGCAGAATAGCAGAAAATACCCGTGCTCGCCACCGCCGCCGAGATGAACGAGTTGAGCGTGGCAAACACAATCTCAAACACGTTGCTGTACAGCTCGGTGGTGATGATCGACTGGCAATAAACCAGGAACGCGCCCAGCGGGAAGGCCATGACCGCATCGATGAAACTGCCGTTGTAACCCTGCGGACCGACACAAATCGACATGGACGCACATCCACCAATCAACACCATCGGGAGGCGGCCTACAACGGGCTTGCGTCGCATCAGCTCGTCGAGCTGCGCCGACGCCTCTTCCACACCGATCTTGTCGTGCACTACGTTCCAGTAGATCGCGTGCATATCCGTCAACTTGGTGAGGTTGAGCGCGGGCGTCTGCTTGATGAACTTGGTCTCGGACGTGTGCGTCGTGTCATCGCCAAACGCGATGAGCATCAGGTTGGGCAAGTAGATGCAGCGGCAGTTGATCTCGAGCACACGACCAGTCTGCTGGATCTGCGTCTCCATACGATGCGTGGGCGCACCAAACATCATTAGCGCACGCGCCAGCTTCATGATAAACTGCTGACGCTGCAAGATTGCAGCGACGTGCATGGTGATGAAAATCTCTTCCTTGCGCTTCTTGTCCTTGGCGCGCTTCTTGAGCTTGCGCTGCCACTCGGCCTTGTGCCAATCCGAGTGCAACTTCTCGGCATCCGGACCAAAGTAGTCGGGACCGTACCCAGCATGGGCGTCGGGTGTGTTGATGGTCGAGTGGGTCCAAGCGCGCGTCATGGCGTTTCCTAGCAAGTTCCTCTTGCGAGGTGCGCCAGCGTGACCGTCGATTGAGCTTCCACCAGTCAGAGTGCGCGAGGGGAGGAGCATGATGGAGCTGGGACGCTTCTTACCCGGCGTCGCATAACCCGAGGCTGGAGGCGAGTTGGCCTGGGTCGAGCTGTCGCGATGTTCGCCTGGGCTAGTGGGCAGCGAGTGGGTTCGCGACGCCATGGGCGAATCAACATTGCTCCGACGGAAGGGCGTAGGAGCAGCATCGGCAACAATCTGGGCAGTACGCTTCAACGTCTTGGCGTTCATCTCGGGCAAAAGATATCGGTCCAGCGAGAAGCCAGGACGCTTGGGGTTGGGACCGAGCTGTGCATGCTGCGGCGAGACAGCGCCAACCAAGTTACCGGTGGTAGCAACAAGCGCGCCAAACACACCTGCAGCACTCCTTGCAGCCTTGGGCCTTTCATCGAGCGCGCTCTCGATACCAGTCTCGTTGGCGACCTCACGCACGACCTTGCCAGATGCGCTCAGTGCGACACTGCCGACCTTGGCAAAGGTCTGAGTAAGCTTGGGACTTGGGAGGCCGATCGAATGGAGCGACATGCCGCGACGCTTTTCGTAGCGATCCAGTTTGGCCTGGAACCCAGGCGACTCGATCCTGTTTGCGACGGCGTCGGGCGTATGAGGCTCGGCATGGTACTCGCTAGCGCTACCGAGAGAGCTGGCAGCGGCGGTCCTGGCATTGATGTCGCGCTGCTGCTGATCGTAGAGACGCAGCAGATTACCGAGAACACCATCGGCAGCCACGGGACGAGCGTCGAGGTTCATAGCCGTGTCCATGGGGTCGGGAGTTGAAGCTCCGGATTCGGGGAGATGATCACGAGCAATGCGATCGAGCGCTTCCTGGCGCTGTTTGGAAAGCTTGTGCTGCTTCACGAGCCTGGCCGCCTCGCGTTCAAACTTGTTGGGTCGACGACGAGGACCCTCGCCGGTGTGAAGGCCACTAGAGGTCTGCACGGGAACCGCCTTCCAATTAGTGGGACCACCTTCATCGTGTGACCTGCCAGGCTCAGGCTCGACTGTGTCGCCAACCTGCCCCTTTTCTTCTTGGTCCTCGTCATCCTGCTGAGGACGGCCAAAGATAGCTCGAAGTTTGGCCCAGCCCTTGGGTTGTAGATCGGCCTCGTCATCTTTGGACTTTTTAATGCGCGAGGGCATTCCATCGGTCTCGCCTGGGACGATGTCGATAAAGTTGAGATCGGGGTCGTTGGCGGGATCGTAACTGCTATCGGAGGTGGCGGAGCCGGGAGTGGTAGCACCGCTCATGTCAATCAGGGTGGCGGGCGTGTCGGCCCCACTGGCGCCTGCGGCCTGCATACGTCTTCGTCGTTGTTCGCGGTCTCGCTCACGATCCATGAATACCTGGGCCAAGCGGTCTCGACCAGCGGGATCTTCAACATTGTCACCATCAGGCCAGCTGAGATGGCTGCCGCCGTCGTCGCTCCTCGCCTCGTGCCTTTGCAACTCGCGCTGCAATTCAAGAAACGCACGGTTGTCGAGGCCTTGCTCATCGAGGCCCTTTGCACCTGTCAAGGAGAGGGAAGGGGCCTCGGCCACGGCGGGAGCTGCACCAGCAGCAGAAGTCTCGGCTTGGGGTGCTGCTTCAGATGACGGACCCTCGTTCTGGGGAGTGAGGCGCTCGGCAAGGTTGAGAGGACCAGGATGGACGTTCCTACGAACTGAGCCCAAGCTGAGGCCATTGCCAGTGTTGCTGTTATTGTTGTCTGGCTGAGCAGCACCTCGGACAGTAACGGTTGGACCGGACAAGGCACCACCAGTACGGATCTGAAGCTGACCACCTCGGCGGAGGCTGGCGGCGGTGGAGGTGCCATCCCAGTGAACGCGGCCAGCGCGACGTGAGGCTGTGGACGAGGCAGACGGCGCCGCAGCATCGGCGGGAAGAGCGGTGGAAACAGAGGCGGCGGAAGCGCGAGGTTGACTTGGACCACTTTCAGAGCTATTCAAAGTGTCGTCGGCGTCGATATCCTCGATGCGAATCTCGGGATCTGAGTAATGTGACAGGCTATGTTGTCGCCCATCTTCTTGTGAGCCGGTGGGCAGGGTGGAAGAGTCACCAGTGGAAGGCGAGTAGTCACGCTCCCGGATGTCGTGTCCGTCTGACATGGTGACGCCTATGTGCAGGTGAGACTCGACCGTTCCGTTCAGGGTTTAGGGGGTGGGTGGTGTCGAAAATCGATGGACTACAGATGTAGCCAGAGGAAATAGAACGACCGTCCTCTCAGCAACAAGATGTGGCCATGTGAAGCACTGACAACGCGTGGTGTCACTGCAGATGAGCGGAGGCCAAGGCGGAAGAAGAATAGGTCGATAGAACCTCCAGGTCGGTCAATGCTGGAGACAATACGCTGCGATCCGATGCGGGTGGTAGTGGTAGCTAAGAATGGCGCCAAAATCTATGATTGCGCAAGGATCGATACAGCAGCACCAGGCTAAAGTCGATCGCTTTGGCAGGGGGGATCCGATGAACTGATATGCTTCCAGAGGGTAGATGAGTGAGCTGTCGTAGAGTCGCCGAAGGTGGGGAAGAATGATATGCGGAGAGTGGTCGAAAGGAATTGCGAGACGGATGTTGGAGAAGACGTTGGCAAGAGTAGAGAGCGGATGTGTTGGTCGAGAAGGATATTCTGAAGGACGGTGGGATGGATGTAAGCTGGAGGTGGGGCAAGGACCCGTTTGGGCAATCTCGAGGGACGGAAAGAACTGAGCGGGCCCTCATTTCTCGCGGCGCCGTTTCTACGGCGAGTTACTTGGCCTGCGTCAGGGCTAGCAGACATTGCATAGGGAGTGAGGGCGTGAGGGCGTGAGAGCGTGAATTCGAACTATGATTTAATTTTTTCCATAAAATCACCCTGAAGCAGCAGTCGGCACGCGCGCTTCCACTTCCGCTGCTGTCTCCTGTCTCCTGTTAACAATTGGGTATGCAGTCGATGGTCAAAGGTACTGTACGCAGGCACGCGCAGCTGTTTAGAGGCCGTACGTCGGTTGAGGTCCGAGCTTCTGCTATTTCCATCCATCGCTGTGGGCTATCACAAACCCTCACCCACCCACCTACGCACATTCTCACGCTCAAAACACAATGGAAACACGGTGTAGCCATCTCAACGATGATCATGTTTCATCTCGGAGAAGCCGTTGCAGCTGAAAATGGCTCCGGGACTTCCGAGAGGTGAAAGCCATCTCGTACTGCATCTGTGCACTGGCGGCATTGCCCACCGTTTAGGATGCCAAGCCTTCGATGGGACCTTGGCATCCTTCACAGCATTTTGCGCTTCACTTGCAACGGCCCCACTCGAATGTGATAGATGGAAAGCGACAGCCGGTTGAAACGGGAAATTACGCTTGCCGTGTATGCAACATGCAAGTTAGGTTGCCGTAGCTGCACCCCTTAACCACACCCCACCCAAACACCTGCATGTTGCCACCACCAGCTTTTTTTTCCGCCTCGCCACAGCTGGTCAATGCAATTCGATGCGATAAGCTTGCATGCAGCGCTTTTCCAATTTTGAGCGTGCAACGCAGAAAAAGGCACGACCATGCGGCAGGGGCGGTAAAAAGTGACGCGCAATGCTGTCACTGTGCTACGCTACGCTGTCATCCTGTACCTTTCAACCTCTGCCTTCTTTTTTTTCCCCTCCACGCTGTCACCCACACCACTCTTATGCTCTAGAAAAGTACATGTGAATGGGATGGCACACAGTTGTCGCCATGACGGGGGGGCAGGTTCGGAAAGAAGCGTCCGGGGGATTTTTGACCTCTCTCTTTTCGGCATCCGGGCCTGTACCTTTTTCTTTCCGCACTCGCATCCAGATGCCGGCGACCAACTCAACACACCATACACCACTAATCCTTGCTTTTGTCCACCGCCTTCCCTGCGGATTGTGAGAGTAGCTTGTTCCGCCACCGCTGATCTTTGTATGCAACGCAAGCCGAAAGCGTGACCGCTGCGGTTTCCCCATCGATGTCCGACGGTGGGTGGGGCAGAGAGATCGCTGTGGCGGTGACTTCATTGCGTGATCTGCAGCAAAGGGTAAGGGGTCAAGGAAATCTGACAAAAGATCCCCAAAGGCACTTGCACACCAGCGCACACACGAGAAGAAAGCGCCGACACAATGCGAAAGGATGATCTGATCTGTCTTGCAAGTGTGCTTGCTGTCTTCAGACTTGCCGAGCCTACAATGCTTGTGCAAAAGGTTCGAGCCGTGCTATGCGTGCGTCTTGGCTGATTCATGCGTTCATCGCTCCGACGATCAAAGTCCTCTTCACAACTTGCCGCATCGGGTGATTATATCGCTATCCACGATCTACTCGGCACTCGTCCCGAAAGAGAGCAGGCACTTACCCTCCAACTCCGCACTCGACCCATCCCGCTGCATCACAACCATACATGCAGCATCTGTTGGTTTACTCAATTCCACACTTCACACTGCAGGTAAGGAAGCAACTTCGGCAGTCCCGTTCAGACAGCTTCGCGACCATCCGTACACTCAACCGCTAGGTACCCACAAGCATGCAGCCATGGTCACTAACTACAAAAGAGAAGCAATTGCAAACCCAAACTTGAACTATAAGCACGACTGGTAGTAAAACTTGGCACCTAAGCTGTACGCATACACTACAAAGTACGACAAAACTAGACAGCAGAATCCAAGGGACCGGGGTGAAAGGTGAATTGATTCTGGGGGGTCATTTTGTTGCCAACTACTCGGACAAGCCACTTAACCAGACCACTCGATGGTCTTGAGATCGATTCCCTCCTGAACCATCTCCCAGAGCGGGCTCATGTCTCGCAACTTGTTGACGACCCTGATAATCTTGTCGGCCACATAGTCGACCTCCTCCTCGGTGGTGAACCTGCCGATACCGAACCTGAGCGACGAGTGGGCGTTCTCGTCGTCCAGTCCGAGCGCACGCAGCACGTACGATGGCTCGAGCGATGCCGATGTGCAAGCGGAACCAGACGACAGGCAGATGTCCTTAAGCGCCATGAGGAGCGACTCACCCTCGACGTACTGGAACGTGAGGTTGAGGCAGCCAGGGTAGCCGTTCTGGTCGCCGTTGAAGAGCACGTGGGTAATATTGGCCTCGAGCGTGTTGCGCAGGCGCTCCGAGAGCTTCTTGATGTGGGCGTGGTCATAGGCGAGCTCCTGCTTGGCGAGTCGCGCAGCCTCACCGAATCCCGCGATGAGAGGAGGAGAAAGAGTACCCGATCGGAGACCGCGCTCCTGGCCACCTCCGTTGATGATGGGCTCGAGACGCACACGCGGGCGACGTCGGATGTAGCAAGCACCGATTCCCATGGGACCGTACAGCTTGTGGCTTGATAAACTCATGAGGTCAACACCGAGCTCATTGACGTCGAGTGGGATCTTGCCGGCAGCCTGGGCGGCATCGGTGTGGAAGAAGGGCTTGGAGGCACCTCGACCGCTCTGCTTTGCGATCTCGGCACCCTTGGTCTTGAGAAGATGGCCGATTTCCTTGATGGGCTGGATGACGCCGATCTCGTTGTTGACAGTCATGATGGAAACGAGCGCAGTGGTGGGACGCAGAGCCTGCTCGAGCTGCTTGAGGTCGATGAGACCGTTGGACTGGACAGGCAAGTAGGTGACCTCGAAGCCTTCCTCCTGGAGACGACGGCACGAGTCGAGCACACACTTGTGCTCGGTCTGGGTGGTGATGATGTGGTTCTTTTTGGATTTGTAGAAATGGGCGACACCCTTGATGGCCATGTTGTTCGACTCGGTGGCACCAGAGGTAAAAATGATTTCCTTGGGGTCAGCACCGATGAGATTGGCAATGTGCTCTCGACCTTCCTCGACACCTTTTTCGGATTCCCAACCGTAGGCATGTGTTCTGGAGTGCGGGTTGCCGTACTGGTTGGTCATGTAAGGCATCATCTTGTCGACAACACGAGGGTCGACAGGCGTGGTGGACTGGGCATCGAGGTAGATAGGACGATTCGCTGTCGAGTGCTTGGGAGCAGCCGAGATGATGTCGTTGAGCAGATTCTTGCCCGAACCCATCTTGCTGCCAATGCCGGCTCGGATGTCGGGCTGAGCCACCTCGATGGGTGTCGCCATGGATGCTGGCGACGAGGGTGCAGCATAGCCTCTGGTCTGCACTCGAGGTGCGGATGAAGACGACGACGACGAAGATGCGGAAGACGACGTGGATGCTGTTGTGCTGCTGATCTTGATGTTGGTGGAGATGGAACGAGCGTGGCTAGCATCGTGTCGTGTGAGCGCACGAAGCGCAAGCCTCGAGGGCGCCGAGGATCGCAGTGAGCTGGCCATGGTAGAGGACACTACTACGATACGTGAGATGTTGGTGATATGGACTGTCTTGAGAGTAGCAGGAACAATGACAGAGAGAAGAGAGAAGGGTGAAGAGTGATGGTGGTCCAGTGACAAGGTGATACGGGTATCGGCTGCGGGCGGAAAAGGGTCGCGGAATAATCTGATTGTGCCATTGCCCGCCTCTGAGAGCTGAGATCTGAGACCTAAGAAGCTTTCCGTTGTTTGCTCATTTTTGCCACGGACCTTAGTAACTGAGCATTTTCCCGTTTCCAAAATGTGACTACTGCTTTGCTTTTGAAATTGAGTAAATTGTGAGGCGCACTCTGCTGAGCATTTCGATCAGAATCGTCCGGGTGGCATTTTCGAGTGACAGGTATTGTTAGGCCCCCCACAGTCGACATGAAGTCTCAAAATACTCGCACGAGTCGTTTCGGTAATCCGCGAAGAAGCGTCGGTGTGTCGGCGCATCTCAAAAGGCGATTCCAAACGGATCCGAAATTCAAGTGTTGCAATCGGCAGCTTGGTGTGCACAGCGACACTATCATATCTGTTGACCATCTCGGTTGTTCTCCTCAACTGTCCTTTGCGCCTCACCGCTTCGGACACTCAACAACATAGAGACACCATGATTGCTGCTCGCCAGGCCACCATGTCATCCTTTGCCGCACGCCGTGCACTCCACACTTCCACCATTGCCCGTACTGCCAACGGCTTCTTTGTTCGCCCTGTCAACGCACCCACCTCGTCTAACTCGCCAACCGCACCCCAGCCCAAGCCCGTGCGTCCAGTAGCACAGCCTCATACACCCCCACACATCCCCGCTGAGCAAGCGCCCAATTTCCCAACCACCTGGTCCGAGGACCAGAACCCAAGGCGAAACGCCATGAAGGGTCCCCGCTTCGAACAGCTCGACATGCGCTTCCAACCTCAACCCCTCGCAGCCATCGAGATGATCCAGAGAGAACCCATTCGTCTCTCCAGCAAGCGTATCGCTGCCTGTGACGGCGGCGGAGGCCCGCTCGGTCACCCCAAGGTCTTCATCAACCTTGACAAGCCCGGTCCCAAGCCTTGCCCGTACTGGTGAGCTCGCATGCACAGCCCCCATGTCTGTTCGGAAGAGAGGTGTACTGACTTCTTGTTTGCTATTTGCCTGCGCTTACGCCATTCAGTGGAATCCGATTCGAGCTTGACCATTCTGCCCACCACTGATCTGTCAAGAGTAGAATAGCACGCAGGCTCGCAATGTCAATGTTCCAGATTGTCCTTTCCGACAACAACACGATTTGTGCAGTTTCAAGATTAGGATTGCGCTCGAGTTGCTCGGTAACGTCTTCTCGCTGGAGCACTTAGAACAGAGGCAGACGACTCAGACGAAGCAAAACGAGAGGTGCCAGATTATTGGTAGGTGTTTGCTTTCTTGGAAACTGCAACGCTGCCACACTTGGTTGGCAGGGGATGCGACGACAAGGCGAGCTGCGGCTCCGGGTGGCCTCGGGCGGACGGCAACAAATGTTTTCACTGGTTCGACACAGAGCACTTGCGTCACTTGTCCGGCTTAACGATGCTGCGTGAACTCGCGCTGATGGGACGCTTTCAATAACCAACTCCCGACACAGCAAACACTGAAGATCCATTCCATTACGGGAACAAGACGGACATAAAGGGGGCTAGATGAAGTCGAAAGGTTCGGGAAAAACTGAGCAGCCGAAGGCCGGACTGCCAGCCTGTCAGAGCCTGCTGTCGCTGCTTGCATTTTTGGAACGTCTCTACAGACGGTAGCTGTCCATGGCGGCGCCAAGGCGAGCGATTTGGCCCTGTTGACATCGGATTGAGAAGCGTCAGCAAGTGGCTCAAATTCGACAGGTCAGTCTTCAGTCCACAAAACCTCTTGGCTCTCCACTGCATCTGTTGGATACTTACGTTGGTGAAGCTGGTCAGGCAGACGTCGTACGAGTAGTTCATAAAGTTCTTGACCAGATCCTGGCCTCCTCCCGAGCAAGTGTCAGCCGACGCTGGGCACCCCGAAGTAGGCTCTCCCTGCGGGGGAGTGTCGTCGACGTAGTCTCCGGGCTCCGAGCATCCTCCCTGAAAGGTGTGGTACAATCCGACCCAGTGACCCACCTCGTGCACGAGCGTCTTACCGCCGTTGTAGTTGGTGATGGGGCCACCGGGGTAGGAAGTCCACTGCAACACGATACCGTCGTTCTTAGGAGCCGAGTTGTAGTTCCATGGAAAGGCGGCGTATCCGAGAAGGCTATTCTTGAAGTTGACAGTGTAGACATTGAGGGCGTTGGCACCACCTTTGCGCAGCGTGTTCTTCATGCTCCTCTCAGCCGAGGTGCCCTGGTTAACATTGTTGAACCAGTTCGAGTTGACCGTTGTCTCACTTCCAGCGAGGTAGAACGAAAGACCGGTGCCCGAGTAGCCCTGGTTGAGCACGTCGATCTGGCTGTTGATCTGGCTCGAGGTAAGCTTGCCGTTGGTGCCGTCAGTGATGACGTGGTAGTACACGGGGATGCTGGCCGAGGTGAAGGCGTTGCTCGAGCCCGAGGTAGTGGCCTTGCGAACCGAAGCAACACGGTTAGAGAGCGCCTGCTCAACATCAGCAGGTGCAACTTCGGTGCTACCACAGACTCGCGGGGTAGGACCAGCAAAGACGGGGGCAGCCACCATAAAGGCGGCGCCGACGAACAAGGCGAGGCTCTTGAACTGCATCTTGGTTATGGATCTAGTGGTGCTGGGGAAAGGGGGGAGTGGTTTGGGGGGGATGATGTCGATGGTACCGCTCAATCCGTGTTCTTCTTATACCTGATCAGCTCCCATACCGACTGCTCGAAAGCGTTATTCCCATGTTCGATGTTGGACAGCACCCTTGGCGGCTACAGAGCCGACGAGGCTCACGTCGTAGCGAGGCTAACGTTGAAAGTCCGTCTCACTTGCCAGATACCAAGCGCAAAGCGGCGGTGTCGTCTGACATTCTCTTGCTTCCGTCCATACGCATGTGCTCTGTCTTGCTTTGTTGCTCATGTCGAACAATCTGTATCGAGTGCTATTGCAACGAGGGTGTTGGCTCGGCCCTCTCCGAGCGCTTGGACTGTTCGTAGCGCCCTACACCTCGCTAAACTTTTCAGGCTCTTATTCTGTGCTGTGGTGCACGGGCAGCCACAGTACTGACGTTTTCCTGCCAGTACAACGAGGACACTAGCGTCGATGTGGTTTGACACACACACGCGCTCGAGCGAATAACGAGGCACCACACGTCCGGCCAACCATGCTCCGTAACGCACACCATCGAGTTTCGGCCTGACCCCGGTTTCGGTCGCCATACACGCCCGCCACACTACATGGACATTAACTGGGCAACACAGCCCTGAAAGGAAGAATCGAAAGAACTTTGGTTGAGCCCGCCGTTGAAGGGGTGATAGCGTCGAGGTCACGACACTGTTGCATGAACGCAGTCAGCTAATCAACCGACCAATCTTCTCGAGCTCATCGGTGCCATGCGTACACACTAGTGAGCATGATCGCATTCATTGATGGACATCGGAAAGGCCTCATCCGCAACCACCGCTTCTGCACGCGCTTATCGCCCATTGCAATCTAGAAGAAAGCAGCAAAGATAGTGTCAAGCGGGTTGGGTGTGCAGCTTCGCTTAGAGCATTATGGACCCCTTGGCACTGCGGTTGCTGCCGGTTGCGAGGCGGAACAAGGTGGATAGAGAGCTGACACAGTGCAAAGTTCGCCATGAGCAGTCCGAGCGTTCACAGGCTGGGATTGTAGCTACGCTAGGGTTTGATAGTGAGAACATGACATCGACGCTGGACAAATGCGGGAAGACCATTGATTGGCACCTCAAAGACAGCAGTAAGTAGCAAGTGGTCTATGCACAATCGTAGAATTTAGGCTCACGGAAGACGAGCCTCCGCTCACCTCGCCCTGTAGCACAACCACAATGCAGCCACAATGCTTGAAGCTCATCATCATCCAGCCGACCGCGGCAAAAGAACAGAGCTCTTCCTGTCCGAAGAGAAAGGAGAAAATTCACATGTCCGGGAAAATGAGTGGGGAAAGAGAGTGTGTGTGTCGCTCATCGGTGTGCAACTTTGCGCCTTCTACAAGACATTGCCAGGGAGCGAAGAGTGAAGTTCAAGGGTCCATTGTCTCACGACTCTTCCATCCGCAGGTTTGTGGGAGAAAGAGTCCGAGCTTCCGGAAGCCATGGACAACCTGCCCAGAATAGCAGGTGCAGGTGCACCACTGGCAATTTTTCTTTCTCACGAACCTCAATCGCCCCTCAGGATAACCAATTGTGCTTACCATCGGCTGCAAGGTCCCGAGAAGAAAGATCGTCCACACACACAATATTCAGCACTGTACTGTCGTGCGATGCAACAGAAGAAGACCAAGAGTGGCGAGCTACAGCTTTCCATGCGATAGACCGACCGAGGCTGCACTGTTGGAAGCGAACCAAAAAGTCTTGGCATTGGTCCAAAAAATGCCTCTGCCAAGCTTTTTAGCGCCGTTGTCGTGGCCGCACTAACTTGTTCTTCTCTTCTCTTCGCTTAGATGGTCATTCACTCATACCATTATCAGCTCCTTCTGCAATGACTGCTTCGGATGAGCGACCGCCGTAAACCTTATTCCCCACTCCATTGCGTCCCACCGGAAATGGGATATAGCCAGCCATGCAACTGCGTTCTGTTCCAGATGGCTTTCTGTCGAAGGGTGGTGTCAGCCAAAGTTTCGTTTCTTCCGCTTTGCACCGAGCGACCCGCTGCAGTAACATCGCTCATGCGGGGGTGTGGTTGCAACGCCGACGCAATGAGGCGCTGTGTTGTCCGCCACCAAAGCTTTGAAACTTGTCCAAGTGCTTCATATGGGTCATACTCTCGCTCGACCCATGTGCCGCATTTTCTCGAGTCGCACGACATCTGATACAGAAAGATGAAGCTATAGTTCGGACTGTAGATCCGCTCACTTTTCCGTGAACAGTATGGAGCTCACAAAGACTGGCCATGACCGTTCGAGCACATTACAGTGTCTCGGTAGACAAACAGGATTGAGCAACCGTCTCTCTCACGCAGAGAGTGCACGAGGCGTGCACCTGCTTCGCGGTACTACGACCAGTCTGAATGGATCTCGTGCTTGTAATGGTACTCTGAACGGCACAACAACCTAGCCATGTGGCCACGCCTGTGAAAACAGCCATGTGTCTCCACCAGCAGCCTGATTTTAAGGCTGCCATCCTGACGGCTCAGCGAAGCATTGGGATATCTCTCTCTCAGCCGCGCTAACGACAAGTAACATCGGACGTCGGGTGGGCAACAGTCTAGTGGCCGTCCGCTCACACGTACCAGAAAGCCCCAACACTTCGCACTCCACAGACACACATCGCAACTTCGATGAACGGTTCCAACATTGTTCGCGATCACCCGCAGTGGAAGGACATGCTTCGTTTTCGTCAAGGCTTCCAGTCGAACTTGGGCACCCAACCAAGCACCTTTTTGGCCTTTTCGTTGGACAACACGGTCACAATTGGCTCTCCATTCAGTGGCGTGTACGGCACGCCGGGGAAGACTTCCTCCACGAGCTCCTTCGAGGGCCGCTTCATAACCGTGTTGTTGTTCGCAATAATAAACGCATGGTGCCCTTTCAAATCCTCCTTCTCCAACGCTAGCCTGATGGCTTCAGCGCCATCCCTCGCGTCGATGTATCCCCAGCAGTTCCAGTACCGCTTCCTCGCATCATCCTGCCAGCTTTCAAACATGGCGTACTCCTCCTCGAGCATGACATTCGAGAACCGCATGCTGACGATCTTGATCTCCCCGCCGACCACGTTCCTGTGTTGCTGCTTTGACCACCGTACGTACTGTTCTGCTAGCGTCTCCCCCACCAGCTTTGACAGCGAGTAGGCGCTTTCCGGCCTCAACTCGCTCTCTTCATCAATCGGTAGTTTGTCCGGTTTCACATCCAGCGGGACCCCAATTAACGTTTCGCTGCTCGCCATAACAATGTTGCTGATCCCCACCTTCCTGCATGCCTCGAGCACATTGTACGTGCTCGCCACATTGGTATTGAACTGCTTGCTCGAACTGCTTTGCCCCGGACTCGGCATTGCAGCCAAATGAACCACCGCATCCACACCCTTATAAGCCATATCCATCTCCATCATCGCCTCCAACACCTGCCCCATTTCCGTAAGGTCAATCTCGACCAGACGATATGCACCGCCGAGGCCGGTTTTGCCGTCTTCTGACGCGGTTTTGGGTCGAACACGGTCGAAGTTGATGACCTCCCAGCCGGTGGAGGCGAGGTGCGAGACGGTGGCACGGCCGAGCTTGCCGGAACCGCCGGTGACGACGACGCGCGGTTTCACGGGTCGAGTAGTCTCGCCGAGCGTGAGAGTAATGTTGGTGCTGTTGGCAGCGCTTGTAGGAGACATGCTGTTCGCAAGTCTATGTAGTGGAGTGGTGGAAGGTGTGTAGTTGCTGGTGGGAGGGGGTGCAGGTTATAAGGTTACTTATACGCCTCGCCAGTGTCGCTTCTTGCACTACCGACTCCTCCTCTCCCCCGCCTCCATGCTCAACCGAAACCTGGACTCGGCCAACCCAACACACCAAACCACCCGGCAACCCTTGCCACGACACCACCAGGCCCCCCACCCCTGCAATCACAGCACGCACCTTCCCCGAACCGCCTTCCCTATTCTAACCACTCGCGGGAATGCACAAACCTCACCTCCACCGCACACCCCCGCTTACCACCGCAAGTGCAGCGAAACCAAAGTAAGTCACCGGTCACAAACGTCATTTTGTGCTGCTCACGTCAGACACCGGCTATCAATTTGATTTTGAAACTGTACAAACCACGCGCCAAAATTGAGGACGTGAAAATGCTCTGGACAACTTTTCTAATCTCCCGGATCTCGCCAGTGCAACACCAGGACCTCCGCATCCACTTCCCCGCATATACCAGTTGCACAAGCAAGCAAGCACAGCATTCGAAAGACCAGAATAGATTACTATGACACAAGAGTTGCAAACAGCTGAGGGAATTAGAGGAATCGGTACAAAACACACAAGCGCAGAAGAAACCCTTTTGTTGTCACCTTGACAGGTTACAGCACAGTTCATTACGTCGATGTTGGGTGGAGGTGGATCGTCTATTGATCGGTTTCCATCGGACGCTCGTTATTGTTACCTGTAGCTGCCGCGACAGCCTCACCAGCCAATTCGGGGGCGATGACGGGCTCTGGTACAGCCGCGTGCTGTTGTGTCTCGGTGGCAGGCGTGGGAGCGGGTTCGACGATGCCTGCAGTCTGAGGAGCCGACTCGGGAGCAGCGGGAGGGGGAGCAATCTCGTGTTTGACGTTGTTCTCACCATCGAGGTTGGGAGCAATGACGCTAGTGCTCAGCGACGAAGACACGCGTGGTGGCTTGGAAGGGGTGTTCCATGCTTCAGCGCGGTTCACTTTCAGGGGAGTTCCGTTGAGCGAGCTCGACGAAGCCGAGGGGGTCAGACCGGCGGCGGCAGCAGCCTCGGCACTCTTGGTGGAGGCGCGCAGCTCTTCCAGGCTAACCAGGCTCACCTGAGGAAGAGCGTGGCTGGGCGAGGCCTCTTCGCCGCCCTCCTGCTGCATGCGCTTGCGTACGAGCTTGGCGTAGTGCAGACCACAAGCATTGCAAAGCGTACGCGCGCCGTCAGGACCTCTGCGCCACTCTGGAGTCTCGCTGGTGCCACAAGCCTGACAGGATCCAGGAGCAGGCGCACGGCTGCGCTTCTTGTACTGGGGACCCTTGCTGTCTCCGTCGAAACCAGGCGAAGGGAACGAGGTGGGAAGCGAGCCATCGGGGAAGACGCGTAATCCGGAGCTAGGCGTGAACGGAGCCATGGGCAGTCCAGGCGTGCCGAGAGCACCCTTGTTGCCGTCCCAGTCAGAGGAGCGTTGACGCTTGCGTGCCGAGTCGAGCTTGGACTCGGCGGGGCGCTTGCCATGTTCGTCGGCGTCGAGCTGACGGAGGGCAACCTCGGGCTGGGCAAGGAGCATGCTAAGCGACGAGGTGAGCTTGAGAGCCTTCTGAATGATGGTGCGGACCTTTTGGGGAGTGGGGACGTTGACCTGGTTGACGTGGGCGACTGAGAAGTTGGCGATGGCACTCGAGACAGTGTAGATCTCGCGAAGCTCGGACTCGATATTGCGAGGAAGGCCCGAGGTGGTTTCCTCGGCGACAGCAGCGCCTTCCTGCTGTTGCTGCGCGTCTGGCTGTGCTTCCGAGGTGAGCTCAGCATCGCCTGTGCTCTGGCCGGGAGCGAGCTGTGCAGCGTCGGACTTGTCAGCCGCGTCGGTGGCATCTGCGGCGGGTGCATCGGTGGGAGCAGCCGCTTCGATGGCTGGCTGCTCGGAGGCGCTGGTGGAAGCGTCGAGAGAAGCGCTGTTGGCTGCGTTGGTAGCGGCGGTGGCCAGCTCGGTGATAGTCTGGGCAGCACTGGACGCGTCGGCGGCAGCTACAGCAGCAGCATCCTGCTCAGAGGTGAGGGACTCTACAGCCGTGGCTGTGTCGGGTTCAGCCGAGTGCTGCTCTACGATAGATTGCGAAACAGGAGCGTCCTTACCGTTGAGGTTGGGTGAGCCGAACTGAGGGGCGGATGCAGGGGCAGCAATCGAATTGGCGGCGTTAGCGTGGACCGGCGAGGCGACGGCAGCTGCGGGAGCGGCAGGCGCGGAGACATCACTCATGGCGAGAATGGTAGAGATGTCGAACAATAGAATGCGACGATAATGCCGGACCTAAAACGTGATGAATGTGGCGTGGGTGCAACTTTGTTCGAGTCTCAACGCGATTGGCCGTATCGCGTAACGATTGGGTGCGTGGATTGCACAGATAGAAACAGGCTAGACGAGACTGGGAGAGGTAAGCACCTTGATGGAGGTGACAGCGTTTGACGCAACAGAGTCCAAAGGGTGGATGGCTGGTGGATCTCGACAATGGATGGATGGACGGATGGATGGATGGATGGATACTTTCAGCTAAGCTGCGATTGGGAGCAAACGACGCGATCGGTCACGCGACTCGAGAAAGGAGGAGGAGCGAAAGCGGTACCGACTTGCAGGAGCGAGCGTCGAGCCGGAGGAAAGGACGCGAAGAGGGCGAGGAGATGGAGGGACGCTGGAACGACGATAGCAGCGAGTGGATAGAGTTGAGATGGAAGGTGCGAAAGACGACGGCGACGGATGAGGAAAGGTGCGAATAAGAGAGGGGGAGGGGGAGGGCCAAGAAGGATCACAATGGACAAGCCATTCAAGCAACAGAGGCTCAGAGGATCAGGACGGAATTAATTGGCGACGCAGAGGCTTGGGCGCGCCCGATCGCGGGGAGATTTCAAAGGCGAAAGGAGAGGAGAAGGCGCAGCGCAGCACAGCACAGCACAGCACAGCACAGCACAGTCTGGCAAGCTAAACGCGAGATCCGGAAACAGCAGACCGCGACGGCACGATTGCAATTAGTTACTGATCTGAGCTCAAGTGGCTGCTGATCCGCCGATTTGGTGAATTTGTAGTGAAACCTTAGTGATCTATGGATTTTCACCAATTCCATATCCGATTCCACCGATCCAGCCCGCCGACGCCCCCCAATCCAAATCGATTGTAATCACTGATTTTGGGTAGTCTCTAATCTCGATACTTTCCGCTCCGCTCAGCCCACTGAAAACCTGGTCCATTTAGGCCATCTGCATCGGGTGAAAAAAGTCAGAAAAGCGTGAGAATTTCCTTTGCCTCGGCATGTCAGTTGCGAAAAAAGCCCTGCGAAGCCAACCAAGCCTTTTACAGTACAACGCTCCGACCCGCACACTGCCATGTTGCCGTTCTCCTCTTTCTGCCGTCCGCGTTTGCCGTCCATGTGCCGGTTGTGCACTGTGGACTGTGCACTGCACTATCTGCATCGACTAACGCTCAATTAGATACAGTGGTGAGCGAGTGTTAGAGATCGTGACAATGAAGATGGCGCCGTTGACAACTGGTTGAGAGGTGGGTCACAAGCGGTGGGATTGTTTTTACTGCAGTTGAGTTACTGTCGGCTGCAAACACGCACGCGCGCAACGCAACGCAACGCAACGCAACGCAACGCAACGCAACGCACGGGTCACAAGGTCCAAGGTGCATGGACGTGAGCGAGCGTCGACGAACTTAGAGGGTCGTGCATCCGCCGACCCGCAATGACGTCCTGTCAGCAGACCATGGGTTTGGCCGGACCGGGTTGCAAGATCTGAGAAGCACGTTGCCTACTTCCCTACTTCGACCCACCTTGAGCATGGATGCGATAGGATGATGGGAGGGGGCCCAACTCTTTGTTGCGACGAAAACAGCTATCGCCGATGATCCGATGATGCAGTTTCCAGCTGCAGCGCACTGTCAAGCTCGGTCAACCACATCGCCTAAAATGCAGTAACAGAGTCGGAATTTGGAATCAAACAGAGGGCAGCCCCGGACTCCTGTTTTGCAGAATGACCCGCGGCTGTGAAAGATAGGAGGCTTGCTGCACAGACATAACTTAGGCATTGCGGCTCCCAAAGCTGTTGCTTCCAAGGCTTCCCAAGAGCACAACCCGAGTGACAATGGACTCGGTATTGGAGTGTGAAATGTGAAATCAGTGGGGCCGTTCCCGATCGTGACTAGCTTTCTCATTCCCAACGGTCCGAACCTTGGATCGCTCCCTCGCCTTGCAGTGCGAATCCGCACTTGGATTAAGAAATGTAGCACCGTCGGGACCTTGAAGGCAAGTGGCATCATTTCGGTGTCAAAATGCCCGATGCAAGTGAAGGCGGGGGTTCCCTTGCGACGGAAGTAGTCCGCACTCGCTTGCTTGACCTCCTTTCTGGCTGCCAGTGACAAGGCCGTCACCCTTCATTTTCAGGTCTGCTTGCGACTCACACTGGCTCGAGATCAACGTGCTTATTGCCGACGAAAGGCGAAATGGTATATGCTTCATGAAGCAGGCGAGCCTGTTGAGTGGGACAGGGAAAGCAACAGAGGTCAATATTCTCACGATGGTGGTGGCAGATCAATGGCAGCATGACAATCGACGCGGTGAGCCGCGACACAGCTGTCACTGGAGAGGGTCGTTTTGCCGAGCCAAGCGAGCCGATTGACACTAACCCACGATTGCAGGCAACCGGCCTTAGTTCTGGATCATCTTGAGGTTTTGGCGAGCTGTTGCACTAGTGGCGGGCAACACGGCACTACCAAGGGGGCTCCCGCTGCATGATTTGCTCTCAACCTCGTCTGGTGGGCTGAAACTTGCGGCAGTATTTGAGAAGCAGCGGCATCACCAAGCAGACAAGCGGGGCGACGGCATCCCTTGTCTCGATTCTACGGCACAGCAGAGCAGAGCAGAGCCAAAGGTTTTTTTTTTTTTTTTCTTTTTTCTTCGGAGTGCCGTCGCACATATGCGCACTGCTATCCGCTGCCAAGGCAAGCAAAGGGGCGGATGCAGAAAAGTGGGGTTGCAGACCCGCTCAACCTCGAAGCAAGCGAGCGAGCCAGCGGAAAAAAAGGAATGCATGGCGGCGGGTGAGCAAGCAGGCTGGGAACAGAATTGAGCACGCGTTTGGACTGACCCTTGAAACAAGAGCCTGTCCATTGATGCGTTTAGGCTGCAAATCAGGACCCCAAGGCTGCTTGGCGTTGGCATCAGGCGACATGTGATTTTGCAAAGACGAGGCGGTGCTCGAATGCACTGCAAGGGTGTGCCAGGGCGTGTCCCGGGAGTTGCGCGCATATTCCACGAAAAGAACAGCAGAAAAAGCAAAAGCAACATCGCAAAAGTTAGTGTTTCTCTCGCCATCGACCAGCCGCTCGTTCGGGCGTCCGACTAGGTTTGTCTCTCGGGACAGATTGGAACAGCTGGCTGATGAACTGCACTGCTTTCGGAAGAACCGAGAAAAGCTTTTGCAATCGCTGAAGATGAAAGGCAAAGTGTCTCTGGATGGGTTGGCTGCAGTAGTTAGTGACGCGCGCCCCCAGACTACTGTACAGCTGCGTGCGTATAGTCGGCGTTACGAGCGAGCTTGCGTATACTTTTTTTGTGCGCCAAGTGTCATGAAACACAGACCATGCGCTCTCTTTTGTGTCGTTCCGGCTGAGCCTGTTACTGTAACTTATCCCCTTTTCCAAAAGAAAATGCAACACACACACACACACACACACACACGCACACACCGCTCAACGCAACAGACTCGCTCGACATGCACATTTTGGAGGGCTCAGAACCAAAACTATCATTTACGCCTGCTCGTGCTCGTGCTCGTGCTCGTTGGCTGTGTGCCAAGGTCGAGCTCCGCTAGCCGCGTTAAGAAAGCTTCACTGCCCACTGCTCGCTGTGCCTCTTGACGTGACGCTACGTAGCTTTCGTGCTTCCTTTGTTCCCTCCTCTCTCCAACAGCAACACTGCGCTCCATGAAGTAAACCTAACACTATTTCTGTCTCTCGAGATCCACCTCACCTGCCCTCTCGACCGACCGCATACAGAGACACCTCTCTCGCGCCTTGAACCTGCGTCGTCTGTCCTACCTTGCACTCTGGCTTGTCCGACAGATTGGACTCTTTCCGTCTCCAGCCCGATTTCCCACGACACTTCTACCTCAGCCATCGCACCCATTCAGTACGACCGCGTAAGCTCCATCGCAGCTCGCAATCACGAGACATTGACCACCATCGGCTTGTTCCCGTGAACGCAGCGCGGGGCCAGCATCACACGTAGCACACCCGTCATCGCTTGCTGAGCACTTCAACCACAGACGCTACCAACAAATTATCATCATTGCCTCAGTCCCAGCATCAGCAGCAGAGATACAGATCCCCAGAAGCAGCATACAAAGTGCTTCACGTTTTTGCATTCGCTCAAGGCAGCCTCGCACGTTTTACTGAGTATTGTGCAGCCCAGAATACTCTCGCTTACCACCATTCGCTCCCGCCTCGGCTCGTGCGCTTCATAGATCCGCTTCCGCTTCCGCCATACCCGCAACGACGAGGTCGCCTACTCATGCAACCTTTTGCGCCGCTTCGTCTGGAGGTTCAGAGCGGGTCCTCGCATCTCAATTGCCAATCTTGAACTCTTGCGCACACACGTACACATTCCAACTCGCCGAACTTCAACTGCTTACAGCACATCGGCTGTATTGCGGCCCGAGGGGCTCCTCACCTTGCAGCCATGGAGGATCCTGTCAACCAGGTGGGAAAAAAGAAGCCCGCCTTTGCCTTTTGGGAGAGACAACGCAAGGACAGCACTTCAGGTCCTAGCAGTGCAGCTCCTCCTTCATCCTCGTCCTCATCCACTCTTCCATCCGCATCGCGTCGCATTGATGCTTTCGAACGAGGAACATCTCCCTCTCCTTCAACTCAGCGCTCCCTCTCTTCGCAGCAACAGCCCGCACCAAGCTCTGGCTCAGCGCTCAGTGGTGTTCAGCGATTGATACAGCAATACTCTCAGTCGCACTCTCCCAATCCACCTGCCTCAAGCTCAGTCACGCTGGATCGATCATCTTCAGCCCGATGCGTCAATGCCTCGTCGCCTCAGTCCAGTCGACTCCTTTCTTCCACTGATGCAGTGCATACCAACGGAAGAACCGACCGATCCCCAATCACGCCTTCTTTCGAGTCATCACAGTTGGAGCAGTCATCGATAGCCCCATCACGTTCGGAGCAGCCGCTTTCCAAATCGGACCGCGCATCTCGACTCATTCCTGCGTCATCACCACCGACGTCTCGTCTCTCAACCGAAGCTGCCTCGAGCGAAGCGTCTTCATCGGCACCTTTGCCATCAGCATCACAAGAGCCATTCGTTGTAGCATCAGCTCCTCAGCTTCCAGATTCCAGGCTTTCTGCCGACGCCAGCAAGGAAACCGACACCGAAAAGGCTAGGAGGCGACGTCGATTGCTGCAAGAGCAGCTGCGCAAACGCAACAGCAAAAGACGCAGCGCAGGCGCCATGGGAGCCAACGAATCACATGCGCTATCCTCAGATGAGCAAGAGGAAGCAGCAGTCGTCGAGGCCGTCACTATGGGCAATGATCACTCGGCCATTGCGGATGTGCGCAACGAGGCTCTCTCGCGCCCAATACACGCTCGAACACCATCATCTTCGTCGCGACGAGCTCGACTTATCTCCGAATCAGATTCAAATGCTCCATTCGGCAGCGGTACAGAGTCGGATCCATATCATGATGCTCGGTCGCAACTGGTCACACCTTCCAGGCCAACCACTGCATCTCTCACCGCCAATGTCGCCTCTGATGGCCGACAACCAACAGGTCGATCGCCATCGTTTGAAGATACACGTCCATGGCTCGAGTTCAGCCCGCTGCTGCCAGAAGGAGAGCTTCTAGACAGTCCCAGCAAAGGATCGGCGCCAAGCTTTGCGCTTTTCCGTCAATCCGCTTCATCTGATCTCAGTGCGACCGCAAGTCAGAGCAGCGCTGCCACCGATTCCGTCCGGACAGCTAGCGTGCGGCCCTCGTCTTCTCGCTCCAACTCTGCCTCTCTTCTCAACAATGACTCGCCCCTCTCGTCCGCCGGGCTCGGATTTTCTACGCCGCCAGGGTATCCATCAGCATCCTCATACTTCTCCATCAGCTCGCCTACTGGGGGCTCGCATACCCGCGCCCTTCGCAGCACAAAGCTGCCACCGCCGCGCCCTACTCCACAAGCTCCGCTTCCTCCTCCACCCTCTGTGGCTTCTTCTACGGCATCCTTCTCTCCGCGAATTGTTGCCACCTCTTCGAGCACCGGTGCAGCGCCCACACGGTCAGTGCGCAGCAGCTCCATCCGCAAAGCCGCGCCGCTGCCGCCGCCGCCGCCGCTGCAGGACGAAGCCGACGTTTTTGGTGGCCATACTTTGCGCTCCAGGAGCTACAGCCTAGAGCAGGAAGTCGCTTCTGCGGACCAACAGGACCAACGCATGGTGTCGCAACCGGCGACATCTGCAGGCTCTGCGGAAGCGCCATTCGCTAATACAATGCACAGCCCTGATGCAGCTATAGCTTCCACCTTGGCGGTACCCATGATCCGCCAACGCAGTGACTCTCTGCAGCGCAAAGACCGAGAATCGGTCGAAGCCGCTTCCAAATCGGCTCAAGCTCCTTCGTCAAGCAGCAATGCAGTAGCAACTGCCACATCGCCCCGCAGTTTCTCAACCAACGCTCCGAACATGGGCAGGCCCAGAGGCTTTACAGTGGGCGCGGTGCCAGGCCTTCCCAGCACCTCGCGTGGGAGCGCCCCCATCCAGGCCCCGCTCAAGTCGAGACCGCGGTCGCTGCTGTCCAACGAGATCTTCCCCCTCGATCTGGCCGAGCCGCGGTACAAGAACAAGTCTGACAGAAATGAAGACGATACCGCACGTAAAACATACAGCATGGACATTGACCGTCGAGTGTCGTCCCTGAGCGCGGCTCCGGGCGCTTCCAAGTCCTCTGCTGGCGCTGTCCTCAACCGGGGTCTGTCAGCTTTTTCTGCCAGCGAGCGCGATGGCAACGGCAGCACAGAGAGGCTGGGGCCTGATAATACCGATCGTCGTCCCAGCGTTGGTGGCCGTAGCCGTAGCGGAAGCAGCACCAGTCTACTGCAGCAGGTCAACTCGCAGCCCAAATCTCATGCTAGCTTCGTCATCGCCGTCGTGGGACACGCTCACTCGGGCAAATCCACCGTCATCAAGAAAGGCTTGCGGCAGTTTGGCCTCTCCAAGCCGCACGTGCTCTCCGAAAAAGTCACTTCGCACTCGACCGTTTGCGTTGTCGACCAGGAACAGCGTACGATTGAAGTACTCGAGATAGATGCTTCAGTGCTGCTCAACGGACCCAGCAAGCGATTTGCCTGGCCCAAGTTCCTTCCGCACATCGATGCCGTCATCCTCTGCTACGACGCTTCCGAAATTGCTTCGTTCCGTGGCATGTCGGAGCTGCTGGAAAACTTTGCCGTGGCCAACCTGAGCACCGTCATGCTTGCATGCAAGTCTGAAGTCCATCCCAAAGCGGTTGACCCTTACTACGCGAGCGACATGGCGTGCATCTACAACGTCGGACTGGCCGAGTGCACCGTACAGAGCGAGGAAGGCAAGAAGCGTATGCGTGACTGCTTCTCCTACTTGGTGAAGGAGGTGGCAAAGGCTCGAAGTGGACGCGCTCGCCGTGGACCGGCCAGCACCGTGCCTCCCATCCCGACTGCGATGGCGTCGCAACGATCGCAATCGCCGGGCGCTCCCCACCATGCAGTACCGCAAAGCCGTACCGCCTCGAGCACCTCGCAGGCGAGCTCACAAGGCAGCAGCCTTCCTCGCTCAATGGCCGACACCGGTGCTGCTCCAGGCGGCAGTGAGCAGCTACCTTCGCCGGCAGCGCCCATCGATGTA
Organism: Ustilago lituana; assembly: GCA_928869825.1. Taxonomy (NCBI): domain Eukaryota; kingdom Fungi; phylum Basidiomycota; class Ustilaginomycetes; order Ustilaginales; family Ustilaginaceae; genus Ustilago; species Ustilago lituana. Next base: position 560,298 of record CAKMYA010000017.1, on the reverse strand, counting down.
CTCAGGACGAGGGGATTCAGCAATTCGAGCTCGGGTCTGGGCCGAGCAATGGCAGGAACCAGCGATGCATCGTTCGAGGAGGCTCTCATAGCGTCTGCTATCGAGCAGACGACGCAGGCCATGGGGGCCCTTGACATGGCGTCGGAACACTCTGCGCTATCTGCGCATCCAAAGACTGCAGCAGCCGCGGGCCCTGACACGCACTTCAGCTCGCGCAAGATGAGCAGTGCCACGGTAAACTCAGCCACCTCGGATGTCCCTTCTTTCCACTCGGAGGAAGATGGTGCGCTGCACGATAGCTTGCATCGCGCACAGATGGGCTTGCAAAACGCACGGTCCAGCGGAGGGTATGTCTCGATCGAGGAGCTGTGGGACAAGCTCTTCCACGCTGCCATCTCGCGCACCGACGAGCGTTTTGTCACCATGTTTATGGTCTTCTACCGTGGTTTTGCAACGCCCATTGATCTGCTCAAGCAAATGATGGCGCGGTTCGACACACTCACCGCCGAAGACGTCGCCGATGGTCTGGTGCATCGATTTGCTCTGATTCGGTTGACAAACATGCTGGGTGACTGGGTGCTCGACTATCCTGGAGACCTGAGCCAGCCGGAAACCCACGCACTGCTTGTGCGATACCACCGTCAGCTGCTTCGCCATCCTGATACAGTCCACACGGCCGTACAGATTCAGGCCGCCGTCGATGCGACTGCACACGCGATCGATCTTGACGCGCTCTGGAGCAAGGCTGTCAACAGCGACCAGACGCGCCACAAGGGAGCCATTACAGCGGCTACCGCTGGCGCGCAGCCAAGTGGAGCGGGCGGCGAGGCGGATGGCATAGGAGGAGTGGCTGCTAGCCACTCGAGCAGCAGCACCTCCGGGTTGGTCCCATCGTCGGGCAATACCAGCCACGATTTTGATGGACTTGGCCACAGCAGCGGTCGTTCGGCTGAAGACGAGTCACATGAGCGAACAGGCTCGGAAAGCAGTCTACCCATGAACTCTGAGTTTGGTGCCGGCAGTCGTTCTCGCAGCGCCTCTGACCTCACAACCTCCTCCACCGAGGGAATGCCGGCGTTCTACAAAGACGCCAAGCAAACTCAAGGCGCCTCGAGCGGCGTCAGCACCGTCAGCGGCCACACGCAGACCTCAGGGACTATCGCAGGCGGAAGCACACCCCAGAACGGCACGACCACTAACGCATCTGCCTTCTCATCCGTAGCCAACCTCGGTGGCGTCGCCGACACATTTGGCAGTGCAAGCGGCAACAGCCGGACGCTCGACCAGAAAGCAGTCCTGCGCAGCATCTCGAACACGCTCATGGAAGTCGACGATGAGATTATTGCCACCGAGCTCACCCGTCTGGAATGGGCCTTCTTCACCGCCATCCAACCGCGCGACCTCCTCCGCCACATCCTCGTCCCGCACGATAAACGCGATGGGCCCGTCGCACGCTCCATTTCGCACTTTAACTACATCTCGAACTGGGTCTGCTCGATGATCCTCGCCCAGGGTAAGACCAAGCACCGCGCCAGGATGCTGGAGAAGTTTTACAACATTGCCTCCATCCTCAGGCACGATAACAACTACGGCTCGCTCAACAGCGTGCTTGGTGGGCTGAGCAAGACGGCTGTCCACCGGCTCAAGCATACGCGGGAGCTGTTGAAGGGGAAAGCGGTGAACAAAGCATACCAGAGCTTGGTGCGGCTTATGTCGAATGAGCGATCGAGCGCAGCATATCGGTTGGCCCTGGAGAACTCTGATGGCCCCACGATCCCTTATGTTGGCGTGCACTTGCAGGACATCCTCTCCATCTCTGACGGCAACCCGTCGAAACGCGCGAGCGACGGAATGATCCACTGGCGCAAGTTCTCGCTCATGGACGAAGCCGTGATGGCGGTCGCGCGCTGCCAGCAGTACGATAGGTACATTAAGCCCAATCCGGCGGTGGAGAGGTTGATTGTGGATGTGCCGGTGATGGATGATGAAGCGCTGTATGAAAGGAGCTTGTTGGTCGAGCCGAGGCAGGGGGGGAATGGGGGCATAGGAGCAGGGGCGAGCAAGATTAAGGACTTGAAGACGTTCTTGAGCAACCAGAGGGATAATGCGGGTGGCATTGGGGCGGCTTTTCAGCCTGTTCCCTGAAGGAAGCTGCTGGTAAGAGTAGCGAGGGGTTTGGGGCAATCGAGGAGATTTGTTTGCGTTGTTTAGGATGATGTGTGGTGTGGGCGAGACAGATGCGGCGGGCGCGGTGAGTCTGGTTGTTTCGTGTGACGAAGTGCGGAGATGGTTTCAAGTGCCAGTGTGAGCAGAGTTCAGCTTGGACGCAGGTTGTTCTGCATCTTTCAAAGCACACGCTCTTAAACAAAGCACATCGCGATGGTGCAGCACCGCACCGCACAGCACACTACGCACCCCACCAACCCCCGCTACCATGTACTGTAACTTTACCTCTATACAACACCCAGCCTACTTTGCAGTACTACTCCAACGTGAATCCACACCATCCCCGAGCCTAGGTTAGGTAAGATCGTATTGCTTTACTACCAGCCACAGTGCAATGCTACAAAGAGAGAGGGGGGGGGGATTACTTGATCTTAAGATGTACCTTCTCCACAAAACCCGCCAAGTCGCTCTTCCTCACCTCAATGCTAAACGTCTGAAACCTATCATGCCTCACCCTCGCACCCGACACTCTCGCCGCCTCCTGAAACGCCGCTGTAAAATGATTACTCTCCACCATTCCATGCACCGCACTCCCCGTACTCCCAACCACCACAAACCTATCCTTCCCCCCATGCAACGCCGCCAATATAAACGGCAACGGCGCAAACACGCTCGAACTCAACCTGCTCTTCTTGTTCTTAGCAGCAGCAGCAGCAGCAGCGATAGTTTGCTGCTGCTCAACAATTATATCGCGCAGCGCGGTGGTGAGCCAATTGGCCAGCCGCGATAGCACCTCGACGTGGGTGAACAGCTCCAAGTCCGCACCGTCCTTCAGAATTGCCAGGCGGAAATTCTTCAGCGTGCGAATGCTCTGGTTGGTAATCAAGCTTATGCCCCTCGCTACGATTTTCCTATGCAGAGCCTGCGACAGGACGAGCGAGGAACGCAAAAGATCAACGGAGGTGGGGCGGGATGTATCGAGCGCACGGTAGGCTTCGTAGAAGTTGGTCACCCACACCTCTCGTTCGGCTTGCTCGAGCTTGGCGAGAGAGTCAGCAGAGGTGATTTGCGAGGCAGTGGGGTCCAGATCCAAGCCGGCGTTGGCGCCCGTCTGTTCTTTGCTGGGGTTGTGGGGGGTAGTGGAGGTAGGGGAGATGTTGGTGGTGAGAGAGGTGCCGAGGTTCCAGAGGCGTTTGGTGGCGAAGAGTTCCGAAGTGTGTGCGTGCGGGTTGGCAGGGTTCAGATTGGCAGCGAAGCTGGTACCCAGCGGCCCGGCTGCACCACCACCCATGCTGGCTGATGCAAACACCATCCCAGGCGTCTCGACTTCAATTTTCACACCGTGTGCTGCAACCAACAACGCACTAATCCCTTCGACCACATCGGCAGCCCCGAGCGGTGCGGTGCGGAAGCCAAAACTGCGCTCAAAGCTGCGGTACGTGAGTTCGGTGAGACCATACTCTGGTGCAATCGCCTCGAGTTTGCGCACCAGACTCCGCCGCAGGTCGAGCGGCATATGCGTGTAGTTCTGGCGCACAGCACTGAGCGAGAACCCCATCTTGGCCATCAATCCACGCAGCTTCGAGAGCCCGCGTTCGCGCCACACGCCCACCTTGGCTGCGACATAGGCCGTATGGTACATGGCAGTCTCCAAGCTCCAGTGTCGGTACAACGTAAACCGCAATTCCGAGGGGATGATGCGGATCGACCGATCGTCTGCATCCTCCGACTTGGTGTTTTGCGAGATCACCGAGCGCAATGCTCTGTCGCTGGCGCGGGTCGCTGCACTTGCACTTCTGGAAGCGGTGCTGTCGTCAGAGTCTTTGCCGAGCAGATCGAGCGACCAGGCTTCTGTGGGGGCAGAGGCAGAGTTAGGCTCGATGGCGACGACTTCGGAAGCATATGCAGACGAGTAGGTTTCGTGGGTCTCAAAGTCGATCGAGTTGGAGAGGTAGAGGGAGGTGAGGCCGACAATGGCGAGCCAGAGCGATTCGCGATCTGCTCTGCCCAGAGATTCGCACAGGAGATACAGCATGGACGAGACCGACATGCCAAAACTCTCGCCTCTATTGTAGTAGCGCGTGAGCACCGTTCTGTATCGATGCCTCTCTGCATTGGTGAGCCGGGTCGAAGAGGCATGCGGCGAGTGATCTCGATGGCGCCGTTTGGATGTGCTCCCCTCGCGGGACGGAGAGCGAGAAGAGCGTTTCCTCTTGCCCGATTCCTCATCCTGGTCGCTATCCCCAGACACGCTTGCATCACTGACATCGTCGTCGTCCGACTCGTCTTCCGAGTCGGACTCGACATCGAACTCGAGCTTCTCAAACGCATCCCTCTCTCCCCCCTGCCTGCAGAGCTTGTTTGCAATCTCGCCATCATCCCAGCACCAGACCCTATCATTTGCATGGCTGGTGGCAAACAGATTCTCCAAATTCCACGGTCGATGCGAGTCAATCACATGGACAGTGCAGCTTGGTGGGATGTTGAACGTGGTCGGTAGACTGAGCACTGCGCCGAGGTTGATAAAGATGACGGACCGCACGTCGGTTGACGAAGTGGAAGCAACGCTCGCTTCTTGGTCGTCCAGCGGAGGAAACACGGTCGACAGGGTGTTGAGGAGGGATCGATAGCCTTCTACAGGCACGATGCGATGTGGAATGTCATCCTGGAGCAAGAGCGAGGTGAGGATGCGGGTCGCGCACACCGAGTCGACATCGGGCGAGCTGAGGATGAGCACACTCGAGACACCTGTGCCGGCAGCGCGCGCAGCACTGCGTATGCGAGCATAGGCGGAAGCGTAGTCGTGTTTCGAGGAGGAAGGGATGCGATCCGGGTCGATATGGACGTCTACGAGCGACGAATTGGGACACGCCACTACGACCATCTTTGTGGCAAACAAGACGGAGGAAAGGAAGAAAGACGAGGGAGAGCTCAGATGGCTGTCATCGGATGAAGCGCAACCTTGATGAGGCTGATGACAGGTTGAGGTCGAGGTCGATATCGATGTGATCTTTGAAGAGGAGAGAACGTGACTGCAGGGTGAAGGTGAGTAAGGCAATCGGAGTGGCCGAGCAATGTGGAGAGGAGCAGGAGGAGGGGGAGGAGGGGGAGGAGGGGGGAGGAGGAGCAGTGTTTGTCTGGATTCTGCTGGATAGCAATGGAAAAGAGCAACACGAATTGACACAAACGCGCGTCGGGTCGAGTGTTCGCGTTGAGAGGTGTTGATTCCTCTTTTTAAATTGAAAGTGTCAGAGTTGATTTGCAAACAGTTGAGGGAACAGAGCAATGTCTCGTGCGGCTGAACACTGAGGAGTGAGCTGGAAGAAATGCGTTTCCTTGCGCCGTTGGGCCGACCGCGCACTGGCCATACTCTCTAGCTGATCTCGACCTTCTCCTCCTCCTCCTCTTCCTCTTGTCTTCTTCGCCATACATCCATACTCATCCATCATGATGACACGGATCGGCATATCCACCACATTGGTGGCGTTGATGGCGTCACTGATCGCCTCCACCTTCGCTGCATCGCAACCGGATTCGAAAGCCTGGACGAACCTCAACTACCTCAAGCAAATCGACCTTGCCGGCTCCACATCCCACGCTACCACAACCCTTTCCATCAAGCCCCAATCCTCCTCTGCCTCTTCAGCAGCTGAGACACTGCCATACTACTTTTTGCTCTCTGCCCACGAAGCACAGCACCTTTCGTGGAGCCGACTGACCGTCAAGCCTGCACTCGATTCTCCTCTTGCCTCCAACTCTGACTACAAGGGTGGTTTGCGGCCCCAAATCTCCCTCAACCCGCTTGGCCCCATGGATGGCGATGCGGACAGCTACATCTTTGAGGCGCACATCCCGACCGAGGTGCTTGGCGCCGAAGGTGCCTCGCTTACTCTCGAGACGACGCTGAACCACATCACCCAGCCCCTTCCCAAGACGGTCAAGCAGACCGAACCGCAGCTCTTCCTCTGGACCGGTGACTCGGCCATCCGTTCGCCCTACACTACCGTCTCTGGCAGGATCAAAGTCAAAGCTGCCTCCCCAAAGATCGTCGCCTTTACCCCTCAAGACGCTACCAAATCCGGCTCCATGGTCACCTTTGGGCCCTTCTCCAACGTTTCTCCCCACACCACCACCGGCCCCAACGGAGTAGCCCAAGGTTCGGTGCACTTCCAAGCCGATACTCCTCACGCCACCATTGTTTCGCTTGAACGCACCGCAGAGATCAGCCACTGGGGCGACGCACTGTCCATTCAGGACCGCATCCTCCTCCGCAATTCTGGCCCAGAACTCAAAGGCCACTTTTCGCGCATTGAGCACCAGATGGCCTCCTTCTACAACAAGGGGTCGAGCAACGCCCTCTCCTCGCTCACATTCACCCTTCCACCCGGCGCCAAAGACCCCTGGTTCATCGATCAGATCGGCAACGTCTCCACCTCGCGCTTCCGTCCCGCTCCCCCCAACCCGGACCTCCTCACCTCCTCCGCTGGCCTCCCGCCCAACTCGGCGCTTTCGTCAAAGATGTCGCTCCTCGAGCTTCAGCCCCGCTTTCCCATGCTCGGCGGCTGGAACTACTCCTTCTCCATCGGCTACACCCTCCCCCTGGAAAAAGGCGGGTGGACAAAGCGGTGGAAGGGTACCAACGACTACATTACCGCCATCCCCTTCTTCACACCCCTCAAAGACGTCGCTATCGACCGTGTCTCTACGACCATTGTCCTTCCCGAAGCCGCCACGAACATCCACATCGAGCGACCGTACAGCGCGGACAGTGTGCAGGATCGCATCATCAAGACCTACCTCGACACAGTGGGTAGAAGAGCCATCACCGTAGAGAAGGCCAACTGCTCAGCGGAGCATGCCGAGTTGTTGTATGTCAAGTATACGCTCAGCACGCCCGCGCATTTGATCAAGGTGGCCGCAGTCGCAGCCGTGACAGCAGCGCTGCTCGTGGCTACGGCAGTGCTGCAGAGGGTCGAGACCAAGATTCGTTAACCTCCCCCGCGTGGCAGACAGTGTTGTGTTTTTACGAAGCAGCGTCTTTGGATGATTAGATCTTCAAAGCTTAGCATTGCAGTGTGTGCTAAGCTGTAGGTATGTGCGCAAGGGCAGTGAGAGCGTCGACTGAGTTAGCCGAACAATCGGCCCATTTGGTCGAGGATAGGTTCGCCACCACCACCTCCACCATCGACGTTGAGGAAATCGAGCTCTTTCATCATCCATTCCCACTGCGGGTCGTCTTCCACCCCTCCCCCCGCCGCATTGTTGCTCGGATGGTGGAGGTGGTTGAACCACGTTGCAGGGCTCAGTGCCCCCGCGGGTGCTCCTGGGTCCCAAGCTTGGCCTTGTTGTGGATGCGATAGGTGGTGGTGAGGGGGAACAGTTCTGCTGTTGCTGTTGCTGTTGCCGGTGCTTTCCATACCCACTGCTGCTACTGGGTTAGTAGTCCATAGAGATGAGGATGTGGAACGGGGTGGTGCGGGTGCGGGTGCGGTCCATCCCGAACCTCCGCCGCCGGTAGGGGTACCGGGAACTAAGTGAGTGGGAAGAGGTTGGAGGTGTGGGTCAGCGTGAGGGGTTGGGGAAAAGTGTATGTTGGATGAGTAGGTGTGCGATGCTTTTGTGCCTTGTGCCTTTCCACCCGCCGCCGATCGCGCTCCTTGCGTCCCGTAGTACGGGGGAGCGTAAGTTTGGGGCGGATGGAGATGGGTTTGATTCCTGCTCGGGTGCTTGTTCGACACATCCGGACCTTGCCTGTCTCCTACCGCTGAAGGGGCTTGCGATTGCAGCGGATGGTTGTGGTCCCTCCTCAAATATCGACCCGACACATCAACCCCGCTTGTATTGAAACCGCGTTGCACTGCCGCCCTCTCCCCCTCCCCCTCCCACTCTCCACCCTCCCCCTCCTTCCCATCCCCCTGTTGCATCGCCTGCGGCCCAAACCGCTCCAGCACCCCCTTCAAAAACACACTATACTTGCTCGCAACACTCCTCCCCACCCTCCCCCTACTCGCCCCTCCAATCTCTTCCAACTCTCTCGCCGTCAATCTCGCCAAATTCAGCACCCTCGCCGTTGAGACAAACCCAAAATCCACCCCTGCCTTCCTCCCCTCCTCTCTCTCGGATTGCTGCTGTTTGCGCGCGAGATCGAGCGCAAACACGACCGCGTAGACGGTCGAAACGACGGTCGAGTTGGTCACGTGGTCCATGTAGCGGCGTTGCGAGCGGTCGACGAAGGTGGCCATGTAGTTGGTGCAGCTGATGTAGCAGTGGCGATACAGTTGGGCGAGCTCGGGGGTCACATCGACAGAGTAGCTGATGGGGAGGGGTAGGGCGTACGTGACCAAGGCCGCATAGTCGAGGGAGAGGGGGCCGGTGATTTGGAGTGGAGTGGGAGAGGTGGAGCTGGTGGAGGTGGCGGGAGAAGAAAGCCATCGTTCCTCCCATCGCTTGAGATCCATATGCACCGAGTTGCGGAAGTAGCTCAGCTGCAGAGAGAGCTGATCCCTCTCGGCCATGCTCAGCGCATCCTCCTCCTCCTCCTCCTCCTCCCCTTCCCCCTTTCGTCCTCCTTCCTTTTCGGCCCCAGTGCTCTTGCTCCACTGTTGGTGATGGGGATCTACAACCCTCCTCCTGGCCCCCAAGCTCCTCAACACATGCGTATTAAAATGATCACCCTGAGCAATCATAATCCTCCTCAACTCGACCTGCGCCACCAACGCCTCATCCTGGCTTAACGCACACGGCATTCTATGCCACCTGCTGCACGTCGCAATCACCCCTTCATCCGCCAGATGCATCCTCTGCCCCGTCTGGCTAGCCAACGTCTTCTCCAAATTCCACAAATTCAACCACAACCTCTCCGTATTCCTCAACTGCCTCTGATAGTGCTCCTTACCCTCACTCACCCCTGTTGTCCCATAGGAATAACACACCAAATTACACCCCAGCTCCGTCGCAATCCGTATCGCCGTCCCCAAAAACAACCACGTCTGGTCCGACATCGCACTCTCCGACATCGGCCCATAGCTCGCCAACAAATAAAACGCCTGCGCCATCTCCACATTCTTATAATCCCCGCTCGTGATCCACGTGATCATACTCTCGTAATGCCCTCGCAACCGTACCGCCAGCCCTGCCGACTCGGATCGAACTTCAGGGGGCGAAGAGGAGGATTCGAACTCGGCAGAGAGCGCGCAGATGACGGTGAGGAGGAACGCAGAGTGCTTGCGGATGTAGGTGATTGTCGAGAGGGTTGGGTCGAAGATGTGCATGAACGTGCCGAATGAGGCGTAGAAGGAGGTGATGAGGCGCATGGCTTGCGCGACGGTGAGGAGGCCTTGGTCGATGGGATCGAATTCTTGGCGGTTGTCGTAGACCGGGTGGAAGGCGCCACGGGAGAAGTAGGTCGAGGCCCAGGTTGAGGCGGGGTTCGGTTTTGGCTGCGTTTGCGTTTGCGACACTGCGGCGGATTTGCCCGCCGCACTCGATGCTAGGGCTGAGGGTGCGTTGTGAGGTGGGGAGTGTGAGCTAGACCGTGGCCGTTTGCGCGGGTTGTCTTCTCCATCATTTCGGGGTCCGTGGGATCGCGAGGCAGCCCGTTTGTGACGTTCGTCATCGTCGCTGCTGCTCACATGCTGATCCGGATCAAAGCTAGCTTGCCTCCTCAAACCCGCGTTCCTTCGCCCCCTATCTTCCTCCCGCCGTCGGTTCAAACGCCGCTCACTCTCCTCACTGCTCGCCTGAGCCAGTAGCTTAAGCGGGTTGCTGAGCGTCGGAAACTCATCCCGCACCCTAGCCACCGAAGCATGATCCTCCATATCAACCAACATATTAAAGTCGCTCCTGGACTTCTGACTCTCCACTCCCATCCCCACCCCCATCGCAGCCGGTGTCCCACCCGCATCCTCACCCCTAACCTGCACCACCGGCTCCGCCCCCTCCCGCCTCTCCACCTTCACATTCGCCTCGACACTCCCTTTCGAGAAAAACTTGCTCCGATGCAACTGCCACATCAGCGTCTCGATCAAACTCGTCGCATCCGCATCACCCACCTCCCTGTTCAACTCCCGAATCTCGTGCAGCGTGCGATCAACCAACTCGAGCCGACGCAAGATCTGCTGCAGCTTGATCTTGCCCGGTTTCCTCCCCCTCTTGTGCATGCGGTAGAAACACTCCCGCTCAAGCTTGACGCATCTTGAACACGATCCCGAAGAGGAATGTGGAGAGGGGATACATTTGACTTTTGCCTCGCGGCAGGGTTGGCACGACACCTTCTTGCCTCCGTTTTCGCCCTCTTTGGGACGGGTAGTACCGGTGGTGGAGGGCTCAGGCGTGTCGTTGTTCGAGCTGAAGCCGCCGGTGTCGTCGTCTTCGTTTGGCGGCTTGGACGGCAGCGGTGCGGTCGGCATCCCGTCGCTGTCAGTGACAATGATTCTCTTGGTGTTGTTGTTGTTGGTGGTGGTGGTGGTGGTGGTAGTGGTGGTGGTGAGGCAAGGTCAAGACTCCGAGGGAAGCAAAAGCCTATGATGTAGCCAAGATTGGTAAGGCAGCAAACAAAGAAGAACAACAACAGCACACCATCTCGGGGCTGTCACGGCAATCTTGAGCCACTTCTCAAATTTGTATTTTCAATTCGAAAACATGTGGAATGTATTATTTAAAATCCAGAAAGTTGGTCGCCGAGGATCCTCCGAGATTCGCTTGTATAGTACAACATACGCACACACACGACACACGCTCGCACAACGGTCAACCCGCCAGCACGAATACATTGCAAGCAAGCCAAGTGGTGCGAAAGTGGATAGAAAGCTCATTCGAGTAGAGCACTGGCTTCAGCCCTAAGTATGACTGAGTGGAGGACAGACGAGATTAGCTGGACGCAGTGGGGAGAGGGTTAGCATTCGCTGGTTGACGTCCTCCACGACCACCTCGATGACCACCGCCGCCGCCGCCCCCTCGACTGCCCCTTCCGCCACCTCTGGCCCGCCAATTACCCCTCGAGTCCTTTACCCCCGCGGCAGCTCCCTCCGCAGCGCCTTCACCCTCCGCATTCTCAACGCTAGCACGCGTAGCTGCAGTGGCGTTGCTGTCCTTTGTTGTGCGAGTGGTGTTCGTAGCAGTAGTGGCGTTGGTTGTCGTGCTCGCTGCTACGCTTGGTGCAGCGGCGTGCTGATGAGGATCAGGAGTGTGGGAGCGACTGGTCCATCGACTGCCCCCATTGCTGGTCGGCGCGCTCATGGGTGCGCTCGAAGGCATCGAGTTCACCCCCACGCCCTCGCTGGAGAAAAAGTTGGACGACGAGCCGCCCCGACTTCCCGCGCCGTACACCTGGCTTGCTCCACCACCACCACCAGGCGCTCGACTGGAGTCTTGCAAGCTCAAACCTCCAATTCCGAACGATGCGGGGCTGGCAGGGCGCGTCGAACCTCGGCTGCTGGATGCCCATCCTCGCTCTTGCGCATAGCCATCAAGAATATGCACGATGCCCTGACTCATGTACTCGAACTCGCCGATCTCCTGTGCGGACAGCGCGAGGTCCGTCCTATCTCCCCACTCTTCGTCTTCGTCTTCATCCTCGCCGCCCTCGTCCTCTTCCACGTCGTCTCCCGCCCTCCTCTGCTGCTGCTGCTTGGGATCCTTCCTCCTCTTACCAATGCCTTCGAACACGCGCAGCATGATGACATCCATGATCGATCGCAGCTTCTCCAAATTGTCCAGCGACTCGGTGTTGCCCGTGATTGGCAACCAGTAGTCACACTCCACCCCTTCTCCCAACACCCTGACTTCGGTCGCGCCGAACAGCATATACGTCAGCGGATCCAACCGCGTACAGCCCCTCAGCATGGTGGAGGCATTGTTGCCCGCACTCCCAGATGCATTGCGGATCTTCTCGCTGAAAGCAAAGATCTCCTTCTCACCCATGTTGGCCGCATCCCAGGGCTTGTGCTTGGTGAATTTGGTATGGCAGATCGAAGATGGGTGCATCAAGCACGACTTGTCCTGCGAAGTCCTGTAGCTAGCTTTACCGCTGCGAATGGCAAAATTGGGCGGCGACGACACGGCCACCAGCGCTGCGAGCAGCGATGTGCTCTCCGCATTTCTGTTGAACTCGGCGTCCGTTTCACGCGGTCTGCGGTATCGCGCGTAGCTGTTGCCGTTAGAGTTGGAAGCAAGAGACGAGCTCTGGATGACAGAGATGATGTCGGCTTTCTCCATAGACTGAAAGAGGTGCTCCTTGACCTGCTGAATCTGGAGGAGCGTGAGCTTGCTGAGGAAGTTGTCCTGGCAGAACCGGTTAGCAGCAGCAAATTCACCACGCGACTGCATCTCCCACCAGCGCGTGTATGCACGCAGGACGCAGAGCGCGTCCGATCGAAAGTCGGGCGGGCACCAGCGGTCTTTCACCAGCTCTGCCTCTTCTCGCAGATGCATCGGCGCCATAAACGGGTCACGGCTCGTCAAAATCGCAGCCAGCGAAAGAACAGGGTCGAGACATCGGAAGAAGGCGCCGTAGAGACACATCTTGCCCATGGGTGCATCGACGGGCAGCTGCAGCAGCACGCGACCAAGCGAAGTTAGGTTCTTGTGCATATCCAGCGCACCCACCATCTTGAGCTTCTCCATCGCCGCCAGTACGCGTTCCGGCGCAGGAGGCTCGATCGCTGACGCCAACACTTCTTCCACTTCCATGCCTGGAATGTCGAGAGCCTTGATGTGCATGACGACGTTGCTAAGATCCGTACGCTTCATCTCGACGGTCTGGTTGACCTTGAGCCGATCGTAGCGTGCTTTGCTGAGCACACCAAAGTACTCTCCAGCACGGTGACGACCGGCACGTCCAGCACGCTGGTTGAGGTTCGAAGTGCCCACCCATGCCGAGACTAGGCTGGAGAGATGACGCTCAGGGTCGAAGCGCTTTTCCTTGACACGACCCGTGTCGACGACGTAGACGACGTCAGGGATGGTGATAGACGTCTCGGCGATGTTGGTCGCGAGAATGATTCGGCGGATACCCTTGTGACGCACAGGCTCAAAGACGGCCTGCTGATCTTGAACGGGGACGGTCGAGTGCAAGATGTGGATCTCGTACTGGTCGCGGTCGTTGAAGTCGGTGCGGAGAAGCGGGTGGTACTGTGTGTCTGTGAGCAAGAGGTTGACGGCTTTGATTTCGTCCCAGCCTGGCAAGAAGACAAGCACATGGCCGTCGTGTGAAATCGAAAGCACGTAGGCAATGATGAGCGCGACGAGCGGATAGGGGATCTCGAGGTCGTCCACCTGGTCTGCCATAGGATCCACAAGCTCGTTATCGCCGCCTGCTGCAATTGCATTATTGGCAGCGTGTCCATACCCTCTTCCGGCCCCACCTCGGGAGGTATTGTTGTTGTTGCGAGATACGGAACCGCCACGCTGGTAGATTTCGCGCTCGATGTAGTCGCGGACATTCTTCTCACCCCACACCCATCCACCCATCTGCGGGGTAAGACGGAGTGCTTCGAGATTGCGCACCGTCTCCTCAAGGTAGTGCTTCTCGACTGGGAAACTGCGGCCTGGAATCTCGACGACGGGAGCCGGCATGCCAGAGGGATCAGCGAAGTAGGTCTGGAAGAGCGTAGGATCGATGGTGGCACTCATCAGCACCACCTTGATCTCCTTCTTGCCCAACTTGCGGCGCTCGTCCAAGAGACGCTTGATGACAACCAGCAACAAATCGGTCTCGACGTCTCGTTCGTGCACCTCGTCGATGACGACGTGGGTGATCGAATCCAGAAAAGTGTTGGATGACTCGGCATCGCCCAGCGCGGATTGGAGTCGTCGCAAAAAGACACCGGTGGTGCAAAAGGTGATGGAACCATTCGGTTGGGGTGGTTTGGCGTCGAAGCGAACTTGATAACCGACGGTCTGACCGAGCTTTTCGCCTCGCTCCTTGGCAACACGCTCTGCGACACTGATGGCTGCAATACGTCTGGGCTGCGTGCAAATGATGTTGCACTTCGCACCCTTGCCTTGGAGGATGTAATCGTCGAACAGGATCTGAGGGATCTGGGTGGTCTTTCCTGAACCAGTGGCGGCCATGCAGATGGTGACTTGGTTGAGCTCGACCTTGACGAGGACATCAGACTGCTTTTGGGAGACGGGCAGGCTGAGACGCTGGTTGCGCATGTTGGCCATGGCGTCATCCGAGTAGTAATTAGCAAGCGAGAGTTCGAGCTGCTCGCTCTTGCGTTGGAGTGAGTCTTCGGTAGCGCCAAACTGCTGGTTGAAACGACGTGCACGCTGCTGCTGCATCTGACGCTTCTTTGCGAGCTGATCGTTGGCATCGGTGGAAGCCGCATTGGGATCTTCGCCGGGTACCGCGACACCGGAAGTGCGTGGACGTTTTGCATAGATCTTGCTGCGGATCATGGTATCGTAAATGTTTTGGACCGAGTCGTCGAGCTCTTCGCTCATATTGAAGGTGACATGAGGCGCTTTGTTGATCGACATACCAGGTTTGTGAAGAAGCGAGAAGGTCTTCCAGAGCGAGGGGTCGGTGGACTCGATGTAAGAGACGGACTCGAGGTAGCAGTTTGCGACAGCCTGCTTCTTGTTCTTGCCAACTGCAGCGCCAATCTCGTTGCCTGCAATGTACATGGAGGCATGTGGTTGGGTGGTGGAAGAGGTGGAGGCTTTTGCACCGCGCTTGGGCTTGCCTTGCTTGCCAGCAGATTGACGTATGTCGGGCTTGCCCAAGTTGAAGCGCTTGCAGTAGAAGTCAATAAACTCGCGAGCACGTTGAACGGTGAGTTCAGAACCATCGCTGAGTTTGGCGACGGGACCTTGCTGCTGCGGAACGAGTGGGGCGGGGGCAGATGCGGTGGGCGTCTTTGTGAGAATGTCGCCGTTGTTCTGGAGAAAGAGAACGGCATGAAGCGCGGCTACACGCTCCGCATCTTTCGCCGTCTTGGCATCACCGTAGACAGACCAATCGTATTCAGGATCAAAGTAGAGGGTGCAGCGGAAATTGGTGTCTCTTCTGCCTTCGACTTGGCCCTCTTCGACAGTGTAGACGGGATAAGTGCCGGTGCGATGGAGAACATAGTTCTGGATGGGATTCTTGGGGTTGTCGAGCCATGCCTTCTTTACGAGACCGCTATCCAAAAGACCGTGGTAGTAGTCTTTGATGTTTTGAAGCGAGTGGTAGGGAAGTAGTTGGGTGGGAAGAAACTTGGTGGCTTTGGCAGGTGCACCCGACTTGAAGTTGGACGACGACGTCGAAGATGATGGCGCAGTAGCAGCTGCGGTGGATGAGGATGATTGAGTGGCCTCTTTTGATGACTTGGCAGTAGCACCGCCTCCTCCTCCCCCTCCTCCCCTGGAACGAGAAGCACCGCCTTTCTTTTTGGGGACAGAATTGGACGACGACGAGGCTGAGTTGGTGCCGCGACCCCAATTTCTGCTGCCACTCCCACTACTCGGATTGGCAGCAGAAGAAGAGGAAGCGCCGCTCCTCCACGTCGACGAAGCATCGGCCATTGTAGCTGTTGAAAAGACAGTCAGTCGGTTGATCCGAATGGATGAGCCAGCTGCTTCTGATCGGTTGTGCTCCGATGCTGTCCCAAGAAAGATGTCTGTGAAAAGATGCTTGAGCCCAACAATTGAATGATGGATGAGGAAGCGATGTGATGGACAAGAAGCAAAGCAAGAGCAGCCGAAAGTGATATCAACAAGATGCACCGAACGTGGAATGAGCGATGGAACAGAGGAATGAACGATTGATGCGCAGTCCGATTAGTGGAAACTCAATTCAACACTCGGCTCTTGACACAGAGAGAAACAAAGCATCAGTCGCCCGACACGCACACGCGCAGATCTCAGCTGAATGAACCCTTTCTAGCGCCTCTCGTCCTTTTCCTTTCTTCTCAACTGAGGCAAGAAAAGATGAGAAGAAATCGATGACGAGGATTGGGGGATCAGGATCTGACAATTGAATTGCTGTGGAAAACCGCACTTGATGCGTGCGAGAACCGCAGGATTGGGCTGGACCCTGAAATCAGGTGAGACTGGTGACTGTACTCCTTTTTTTTTGGGTGACGCAGATGGAAACGTCGATTCTTGGCCGATCCCCACGCGGCTCTATCATCGCGAACTGAGTGTGAAAAAGGGGAGGAAAAAAAAGAAAAAGAAAAACAAGAGTTTAAAGCACACATCCCTCTTTCGAGTCTGCAGAGTTTGTGCCTGCATTTCGAGGTTGAACATGGTCAAGTCGATTGCAAAACCGGCGCTTGTTGGCGGGGCACAGAGCAAACACATCGAGCATCATCAGTGTTTGACATGATGAAAAATGAATGAAATGAATGAAATTTCACCTTGCCTTGCCTTGCCTCTTGGCACAAGGGGATCGTCAGGTTTCAGCAGTTTTGACGCCTTTAGCTGACAAACCGCTTGCAGCAAATCGGATTTCGACCGGTCGGGCCGAGAACGAGGGCGAGACGAGAAAAGAGAGAGAGATATACTAACTTAGCTTGGCTTTTCGAGAGGCAAAGCTCCGCAACACGTGTTTTCTGATCAGAATGGGTCGGCAAAGCCGTTGGTCAAGAGTATGTCACTTCCAGAGTGATAGAGTTACAATGTAGAGAATAGGGTGCGAAGCTGCGACTGCGACTGCGACTGCGACTGTGACTGTGGCGGCGAGGAAGGACGCTTCGGATCCTTGCCGGCTCTGACCTCGTCTTCCTCTGCCTTTTGCCTCTATTACAATTCACGAGCAACGACACAGGACATTGAGATCCGATTGTATCAGTTGCCGCTTCTCCCTAGTTCTTTGACGACGCCATCCTCTTTCCCACCTCCATCATCGCCCAGCCCGGCGCCCCGTCAATCCGTCCATCGACGGATCACTGCATCCCTAGCGGCTTCAGGCCCTCTTTTCTTCCTTCTCGATCGCAAGCTTCTTCTGGAGCCACAGCTTTTTAGGACGAGTCAACATGTGGGGCACGCTTGCACGTAATGCATGGTATTGAAGGCTCTTCCTCCTCTGCATCCCCTTACCCCATACCCTTCTGTCATCGCTGTTGCCGTTGCCAATCCTCAACAACGGATACAATCCAAGTTCGGTAACACTCTGCCACGATGTCGACGCAAAAAGCGCCACGAAGAGGAGTGCGCGTCGCCATCGTTGGCTCCGGTCTTACCGGTCTTGTAGCCACCTATCTTCTCTCAGCATACAAGCCAGACTCACCTGAGGCGCCGAGGATCAGCGCCGAGGTCTTCGAACGCGCCAACACCCTGGGCATGGACAGTGCCAGCATCACCGTTCCGCTGCCTCTCTCGAATCCTGCCTCGACACCGCCTCAGTCTTGCCCATCTTCTGCTGGCCAGCAAGGAGGCGACCTCAGATCGCGCTCACACAAACGTTTGAAGCTAAACACGCAGCCGCAATCACATGCTGCAAGCACCCAACGCTTCCTTCGCATCGACGTGCCCATGCGTGCCTTTACGGGCGGATACTATCCACAGCTTCTCGCTCTATACCGTCACCTTGGCATCCGGACCAAAAAGACCAACTTTACCTACTCTTTCGCTACCCTGCCGGACAGCACCTCATCGCCTGCATCATCGTCGTCCTCTTCAACGCCGTCCTCTTCGCGCTCATCCTCGCCTACGTCGCACACAAGTACTTTTGACAAAGAGAGGTACAATGGGAAACCAACAACAGACGCATTTGGTCGCGACACAACTCCGACACTGTCGCCGAACATTCTCTACAATGGCGCAAACGGTGTCCGCGGTGTCAGTCTTCCTTCCAACCTGAGCAATCCGGACATGTCCACACCGATTACCATCTCCAACCTGCTCGCACAGGTCGTTCGGTTAAGAGCCTACTTTGCTTCGCTTATCGTGCTCGTCCTAGGCTATCTGCAGCTCCTCGTGATCGCGCTCTGGCATCATCATCTTGGTCACACCTCCGATGCATCACATCCATTGCACACCTATACACTCGAGGATCTCGTTCAGGAGCCCTTTCCTGTCCGATCACCGCAGCCGCTGGACGACACGACTACATTGCGATCAAGGGCACGCTTCATTGTTGAGAGAGCCGCCGAGGCGG
The DNA here is from genome assembly GCA_928869825.1 of Ustilago lituana. Classification (NCBI taxonomy): domain Eukaryota; kingdom Fungi; phylum Basidiomycota; class Ustilaginomycetes; order Ustilaginales; family Ustilaginaceae; genus Ustilago; species Ustilago lituana. Next base: position 542,045 of record CAKMYA010000017.1, on the reverse strand, counting down.
TGTTGCGCAGGATGGTTTGGCTTGACGAGCGGTTCGCACAGCAAACCCTTGCACCGCTGTTTAGTGCCGTCATGACGTCCTCTTTGCAGTCGGTGTGGACGTGCCCAGCATCCGCAGTGCTCGATTACGTCGCCCTGACGCTTGGCAAAGACCACTTTGTCGTCAAGGACGGCGTTCGAACCGTTGTTGCTGCCCTCCTCACCCATATCGACCAGCAACCGCCGCCATCGCAGTCGGCAAATAAAGTGTGGACCAATGCAGAGGTACGCAACGTGCAATACAGGGACGGTCGAGCTTGGGTCAATGTGGTTCACCACAATGTTCAGTCGGAGGCGGAGGACATGTCAAGACAGCCTTCGTCCTCGTCTACCGATCGCACCCTGTGCGATGACTCAGAGGACGTAAGGGAACATGGGCCATTTGATCATGTTATTTTTGCCACGCAGGCCAACCATACGGCGCACTTTCTCCAGCAGTATCTCGGAAGCATTCGCGACGAGGACAATACAGAAGCAGACCGAATCAAGGCTGTGATCGATGTCTTATCCACATTCAAGTATGAGAGAAGCACAGTGGTCAACCACACGGATCGATCGCTGTTGCCGAGGCAGGAGAGCGATTGGCGCGATCTCAACCTGGTTTCTCCTGCTATCGCTTCAAAGTCGAACAGCATGCACAAAGGTTGGAAGGCAGTGCTCCGACGCAACAGCAAAGCTTCTTCGGATGGATGGACGGATGACGACAGCCCTGCCGACGATCAGGATTGCAGTTCGTCCAATGACACGCTCTACACCTTCTCCCCTTGTTCCTCGACGACAAAAAAGAACGCGCGGCAGACTAGGTACACGATGGCCACCCACGTTCTGTCTCCCCTCTCCCCTCCAGCACCAACACAAGGCAGCGAACGAGTGCTAATCCTGCAAACGACCAACCCTCTCCCCACGCTCCTCCCTCGCCCAGCCACCATCCTCTCGAAATCCACCTTCGAACGCGCCGTCATCGACGTACCCGCCCACCTCGCCCGTCAGACACTCTTCACCCTCTCAACCACCCCTGAAGGTAGAGCGAAAGTAGAGATTGCAGGACGGAGGCATCTGGGATTGGGGGCACTCCAGCGGGGTATCAAACAGGACGTGAGGGTGTGGGTTTGTGGTAGCTGGGCACTGGGCATTCCGCTGTTGGAGGGTTGTGTGGTTTCAGCGAGGGTCGTGGCCGAGGAGATTTTGAGGTTGGAAGGCGCCACGCTGCCACAGGACGCTTGTTGGTAGCTTGGCTTGACGTAGATCTTGGGATTCAGTTGTATTTTAGACTTAAAGGAAGGAAGGAAGAGAGGCATCACTTGGAACACACATGTATCTTGGCTGCACTCGATGAACAAAGCTGTACAGTGTGCAGTCTGATGATGGAGCAAGTTGTGAAAGATCACTCAGAGTAGGTTTTGGTTCGACAGAGACGGTATATATACAGTAGAGACTGCCACAGGTCCCGAATTCGAGCATTCGAACGTTGGGGTTGGTGGCAGGGAGAGAGAGTTCGAGTTCGAGTCTGAGTGTTGTGCAACATACACACACTTCGTGCTGGGGGGTGGAGGGTTACTTGGACCCGATGAACTCCCTCACATAGTCTGCGAAGGAGACCATGCAGATGGTTTGCCAGACACCGAGGAAGATTCGCGGGGTGACGCCTCTGTAAAGGCCTTTGATGCCGTTTTCCTTGTAGATGTAGGCGAAAGTGTTACCGATGGTTAATTTTTCGGGTCGGTTGCTGCCTGGAGCAGCCTTTGCCATGCTCTGCATTTCGACCCTAATAACTTCGATTGGCTGGTTCCACGTTGCGAGGGCACCGCCGATTGATGAGCATGCGATTCTCTCGAACGCGTTGAGCTTATCCTGCTCCGTCTTACCCGCCAGTGATCGGACGGGGGTTTCGGCGAGACGAGCGAAACCCATGCGCGAACCCCAGTTGGTGCATTGACGCACGGCGACGGCGTTGACACCCTTGTTGATGCCCTTGATGCCTTCGCGGCGGTAGATGTCGGCAAACACGGCCCAGGTGGAGGGAGGTTTGATGCCAGCTTCGGCTTGCTTGTGACGGGTGATCTCGGCGGTCTTCATGCAGGTGCAGAAACCCATAGTGGCGTACGCCTGGGCGATACCACCGGTCATACCACCGAGCAGACCGGCAGAACCAGACGAGAACCCAGCGTTCTTGGCCACCTTTTCCACCTCAGCAGCGGTAAAAAGCAAAACAGCACCCTTGGTAGACGCCTCGATCCAAGCCCAGGGAATAAGACCCTGGTAGAAACCGAGAATGCCACCGCGCGAAGAGACGGTGCGGAGAGCCTGCATCATGGTCTGCTGACGGTTGGACGCCATCTGCGTCTTGATCACTTCCAGCGGCTGACCGAGCGTCGTCACCTACAATTCCGCAATTCGACATGCAAGGAATGGAGGGAGAGAGAAGAGAGAGAGAGAGAGAGAGAGAGGGTTAGCGCATACACTCGCCAGCATGCATTGCACCTAAACAGATTAAAAAAACATACCTCGGCAATGTTCATGATGGAACCAACCGCAATGTTGGACCACGAGAAACCCTTCTGCTGCGGCGCCATGACTGCTATGTTTATTCTATCCCTTCTAGGAACCGATTATCGACCGTGATACGCAGAGTAGACCTCGAACACGAAAGAGACTTTAAACGGAAGGAGTGTAGCAACGACCAAGACCAGAGGATTCGCTCGTTGGAACCGAAAAAGTGGAGCCTGTTGAAAGGGCAACGTGGAACAGTGGAGGACGAGATGGGCGATGGTGAGGAAGCGGGAAAGGAGGAGGAGGAGGAGGAGGAGGAAGCGAGCGCGGGGGTCGGAAGTCAATGAGGAATTCCAGCGACTTTCATAGGGGAAACCCTCTCTGGGTGTTGTCCTGTTTCTGAGTTGATTTCCGAGAGTGACAGCTGGAGAGCGAGCGAGAAGAAATGCAATCTTTCTCTCAAGGCTTGGGGGCGGAGGGGTTAGAAATTCGCCCCAACGCGTGCTGGGCGAGCGCATGGACCCATCCATTTTGAGAATTTCCCCACCTTTTTTTTTTTTGGCCCAAGCAGCGCGTATCCTGAACACGCGAGCCCAAGGCAACGGAGCAGCAGTTGGGGCCAAAGAGGCGATTTTGGGCCTTTTTTGCCTGCTGCCAGTTGACGCGTAAATCAGCCCACTTCTGAGCCCGATTTGGCACTCTGCTACCAAAGTCGTGCGCTAGGGTCGCCCGATGCGATGAATTTGACAAGGGAAGCAAGCCCAAATTCAACAAACTGGAACAGCCAGCGTATCACCACGTCCCGATTTCGAAGCACCAAACCAAGCCGCACACATCTTCACCCACACCCTCTCTCTCGCTTTTGACTGCGTGTGCTGTGTGCCTGGCGAGCGAGGAGCAAAGAGCAAAGAGCGTTCTGACGTCGAGCGAACCAGCAGACGTGCGTGTCGAATCGCCTTTTTGGGGCGATTTGGGTCGTTTTGCCAACGCTTCACTCACTCAACCACAGACAGCGGCACTCTCGACTGATTGCATCCTGTCTCGTCTAATAATGCCTTTTGCTCTTGCTGCTGCTTAACAGATTCCTTCCATTGTCGTTCTCTTCCCTTGTGCGATCCTCATTAACGTCGCTGCTGTTGCGTGTGCGGTTGGACTTCCTCCACAGAGACACGAGCGATACTGGCAGCGAGCAGCGGAACCACAACCACCACATTCGAACACAGCGAGTCAGTGACTGGCAAAGAGTGGCGCTTGGGCACCAAAAGGGGACAAACACAGACGAATTTTGGGCTTTGCCGCTCTCGCATTGGCAGCTCTCGTGTTTGCGCTTTATCGATGATCAAACGAGTCAAATGTGCACATCTTGTCGCAGCTATGTTTTTCCAGCCATTTTCAGAATTAAGATGTGCCATTTCGGAGATCGCACATTCTCGGAAAGAATTTTCGTCACCCAACTAGGGAGACAGCCGAACCAATTCGGCAACTACCGCCATCTCAGAAAATTCGGTTAGAAAAATAAAATAAAAAATTGCAGTTTCGAAAACAACGTGATTCTATAACGTTAACCAGCGCACCATCCCAACCTGACCCATACTCCATGACTCGCAATGTATCCTTCCTTTATCCAGCCTTGCCAGCGAGTGACACTCTTGGCAAAGAGAAGAACACTGCCCTGTTATCTCGCAAGCTATCTTTGCGAGCCACACCAAATTAGCTCGGTTCTTGGCACTGCCGAGTGATAGGGACCAGCGTGGGTCCGGGCGCAAGGCACAGGGAATGCATATTAGCGAAGCGAGCCCAACATGCGCAGGTGTGCATGAGCGGGTCTTTCCTTCGGACGCTGGATTTTTAGCAGATATATTTCGCGGACTCTCATCCACACACTGAAATTCTCCGATGTCGCAACGGGAAAGCGAGAGAGGCGAAATGCTGGACCGAGTGCGAAACCAGAGCGGTGCGCATGTAACCGGCATCGGAGGATTTCTGATTTTGGAAGCGCGAACGGCGAATTCTTTTTTTTTTTTTTTTTTGATGTGCATGCGCCATTGCACTGTTGCAGACATTTGTCACTTGTACTCACTCGCTCGCTTTCTTTTGACACGACCCGTTCCACAGTCGGCTTCGATGACGGCAGCACAAACACGAATCCAGGACTGCACCTCTTGCCGACGGATATGTGTCTCGCGGCAATGGCAAGTTCAAACACACACACACACATTGCTTCCATTGGTCCCAGCTTGTGCCCAAGTACGACCATGATGAATAAACGCTGGCAGATGATGGGCTCACCGAGCTAGCTAGCCAGCCAGTTAGCTCGGCTTCCAGAACATCGGCAGCGGTAATTCACTTCCGCGCCGGCCCCTGTTTCGACCACACACACATACACAATTGCCTTGAACCCATCGCCCTTGGCCCCTGTCCAGCTGCGTCCCGAAAATTGACTCACCTCAGCATCACCGCCTCACCACTTCACTTGCTTGCTCCTGCCCAGACGTGCCAAGACGCACTTGTATCGCACTAGTTTGGATTCTGCTACACACGTAATCTGATGTCTCCCTAGCTAGCCTCGGCGCTTATCCCTACCCTCCTTGCCCTGGCCCTTACCCTCAAGACACCTTTAGTGCAACAAGTACTGCACTGTACTGCCGGTCATTTCAGACTCTAAGAACGGCGCCTTGGGAGCCCAACGAAAATCGGCCTGGCGTTCCCTCGTTCCGTCCTGCCTCTCTCGAGTGTAGCGTCCAGTCAGTCTGTTGGCTCGCAAGCGCATCACGATGCGACCCTAATGTAATGTGGCAGCGTGACATAGCGACTAAGATCACTGTACATCTGGCTCAACCATCAGCTCGCCCTCCGACCGCCCGTTTGTCTTTCCGCCAAGAAAACCATGCTCCCCTCCAACGTTCACAGAGCTAAGTTAGCTGCAACTCTCTCATTGCTTCCGTTGCTACACTAAGCCTGAGTTGTCTTGGACTTGGTTCTCGTTAGTCTCGACTTGGTTTTGGTTAGTGTAAGTCTTGGCATTGTTGGCAAGTCGATCGCAGCAGGGGTAGCACTCGCAGCAGGATTGTTCCAGCCCCAACGAGGGGTCTCCGCGGCCCACGATACCGCATGCACTTGCCGAAGCAATGCCCGGAGCTAAGTACCTGAGAGAGCCGAATCTCATGAAGTTGCTTCTTTCGCTTGTCCAGTTGTCGGTGCGAGGCGGAAAAGGGCCCTACACTACACATGACTGACTTTAACGAATCACAGTGAGCGATATAAGAATGTGAGAGAGAGTATTGCCCCCTTGCCCCCTTTGCCCCAAGCAAGTACTGACACTCGCCCCTTCCCCTCCTTCACACCTTCATCCCGCCCTTTTTATGTCTGGAATTTGCCTTCTCTTCCGACCATCACCGTCCAGCCCTCTCTCACAACACTTTGTCCTTCATCTCGTTTTCTACACCATCAACCGTCTTTGCTCCATCATCACCTGCCCTTGAGGGTTTGTAATCTCAATCATGCCGGCGCCACCGGTCCCTCCGCCGACCCGGCAATCACCTCGCTTCCTCTCGCGCATCCAACACATGACGTTTGCCTGGTTCACCTCCTCCATGTCGCTCAGCGGCATGTCGAATCTGCTCATGGCGCGTATCATTGATTGGGACCCGCTCTACTGGATCGGCTTCGCCGGCTTCTGCATCGGCAACATCTACTTCTGCACCCTCGTTGCCCTGCAGATCGTCCGCTACGCTTTTACGCCCGCCACCTTCCGCTTCACTGTCTCCCACCCCATCGAGTGCTGCTTCATCCCCACCGCGGTTCTGGCGGCAGCGACGGTGATCGGAGGGTGGGTAACAGTGTCACAGGATTTCTCGGCCAAGGGGGTGATTGTGGACGAGGGTTGGCAGATACTGTTCAGGGTGTGGTTTTGGTTCTACTTTGTCACGAGTCTGTTGTGCAGCTGCATGTGCTACACCAGCTTGTTTGCCAAGGCGGAGCAAGGAATGCATCATATGAATCCGGCGTGGGTGCTGCCGATCTTTCCGGTGATGCTTTGTGGAAGCGTTGCCTCTTCAGTCCTCGCCACACAGCAAGGTACCCCTGCGATTGCTATCGCGGTTTGTAAGTGACCCTCCTCCTCCTCCTCCTCCTTATCGTCATCTCGACAGAATTTGCGCTCTGTACTGACGCGCCTTTTGTTCCTTGCCCATCGCGCCCACCTCTACAGGCGGTCTGACAATGCAGGGTGTCGGCTACACCGTCTCGGTCATGATGTACTCCATCCTCTTCCTCCGCCTCATGAACCTTGGCTTCCCACCTCCTCGCGCGCGACCCGGTCTGTTCATGTGCGTCGGCCCACCTTCGTTCACCATCATCTGCTTCCTCGACATCGCCTCGCGCGCCAAGACCATTTTTGGCCCCACCATCCCCTTCACCGACCACAACACCGCACTCACCTACGACATCCTCTACACCCTCGCCACCTTCGCCTCGATCTTTTTGTGGGCCGTCAGCGCGTGGTTCTTCCTCATCTCGCTCTCGGCTATCGTCCACACGCTTGTCAACGAGGAGGAGAGGAGGAAGGTCGAGTTCATCTTGCCGTGGTGGGCATGCGTTTTTCCTATCACTGGGTTTGCTATTGCGACCAATGATATTGCCAAGGCGCTGGGGAGCGAGGCGGTGAGGAGGTTCGCAGCGGCCATTATTGTTTACTTGATCTTGGTATTTGTGGGGGTGGCAGGTGCGCATGCGAGGGCGGTGTACATGGGGTATATTATGGGAGAGGGTCTCGATGAGGATCGCATCATCGACACGATGGAGTACAGGTACAACAGCGATATCGAAAAGGGCGGCAGTCAAGGCCGCGCAACCTCGTCCAACAACGGGACCGACAGTCACTCGATGCCTCCTACCTACCCCAATACCCCCGCCGTCTCCGTGCACCGCATGGACATCAAGTCGTCCGAAAAGCAGGCCGAAAAGAAGGACGCCCAACAACCCCAGCTCGAAAGCGCCACCCAAGACATGGCCGTCGACACAGCCAGCTCCAGCTCCACCTCCAGCTCAAAGCAAGGCGGGCACACCGCTTCCAGGGCGCGGCTGATGACGTGTGGCACCAACAACGGGCCCAGATGGTGCGACGAGTACCAGATGCGCACGCTGGCCACGTTTCAGTCCACAAACAACTAGGTCGCATCGAGAAACAAATATTAGAAGAACAGCTTAGATCGTTTAGTAGCAGCAACAACTTAGCAAGCACGCACTCAATCATGTACAATATACCCCTCTGTTCATCTTCCCAATGTCACCCTACAATGCATGCACTGAGCAATAAGCTACAATATCCCCAAAACAATGGGGTAAAGTGGCTGAGCGGCTGATGATGGCTGCAGGCGGAAGCATGTGTGAAGCGCCTTTCACGCGCGACATGATCGCCGTTCCCTTTGATGTAGGTGCGAGGCTGCAATGGGCGAAGCCGAACAGGCTGGCTCTCGCTGAGCACCCCATAAAGGGAAGAAGCATGAGAAGTCACAGGTAGCACGAGGCAAGGCGAGCTTTATAATTGGCAACCAATGGTTTGGAACAAAGAAAAGGGGAAAAGGAATCGTAACCGAAACCGTAAACAATGAAGCAGTACAGTATGAAAAGGGAAAAGAAATTTCAACTCGCTTCTTTCTGTCCCTTTGTGCGAGCTGCGATCATGCATCCAACGCTCCCCCTTTTCTTTCCGCTTCTGGCCTCCTATCCACTTCACTGTTGCTCAGCCAGCACACCACACCAGTCCCGCGAACAATAGAGAGGGTGAGAGAACGGTCTGAGGGATCGCATGAATGGATGAACGACGTACAGTAGTCTAATTTTATTTTTCAAACACCGCAACCAAGGCAGAGGTGGAAAGACGGGGGCGATGGCGATGTTTCTGGAAAAAAAAAAAAAAGGATAAAAATACTGCTACTGCAATTCACAATTGCACAAAAGACTCGGACTCGGAAGCGAGCACATAGAGCGTGTTGGTTGTTCACATGGCGATCCGAGCTCGACTGGCATTGCCGATCTCTGCGTCCACCCCAAATGTGGTGGGCTGAGCACGGTTCGTGCCAACTGCGAGACAGAGTGGACTAGCAGGAAAACAACGAGCAGCTGGGTTCCCCACGCCGGCGTGCCGAATGAGACCACCGAAATGTGCCACATTCCGAAATGGGGGGTCCACATGCGTGGCAAACCTGCGCGAAGGAGGGTGGGGACGAGGAGAGCTGTGGTGGCGCCATAAACACAACTCGACGCTCGACTAACCACTGCATACAAGGTAGTAATGTGAGTAAAAGCGGTTGGTGTTTGACAACGCAAATGAACTCGTGAGAGAGAAGCGCCACAAATCGCAACCCGCTCAACCTTGCCTGCGAGAGTGCGTGGCAGTGTCCCAACCTCTCTTCGTCCGACAAGGCACTTTGCAATCCACTTGGGCCCCCACCCACCGCGGGCACCAACGATGCAGCTTCAAGTGCGGTGACAGTGCGGGTGACACAGAGCAGCGCCACCCCGCTTCATTCTCCCGTCTCTATAGTCTCCTGCGAGTTCACGGTAGACTTGATGGGATTAGGAACCACAACCAAAATCGGAAGGAAATAAAGAAATTCGATCGTCACGCATTCGTGCCCCAAAGCTCACCTTATTATGAAGCCTCTTCCCTTCGCAAGCTCAAGACATAGGAGTAGCGAGCAGCGAGGCTTCGCGCGTCGTTCTCACCCTGCAGTGTTGACGATGGTGGTAGTGATGGTGGGGGGTGCCGATAAGCTTGAAACATGTGGTTGCACACCGCTTTGCTTTGCTTTGCACGGAAAAAGCGGGAAAAAGAGCACCAGATTGAGGAGCATATCAGTGCTTAGTATTGCGGAGGGCCTTCATCCGTCAGAACCCACCTTCTCTCGCCCCACTGTAACCAAGGCCAAACACTCAGCTCAGCCCCCGTGACCAAGGCTCAGCTGCGTTGCAATGAGAAACGAACAAGTCCGAGTTTAGTGGGGGGATGCGGAACGAGAGTGGGGAGGCACTTCATTCCACGCGGTGGCAAGCTGCAAAAGAGAGCTGTCAGACCCCTACTCATACAATTTGGCCCCCCAAAAAGGGCAGATCGGGTCCGTAACACCGAGTCACTCCGATTCTCATTGTTCTTCCCACTCCGAATGCACGTAAAAGCATGCACACTGCTTGGTTGCACATGCCATGTACAGCTGTATTATCGGCTGAGTCAAAGGGAAGCGAGAAGGCGGCATGGATAAAAGGGAAAGTGAGAGAGATACGCATGGATCGCACGTCAAGGAAAAATGAAAGTACAAAATTTCAAGGACAAGGGAGAAAAAAAAAAAAAAAAGAAAAGAAAAGAAAAAGAAACAATAGGCGGCGCATTAAATTCGGTTCTGCTCTGCTGTGCGCAACCATGATCATGATTTTGATAGGTTTCCCCCCTCCCCTAATCCCGCGACACTGTTCATATCGTGTGCATGTGTGTGTGCGTGCAAGATGCACTTCGGTCAAGATGAATCTCATACCCTTCCCATCAAAACGGTTGTCGTCGTTCAACGAGCGGACCGGCTTTCCCCTCCAGCACACTCGCCGGTGTGCGGGTACACCTGGGCTGAGCTCTAGAGCCCGAGGTGACTGTACCTGTGTGTTGGACCACTGCCTTTCATCTTTCTCGCACCGCCTTGTAAGTTGACTTCATTTCACCGTTCCCCCCCCCTTCGTCGCCTCTTTTGGCCTCCCGTAGCTTTCATTTGGCCCCGAGGCGAGTTAGCTCAGGGTTGAGTTGTAGTGTGGCCCGGGTTCATAAATGAAACACCCCTCTTGCCCCCTTTCGGAAGCCGTTGGCGGCACGCTTCATGCCCCTTTTTCCCTCGCTCTCCTTTCAAGTTTGTTCTCACCTCACTTCTATCGAGAGTGTGTTTCCTTTTCGTCGCCACCACCATTAGCAGCATCGACAGCCGCTTTACAGATCGAGCAGGGGTACAGGGCAAAGCAGGGATAAAAGCGTAAATCCGTCGAGGTTGCGCGATCAGATCGCTTCCTATCGGTGCACTTTGCTTGGATTGCGTGCAAGCACCAGCACAGCAACGCTTGGATCGCTTCACGTCGCAAGTTTTTTTTTTTTTCCCACCCCCCTCTCTCTCTTTCTCTCTATCCAACAACTCCGCCTCAACATAGGCACGCCAACAACAACGTCACTCGAATCATCCATTTGCACTGCCGGCCAGTACTTAAAGCACGCGCTCGGATCGCTCGGCAACAAGCGATTCGATTCATAATCTGCAACTGCAATTGTTTCGCCTATCGCGCACGATCCCGACAAGTCCTCGTTTCACTTGGTTCCGTAGACTAGCAAGGGCTAGAGTGGCAATCCGAGCGAGCAGAACAAGGTCCGGTTTCCCCGCCCTCATTCTGCAGACCTCAAAATAGTGCTGTTGCGGTAGCGCAAAGGGGTTCCGACGGAAGCCATCACATTACATTGCACGAACAAGACTTTTTCCGACGCCGATTTGGGGGTCGGAATCACTGTGGCAACAAATAGACGCGAGGGAGTGCTATATCTACTCAGCAGGTTACTGAGCAGAATCACTTTCCCCTTTTACCTCCGCCTCACCCATCCTGTCTCTGTCTCAACACGAACAAGCTCCTCAACTCCGTCGACATGGCCCATACCTCGACCACCCCAACCCGACTTGCTCCCATCATGCGCCATCTCTCCTCCTCACCCACCTCTCACCCCCTCCCTCACATTCGCCAGCACGATTTCCCAACAAACATGCTCCATTCGAATTCGAAGCAGTCTCAGGACGAACCCGACCTCTCACTCAGCGACGAAGACATGCTCCTCTGCGATGACGACGATTCGTGGTCCGACGCGGGCATCTCGAGCCAAGGCGCACGATCGACGACCAAGTCCGGTTCGGATGCCGGCGACGGTGGCGGTGGCGGGAATGGTGGCAACAAGCAAGGTGGGAGTGGGGCCAGAAGTAGGAGGCTGCTCTCGCAGGAGCAGAGTAGGGTGCTGTATAAGATTTTGGAAAAGGTAAGTGAGAGATAGCTGCCAGCCGGGCCGAGGCATCATTTGGGGGGTGTGGCGCAAGCCGCGCAAGCCGCGCGGTGTTGGTGTACTGTACATGCCGAGCCTAGCTTGCTCACCCCCCATCCGCCGTTTGGTTCGTGAACGAGGGGGAGGGGACGAGGGAGGAGGAGGCGGCATTTCATGTGGCGTGTGTAGTGGGCTGACAAGAAGCCTAGAGCCTAGTCATTGTCTCTCTCATCGTCGCCACTGTCGCCGTAGACGTCGTCTGTCGGCACTCGCCGGTTTCATTACCTCTCCCTCGCTCGCCACCACGATCGTGTGGGCACATCCCTGTCACCCACCCATTCTATTCACCGGTCCCCACTAACACCTTCCCGCCCCCCCTCTCTCTCCCGTATCGCAACAGACCCACTTCCCATCCACCCAACTGCGCGAAGCAGTCGCTGCCCAACTCGGCGTCTCCCCGCGCAAAGTCCAGGTACGTTCCGTTCCCCTTGCCCTTGCCCTTGCCCTTTCCAATCGCCTCTTCTCTTCTCTTCGCCATGCATTTTGCTCACCTCTCGCCGTCTTGATTCTATTTTTATTGCTTTTGGTGCGGTGTGAGAGTAGGTGTGGTTCCAGAACCGCCGCCAAGTGGGCAAGAAACGGATGATCGAAGCCGTGCACTCGGCGTTTTCTCCCTTCGCCCCTGTTTCGTCTGCACATGTCTCGCTTGAGATGCTGCAGGAACAGTTGAAGGCTACGGGTAAGGGGAGGTTTTCGCCGCATGAGGATGAAAGGACGCGCGCTTGGCGCAAACATACGGTGAGGCTAGCGCTCAATCCTTCGGCACAGGAGGAGGAGGAGAGTAAGGCCGCGATTGCCGAGCTCGAACGTCAGCAGAGGAGAAGCTATCACCACCAACAGCAACAGTCGCAGTACCACGCCCAGCTCCACCACCACCAGCACCACCACCAGCAACAGCAACAGCAGCAGCAACAGCAGCAACAGCAGCGACAGCAACAGCAGCAGCGCCATCAGCAGAGGGTTGGAGGAGGTATTAATGGGGAGGGGAGGAGCAGGGCAATGCACTCGATGGCTCGCTCGGTCGGATCGCTTCGCATCAACGTGCCCCTCTCCTACCCTTCCGCTGCCCCCTTGAGCAGTGCCAAGACGCCCACATACACCGGTCCCGGCAGCGCAACGCACCTCGAAACACTCTCCGCCATGGCATCATCCACTCGCGGTTTGCCACCCCCCACCTCGGCCGCAATGAGGAACAGCATCATGCCCCCCGCAATCGTCACGAGCCAGAAGGAGAGCTTGACGCTCTACAACCACAATCACCATCCCGTACATCATGCGCAACACTCGCAACACTCGCATCAGCAGATGCAGAGCGGATATGCGAGGTCGAGGAGTCAGACTCTGGCAACGCCGGCAACGGCGCACATGGGGGGTAGTGGTAGTGGTAGTGGTAGAGGTGGTGGTGGTGGTGGTGGTGGTGGTGGTGGTGGTGGTGGTGAGGGGATGAGGGAGGTGAGGGGGAATTTGACTGCGGACTGGCATCAGAAACAGCGCGCGTACGAGCTTCAGCAGTACAGAGAGGAAGCGGGCTATCAGAGCCGGTCGCTGCGCGGTATTCCCCAGCCGCAACAACAGCAGCAGCAGTCGAGGGTGAGGTACCGAGCGTCAACCGACGCCCTCCCCCGTTCCACCCTCCCGCTGCCACTCCCCCTCCCCTCCCCACCCCAGCTCGGCAGGAGAGAACGCTATTCCCCCTACTCTCGCCCGCAGGAACTCCCTCCCCCCTCCCCCTCGCACCGCGCTCCCCCCTCTGCATCCTGTGCGCCCTTCCTACTGCGTCCCAACTTCAACACCGGCCGTGGTCGCAGCGTCAGCAGCCCCCAACGCTTCCCCGCCCACCCTCCCCCGCTCCCACAATACCAACAAAGAACCCAAGCTGCACGAGGCCACGCAAGCCAGCCCTCGCACTCCTCCTCCTCTACCTCAACAATGGTCAGCCGTGGTTGGCCCAACTCCGCCACCCCAACCCCAACCACGGCTAGCACCACAACAGCTGCCGGTGCATCTCCCACCTCGCACACCCTCCCCACCTCTGCAACTGCAACTGCGGGTGAGAAGAAAGTAGAAGACAGACCCAACCGCGAGAAAGAAGCCGAGAACAGTCCCGAGAGCGACAAAGAGGGGAAGAGGGACGAAAGAAGACTCTCGCCCATGGACGTTCGCTCCTTGACAACGTTCAATATCGCCAACACCTCAGCCACCGTCACCGCTTCCAGTGGCTAACTTTACACCTGATCTGACGACGACGGCTCCTCTTCGTCGCTCTGTGCACGCACATCGTTGTTCCACACCTTCCGTTTTTGTCTTGTTGTCTTGTTTGGTAATGGTCAGACCCGTTGATTCAAGCTCGCATCTGGTTGGGCGGTGTGTGTGGAGTGTTGGGGGATGGGATTGGTATTGAGATTCGATTTGATTCGGATCATTGGACGGAGGGGGAGAATGTGTGTTTTTACAGCCCGAGTCATGGTTTGGAGAGGCGCGGATCAAGTCTCAAATCTCACAGTGTGCCATGTGCCATGTGCCATGTGCCATATGCCATATCGAAGAACGCTGCGAGGACTGCAAGGGGGGGTTAGAACATCTCCTCTTCATCCTCTGCGACCTGTAAACCACACCGTCCCAACAAAAGAAAAATCCAATGCAAACATCAGCAACATCAGTATCCCTCGTCGCTCTCCCGTCCTAGCATTGTGTGGTAGTTTTAACATACCTCGGTTGCCTCTGGCACCTCGAACCCTTCCTCTGTGGAGTAGAGGATAGCTTGGATTTCCTTGAGGCTTTCCTGTTCCTCGGTGCCCACGTGTTGGCCTTCTGGATCCTCTTCCTCGCTTGGGGTTGGGAACTGTTTTTCGAGGATCGAGAGGCGTTCCTGGACGAGGATCTCGATATCGCGCAGTTTGGCAAAGTAGAAATCGCGTTCTTTCTCAAGCGAGTCGACCGAGACCTTCATTTCGTCCATTTGGGCGGTTAGAGCTTGAATCGTCTCGTTCGGTACCGCCACTGCTGCCGCCCTCCCCGCACCCGCACCCGCACCCGCTGCCGATGTCGCCCCCCCTAGTCTACGAGCTGTCGTACTCGCTGGTGTCCTCGTCGCACTCGACCCCGCCGCCCTAGCCCCTCCCCTCCCCTGCGCACTCACCGCCGCCCCCCTCACCTGTCCCACACTCACCTTCCCAACCAACGGCGGCGGCTGTGCCACCACCCCCGCCCTCCTCCCCTCCGCATCATACCCCTCCCCCGCAAACTGCGCATCCCAAAACCTCTTCAACCACTGCAAAAACTCCAAATTATCCTGCATCTTGCACCGAATCAACCGATCCACCGGAATCGGCTTATCAATCCGATTCCGCTTAAACGCCTCCTGCAACACCTTAAAGTTGTTAATATACTCATAGTCGTGCTTCGCATCAAACTTGATCTTGGCCAGCGGAACGTTGAGGTAGATCGAATCGATAATCTGCGCGTACGCGGCTCCCGAACCGCATTGTTCGACTTTGGTGTAGGAAAGCCCGAGCAGATCGTTGATCCAGTTGATCAGTTCGGTGCGCGATTCGCCCATATTGCCGCAAGTGCACACAGCGATGTGACGCGGGGGAATAAAGTGGTGGTAGGTTGCTAAGTTGGGTGGTGTCAAGAGGGAGAAGGGAAAATGTGATGATGGATATGGCACGAGCGGGCGTGCGTGTGTCTGTGCGTGTTGGTGTTGATCTGGAAGAGATTCCAATTTACGATTTCAAGAGAATTTAAATTTAGGACTTGCTGCGCACGAGATTGTGTGTCTCGAATCGGGCATTGGCGATCGCACTCGCAACGGTGCTCTGCGTTACACACACACATACACACACGCGCACCTCTGGAGACGCGCCTTTCCAACAAACACTCGCAGATGTAGCTTTCCGGCCGACACGTCAACCCCCACCCAAATAACACATCTTGGACTCTGCTCTAACAGACAGCCAACATGCGGGCTTAAAGGCCACTCTCTGCACACTGCATCGCCATACATGCTCTTCCTGCTTCGTCTTTGCTCGCCCCTCGTCCTCGCACCTCTCAACGGCCGGTATGAGGATGGAGAGCAGGCTCACTTCCACGGGAGACGTGAGGGGAGCATGCGGTGCGATGGGACGATGCACGCACAGGTGGATCTGTACGCAGAGAGCAACAATGTGAGCCAAGCCCTGTGATCCGCAAACCTGCGCAAATCGAAATGAAGTCCTCCTTCCTCCCTCGCCAGTTAACCCCCTCTGCACCCTAACTGAGCAACGGCTTCTCCTGCGTCAAAACATGGCTGTTCTGCTCACAACTGAGCTCGTCCACTACCACCACCAATCTGCCTATCGACGCCGAGACAAGATGGCAACCGCTCTCCCCATCACCCTGGCTCTGCTGAGCGTACTTGGCAGCTTGATCGTTCTCCTCGGCACCGCGGCCAGCATCCTGCGCAAGTTCCACCCCCAGCATCGCATCAGCGGTGTCAGAGTTCGACTTCGGCAGCTGCCTCTACTGCAGCGGATGCAGGTGTGGATGTGTTTGTTTGACTCGAGCATTCTTCTTGCGGTCACTCCTTTGTTCGTGTACCATGCTAGCAAAGCTGGTGACGGGGTGGAGATTTGGGATGTTGCACTCGGCGGTGCTGGTGCGACGTTTGCCTCGACCGCGGCGATGCTCTCCCGCCCCATCGTAGTGGCGCTTTTGGCGGCAAGCAATTACCTAGTCATCTCGTACCGCAAACACTACCCATCTTTGCTCCTGGTCGTATCCGCAGTAGTCGTCTCAGGCATATCAGCAGCAACATCAGCTACCTGCTCAGCCACCCGACCCAACCCACCGATTTCCTGTGCAGCCCTACCCTCAGTCAAATACATCATCGTTGCCGCCCAACTCGCAATTGCAGGTCTCGCGACCTACACCCTGCTCATCTTCACAAACGCTCTGCACAAATCCAAACATTTTCTTCCCGCACCGGCAGAAGATCCCCCCACTGCAGCCCTCGGTGACCAAACTCCAAGCCCTTCTCCGCTGATACACGCTCAACCTGTTGCATGGACCGGTCAAATCCAGGTCGGGGGCCAAGAGGTAACCGACAAAGCCGAGTTTGGTGCCGCAGGCCATGCAGCTTTGCAGCAAAATAGTGCGGGGGTTGGGGGAGGGAAGGTTGATTATGGGCCAAAAATGGTTCGTGGTCTGCTAGGCGATACTGGTGGGTCGGATCGCATGACGGATGCCGCGACTACGTCGTTGGGCTATGGGTCGGCGGTAGCGAGCTCGACCAACCCGTATCACATCGGCTCGACGTTTTCCCTCGCCAGTCGCGATGCACTTGGTGGCTTTCCCACCTCCAGAGCTGATCCTGTTGCAGGCAGATCCTCTTCGGGCTTCCGATACCACACTTCTACCAGCAGGGCGTCCTGCAGTCCCCACCTCCATAGACCTTCACTCACGCCGTCGAGAAACCCATCTCTCGGGTTGCTTGACAATCCTACCCGACCCCATTTTGGTCTGCCACGATCATCAACGCAACATCTTCTTGACAGAACAAGTCCAGCACTAGAAGCGAGCGACGTGCCAGCGCCCAAGATCGGTGGTTCCAGAGCGGTCCTGATCCGGCTGATCAGCAGCATCGTTTCGCTTTGGAGTTGCGTAGTGCTCTCGTTCACAGCTTTGTTGATGAGTGCGTCGAACTTGCAGGCAGCCGTTCTCCTGACATCTTTCTGCGCACCTGCAGCTGTGCTGCTGCTCCAAGAGGTGACGCTCGGCTGTTTCGGCACAGCTCGCTATGCTCCAGTGTCTCGTCCCACCGAGCGAGATGTTCGAGAAAGGCAACAAACAAGCCAGGCGAACATACCATGCGCCAGACGCACATCGGCGTCTTCATCCGTTGTTGTAGTCTACAGCAATGCGGATTTCCTTCGCCATCGTCGAGCGCACCTTCGCTCCCACTCTTGCCCTCTCGAGTCCGAGATCAATGGCTACAGCAACGACCTGCTCGAAACAGACACGCACAGGAGGGGGGGCTTGACCGCCAAGCAGCGTCAGAGCCTTTCTTCCGCCAAAAGCGTGCCTTACCTCGAAAAGCACTGGACAGCAGGAAAGGTCAATGGCGATCGCGTCGTCGCTCCCCGCTGCAGCTTCATCCGTGGCCTGAACCTGATGATAAACCCGAAACCCAAGCTCGAGATCCTACCAGTGCAGACGTGTGGCGAAACGGATGCGAACGAGTGCCGGCAGCGACAACCTTTTCTGCCGGCGTCGGTCACAGCAGCCATCGTCGAAGGTCTGCTCGATACACCACAGCACCACGGCCAATTGACAATGGACAGCGAGCGTACTCGCATCACACAAGATCCTACGCACATCATACCGCCTGCTGCTTCCTCTTCCATCACCACTTTGCACCTCGTGCAACGCGACGACAGAGGTCCAAATGCCACATCTGACCACTTTGATCAGTCGCGAGACCTGATGAGCGAGCGCTCGACGGACGTGATCCTAAACCTGGACGATACACCTGGAAGTGCACGTCTCCGAACAGCCATGTACCCTGTGAGCGACCACAGCGAACTGCAATCGCCAACCAAGCGACCAATCCAGGACTCGAAACTCGCTTGCACGCCAGACCAACCTCCAGGCACCCCATCAATTACTTCGAGCTTTTCTCGCAACGACCATTCGCAAGTTATGGGCAACAGCGCATCGAGGCTGTTTTCGGAGATCATGGACATGGTGCGAGGCAGCGGCCAAGCGAGAATGTCGGATTTGCCAAGCGGTCTCGCTTTTGGTCAGAGCTTGAAGCGAACGCCGCCCAGAGGATACACTTCCCTTGATGGTGGAACAGCGCGCGACGAAAGGAGAATAAGCAATTCGACAAGCGGCGGAGGAAGAACCGTCATCATTCATCAAGATGAATCAAGCTGTGACTTTCGGACTGCTTCTTCGAGCATTGCGACACAGAAGTCGTTCGCCGCTCTTGCTGCCGACGAAGACCTTGCAGAAGGAGCCAACGACGATAGTCGCGAAGAGCCGAAAGACGCGTCAGTGAGTAGGCATGTTCAGGAGGAAACCGAACTCTCCCGCAAAGGATCGACTTCAAGTACCTTTTCGATCTCGAGCATTTCGAGTCGCTTCCGATCTCTTGGCCGAGCCTCAGTAGCAGCAGGCAGCACTCCATTTGGGTCCCCAAACGCAAAAACTGAATCAGGGCAGGTGAAAAAGGTGCGGAGCCGGACGTTTGCGTCCGCCTTCGGCATCGAGCTGAGTCTGCTGAACAGGAGCGGATCGAAAGGCAGAAAAGGTACGCCAGGCACGTACGTGGAGAGCTCGCCCTCGACTAGCGCTGGGACGTGTCCTTCGTCTCTCCTGGATTTGAGCTTCTCGTCTTCGCCTGCATCGGCAAAGCAGATAGGTGGAGTGACCGGTTACCATCAACAGGGCACCCCATCGCCAGCAGGCGTTCTCCAAGACAAGAGCCTGGAGAGTGCTACGAGGACGCACCGAAGAAACAAGTCGCGCGCCGATTCGATCATGGATCTGCTCGAAAACGACAACGGCGATACAATCGAAGAAATCCTGGATTCGGCGCAGGTACCCTCGGCAGCAGCGGAAGTACAAGCTACGTCAGGCGATGAGGCCAGTATTTGGATCAGCGCCGCCCATCAAGAGCATCATCATTCGGATCGCCACGAGTCGAGTTTCGAAAGACCAGAAGCGGACTTTGATGGCCTCTGCGAAATGGATCTAGGCGATGTGACGGTCAACGATGTCTGGGAACGTTGCTTTCCGCAGATCGATGCTTGCGATGAGGACAATGGACAGCACATGATGTGCAAGTCGGAGGTCGGAGATGCCGCGTTTGGCAAGGAGGACCCATTCTCTCTGATGACTTTTGAGCCGACACGGCTTGCAAAGGCACCTTTCCTTGACACTGTTGAGGAAGAGTTGGATGCCGAGATGGAAGCCGAAGCGTACGACCACCAATCGAAGTCGTCAGAAGAGCAAGCATGGGACCTTAGCAACGCCAATCAGAGAGCAAGTTGCCCCGGAATTTGCCACGGGCCCGACGAATCCTTCAATGCACCTACAGACACACTTCTTCGAGAAACACCAAGCTTTATTGATTCGGTGTCTGCTGCCGAGAAAGAAAGCACTGCAAGTCGAGCACCACTCTTGCTGGAACAAGAAGCGCAGCAACGTCGGATCATGGAGCTACTGGCTGAGCACGAGGCCATGTTTCCTCACAAAACGCTATCGCAGATCGAAGAGGTGACCGAGCTCGCCACACTATTGCGGACATCCGGATATCGCGCGAATAGCGGCGCAAGTGGCAGCAGGCTTGCAAGCGACAGAGTGTCTACGACCAATGACACGAGCGCCAACCACCTCGGCCTCCCACTATCGTTGCGTTGCCGGGAGCACAGCGTGGAGAAGAGCGCTGACAGCCAAGACGATGCCTCGACTGCTTCCGATGCCACCGTCGAGGCTGAGGTACGTGCCGAGGCCAATACCGGTCCACAAGACTCGAACAAGGATCATGTAGACGCTGAGGCCTTGCAGTTGCCCTTTGTCACTCCGAGGAGTCGCGTCAGATGCCGAGCAGCTGCGGGTCGGGGGGTAGCAAGGGACCGCAGCTCGGTGGACACGAAGCATGCGACCGAACATCACCAAGATGCGAAACAACCACTGGTCGCGCCCTCGCCCCGCTCAGTGAGCGAGCGTCTTGGACAGCTCGGCATGAACCAAGGCATCTGGATGCGCTCTCCCATCAAGCTCGAACTCGAGTCTTCAGTGAACAAAGACGAAGATGGCAGCTTCCAAATCATCGATGCATCCTTCGAGGAAGTCGAAAGACGGACCACGAGGCTGAGGAGGAGCTTGACGCTCACCAAAGGCAAGCTTGGCTCCGATTCGAAAGGAGCGGTGGCCATGAGAAAGTTGGTAAGACTGGATCACCACGATTCGCCCAAACGCGAATTTAGGGACCGGATGGCGAGGATGTCAGGTGGCCAACCTCCATCATCATCATCGTCGTCGTCGTCGTCGCGCGCTCCGAATGGGATGAGTCACGAAGCATTGAGGAGTTGGAAAGGTGGCGGTGAAAGTCGGGGCACACCGCCGCAAGAGAAGCGACTGCTGCACAAACCCTTCCGGAAGCGTCGCAAGAGCCGAATCAAGGGCGTAGCCATCATGATTGCGCGCCACCAGTTCACTGTGGTCGATGAAGACGACTCACTCGTCCAACGCCTCAGCTCAGCCAACAACGCTCCAAATCAGCCAAAGTAGTAACGATCGCAGCACAATTTTTTTTTTTTTCCCCATCATCTGTCTTTCCGATATGCTGAGTGGGACACTCGGAAGAGGCGATCGTGATTAGATGCGTGACAGCGTGCGACAGAGGGAAAAGAGCAAACCGCTGTGTGTGATATGCAAGGAATGCACATCGAGCCTTTCACGCCGACCGTTGAGGCTGCTGTTGCTTCTCGGCTGCTTCCAAGAGGCAAGATGCCGGAAAGGAGTGTTACTTGACAGCTGCGCGATTCGCCAATTTGCGCGTGTGCGTGTATGCGGTTTGACCTGAAAAGGGACCGGTTCTGTTGCTCTTGCTGACCCTTCGCGTCTCGAGAACAGCTTGGCGTGAGAAATGCACAAGCCACGCTCGAGACGACTCGGGATTTCCGGTTAGGTTACTTTGCTTGCTCGCTCTGAAGCCAGAGTCAATTTTGTGCTGTGCATAGATTTGCAGCAGCAGTGCGCCCACTCCATCGGACCACCGACTGTGACTTTTGAAAGCAACACCACAGCGCGACATCACTCGGCTGTCGGAGCACTCCGATCCTCGCAAACTTCCCGATGGCTGCTGCCTTGTTTCTCAACATGCTTTGAGCTTTGAGCTGCGAACCCTCCTCTTCACCACCATCTCGACTCCAGCCGCGCCCTGTCGCTGACCACTAACCTCGCCTCAGTGGTGGCGCAAGAGTCCTCATCATGGCAGCGACAACCACACGGCAGGCCGGTCCTGCCTCCAAGGCCATCCCTAGCAATGTTGCAGCTGCCGGCCGACGCCTCCAGCCCAACGCACGCTCCTCGGCGATGGCTCGCCAACAGCTCGAGGCTCTCCTCATGCCAGCTGCCAAAGCCTACTTGCTCGGCTACGTCATGGACATCCTCCCTGCAATCCTCAAGGCTCTCATCAAGTACATCACCACCGAGCTCAAACGGATCCGCGCATCCGAAAAGCGTCTCATCGAGGAACGGAAAGTCGCCAAAGAGTCAGGACAGCCTCAGCCCAAGTCGAGTCTCCTCGCCGGGCTCAGACCCATCCTGCCCAGCTTCTACCGTCTGCCTACGCTGCTACATGCGATCGCAAAGGCGCTGCTCGTGGCGCTGGGGCCGAACGGCATGGCAATGAGCTGCTTTCTCGCCATGGCTGGTTGGAGGATCTCGGAGACACTCGTGTGGTGGCCCATCGCCAAGTACTATGCTCTCAAGCTTGCCAACCCAGCCACGTCCTCCGAGGCGCATACACTGGCGGCGCTGCGTCACGCCCGCATCGCATCCACGTTTGTCGCGTCCTCCCTCAGCTCTGCTCTCGCCATGATGATGCTCCAGCACCAGAGTCAGGCTGTGCTTCAAGCAAAGAAAGCCACTGCGAGCGGAGCTGATGGCCGCCTGCTTACGATTGATACCACGCCGGGCTGGATTCCCAAGAGTCTCCGTCCGTCCAATCTTGGGTTCTTGGGGAGGCGACTCGCCAAGAGCAACCCCACACCTCGTATCGCCAGCCTGGCTCCCGCCGGTCATTTCCTGTCGAGACTCACCAGTCTCACGGTTCCCGGTACGCCAGCACCCCATCTGACAAGCCACTCTGGCACCAGTCCAGCGGTTCCAGCGAGTCCAGATCCAAAGGCACCCGCTTCGCCGTCAGCGACCCTGCAGCCGCTTCCCAGGACTGCACAAGACACCTCTGCGCCTCCGTCTTCACCGCAGCCGCCGCAGTCTCCTCTTCCAGCCCAGACTCAACCTCAAACTCAGGAAAAGACCAAGACGCCACCTCTCGGTCGACCCAGCCCCACCATCGACCTCACGCTGTTCGCGCTGGTCCGAGGCATGGACACGCTCGTCCGTGCCCTCGCCGCCCCCGCTGCTGCGCGCAAAGACCGTCTACGAGCCTCTACCGATGCAGCTTCTAGCAGCTCAAGACGCTCCAGCACACTGCTCCGCCGCGTCGCGTTGGGGCTGGCAGACCAGGCTGAGGGGCTTATTTTTGTCGTATGCTGTGCCCAGATCATGTGGGCGTGGTTCTATCACCCTGAGCGTCTGCCGCCTTCGTATGTCAAGTGGATCACAAACCTTGCGACCATGGATGAGCGGCTGTTGCTCGCACTGCGTTGCATTCGCACGGGCAAACCGCTGACGTGGAACTACCAGAGCAAAGAGATGACGCCGGAGGGTGTTCACCTTCTGGGCAGTCTAGCGGAAGAGCTTGGACATCCGTATGAATGGGGCGATCCGACACGGTTGCCCAATACAGCGGCCGAAGCGCGTACCATGATTCTCGAGGCGCGGGCAAAAAAGCAGGCTGCTGGTGTAGAGGACAAGACGAAAGGCAATGATGCTGGATTTGTGCTCAACGGGGCAGCGGGCGCGCGTGGAAGAGGAGAGATGGGCGGAATGCCCTGCGAGCTAGTGCACTGCGGCGTCGGCGGTGCCAACTGCTACAAAAACGCCCTCTACCGCTGGATCCGCGGTTGGCGCATGAGCATGGCCATCTATTTCCCCGTCCACCTCCTCCCACGTCTCCTCTTCAACCCCTCCCCCTTCCTCTCCTCCCCCCTCCCCACCCTCCTCAAAATCCTCACCGGCGCTGCTCGCTCCTCCACCTTCCTCGCCACCTTCATCGTCGGCAACTGGTTCCCTATCTGCCTCGCCCGCTCTGCCCTCCTCCCCCACCTCTTCCCTTCTGTCCCGTTCAACTTTTGGGACGCCGGCCTGGGCCCTGCTCTCGGTAGCGTGGCTTGTGGGTTTAGCATTTTTATAGAGGAGAAGAGGAAGAGGGCGGAGATGGCGTTGTATGTGGCGCCGCGCGCGCTGTTTGCGATGGTGGAGGCGGTGAGACCGGGGTGGTTGAGCCAGGGGGAGCACTCGGCGTTGTGGGCGGAGAGGTTGACGTTTGGCGCGGCGGTGGGAGTGGTGGTGGCGGCTGGGAGGTATAGGCCGGATTTGTTGAGGGGCATCACCGCGGCGATGGGGTGGGTCGCGAGACCGCCTGGTCTGCCCGCATCACGGAGGAACTATGCTCGCAGTCAAACTTGAACCCCCCCCCCCCCCCTTTCCCAATAGCAAGTACAGCATGTCCCTTTTGCGACCAAAACCACCCTCTCTCTTCCCCAAACACTGCTCCGTGTGATCTGAGCGATATGAACGAAGTGCGTTTATGTGTTAGGGCTTGTCACTGTGACCCAAACCGAAACGCGGGTTGATCAAATCGCGAATTTTCTGCTTGAGCACCCTCATCTCCGGGAAACCTCCTTGCGATTTTCTGTCCCAAACCAAGCCCAACCGTGCTCCTTCTCCCCCTCCTCCTCCTCCTCCTCCTCCTTGTCCTTGTTGTGTTGAGTTGAGGAGGTATACTCTGAACCGACCTGCTGACGCTTCGTCTGCTTTGGGAATCAGCATGATACACGCGATGCTTGCCGAAGCATCCTGGTCGTTATTGTTGGGGGTGAAGGTGGAAAGTAGTTCTTGTTGGATCCAGTTTGCACGCAGCCCGAATTTGCACCTGTGGCAGTACTGGTCCCACACAACGAGAGAAGATACGAGTGTTAGTAACCGATCCTTCTCCTTCTGAAAGAGAGAGAGAATCGTAGAAGTGGGAGTAGGTGGGAGATGTACTTACTTCAATAACAACCAAAGGGGTCGGCAAACCATCAGTGACGGTAAGAGGAGGAATGAACGTGGTTGGATCCATCAGATCCTCCTTAACCTGCAATTGGTCGCTCTGACAATCCACACACCCCTCCCCCTCCCCCTCCCCCCCTACCAGCGCTACATGCGTATCGCTCATCGTCTCTACTGTGTCGTAATACCGCTAAATGTGTTGTAGGATCAGTTCCGCAAAAAAAGAGAGAAGCAAAAGATGGTAAAGCAAAAGGAAAGAAAGAAAGATAGGTTGGTCGGTTGGTTTGAGCACAACAAATAAGTGGAGCAAAAGCCGCCCCCCTAAATTGCCCGATTCCCGCGATACCCAGATCTGTTTTTTCACGCTGCTCTCTCAACCACCATACCATAAACCACTGTTCACCTCTACATAACTAAACCCTTCGACAACATCTGACCGACTCACAAGGACCACACAACCCAGTTCACCCACTTATCCCAAACTCCCTAAGCATAGCCTGACATACTGATCTGCATTACCACCTCATGCTCCTCGCTATCTAACTGAGACAAGCAGCCGTGTCGTTTTCCGCACTCGCCCAACCCATTTCCCCCGCTCCCGCTCCCCCCTTCTTGCCACCAGACGCGCTTCCCCTCCCCCTCCCCCTCCCCCTCTGCTTAACCCGCCTGCCCTCCTCCCCACCCCCACTGTTTGCCGCCTGACTCTCGATCAGCACCATCAGCTGCTGCTGTTCCGGCATCGTAGCACTGCGCGACCACCCACGTTTTGCTGTCCCCATCGAAGGAGCCTCCACAATCTGCGACGACGATGGCAGCTCCTTCCTCCTGCTCCTCCTCCCGCTCCCATTCTGTATGCCACCGTCACTGTCTTTTCCCTGCGAGCGTGCCATGTGTCCCTCTTCCTCCTCTTCCGCAATCGTTGCGATGTCTACCGAAACCGTGCTTTCCGAATCTGCCGCGACGAACGGGTTCTTCCTGCTACCCGTGCACTTCAACCCCACCCCCACCCCCTTGCTCGCAGCTCCCGCACGCTTCTTCACCGGCGACTCTGACCTGCACCTCGCTCTAACCGACCTCCCCCTTCCTCCCCCCCTCCCCTCCCACACCCTCAACCACCGTCCCCGCCCTTTCCATCTTCGCAGCAGCCGACACCGTCCTCCCCAACCCCCTTGCGCTCGCCCACACTTCGCTTCGTTGCTGCTCCTGCCTCCTCCTTCTCCTTCCTCTTCCTCTTCTCCTTCTTCGCCAACTTGCGCTGTTCCTCCAGATACCCCCTAAACCTCGCCCACGTGTAGCTGCTAACCACCTCCTCTATCGCTCTAGCATCCGTGTGTCCGCCCTCATCCACCTTCTTCTGCGGAAAAAGCGAGAGTGCAGCGCGCTGAAGATCGCCTTGAATCCAGACGTCAAAAACGTCTTCCCACTCCCTCGCCGGGTTCGGAAAGTCGTAGTTCAGCAAAATCGTGCGAATGGGTGTGCTGGGATCATGAATCTCATCCTCCTCCCCATCATCATCCCCCTCATCGTCTGCCTCTTCGTTAACGCCACTCCTCTTCTTACGCTTATCATCCGCCGCCTTTCGCTTCTTACCCGGCCCGTCCTCCGCAGTACTGCTCTCGTCCTCATCCTCCGAAGAATAAACCAACCACTCGTCCTGTGCATGGCAAGCCTTAGCAAACTCGCGAACGATCCGCTTGGTACCTGGAACCTTGAGACTGGTGCCGGCCACAATAAGCAGATCCGGAGGCAGCGGCTTCAACCTCGGCGGTCGGGTTTGCTTCTTCTTTTGCGGCATGACCGGCTCGGCAATAGTAATGCTCTTGCCCTCAGCCACAGCTTGAGACGAGAACTGAAAAGGCCCCACGCTGCTTTGTGCACTTTCTCCATCTTCAGCAAAAGCGCGCGCCAGAATGTCATCCTTTGACTCCTCAGCCTGCAAAAAGCTACCAAGCTCCGAGTCGACTACACCCTCGGAATCCACACTAACATCTGCCTGTACCTTCTCTCGCTCCTCCTTGCTTTCCACCCCTTGCTGCTGCTGCTGCTGCTGCTGCTGCTGCTTTCGAAGCTCCTGCTCAAGCCTTGCAGCCTCCTTCCTCTCCTTGCGCTCACGTGCGCGCATTTCAGCCGCCGACTCGGGCACTGGCGGCTCGTACGGATCTCTCAGGCCAAGAATATCCCGTTGAAGGCACTGTCCCACCCGTTCAGCCCCTTCATTCTGACCCCCATAGAGCACGATATCCACCTTCATCCTGCCAACACCTCGAGAACGCATGCCTGCGGAAGTTCGCACTTCGTCTGCGGTCTGACACCTGGGACAGGGCACAGCCTCGCCATTCTGAAGCAGTTCGATCGCACGTTTGCTCTCTTCATGGCCCAAAGAAGCCGAGCCCTCGCGCTCGGAGGGCGACATGTCTCGATCATCCGACTTGTGATGGACCGTGTTGCCCAGCATAAGCTTGTGGTTGCAAAGGACACAAGTCAGGGTCTGCAGAGTGCCGTGAAGTGGAATCGTACGCGGGAACATGGGCCTTTCTGCCAGCACCTGCTCCTGCTGCTTCTGAGCAAAGAGAAGATGTGAGTCAGACTTGGAGCGAGAAAAGGCATCGGAACCGAGCCTTTTGCGTTTGCCAAGCGCCCGAACCGTACTAGTAGAATCACCTGCCTCTCCAAGCCCAAAAGTAAGACCCGCCTTCTCTTCCAGACCGTCAATGTTCTGGGTGTATACCCTCTGAAGCCTCCCCTCGTCATCAAGACGCTTAAGAAAGCGATGAAAGATAGTAGGTTCTGCCTCATCCGCAAGCCTTTTAAGCTCAGCCACCATGGAATAAAAGAGAGCTGACGTCGACTCGGAACTAAAGAGACGTGCGTCAAACAGGTCCTTGCCGGACGAAAGCCCTACGGTGGGATGCTTCTCTTTAAGCTTCTTAAAGAGGCCATGAGCCGAGCGAAAGTCAGGAATGTTTGCTGGAGACGAGACCGAGATACCCGCGCCACAAATGACCGCGATGCGACGTGCGCCCGCTACCGCTTCGTAAAGTCGAGCGAGATCCCGATCCACATCTTTTGACGGCTGAGCAAACGGAGGGACGGAAATATCGGCGGGCAGATCATATTTGAGCGCCTTGAGATCCGAAGTAGAACTGCTGGCCGGCGACGCTGAAGTGCAAGCCTTTGCTGTTCGCTTGGGAGACTCGTCGCGCAAGAGGTTGGCTACCGCCATACTTTGCACTCGACGTGAGAAGCGATGCGATGAAGCCGCTGACGCAGGAGTGGTGGATCCGGAAGAACCGGACGACGAGTCGCAAGACGAACCAGAGGTATGCTCGAAAGACGGACGCGCCCTCGGCTCTGGCGGCAGCGAGACATTACCGTCTGCCGGAATATTGATGACGATCATGGCTGCGACTTGCTCCTGAATGATCGCCCCCGAATGGCAAGGCTAGTCTAGGCTACGCCTGACCTGATGCAAGCTGAGAGCAGCAATGTGGGCTCAGCAAGACGTTGCGTCTATCTCGAGTGAGCTACAGCCAGCATGAGCCGAGAGTGCATAAACAGTTGCTAGTCCAAGAAGAGGGACGAAGAGTGCGCGCCAATGATCAAATGCAACTATGGATGCGGGCGGGTACAGCGGTGATGGTGTTGTCGGGTCGAGGGGAAAGGGGCCAGAAGAGAGTGGCGGTAGTGATGATGATGATGGTGATGGTGATGGTGATCGAGACGGAAGATGCACAGCGCAACACTCGGCTCAAGCGTCGTTCTTTCTCTCCCACTCGCCATTGATCCGACTGGCATTGGACCAAGACAGGTGATTTTTGGAAGCAAAAACACACACAGACGCCATGGTTCTTGGCTGTATTACGCACGCGCTGTGTGTGTGTGTGTGTGTGTGTGTGTTTCTTCCCACAAGTCACAAAAGCACATTGCACTACAAGATCCCATTTCGGCCCCGCCGGAAACTGTTGTTCTGCTGCATTGCGTTTCTCTTGCCCTCTGCCTTCTCTCATGCAACGCTTTTGTATCGAGCTGGGTGTTGCAAGAAGTGCTTTTCTGCCCTATCCCAACCTCCAGATGCCTTCCGACGAGGTGACAATTGCACTCGACACACGATTACCAACCTCGCCTATGACGACGTGCCAACCAATTGTCACGCATCGGCCGTTCCGCTATTCGCAAGCTCATTGCTGTGCAAAAGCTTAGCTCCAATGCAACGCAAAAACAATCCCTGTCGCGATATCGTATTCGGCCAGCCAAGCCGATGCGATAGACATCCAATCTCGCTCGCGTCTTTCCAACGGCCATTTTTATTCGTCGGTCGATCCGCGTTGATTCCCACGGTGTTCAGCTTGGTTTCACACGCTTCATGTGACCTTGAGAAGAGTCATGACCATCGTGTTTGGCCATTACAACCGTGTCGAGTGAGCTTTGCCACCGAGGATATGGCAGCAGAGGTGTGTCAGCTTTGCACCACGTCGCGCTCTGCTAAGTTAAGGCTCAGCGTGACGCGCCTCTCTATTTACTGGACTGTCTTTGCCCTGAACAGCAGTCTTGGGCTGCATGGATCAGCAAAACACAACATTTCTAACCCAGAATGTCATGTCTCCCTCAAGCGGGATGGACCCTTTTGTTGTTGTTGGTTGGTTCTTCCCTGTTTTTTTGGAGTGCAATCAAAGTGTCAGACCGAAATACAACACACGACACACGACGCAAACCCCCCACGTGACACGCAACGCTGCTCCTCCACTTTCGGACTGTCGACGCACAGAGCAACCGCTGCTTTTATTTTTCTTTTGGGAGCTTTCCCCGCAACTTCCACCAAAGCCGGCCTCGTCCGGTCAAATGTGCTCCTCTGCTCCTTCTTCCAAAGACTTCCTCCTCCCGTTTCAAGACTCCTCGTCATTGTAATAGACAAAAACATCTTGTATCATGGCGGGTGTAGCTTTCAGAACAGCTCGTATCGAGCTTCCCAAGACCGCGTTTTTCCTGTGCGACATGCAGGAGAGGTTCAAGACCGCCATTGCCAACTTTGACCTCGTCACAAATACCTCGGCTCGCATGCTCAAGGCGGCCAAGATCCTCAATGTTCCCGTGTTTACCACTGAACAGAATCCCAAAGGTGAGCATGCCAATATGATCCGCATCTAATCTTCGAGCAGTAGAACTGAACTCTCCTTTGCATTCGATCGTCTCGCGCAGCATTGGGCGCAACTATTGCTCCATTGAGCGATCTGCTCAGGGACCTGCCAGAGCTCTCGGCGAGTGCTGTGCATCCAAAGACTAGGTTCAGCATGGACTTGCCAGGCATCACCGACAAGTGGCTCAAGAGCGCTGGCGACATTCAGCACGTCGTAATCTTTGGTATTGAATCGCACGTCTGCGTCTTGCAGACCACCCTCGACCTGCTGGATAGAGGCATTCAGGTGCATGTCATCAAGGACGGTGTGTCTAGCTGCAACGTCGGCGAGATTGATGTTGCCCTCGAAGTGAGTCCCTGTCCTCTTGCCTTCTTCTCTCTGCTGTGCTTCACCAAGGCCTAACCAACTCTCTTGCTCCCATGTCTCGCTCGATATATCGTGCCAAATGATTACAGCGTATGCGCGACTCGGGTGCCAAAATCACCACTTCAGAGTCCATCCTCTTCCAGCTGCTCGGTAAGTCCCTGTACTTGATACCACCATCGTCTTCTTGTGCCCTCAGCGAAACTGACGCCCAAAACCCATGGAATCTTGCTCACATTACCCTAGTCGACGCTTCGCATCCCAAGTTCAAAGCCATCTCTGGCCTCATCGTAAGTGCTCTCTCCCTTGCCTCGCTCTTCTCCCACTGATCTGGAATACAGATGCTGATTATGAGGTCTTGTTGCACTGCACAGAAAGAGGAAAAGCAACAGATAAGGGAAGCCGTCAACACTCTCGGCCTCGCCAAGTACTGAACTTGAATTGCTGTACTTCACACATGAACCATATCTATTCGCAACAAGCATCTTGCGAGGTGGTGAGACAGTTGTTGCGCAGTTTCATCTCGATGCTGGACCCTGTGCAGTTTGGTATAAAGCTGAGTTGGTGTTTCTCGTAGCAACGCGCTTTCTCTGTCAGTGTTGGACTGCGCATGAATTTGGAGCGCGTTCATTTACGCCAAGCTGTGAGCTGAGCAACCACTTTCCTTGCCGCCTTCGCTTCTTGACTCCATATATCTTGGCCATGGCCCCACTCGCATCCATATCATGAGTGTCGAGTCCAATACCATCACCCTCTTTGTGCTCGACATCTCGTCCCGTATGGGCGAGACCCGCCAAGTCGAGGACCGCATCGTCACCCAAAACCACACCGTCCAACGTCGAACTCGCTCCACCACCCACTTGCAATGGGTCTGCGAATTCGTATCCAAACGCATTGCAGAGATCATCCTTCGAGGCCTCAAGACCACTCGTGTCGGCATTATCACGTATGGCTCACCACGCACCAACAATTCCATCCCTGACACGCTCGACTACCAAGGCATCGACGAGATCTTTTGGCCAGCCGTGCCCACCCTTGATACCCTCGACCTCGTCCAAAGCTTGCGCGCCGTGCATCCAGATCACAAGGCGCCTGTTGCGGACCCTCTCTCTGCGCTCGTCGATGCCATTCAGCTTTCTTCCGATCCACAGAAAGGCGGTATCAAGGGCTCGCAGAAGAACACGTGGAAGCGCACCGTTTACCTCATCACCGACGGTCACTCTTCCTTTAGCTACGATGGTGCAGATGCGATCGCCGCCAAGCTCAAGGACGAAAATATCGCCTTGCGACTCCTCGGTGTCGACTTTGATGACCAACAGGCTGGGATTAAGCTCGAGGGCAAGGACAAGATCAAGCAGAAAAACGAGCGCTTTTGGCACAAGTTTCTCTCCGAGATCCC
Source organism: Ustilago lituana (assembly GCA_928869825.1). Classification (NCBI taxonomy): domain Eukaryota; kingdom Fungi; phylum Basidiomycota; class Ustilaginomycetes; order Ustilaginales; family Ustilaginaceae; genus Ustilago; species Ustilago lituana. The sequence continues at coordinate 510,617 of CAKMYA010000017.1, read as the reverse complement.
CTCTGCTGGCTTCGCGACCGCTGCCTCCGCACTTGCGCAGTCCGCAATGCCCAACATCCAGATCACAAAACCAGCACCGCAAAAGTCTGTGCTCAGCTTTGGCGACCCCGGAGACCTCTCCTCCAAAGGCGCTTTCCAAATCCCCATCAGCCTGTACAAGATGACCGAAGTGGCCAGGCCCATGACTCAGTCCAAGATGTCCAAGCTCGCTCGCGAAAGCGCCGAAGCGGCAGAAGAACGCAAACGCGAACAAGCTCGTCGCAAACACCTCAACCCCACCTCGACACCAACACCACTCAAGGAGGAGGAAGCTCCCCACCCCTCCCTCGTCTACCGCGCCGATCTCAAACGCGAATACTTTCTTCTCGACCAACTCGCCGCCGTTGCCAACGCCAACAAAGAACCACAGCCGCTGCCACCCGACTCGGATGCAAAATTCACACGTGCTTGGAAGCTCGGTGCCAGCCTCATACCCGTTCCCGACGAGTCTTTTGGCACCATGGAAACGCACAAGAGCATGGAGATCCTCCACTTTTTCACGGCTTCGGCGTACAGGAGAGAGTACAATCTGGATCAGATCTGGTACGTCTTTGCCGACCATGCGCAGATCAAGGCGCAGCTCCAGATCTCGACGCTGGTGCGAGCCATGATTGAAATGGACGTGCTTGCCGTCGTCAGGCTCGTCAGGAAGGATGGCGCTGAGCCAGAGTTGGGCATCCTCAAGCCAAAAGTGGAAGAGCACAACGAGTACTTTTTCTATTCAAAAGCGCCTTTCCGCGAAGATCTGCGCAGATTCCCCTTCCCACCTCTCGACCGCATCATCACTACCGACGGCACAGAGCTCCGCCAAGCGCCCACCATTCCAGACGATGCCGACCAGCAATGCATGGACGCATTCGTCGACAGTATGGAACTGCCTTCAGATTGGTTCGATGTGCTCGACTCGTACAACCCTGCCATTCACGGATTGAAGGCTGCGGTCCAACACCGATTCATTCATCCAGATGCCAAAGATCTGCCCGGCCCACATCCGGAGTTGGTCAAGTTCCTCGAAGCGCCGTACGAGGTGAGGAAGGCCGCGAGCGACGCTGCACGGAAATGCCGCGAGAGATTCAAGATCGCGTATGTCCCACCCAATGGCAATGCGGATAGGAGGAAGCGCACTCTCAATGCGATGCAGGACGACTCAAATGAGCGGTCCAGACCAACGGCGGCGACGACGGCGGATGACGGAGAAGCGAGGAAAGCAGCACGATTCGAAGACACTCCTGCCAGCGGGGAGAAGGAAAAGGCCGTGCTGGCCGACAACGATGACTCTGACGCCACAGAAGACGAAAACGAATCCGCCTCTGCAAGAGCAGCGACTACAAAGATCGAACATCCATCTCAAGGACCAGCATCGCTATCCAAACCGCCCCTCCTGCGCCTCTCCGATCCCGTCACGCACCTTCTAGAGCTCGTTGAGAAAGATGACATCACCTCCGCCATGACCTCCCTCCAAGCCACCATCACCCACCTTTCCAGCGAGAAACAGTACAAGTTGGCAGCGGAATGCATCAAGACGGGCAAAAAGGTGGCGCAGGAATACGAAGAAGCGATCAACTGGAACTTGTACATCCGCACCCTCAAGAAGAATCTGCTAAAAGAGCACAGAGTGTTTTGGGAAACGACGTTGAAGGGCAAGTTGGAGTACGGACTGGTGACGGAGCAAGAGGATGAAGCAGGGCAATCGGATGTTACGCAAGAGGACGCGAGGGAGTTTGTTGATACGGAAGAGGGTTGAGTCCTGCTTGCGATGCAACGCGTTGATGGATGACAAGGGTTTGGCAACACAGTGCGGTGCGGTGCGAGGCTGTGAACGTGATGGGGATTGTGGTTGCATGTGTCTAAGAGCGAGTAGACTGCTCCGATTTCTTGGGCCATGTCGAGAAACCCATAGCCAGCAAGTTGTTCTTTTGCACAGGTTTCCCCTTTCCCCCTCCCCCTCCCCCTCCCCCTCCTCCTCCTCCTGCCACGCCATTCCCTCTCGCTGGATTGTCCGGCGGAACCCCGACCTGCATCAACTCCTGAAACCTCTCAAAATGCTCCTTCGCAAATATCCCCCACTCGCCTGCGGATGCCCACTGAACGCCCTCCCCCCACCACCCCCATCACCCCCTCTTCCACCCCCATCCCTATCCGCACAGCCATTCAAAACCTCAATAACATCCACCTCCTCCCCCCTCTTCCTTGCCACCTGCGCGATCCTACAACTGAAATGCACCAACCCCTCACTATACCCATCATTCGCACACATGACCACCTGGAGGTGTCTGCTCTTCAACGCACCCGCCCAGCGAGTCGCAATCGAAGGATGTACTTGGTAGGCAGAGGTGATGCGGAGGAGGGCGACGCGGCCGTCTTTGGAGAACTTGGGTGGGGTGTGTGTGCAGCGTTCGGTCTCGATCGCCACTGCATCGCGCGCAGAGTAGAGGCGGGAAGCGTGCGGGGAGGTGGCGGGGGAGAGGATGGTGAGGGGCGAGGTGGAGGTGAGGAGGGCAGACCAGGCAGTGACGACGTCGAACTCGGGCGTGCGACGGGGCGCGTTGAGGAGTGCAATGGCTGTGCTGAGGCGTTTCTTGGTCCACTTTTTCACCATCAAACACCCCTCCGGCCCCGTCCCTCCCTCCGCTAACCAATGATGATCCACCACCATACTCCTCACCGCATCCCCCCTGCCCGACCTCCACCCCTGCTCCGCACCCGGCACAAGCGATGGCCCAGTGCGCGATCCCTGGTCAAGCACAATGATCCATTTTGCCCCGTACGCAGCCATGGACTCTCGCTGGGTTTCTGCAGAAGGATCGCTTCCCTTGCTCATGAGATGGACGTCGATGCGAGAGGGGTCGATTTGGAGCGCGTGGGTGAGGGTGCGGTGCAGGATGACGCCCGAGCAGAGTCCGTCGGCGTCTTTGTCTGGAACAAGCAGAATGCGCTCGCACGACGGCGAGGTTGCACATGCGCGAAGAAACGCGGTGGCTTCTTGCACCCAGGAGAGCGGCGCTGGCCATTCTGAATGTGTCGACGACAAACGCGTCACTTGCATTGGAGCTGCAGAGGATGGTGTAAAAGCGTCAGGCTCCACCTTGGAAATGCTAGCTCTTGCGCGCTTCTCCATCGAAGCATTGACGGCCGACGCAGAGGACAAAGCTGCTGCTCTTTTCGTCATTATGCGAGACAAAGCTACGCCTTGAGCCTCGGGAAAAGAAGTATACAAGTGCAGCGATCTACGTGATACAGCTCCGATCGAACGGAAGGCTGTGCCAACTAACATGCCTGCGGGCAGTCAAGGTAGCAAGCATCAGCGGAACGGACAAGCTGAACTGACAGTGGAAGCGTACGAGCTGATGATGAGAGAGAGACTAGGTCAAGATGTTAGTCAGGCTCAGTATCGCGATCAAGAGATGGTGCGAGATGGTAGACCGTTGCTGGTCAGCATAGAAGAGGTTTGAGTGTTGGCAGCATCATCAGTCGCACAAGCATATGGTCTCGAGAGAGAGTGGCCCACTTTTGGCTCACGTCATATGCAAAGGAGAGCGGAAGTCGGAATTAACAGTCTTTATGTTAGGGCACAATTCCCTACACCCTTGGAGTTGTGAAGCACAATTACGTAAGACTTGGTTGCGCGCACGCTCGTGCTCGAACCCAATTCGGGTGTGGAGCGTCGGCTGAGCCGGTCGCGACTATGGCCAAGGCGCAAAGTCGAGGTTGAAAGCGCCATCGGATCAAAGCCAAGCTGCGACTCTCGGTGCCGTCCGAAGTGGTCCGGCACTAACTTAACCCGCACTGTATCCCTCTTCTTGTCCATCATCATCATCATCATCATCATCATCATCGATCATAACCCTCATCATTCCTCACCACCACAACAATGATTGCTACCACCATCCTGCCCCGATTCGCGCTGCGTGGCGCTTCGAGTGTCCGATCGGCTCTGCCTCTGCCTCTGCGAAGAGGCTTTGCTACCTCGCGTGTCGATCTTGCCAACACTCTCATCTTTCTCGAGCACAAGAAGGGCGTTTTTAACCCTGCCACTCTTTCGGCTCTCACTGCCGCACAGAAGCTCGGGGGCGACATTGATGCGCTCGTCGTAGGATCCGAGGCTGAGGCCAGCGATGTTGCTGAGAAGGCTGCAAAGTGAGTGTTTTCTTTACCCCGCATCTCGCAGAGGATCGTTTGCTTGTTTGCTTGCTTGCTTGCTGGGCTTGTTGCTCACCCAAGCCCATGTTTTCCTTTGTCGCCACATTGCACCAGGTTCCCCGGTATCAAGAAGGTCCTGTATGCCAAGCACGCCGACTTTGCGCACAACCTCTCCGAACCGCTTGCTCCGTTCATCAAGAAAATCGTCGAGTCCAACTCGTACACCCACGTTTGCACAGGACACACCGCCGTCGGCCGTGACATCTTCCCGCGTGCCGCCGCGCTCCTCGACTCATCCCAGATCTCCGACATCATCGCTCTCGAGGGCGAAGACACCTTCGTGCGCCCCATCTACGCCGGCAACGCCATCGCCACGCTAAAAAGCACCGACAAAGTCAAAATCTTCACTGTCCGCGGGACCGCGTTCGATGGCGCCGCACAGCACGGCGGCAACGCTACCCTCGAAGAGGTCCAGCCGGACAGCGTCGAGTCGCTTACCGACTTTATCGAGGAAAAGGTCTCCCAGTCGTCGCGTCCAGACCTCGACACCGCCTCCCGTGTCGTTTCGGGCGGGCGCGCGCTCAAGTCGGCGGACAACTTTGTCAAGTATATCGAGCCGCTCGCCGACGCGCTCAATGCCGCTGTTGGTGCGTCTCGTGCCGCTGTGGATGCGGGTTATGCGGATAATGCGCTGCAGGTCGGTCAGACGGGCAAGATTGTGGCTCCAGAGCTCTATGTGGCCGTGGGCATCTCGGGCGCGATCCAGCACCTGGCGGGTATGAAGGATAGCAAGACGATTGTCGCGATCAACAAGGATCCAGACGCGCCGATCTTTCAGGTGGCCGACCTGGGTTTGGTCGCCGACCTCTACGAGGCGGTGCCGGAGATGCTCGAAAAGATCAAGTGATTCTTTTGTCCGCTTGTTACATTCTTGAGACATATGCAATCGAAGGATTGACTGGTGGGCGTGATGCTCGCTTCTAATGCAGATTGCAGGCTGCTTGAGTGACAGTGGAGTGCGATGAAGGTCGGAGCAACTTGGCATTGATGGAGCAGATTGGTATATGGAGCATTCATGCAGTGCAATTTGGAGGGCAAGCTGGGTAAGCGGTGGGGTCACGCGAGACGCTGCACGCGTAACGAAGGCGGACCAAAAGGGAAAAAAGTGGGAAATGCACAGATTTGTGCAACCCTCGATCTCAAGTAACTAATTGTTGTTCTTGTCTCTCCTCTGCATCCTTCTCATCGTTCCCACACCATCACACAATGAGGTGACACCATCCACAGACTCACCCAACCCAACATGCCCATCTCCTTGAGCGACGGCTCCATAGTTGGCGACGGCAGCCACATCGGCATGTTCCCCGTCTTGGCCGACCAAATGCTCGACAAACCCTCCACCTTGCTGCGCTCGTCCACCAACCCTCGCATGGATCTCGTGCTGCTCCTCGTCAAAGATAGCGCGTCTCAGCCCTCTTCTAGTGCTGCGGTTAAGCCGGCTGGTATGTCGGCGGCGCAGTTTGCGCTTGTACAGCGTATGCTCGCTGCTCGGCAACGCGGTGCTCATGCTGCTATTGCTGGTGGTGGTGGTGGTGGTGGGGGGCAGCAGCGCGTGCCGGAGCCAAAACGCGGGCCGCCAATCCATCTCGTGCTCTGGCGCATGGGCGATGATAGCAGCATCGTCTGGTCTGTCCCACTCACCTTCGATTCCGTCATGGATCTCCCTCCAACCGCGCCAGGAGCCACCCAGCAAGAACACGAAGATGTGCACCTTCACGATCTCACCTGGAGCCCCAACGGCGACCGCATCGCCGCCCTAGCAACCGTCCGACGCTCCCCGCTCACACCCTCCTCCTCCACCACCACCACCACCGCCGCCGCCTCGCGCACCACCACATTCCTGCGCACCTACTCTGCCCAAAACGGCCGCCTGCTCTCAACCATCCCACTCTGCCCACACACCACCTTTGCCGACCCACTCACCTTGCAATGGCTCCATATCGACTTTGCACCCCCCCCCACCACCGCCGGTGTGGACGGCAGCACCGAGTCGCTGCTTCGCAAACTTCCGCCTCTCCCTGCACTACCGACCGCTGACACGTTTGCGTCTTCTCCGGTAGGAGGGGGGGGGAGCGCCACGCTCATGCCCCACCAGCTGCGGATGATGCAGATGAGTGGCCAAAAGCAACCACCCCCGCCGAGTTTTCAGTTCCCTTCGCAGCTGGCGTTGCAAGGAAGAGGCGCGTTGGCGGGGATTCCACAACTGGCGAAGGCCAACACTGAACTTGGGCTGATCGAAGGCGGTGGCGCTGATACGGCTCTTAGTCAAGATGATGAGGGAAATGCGTTGCTGTTGTTAGCACCAGAGACGGTAGTACTCGTATCGTGCCCGGCGAGCAAGCAGGCGTGTTTTGTTTTGGACGGCCAGACCAACATCGGCACACTTCAACTGCCACAACATCCACAAGAAGGCGAGCTGGTGGAACAAGCTTCGTCCCCATCCCAAACCCTCTGGCTCTCCCGAGACATGACGTTGCTGACGTCTATCTCGGTTCGCAGCTCCGCCCCCCTCGTCTGCAGCCAACTACAGTTGCCGCTTCCCGTCGCCACTTCGTACGGGCCGGAATCAGTGCGGCGCCGAATCTCCGCAGTCAGCCGCGCCAGCCACCTCCTCCGCTTTTATCTCGGCTATGCGCTCGATAGCGCTTCCGCTTTGCAACAAGTCTACCACAACGAATATGTCGCTAAAGTCACAAATGAATGGACCAAGCACATCGATGAGCTCGGAAACAAGTTCGGCGGCGACACGAAATACATCCTGCTCAACCTCCTCCTCACATCCCGACCCAGCCCCGCCGCAGAGCACTTCCTACTCTCCACCCTCACCCACGGCACGCTTACCCGTCTCGAACAACAATCGCACACCGCCATGTATTCTCTGAAAACGCTCATCTCTTCAAATCTGCGCCCGGCACTAGAACGCTCCATCATCTGCCTCTCTGGACTGCTCGGCCACATCCGCTTCTTCTCCCTACAACAACAACAACAACGCGCATTGCAACAAGTGCTGAAGGTGCTGCAAACAACACTATCCTCCTCGCTAAGCCTAGCGAAGGAGGTGGACGAAGAATCGCTCCTCTCGCAAGAATTCTACCGCTGGTGCAGCACAGAAAGGCAGCGACAGGAGAAAATCAAGCTGGACCACGACGAACCGAGATTGCCCGTTAGTTATGATGTGCTTTCCGTCGCGAAGTATATCGAGAGCGGGTTTGAGAATGAGCTGATTCACGTAAGGCTCAGCAATGACGAGGTTTCGGAGGGGAGGTTGGCGATCGTACCGATGCTGACAAAGGCGGTGGAAATGTTGGGCAGTTTGTTGGTGCAGTTGGTTGATGCGCGGCTGGAGCATGCGCAGGTGGTAGGAGAAGCAACATTGGCTAAGGCATCCGACTCAAAAGAGGGGGGTGGGTGGGAATTGGTGCACGAACCCACCCCCGCTCCAGCACTCTCATTCTCCCTCTCCTCCCCGCTACCTGCTGCTCCTCTCCCCACCCCCCGCACCTGCACCACCACCACCGCCTTCCTCTCCGCCACCCTCCTCCTCCACCCCCCCACCACTGCTATCCTCATCACACGATACTCCCCCGCACCCCTCATCGAAACCGCCACCATCTCCCTCCCCCTCCCCCTCCCTGACCATCCTCGACCTAGCATTCTTTGGCGATTCACAACTGCTCCTCCTCGCATCCCACCCCAGCATGCTGCTTACCCTCCCCCTCGCCAACATACGCTTCAACCAAGCCAGCGGCGTGGTGCAAACAGTAGCGCCTGCACAAGCAACACAGTTCCCCCCAGAGTTCAAACCGCGCAGGATGGCGGTGAATACGAACAAGCAAACAGCCGCAGTGATAGATGAGCAGGGGAAAAGGCTGGTATATGTGGACATTTCGATGGTTGGGGAGCTGCGCGGAGATGAGTAGATGCCATCCATGCAGAGAATGAGAGTGAGATGCACTGCTACCTTTAACTCGGCTTGTGCAAGTGAGCTGGCTCCAACCCGTGCCTAGTTACCATCTTCACGCCTGGGAAAGGCCTTCCTCAAGCCCCCTAAGTTACCCTCTGTTCCAGACAGACAAGTCATCATCTGCAAACTGGCATCACCTATCACCCCCTGCTCTACACTCAAAGCTTTGCAGCCAATACCACATCACACTCACCCCAGCATGCACCAACCCAGCTAAGGTTGTTAGTCGAGTTTTCACCACATCGTCATCACTACCATCTCAGCCCCAGCTAAGGTGGTTCCTGCACAACATGCATCAGCCGCAGCTAAGCAAGTCAGGATCGACTCTTTCTCAACATCGTCCCCATCCTCCTCCTGTACAGGTACTAAAATGAGGAGGACAACTCCTTGAGAGGTAGGTCTTGACCTTTTTTTTTTTTTTGTTCAGCTCTGAGAAATGTGAAGCCGGTTTTGTTGACCAACGGTCCAAGAATGTATGCATTTCATCACCAATAGACTTTGAAGCGAGCAAATATGTGGATGGGTGCAAAGTAACCACAACACCCATCAACAATGCTAAACACTGTTTATCCAGTATTTATCCACTGTTTATCCCACAGTTTATCCAGTGCCTCCACCAACAACCAGAGAGTCTTCATTTGCAAATCATGCAGCTCAAACAAACAGATACACAGGACAAGCTGACACACCAACAGAAGGCTTTCTTGCAGCAAGCCTCCATCCTCCTACATGATGCCAAACAACACTGCTCACACTCACAGAGCTGCATGCACATACCAAGCATCACTCAATCACATCCACTTTCCAAGTCAATGTTTTTGGCCTCAACCCTCAGCGGAAATTTTTTTTCAAGCCAATACACACCCATGGATTGCAACACTTCTGTCAGGATGGTAAGGGTCCAAGTACCATCATTATGGCTATGGTCAGGGTGAGGTGGCCAGGATACAGAGGCATCATAGGCGATCAGCTGTAGCAACTGTCAGGAAGGGTATTCATGCAGAGAACAATGGTCAGCACCATCAGGGGGTCAGGGACATGATACTAGGTCACTATAGAGCAAACAAGTAATACATGCAATAGGAGGTTGGTTGCAAACCTCCATTGGTCATGACAAGTAGATAAACTACTGAAGGACAGTCACCCCAGCATGGTCAGCTCTGGATGGGAGGTCACCTGGACCAGGAGGCTGACTGCTATGCTGGAGGGTCAGGGTCACAACCCTGACATTACCCCCCCCCCCCCATCCAAGGCCAGCTGGGGACCAGCTGGCAGCAATGGTGCAGGAGGAGGTGCTGGTAGGAGGCTCATGCACTGTTGCAGCCCATCAGGGTGTTGAATCAATGGCCCACAGTACAGTCTCCAACATGGGTCAGGGTCGCACCAACAACCAACTTTTTATTTGACCAAAGCGGTTGCAAGCTAAAACCACCACAACACATTGTGTGCAGAACTAGTGGGTCTGCACTAGACTGCAGTGAACACTTTGAGCAGGTGTGTTGGAAAAACAGTCTTCCTTCACTTTGTTGATGCTCCCCATCCTGCTGGATTGGGAGCTCAAATTCATGGCCACATGCACTAATTTTCTCTATCTTCCCACACAAGAGAATCCACAGTCTCAGTTGGCAACGGTTTTTTTTTTTTTTTTTTTTTTTGCCAATGTCAGTATCAGCCACCCCTTGATGGCTGATGCCATGCCCAAGTCTTTGGGATGACTCTTCCATGCATGACACCATACATTGTGACAAGTTCTCCTACATCACAATTGGGCACCTGATGATGGAACATATAACCATAAACACACTCTTTTAGTCTTAGCTTTGTGGTCATGCAACCATCTCACAGTCCTTCCATGTATTTACATTCTATTAGCAGTACTGTCACAGGACATAAAGTCGAAATCGATTTGAGATCAACATTAGATGTGTCTTATGGTCAATCTCAGATGAAATTGACATTAAGAGGGTCTTATCATCAATTTTGCATACAAGAGCTGACCAACACTGCAGAACAGCCACAACAGGTGGTGACTGTGACAACATCATCCCAAACAGGTTAGGGGTGACCAGTGATGGGGTCTGTGGCATCTGGGGATGTGGCACCAAGGTAATGGGCTGACTAGTGAAGGTTAGGGAAGGATGCAGGGGCCCCTGGGTAGATAGGGGTACCTGCAGGTAAGGAGGCAGATCTTGACACTGGCTCAATGCCATGGAGAGCTGACCAGATGGAGAGGCACTGGTTGGATACCAGTGATGAGCCTCAAGGACAGCAAGGCAGGACCAACACTGGCCTGGTGCTGGTGGCAGGTTGCTCTGGAGCAGCCATCATCAGCATATATATACACATTCACTTGTGTGAGTGGAGAGGCAGGGCCTCATCCACTCTATTATCCATTTACTTCTCAGTACATTTAGTATTTTCACTCTCCCTTGTCTCATAGTGTAGCAATCATAGAGCATTTCTACCATTCAGTGTGCCTCTGTTTGAGTTGGAGTACATATAGACAGTAGTTAGAACTCACACTGGCACCACAGGCATTGTCTGTGCAGGTGGAACCCACACCATGGTCCTGGAACCTCAACCAGTACCATTGATCAATGATGACACTGACCAGTGGCATTGTACAGGCTTGACCATCTCACCTTCAATGATGGTGGTGCAGTCCAGCAGCATCATATACCTGCATGATAGACAGTCAGTCCACTCCTGTCTCATGTGGGATACTCTCAGGCTACCATGGACATGTTGCATTACCCCTGAATGGAGTGGCAACAGTGGTCAGTTGACATCAAGCATAAAACAGAGTTAACATCAATCTCAAGTGACTTTGACATTTACTGGTCATTAACCTCAAACTCAAATGAAATCAACATTTAGCTCAAGTTAACATCGATTTCCTGTGTCTGGTGCATGACCACTGACAAGTACCACCAACTGCTTGATGGTGCTGTCTGCCTTGTATCTTCACATCTCCCTACATTGTCACCATATGTGTGATGTAGGCAAGGCACTTTCTATAAATGGAGCACCCTCAAGGTGGCTCCATGGTTCTTTACTTAATCAAACCATTCTTTACTTTACTATACTTCTTCATCATCTGTCTGTCCCTTCACCTTCTGCCATCCAAGCAAGCATTGTACCATCATCAGTAGTTTCCCCTTGACCCTCTGCAAATCCTTTGTCATCATACTCAGTGGTTATGGAATGTATCTAAGCTGAAATATCCTCAGACTGGGCTCTACACACAATTCTGCCATTGGGAAGACCTTAGCAAGCTAGCTACTTGCTTCAGATCTCTTGGCAGACACTGCATACATTTTCACCTGGCAATTCACCACCTTTGGTAGCTCCTTGGCACCAGCAGTTTCCAATAGCATTGGCCTTGCTGATGGTGGTGGAGGCTGTGATGCATGAAGATGCCAGGGTGGGGGAGCCCACTGAAGGAGAAGGGGGGTCAACAGCCATGTCATCATTGACAGAGGGCTGGACTGTGATCATGGTGCTAGTATCAGCAGAGGGGAGTGGCTCAACATCCATGTCAGACAGCTTGCTTGAGTCCTCCACCATCTCAGAGTCATTGGTGGTGGCTTGAGCAGCCCATTGGGCCACTTGTTGCACAGCTGCCTTGCACCTTTGGCATGCATGCAGGGCCTTCTTGGTGATGGCCATCATTCTTGATGGTGTTGGGGTTCTTGGTGGTGGAGAGGAAGGATCTTGCACTCTCCTTTGCACCATATCTTGAAGTTTCTTCCTCTCAATCATAAGGGCCTTCATAGAGTGTTGCCCTTTGCTGTGTGCTCAGGTGAGATCAACAGTTGATGTTGAGGACCAATCAGTCAGTTGGTCCTGTGATGCAGTGGTGGGTCTTGTGTGATTGTGATCTCTTAGCTTTGTACTTCTTTTTGGATGTGATGTGTGTGCAGTGTGATATCAATGGAGTATCTTGAGGTTTGGGATGTGTGTCTTGATTATTCAGTGAGTTTCTGGATCAATCAGTTGATCTTATCATTTTGTGATGAAGTTTTGACACATCCAATATCTTGTTTTTGTCCTTTTGTGGGTATTGCAAATTTTTCAGTGGTTTTCTTGATGCATTGATTGATGTGAAGAACAATTGGTTGATCCTTTTTCTTGTTTGTCAGGAAGAAACTTGCAGTTCAGAATCATATTCATTGGGTCTTGAGGGTTATGCAGTGATCTTGAGGCTAGCCACCTGATGCTTGAGATTAATCAATTGGTGTTGAAGATTCATCAGTTGATAGGGGAGAATTTGTAGTGCTTCTCAGTTTGCTTGCACCTTGCCTTTCTCAAGTGCTTTGGTTAGCATGTCTGTGAATTGACAATTCATGGAGATCAGTCAAACAATGAGGACACCATTTGTTTGATACTCCCTCATGATGTGATACTTGAGACAGAAGTGCTTGGTCCTGTTGTGGAACTTGGGTTCCTTCACTAGTTCAATGGCTGCACAGTTGTCAACCATGAGCTCAGTTGGCTGGTCAACTTTAAGGCCAAGTTTGGCCACCAACCATCAAGTCCAAATGATCTCCTTTGCAGCTTTGTCCATTGCAACATACTTGGCATATGTGGTTGAATCTGTGACAATTGATTGGAGCTTTGAGACCCAACTGTATGGCATGGACTGTACAGTGTTGATGATTCCTGATGTGGATCATGTTGTTGATGTGCCCCCTGCATGATCTGCATCAGTGAATGTCTGGAACAATTGGCTGAAGTCAAGCTCCAATGGTGGGGTTGAATATGTGTTGGGGGAGCAGTAAACCAACCTGTGGGTGTCAGTACCCTTCAGGTAATGCAAAAGATGCTTTGCCTGAACCATTGCATTTGCATGGGGTTTCGCTAACTCACAGCTGAGTTTTTGGACAGTGAAGCTAATGTCTGTATGTGTGCATGTGGTGATATAGAGAATCTGACTGACAATGCTGTGATATGTGGAATGCTCTGATGGCAGTAGCAGCTCTCCAGCAGAGAGATTGTTATGATGCAGTCCCCACTGACCTGGTGGAGGTGGCCTGCACCCAATCAGGGTGGTGGAAACCTGATGTGTGTGAAGAGATTGATGGACCTGGCTGAGTGTGAGATGAGAGAGCTTCAGGTCCACAATCAGCTGCAGCAACTGTTGCAGGCTGCATCAGTCCCAGTGGGGGATTGACTGACTGCAGCAATTGACTGGAGGGTATTTAGGCCCCAGCCAGATGGCCAGGCCCCTTCCCTCCTGACTTCATCAATTGTATTTTACTCTACTCACTTAGTAGGTGGAATACTAGACTTTCTTAGTGTTATCAGAATCCCTCAAGCCTGCCAGTGATGTATCAGACACCACCATGCCCAATAACCTGCCTGTGGCCTCTACCACCATCACCATGTCCAGTGAGCCTGAGGTTTCCAGACCCCATGAGCATAACAGAGATCAGCACTAGGATTGAGGGGAGTGTGGATGATGTTTGCAGAATCAAGGCTGTACATGATGAGCAATCACTGAATATAGCTTGCTCAGCTCAAATGGATGACACCAGGTGATTGGTGGACTTGGATACCAAGAATGTAGTCCAGAGGTTCACCACCAGTCATCTTGAAGTGCTGATGAAATTGTGCCATGATGGCATCAGCAGATTTCTTGTTGTGAGCAAAAATTAGGATATCATCCATGTAAAGTGTGAGAACCAGCAGGAAATCTCAGCCATCAACTGATTGATGTTGGAAATAAAGGGTGGAGTTGTGACTGCTCTGCTTGAATCCTATAGAACAAAGGGTGGAATCTGCCTCATGATACCAAGTCTGGCCAGCTTGCTTGAGGCCATAGAGGGACTTGTTGAGCTTGCAGATCAATTGGTTGGTGCCAGCATTGTTGCTGGATGGCATTGGGGGTGGACACATGTAGAGGTCCTTGTCAATCTCACCATTGAGATAGGCCATTGCAACATCCATCTGATAGATGTTCCATCTGACATAAAGGCTAAGATTCATGAGCAACCAAAGGGTCACCATCTTGACAACTGGTGCAAAGGTTTTGTCATAGTCAATACCATGCTTCTGAGCAAAACCTTGTGCCACCAGGTGAGCCTTATACTTGTCAATGGAACCATCTCCTTTCCACTTGATCTTGAAGACCCATTGGCTGCCAATGATATTTGCACCTGGAGGTGGCTTGACCAATGTCCAGGTATTGTTGTCCTTGTGAGAAAGGAACTCTTTATCAATGGCTTGCTTCCAAAGGTGCCATTCAGCACATTTTGCTGCCTGGTTGATGGTGCACAGTTCATTGTTGAGTAGGCCCACTGGATCATTAATGTCAACATCAACCAGTGGGTCTTTGCATGCAGTAATGAAATCGACCGCAGCACATGCTTGCAGGCATGGTGAACCAGGTGGCAATATGGGCAATGCAGTGAGTCCAGCTGCATGTTCCTCAGGTGTGAGGTAGGGCCAAGCATCAAGGTTTGGTCCCTGGGCAACAGCATCATCAAGATGCAGCACTTCATCTGTTGCACCAACTGTCTGGTGGACAGGACTTGCAGGGGGAGTAAAGGCACATTGACAGATGGTGACTCCCATGCATCAAATTCAGGGAGATCAAGTGAATCTCTAAATCCTGTGGTGAATGGGAAAGATCCTTCATTGAATGTTGCATGCATTGTGGTAAGATATTTACCAATCATAGGATTGTAAAGTTTGAATGCTTTGGTGCCTGCTGCAACACCAAGGTAGACACAGGGCACAGCTCTCTGATCAAGCTTGTTGCATTGTTTGGCAGGGATGTGTGTGAAGGCAGCACATCCAAATGTTTTGACCATGGATAAATCAATTGGTCTTCAATGCAGTGATTGGTATGGCATATCCATCCCAATTCCTTTTGTTGGCAGACAATTGTTGAGATACACTGCATGGAGCAGTGTGTTGCCCCACATGGTGTTTGGAGCCTTCGATTGGATCATAACACAATGGATGATGTTGAAAAGTGTCTGGTTCATGTGCTCTGCAACACCATTCTGCTCTGGAGTGTATGGAGCGGTGTGCTTGTGGATGATACCATGCTCTTTGAGGAAGGTGCTGAGCTCACAACTGATGTATTCACCACCATTGTCTGATCTCAAGTGCTTCATTGTTTGATCTGTCTGCTTCTCCATGGTGGTCTTGTACTCCTGAAGGTAGTTGTAGACCTTGCTCTTCTGGGACAGAAGGTAAACCATGGTATAGCAGGAGTAGTTGTCAATAAACATCACTACATAGCAGTATCCCTGGGGAGTCTCATCAGGCATTGGGCCCACCATGTTGGTGTGGATAAGCTCCAGGGGTTTCATAGCACCAGTTGATTGATGTTTGAATGCCTGCTTGTGGGATTTTCCCAACTGGTGAGTTTCACACTTCACTGAAGATTTGTGAACATCAATCATGGCATCTGGGGCTGCTTTGGTGATTTTCTCTAATCACTGTTGGCCCAGGTGGCCTGACCATATGTGCCAGTTTGCCTGGCTGGCACTGTGGTCCACAGTGAAGCCTGTGAAGTCAATTCCTACTTGGTCAATGTACATCAATGGACCTATGTGGACACCTCAGCAGGTAACCTGACCATCAGCTGTCTGGGCAATGGTCTCATTCTCCTTAATGATAATATTCACCTTCTTGCACATCAATCTGGTGTATAGGAGATTTACACCAAATGATGGGATGTATGTGACATTTGAGTGTGTTACCTGATTGGTCTCCCCATTCCCAACATTGACATCCATATGCACCATACCAAGTCCTTCGAACTTGACTGGTACCTCATTTGCAACCCAAATGGGGGCCATCAAGATGCCCATGCAAAGCTCTGTGAAGAGGGCTTTGTTGCAGCAAATGTGGTGACTGGTGCCTGAGTCCATCAGCCACATGGATTTGCAGAGGGGTGCCAATTCACTGGCAGAATACACACTCAATTCCTTGGGGTTCAGAATTTGATGATTGGAATTCAAGGTTTGACAGTTGGTACCATTACCAACTGATTGATTCTTCAGTTTCAGGCACTTATTCACATAGTGACCCTTTTCTTGACAATTGAAACAGGTAATTCATTTGATGGGGGTCTTGCTCTTGGCTCCATTAGTCCCCTGGTTGGTGTTCTGCTTCCTACAGCTGGGTTCCTGCCCTATGAAGTAGGCTGATGCATTCTGCCTGGTTTGCTGGTGCAGTCCATGGGAGTTGAGTCCCAAATGCAGTTCTTCACTGTGCAGCCTCATGACAATGGAGTCAAACTCCATCTTCTCATTGATGATCTCTCATTTGACTGTGTATCATTCAGTTGCATCACTGAAGTGATGGATGACCATTTAGTTGGTCTCTTGCCTCATATGGTAGGTTTCCTGGATTTGGGAGGAGATGTTCTCATACTCCCTGTGAAGGCCTTTGATCAGGATATTGTACTTCTTGCTGAAGGTTACAACAGTTCCTGCAAGCATCAGATGGTCCAATAACTCATTGATGCATCTGATGAACCCATTGATTGATCATTGGTCTTGGTGGAGGCTGTTGAGCTCCACCTTCATTTCTTCTAATTGCCATCACATAGATTTCACAAAACAGTCCTCAAGCATCTTCCAGATCTTGTGAGCATTCTCCAGATTGTTGATCATGTGCTTGATATCATTCAACAAGCAGCTTTATAGCATACCACATGCTGTAAAGTTGGCATTGAGCCAGTCCCCATAGGTGGGGTCCATTTGCAACAGTTTGGGAATTGTCCCCCTGATGATTCCAAAGATCTTAGTGCCTTTTTGCACCAATATGTTGATGCATTCATCCTTCCAGCAGTAGTAGTCCTGAGCTTGTGCAAGTTTGTGCAGCCACTGGTTGGAATATGGGATTCCTTCATTGGACATCCTAATTGTGATTGGTTCTCAATGAACCTCAGTGATTGTGGGGACTTGCTGATTGGTATTTGAATCAGTCAGTTGATTGTCACATTCACCATTGGGGCCAATCAAATCACCAAGCTGAGATCTTGAACAAGTATTGGGACAGCCTTCTCTTTCATTTCCAGAGATGTTTGTGCTCATAACCTAATGGAAGGTGGAATGTCAAATGGCTTCTTATCGAGCAATGGTGTGTGATCATTAGTCACACACACCCACTGGTTGATGTATGACACCAGTTGGTTGACTGTGAGATCAACTGTGTATGATGCCTAAGTTGTGATCTTGAGCAATGTATCATAAATCCTAAGATATCCAACTGAGAGTCTGAGTTATGATACCACAAGATCAATCAGTTGGTGATCAACACCAGTGGTTAAATGCACAGAGGCTGGAAGCAGAGGAGAATGCTGCAGCAAATACATGAACCAGTCAGTTGGTATGGCCAGGCAGCAGTGAGTGTTCAGGGTACATAAGTAAGATGAAGATTCAATAAGATTTCAATGATGGGTGTGACTGGTATGTACATTATATAGGTCAAGGGGCATGGAGACTTGGTACAACAGTTGATGTAGCTTTTGCTGTGCTGGTCAGTGTATCCACTGCCAAACATCTGTGTACCTGCAGTGGAGTACACCATTGTCTGATATATGTCTCCATTCAACCAATCACATTCCTGGTCTGCAGTGTGTCACATCAGAGTGTATATGTGTCATGGTGAAGTTTTGTCTTGGTGTTGAACCAAGTATTCTCATTGGGTGAGTCAAGGGATCCTTTGGTTGGATCTGGACCAATGGGCTGGTTGTGTGTGTTTGATGTTGGTGTTGGTGATTTGCCCCTTGCATCAGATGCAAGGGCATGTAAGGAGTCATATGTCTGGAAGGGTCAAATATCATGTGCCTGGTGCATGAACAGGAAAATGAATATCCTCAAGTGGTTGTGAGGATTCATTGGTTGGTGTAATTACCAACCAGAGGAGCATGGGAATGACCAGTTGGTTTGAGTACCAACTGGTTGGTGTGTGCCTTGCATGGTGAAGCACCTGAGTACAAGATGAACTGTCAAAGTACCTGCATACTCCAACAGCAGGATGGGAATGTGATTGGCTGAATGGAGATGTACATCAGGCTATGGTGTACTCCTCTGCATGTATACAGACATTTGGTGGTGGATACATTGACCAACACAGCAAAAGCTACATCAACTGTTGCACAGAGTCTCCATGCCCCTCAACACATATATAATGTACATACCAGTCACACCTGTCATTGAAATATCATCAGATCTTCATCTTACTTACATATACTGAATACTCACTGCCACCTGGCCATACCAACTGACTGGTTCATGTATTTGCTGCAGCATTCTCCTCTGCTTCCAGCCTCTGTGCATTTAACCACTGGTGTTGATCACCAACTGATTGATCTTGTGGTATCATAACTCAGACTCTCAGTTGGATATCTTAGGATTTATGATACATTGCTCAAGATCACAACTTAGGCACCATACACAGTTGATCTCACAGTCAACCAACTGGTGTCATACATCAACCAGTGGGTGTGTGTGACTAATGATCACACACCACTGCACAATAAGAAGCCATTTGACATTTTACCTTCCATTAATTTTGACTTTGGGTTTGGCTCAACATGCAACATTCCAAAACCTCTCTATTGATGTTGTGGGCTTCCAGGTTGGCCCCCCCCCCAATGTCACAAGAAATGCTGGTTCAGAGCTTGAAAGACTAAGATGCAAGATTTGGAAGAGAAAGGATCATGAGGGGGTATCAGTTTTTTTGGGTTTTTAACAACTCACATTTCTTTGCTCACAGATTTCTAGCAAATTTTGATGCCCCAACAAAAATCCAGACTTTTGGAAACCCAACCTCACAAAGTGTTGTTGGTCAAGGTACTCTAACATATCTGTTGACCATCTGCTCTCTTGTGACTTTCTGCTGGCAATCATGGCTCAACTCTTTCCACTTCTTCCTCAGCTCAGTCAATCTGCTCAAAAAGGACCATGGTATCAAATTTGTCTATGAGAACAAGGTGCAGAACTCATCTAACATCATGGACTGATGGATCCTCACCTGATTCCAGTTGCTCATTAAGCTCATCAATGAGGAGATGGCTGCTTACAGGCTCTACACAGTGGTGCCATGCTTGGGTGAGCTCATCAACAAGCTCACCAACTGGTACATTCACTTCAACTGTCATCATTTGAAAGGTGAGAATGGCATCAAGGAGACCAAGGCAGTGCTCAACTCATTGTCTGAGACTCTCCATATGCTCTGCTGCATCCTCTCATTGTTCATGCCCTTCTTGACCAAGAACCTGTACTAGGGCCTGCACAAGTTCCTGCCCCCACCAGCTGCAGACAACAAGGAGGACTACTGCAGTGTCCACTTCCTCTCATTCCTGGCCATCAATGAGTCATACTTCGATCCCATCATCCAGCATCAGTTCAAGGTGCTCCAGTTGGTGGTTGAGCTTGGCTGCATCATCTGTGTCAACCACAACCTCCCCATCTGTGTGCCACTCAAGGAGCTTGTTGTTTTCCACACCAACAAGGAGTACCTGCAGGACATTGATGTGCTCTCAGGGTACATCAAGGAGGAGCTCAATGTGCTTGATCTTGTGCTGTCATCTGATGAGGCCAAGTGTGGTGTTTGCTTCAAGCTCTTCACTGACTGGCCCATTCTTGGCTGCAAGCTGTGCAAGGACATCAGCAAGGTGTGCAAGGGTCTCGAAAGCATCACCTTGGATGATGCAAAGCTGTACATGGAGACTGGCAAGCTCAATGTGGCCAGCATTGACCTTGTGGAAGGCAATCTGCATGTCATCTGCTATGTCAAGACCAAGGAGATCAAGGGCACATTCAAGTCCAACACAGACAGCAATGTTGTTGTGTTGCTTGACATCCAGCAGTGACCTGAGCTGCAGATGGAGGGAACAGCACATGAGGTGGTCAACCATATCCAGCATCTGTGAAAGAAGGTGGGTCTCATGGCCACTGACAAGGTGGATGCCTTCTACTCATTTGAGAAGGGAGTGGGCAAGGCATTGGCCAAGTGCATCAAGAGTTCACTTCTTCCTTGGCTCAGTCAATCTGCTTGAAAAGGACCATGGTATCAAATTTGTCTACAAGAACAAGGTGCAAATGCAATTGGTTAATGTAGTGTCATACAAGAAATGTTGCAAGAGCACAAACAAGCTGTGTCAAGATTGAGAAGGCATTGGAGTTGCCAAAGTTTGCTGATGTCTCCTTTCCATCATTGTGTTGTAATCTGCCACTGTCCTTTCATGGCACCTGGAAGCTGCTGTTGTGTCCTCCTCTTGCCTGTTTGTGGACTGAAACAAAGCCTGGAACATCTCTTCATGTAGAACATGTGCAAGAGAGCTTTGTAGTTGGGAAACAGCAGATGGCGACAAACCTTGAGTGGCAGTGGCAGTATCTTGCTTGTATTGCTCTTGGTTTGCACATTGGATCTGCCTTAAGTTGTTGGCCACTGAAGTATCCAGATGCATGTTTTGTAGAACTTGCACCACTTCCTCCTCAGGGAATGAGGGTGTTAGCAGTTCAGTGATATCATCAGGCTGGTTGTATCAACTTGCAAATGTGTGGGTGATAATGCAGGCCTGGATGGTCCTAGCTGCTGTCATGCAGTCTTGTACTTGATAGATATTTCCTCAATATCCCATGAGGCATTGAAAACAGTTCTTGAGGTATGCAATTGCATGCTTGACCTGAACCCAGATTTGAGAGAGACTGTTGTTGAAGTGTTTCAAGTCTCAACTCTTTTCAGCAGCAATGTGTGAAAACAGTCCAACAGTGAAAGCAGAGTGGCCATAGCCACCATTGACCCAGATGAACTTACCTTGATCCAGATAGAGCTGAGGCTTCCTCAGGATGTTGCTACCAGATGTCCAGACCTTTGAATCTTGAACACTGCCTGGTTGGCCAACAACTGATTCCACTATGTGAAGCAAGTGTGGAAGAATGACTAAGGCAATGTTGATGCTGAAAAAGCCCTTGTAGTTGAAGTGTTCTCACCTCAACACCCCTGGCTTCCAAGCAAGAGGGATGTACATATCATCAACAACAAGCCAGCCCCTTCCCCACTCTGTGACACCAATTGTCCTTTGTACCCATGCTGATACACTCTGTCACTCCTCATCACTTGCAAACTGCATCACTTTGCTGTTCAGCTCATAGAGGGCCTGGACAGTGTGATCAGTCCAACTCATGAGGCTGCCAATGCTGCAGCTGCATTGCAAGGAAGCATCACATTCTCCACCCCCATTTCCAGAGCAAATGTGATGATTTTGTCCCTTATCTTGATGTAAATGCGCAGGAATTGCACGCTTTTCCCTTAAAGATGATGAGAGGAGAAGGGATTTTGTGACCAATGCACTCGATGACAGTGGCACTTTCTCGTTGACCAGGTTGTGTCCGGAAAGAAGTAGTTGATTTTTTTTCCTTGAAGACAAGCACTTTTTGATGCTGACCTTTGCCAAAAACAAACCCAGTTTCGTCCATATTGTATACTTGAGTGATTGGGAAATTGTTGGTAATCATTGTGCTGCGGAGGAGCTCATAATATTGTGTCACTGTAGTTGTATTTGACACCTTCGCTCTGGAATGGTCCAAAACCCTGCTAAAACAGCTGAGAAGCTCCGGATGTCGATAAAGAAAACCTCGAGCCCATTTTCTTGATATCATAGCTTGCGGATCATTGGTATTGTCCTTGTGAAATGCTTCTGCGCAGTCCATGAGCTCCCTGAACATTGTAGGAAAGCCTCTTGCAGAGGAAGCTGCAATATGTGTCATTAATGATTTTTCCTGCTCCTCCGAGAGGAGTTGTCGGTGAGTGTGTGCATTTTGGCGTACTTGGATGCCCTTTAAACACTTCCTGAGGGTTGAGAAGGGTACTTGATGGTGGTCTGCAGCCTTACGGATGGATTTGAAGGTCCCAGAGCGAACATCCTGTACAGCTTCAATGATTTTGTCCTCTTTCTGTTGCCTGATGGTGCGGTATTCAACTCTCTTGTGGTTTGTGAGCTGCGGAGTCATGATATTGATGTGTTTGTATGACAAATACAGATGGTAGTGAGTAGTTGGAGTGTCGGTGGCAAATGATGGTGGTGGTAGTGAAGGAAGAGGGGTGGCGCGTGGATGTTGTGCTGAGCTGCCTTAAATACGCGTCGCGTCATGAAATTTGTCGGCCGGATTTCTGTCCCACAAATGGGCCACTCACGCACCTCATAAGATTTAATTATTCGCTTTTTGAGCCATAATAATTGGCGTTTTGCTTTGACATACAAGGTCTATATGACACGTGGCCCACGAGCAGGCCTCACAACTGATTTGCATCATCCTTGTGTGGTTTGTTGGTGTTTGTTTGAGACTGATATCCATGTGAGAGTGAAAAGCTTCTGGACCTTGTTGGTGGCATTGTTCGACATCTGACATCCACCATCATGCCCCCCAAGAACAGTAGTAGAGCAAAGCACACCTGTGTAGGTGCCCCTGACACTCTCATGTACAAAATCATCACCCTCAATCCTTGCCATTGAACATGAGTGACCAGTAGAGTTGATGTTCCTTTGGCTCCTGTTCCTCATGGCATTGGGGGTGACCATGTGCATGCAGTCTGGCTAGCATCAGAGCTGGACATCTACCCAACATCCAGCTTTCTTGAAGACACAACCACCAACTTCAATGTCTATCCACTTTTTGAGCCTTGCAGAGGCAAAGCAGATGCTCATGCATCAAATTGGGCCATTCTGTTTCAATGTTGGAAGGACTTCCTTTCCCTCTCATTGCCAGACTTTGTGGCAGGCTTAGGCCAACATTGCAAAGCATTTACAGAGAACATCATGGTATGCACTTGTGAAGAGTGGGACTTAGAGACTGAACAGGTGGTCTTTGTGGGGGAGCATGGGGCCACAAAGGTACATGTAAGTTGGTGCTCCACTCATTCAGCATCAGTTGGCCTGCAATACGGACTCTTTCCAATGTTGCTGCTCCAGCCCCAAACATTTGTGTCCTTTGACCTGCTCCTTTGTTGTCACCACCTTTGGCTTGCATCTGGCATCAGCATTTCAGCTCTGGCCCTCGCAATGAGGCTTGACCATGACCATCATACATTCATCCATAATTGGAATGATGTACTGCCACCTTCGATGAATGCATTACTTGGGAACAGCTACCAGTGGTTTCAAGCATTTCTGACCTTGACTGAAAGGCATGTGCTCGAGGATGCACCGATGGATGGGGATCAACATGTTCTTTCAGTCACCCAATGTCAGAACCATTCTGCAGGGGCACAGATGCAGAACGGTTTTGCAGCTTTGCAGTTACAATATGATTCTGCAGCAGGGTCAAGCATGCTGGACAATTCTAATACCACCATACTTTCAGGCACAAGCTTTGATGGTACATGCACTCCCATGTCTGAGGACAGTAGAGTGCTTAGTATTCAAAAACTCCAGATGTGTTGTCCAGCTTGTTTCAGTCATCTGGATCTCTCAGAAGGCAACAAGTCTGATCCCAACACTATGGAAATCGACCTGATCATTTGCCTAGATGGCAACTTCCAACACAAATGCAAGAGGCATGAAGACAATGATGGTGCTCCATTAGACCCTGACATTTTCCTTCCAGCAGAAAATGTGGAGGCCATGCATCTGGAGCTCAAGCATCTGTGCAGAGGGTCTTCCTTCTCTCAGAATGTGCTGTGCTCAGCCAACTTCAAGGCAGCTGATGAGAGGCTTGCTAAGGCCTCAAAGTCTCGCTTTGATGTCACAGGCATCATGCTCATGTCATGTTGTCATGATGTGCCCATCTTGGCCTGTGACATTGATACACCTTGTGAGAGGCAATACTTTGCTTATGCCCTCATCAAGGAGTTTATGCAAGTGCTGCCTCCCTGGATATCAAAGGTTGGTATTCTCTATGACATAGCATGTCAATTTCATGCTAGTATGCAGAAGCACTCCATCCTTGCAGAGTATGCCAGCAAAATTGTGTGGGCAGTTTCTATATTCCATGCATATGGGCACAACTACCCATGCCAAATCAAGTACTCCCCTCAACATCTCACAGGATTTGGACTCTCAGACAGCAAAGGAAATGAACGCATTTGGAGCAGTATGGCAACACTGATTAGCACAACATGCACAATGAGCAAATCAAGAAGGCATGAAGCCCTGGACCATCGATTTCGTTTCCTTGGTGAATGGCACAACGATGGCTTCTTTGATTTCCTGCACAG
This sequence comes from Ustilago lituana, assembly GCA_928869825.1. Taxonomy (NCBI): domain Eukaryota; kingdom Fungi; phylum Basidiomycota; class Ustilaginomycetes; order Ustilaginales; family Ustilaginaceae; genus Ustilago; species Ustilago lituana. Next base: position 486,226 of record CAKMYA010000017.1, on the reverse strand, counting down.
CAAATTCACTTTCATCCAAGAGCGCCTGCACACCTCTCAAGACATCATCAGGCAGTACATACTGAAACAAGGTGTCTCCGACACAGAAGCTCACAACCACCTGGATGTGATGATTCAGAAGCATCTCGAGATTGATGCCAAGCCCCTCCCATGCCTAAGCACCTCTTCTGATCTTGAGCTCCAGCTCGAAGAGCTTACAAGGAGCTGTATTGATCTGGAGGACCACCTCAACAAGATGTTGCCATTCACTGACTCTAATTTGAGCCAAACAGGAGCTCCTGCTCTTGATGTATCTGTCAATGAGATTCCAGGGGATGCTGTTCAAGAACTTGGACATCACATCCAAGAAGAGTTGGACATCAAACAAGCCAAGATTCAAGTGGTGTTAGCTGCACAAGGTCAGTGTGACCTGCAGCATCTTGAGCTCTACCTCGCAAGATTCAAGTGCAAGGCTTACCTGGAACGCTTGCAGCAGCTTGCCATTCATTACTCGGTGGTAAGCAACAAGATTTGAAAGAGGGCTTCCAGCGACATTTTGGGCCAGAAACTTCTCAATCATATGCAGGATCAATTGAAGCGTTATGCTGCTGACATGCAATGGACAACTGCTCAATACAACAGGGAGGTACTTCACTTGGAAGAACTCGCTCCACATCATTTTGGCAACTATCAGACAATCAATGCATCCACAATCATTTGGCCAAACAATGAAGTTCTGGATCAGTTGCTTCTGTTCAATATCGAATGGCCTTGGATTCAGGACTGAGAGCTCCAAGAAGCAATGGATGCTTGAGAGCTGGAAGAGCGCTGCTTTGAGGAAGCTGTGTGCTGCAAAAGGGAGGCCCAGCGAGTGGTGGTATGCACTGATGTTGAGTGGGCAAGACTCCAGCACCTCCTAGCAAGCAGTCCTTTTCATTGGATTGTTGAACAGAGACTAAATGCTTTGGAGCAACAGCTTGCAAGGTGGCATACAAAGATGAGTTGGAGTGCAATACTCACCCAACAGCTTGGGAACTGGCTCGCTTGGCCTGTTAATGCACAGTCTCCCTTTTCATTGCAGGCTTCTGGTCTCACAGATGAGGCATCGGACTCTTCACATTCATTCTCGTCATCTGATGAAGAATTTCATGATGAGGTTGGGTAGACACACAGTCATGCTCTAATGCATCACTGATCTCGATTGTACTCAGGTTCGCACACAGGATTGCAAGGAAAGGGGGAACATTTTGATTTGAGGCTAGTTGCAATGTGCCAGACATATACAAACATAGCCATTTTTTAGACAAGAGACATTGAAACAGGAACTATTGAAATGGGAACTAAAGGGGAACTAAAGAGGAACTAAGACCAACTGAACTCAATCTTCCATGTCAGCCTGAGAAGACTCTACAGTGGGCTCATTGACTTCTGCTTCAGCATCAACAAGGTCAGTGCCAGTTCCTTCAGCACTGGGACTAGCAACCTCAGCCAGTGCAGGCATTGGGGCCAAACTATCAAGCTCCATGTCATCTTCACCAGGTCGCTTGATCTTGGGAAGAAGAGGCATCCCAGACATCCACATGTTGATGGGCCTGTGCTCCAGCTCGATCCTGGCATTTTTGCACCAGGCCTCCCACTTCATGATTCTGTTGGCAAGTCTGTCTAAGCTGCAAAACTCCATGATCTTTGATGATGGTGCACTTCCTTCAAAAGGCATCTGGTTCAAGGACTTGGCCTTGCCCTGGACCTGCATGGTCTCATCATATGACCTGATGATTCATGGCTTGTAGATCCAGCACTCTCATTTCTGACTGGTGTGGATGATCCTGCCCTTGACTTGTTCATCCTCAAGCTCATTGGAGTTCTGCTGAGCGAAGATCATTATGTTGGCCTGAGTGAGATTGATACCCATTGCCCTGTGAGATGAAAGATTGGAGAAATGGACAAAGTCAGCACTGTTCAACAATGCTCATGGTTACAGTATGGTCTTGCAGCTTCACTGTCGCAGAACAGTATTGCAGCTTCGCCATCGCAGAACCATCTTGCAACGTCTCGCTTCTTGGGCCACCTGGACATCATGAAGAGGGAAGGAGTCAGATACTTACATGGCCATGGAAATGAACAGCACTGGCATGTGGGGTGTTACCGACCAGTTTTCGATCCTCTCAGCTAGATCTTCCACATTGTTGCCACTGAATAGATTGAGGAACTTGATGTCAACCTTGGAGAAGTACCATGTCAGATACAAACACACAATTGCATGCTTGACGAAGATTATGATCTTCTGTGGACATTTGCCATGGGGGGTTGTGGTTGGCATCAGCTTGGGATCGATGTTCAGGAGATCAATGCTACACTGATCCTGGCTCTGGATGCTCTCAATGAGCTGGAGTGTCAGACTGGTGATCAGGTTGGCCTTGGTGGAGTGCAGCTTGTTGAAAGCCTCCTTAGCCTCCTCTCCCATGTCAAGCAGCAAGGATGTCACATCAGTCAGAGCAGCTGCCACAAGACCAGGATGGAATGTCTCATATTGCTTGTAGGCTGCTGATCTGATGACACTCTCAGCCGCTTTGCACACCCATTCCCACTCGCTGACCATGGCATTCAGACCTGTCTCTTGAGTGATGAAGAGAGATTTTGCATTCTCAATGATGTTGGAGGACACATGTGCATGGCCTGGATGCTGCAGAATGGTCAGGTGCACTTTGTGGACAGGAGGGAGTGAGTCGACATGGTTTCTCTCCCTCTTCAGAATGAATGACCCTGTCTTGCAGTCCTCGATGGGGAAGATGTAGAACTTCTTGAGCACCCAGTGGAAGTTGGTGTGAGCATCTGCAACTGCAGCCAAGTCTCCAGCTGCCACTTGAGAGTGAGATGCGATCTGCACCATGGTCTTCATGAGCATCATGTGATAAAGCTGCATCTGACCATTGACTGGGTCATCCACACAAGGAAGCTTTTCCTTTGCCAGTGTAGCGATCAAGTTCTCGAGCTCAGCATGCATGTGTTGCTTCACACTGAGTGCCTGGCCATGATCAAGAGTGTGTATGAGGATCTCATCCTGGTACAGGTGAGCAACCTCATCAACCTGCATGTTGACATTGCCACCCTCATACAGACTGCAGGCTTCCTTGGCAGTCAGGATAATGCAGCATGTGTCCACAGAAGGCAAGGATGTAGAGGAAGGTGTGGATGTTCTGGACTGGCATTCCTGAGAAGCCAACTGTGAACTTGCAGGAGATGTTGAACTCCTGCATGAATGACTGCACTGATGGTTGGGGCAAGTCATGTACCTCATCATAGCAGATGAGGCTGTACTTCCATGTACTGTGCAGGGGGTAGCACCGATCTTTCGCCATCTTGGTGCTTGAGCTCTTGTTGGGGAGGAGGACAGCAAGATCACTGTTCCATCCTTCCCCATTCCTCTTGACTTTGACAGGGAATCACTTCTCATCCTTGGATGATCCTGTCAGGTCGAGAAGAACCAGTGCTCCAGGGTCAGCTCCAAAATCTGAAGTGACCTGGACAAAGTGCTGGAACTCTTTTGCAAACTGAACTGCCACTGACTTCTTGATGATGAACAGGGAGGGGAGATTGTGGATCTTGAGATGGTGGTAAATAAGGTGAAAAGCGATGGTGGTGAGCATTTTACCAAGCCCAGGTGGATCAGCAATGACTGTGGAATGGAAGAGGAGTACACATCATTGTTAGTCAGCACATATTTCAGGGCATCTTTTTCGTGGTCACTTTTATGCAAGCATATAAAGATCATTGACTTCAACACCATTCAGTGAGGTTGAGGTCACAGAACTGCTCTGCAGCATCAACCCAACGGAATGATTCTGCCAGGCTCCGATAGCAGTCTCAACACACAGAACCATTTTGCAGGTTCATGGCCACAATACAGCTCTGTGGCCACAACATTGCACAATGGTGGTGTAACTTTGATGTGGCAAGAATCTCAGTTGCATTGATGTGTTGGGGATTGGGGAGAAATTGGAATTGGGGGAATGATATTGGAAAGGATTGTACTTACATCCTCCAGTTGACCAGTTGTGCTGGTTTGCCTCCTCCATGAGCTCTGCCTCCCTCTCATGTGCTTCCTTCGCAGCTTGAGCATCATACACAATCTTGCAAATGAACCAGCAACAAGCTTGCAGCTGCATAATAGACAAGGTGAAGGCCTCAGCATCAGGCTGTTCCTCGAGTTGATGGTTGAGCAGCTTTGCACAGAAGCCCAGTTTGGTGATGTCAAACAGCTCGTGTTTCGCAAGCTCTTGCTTTGTTGGAAAGATGAAAGGCAGTGCATCTTCGACACTTTGGTCCTCGAACATCTTGAAGATTGTGGTGAATGCTCTGAGGCACTCATCTGCTGTCAAGTTCACATCCTTACCAGCCACCGCTTCCAGGTTCAAGGGGTCATCTGGATTGTCTTCGATCCTGATTGTGCTGCTGTGCCCAAGCAGGTCAACTTCATTGGCAGTCACATCTTTGAGATGCTTGAAGACCAGCATCTTCAGACCCTTGAGCACATCATGCAGCATCAGATTCTGCACAACAGCATCCCATGGGCATCCTTCCTGCTTTGTCATCCACTTGTCTGCATTGACATAGGAGACATCATTGGCAAGGTCATTGAGCAGCTCATCAAGTTCTTTGGCCAACTCTCTGTCCAGCTCAGGGTTGGAGCTCTCTGCAGGCTCATCAGGCTCGTTGGGCTCATTGGGCTCATTGGGCTCATTGGGCTGGTCACTGGATGCCACCCTTGGCTGCAGGCAGCAGCTCAATGTGCTCTTTCAACTGCACTTCTTGTTTGCCTGCTTCTTCACCCTGGCAGCCTCTGCAGCTGCAGCACAAGCAGCATCTTTACAATGCTTTTCATGAATCTGGACCTGATGTTCATGCAGCTTGGCAAGGTATGCATGAGCTTCATTGAGGATGGCAGTGTGAGGCTGAGTCCAAGTGGTCTGGTAGTCAGACAGCCAAGATTGGATGTCCTGTACAACATCATCATCATCCACCTCAAAACCAAGCTGCTTGGCATCACATGTGCACACATTACAAAGGTCATTCCACTGACCAGTGTCAGTGGCACTGTTCTGGCACCTGGATTGCAGCCAGCCAGTCGTCGCCTTCTTCCAGTACTGACCCATCATAGCATGGATTGCTAGACAGGTGAACAGGCGATGCTGATTGCCTGCATCCTCATGCAACCTCTTGATGAGCTGCACCTCAGTGATGACTGGCACAGGTGCATCTTCCTCATCTGTATTCACTGCAGATCCCATGATGGCTTCTTCGAGGCTGGTAGTTCCAGCTGTGCTGCTTGCTGCCTCCATCGAGCTGTCTGCCAGATGCTTCAATATGTCAGTGTGAATAGGAAGGTTGAGAAATGGGTTGCAACTTGAAGTGCTGGTCTGGGCTGAAGTCAAGGCATCCAGTCCCTCTGACACCTCATTGTTGATATTGAGGCTGAGGTTCTCGTTCCTGCTGACCTTCTCTCTGAGTGAAAGGAAAAAGGATGGTTGTGGTTGGTACCAGGCCTTGAGGAGTGGGATGCCTAGCAGCATGGATTCTGCAAGCATGTAGTTGTATGGCTCTACATGCTTAAAATCCTTTGTGATGCAGCATCATCTGCCACAATGAAGTTTGAGGGCAAGGATGGTGTGGAACATCACCTCCAGGCACAGGTAGATGAGGTGCTGATCTCGTTCAGCAAAGCCAAGGCATTGGATGGACTCGATGATGCTACAGTAACCCTTGTGAGTATTGAGCCTCAGGGTCAGTGCTTGACTGAAGATGTTGGCGAGGGCATGATCAGGGTATCCATATGGCCAAGTATTTTTCATAAAGTCATACATTGGCATATCCTCCTCATCGGGCTTGTTGTAGCTGCCAAACTTCAACAGTTCACTGCAATGGACAAACACAAGGTTCTTCATCAGTAATGTCCTTGCTAGTGAGCAAATAACGGCCTGGTTGATCATCCTGTACTTACTCTCTGAGATCCTCCTTCACCTTCTGCACATTGGTGGGCTTACCAGTTGAGAGATGGGCAGTGCTTGTGCCAGGGCATCCTCTGGCACCAGAGCTGGTTGCACCACACCCTCGATGGCCCCATTTGGAGCGTCCACTATGACCACCATGAGAGCTTTTTGCAGGAGTCTGGTTGGATATGTCGCTTTCTGAGCTTGACATCTTGAATGCATGCTGTGAGGTTGAAGAAAGAGGGGAAGGTGGGAGCAAATAAGAGGAGCATATATATACGAGAAATGTGAGGTGCAGAAGAGAAACTTCTCAAGGTGCAGAAGAGAAACTTCTCGAGGTGTGGAAGAGAAACTTCTCATTGGTTGGGAAGGGGAGAGAGGAAACGATGCTGAGCCATGGAAGATTCTGCCTGCATGCTTGCTGTGTCAAGCACATTTGCTCAACAAGGCTTTCTCGAAATGTGCAGCAAAATGTTCTCACTTGATGCAAGGCGATGAGTGGATGCCAAGGGGCAGTAGTTGAGCTTATCTGCTCCAAAACTTGGCTGAGGCAGGTGATAATACATTGTCACAGGTTGCAGAATGAAATGCTGTGATGTGCAGCAGCCCCCACTGCTGCACATTCCCTAGGTGGCCTCAGGAATGTGCGGTTTGAGCTCCAATGAGCAGCAGAATGGATTCTTAACTGTGGGTTTGAATTGCAATGAGCAGCAGAATGGAACCTTGTCACTAGATGAAAGGGCTGAAAATGGACCGTAGTGGCATTTCTTTGTTAAGAAGCTTGGCAGGGGTGGATGATACATTCACCAGATGGATAATCTGCTGGATTGCAAGCATGCAAACAAGGTTTGTGTTCACAAAAGGACTGCAGGAACACAGAGCACAACCACACTGCAGTCTGAGTCAATTTGAGTCTGGCTGCGAGCACATTACAATCACATGGACATCAGTGGGTTGCAAAATGCCTAAATGTAGCTATGGCGACATGACTGTGTCATCGCCATGTCCTGAAGGCATTCCCTGTGAATTGTGAAGTGCATGAAAAGAAAGGCCTTGATGCCTATCTGTGGGAAGCCACTTCTTCCTTTGCGATTTGTGTACATCTGCAAAGGTTGCAATGCACTTAGTTCATACCTTGCAATGTGCTGAGGGAGGAACTGGACCAAACTCTACTGTGACTGTTTGCAGTGGCACTGACTTGGAATGCGAAAGAGTGTTGCACATCCCTTGTTTGAGTTCTGAATGCTATCCATGAGCTACTCAACTTCAATAGTAGACAATGAGTGGCTCTTTACATTGTCAGATACACCATCTCATTCAATGTAGTCATTCAATGTAGTATGTGACTGATCCTTCAATGATGCCCACAGTGACAAGCTCACCATCCTCTTGTCCAAGCTGCACATCTTTCTATTTTGCTTGCAGATTCCAAGTCCAATATGATTTTGCACATCCTGAGTTTGCATGGTGGCCACCAGTGTTGACTGACTGAGAAAGTGCCAGTAATCAATGAAATTTGAGTTGAAACAGGGCCATTGAGGAAGGGGAATGTTAAGGCTCTACATGTCAGCTACACAGTTTGGGGGAAGTGGATGTAAGGCAAAAGACCCATTCTGGATGCTGTTGATGAAGGCCAAGCATTCCGATTGCCTCCAGTATGAAGGCTGCTTCAGGCCCCATGCAGTTGTTCCATTGTCCTGAAAAATCATTGGCTTTCCCTGATGGTCAAGGAGGATGCTGTTTAATTTGAAAGGCCATGCAATGACTTCCATTCCAAAATCTTCACACAAATGTTGGAGGAAGTTGATCCATTGAGGTTGCTTCATGTGACTCCAGATCTTCTGGGTGGGGGGAGGGAGCTGATGGCCCATGCTGTCAAGGACAAAGGGAACCATGCCTTTTCGCAATGTGGTCAAATTTGCAGTTTTGAGATGCTGAACATCCACAAGAACTCCATCTATGCCTGAGACAAGGTGTTCATGCTCCTGAAGCAAGACCCTGTGATGAACTTGATTGATGAAGTGAGTCCATTCATGCTGACCACCCAGGGCCACAATGAAGCAAGGTTCTCTCTGTGGAAAGACCATAAGTTTTGGTTCATGGCTGAGGTATTCTGGTGTTGCAAGCAAACAACAAAATTCTGTCCCAGAGTAGATTGAGTATTCAGACAGCTGATGGAAGAGGATCACAGGAGGTCAGCTGATGCCATGACTTAGGGATGGTGGTGGGTAACCAACGCTAAGGTAATGCTAAGGTAATGCTGTTCCACAGAACAGTATTGGAGATCGCCTTGAAATGTTACAATATTGACCAACACAGAACCATTCTGCACTGCCAATAGCACCGAATGGTTCTGCAACACAACATGCCATTTCTGACAGCTAAGCCTGCACAGCCAAATACATACCATGGTCTCTAATTTGTTGATGAAAATGGAATGCTCATGATGAGAAACTGGCTGCCAGGCCTGGCAATGGTGCTGCAGCTGAGCTCTGTTCCATGCAAGAAGGTCTGCTTGCAGCTTATCACTGTCTAGAGCTTTGGCTTGCTGATATGTGGGGTGTACATGTGTCTTCATCCACAGTGGCAAGGTAACTAGAATAAGGATTTATCAGTGAGCAAGTCAAGCACACTCTCTTCAATCAGTTGAGACTTACATCCTTCTGGTATGCCCTCCTCCTCCACCATTCGACATACAAAGATGTTCCAAGTATTTGTTGTTTGGCCAACCTCCTGCTTCTGTCCCAGTGATCGACAAACCTCAGCCTCACTGAGGCCACTCCTTTGTGTCATGTCCTGGACAAAATCCTCAATCTTTTCACAGAATGCCCAAATCTCATCAAGACACTCTTGCTTGAATGATGCTGAAGGAGGTTGAGCTTGACGAGTTTCCATCGAGGTCGCATTTAAAGAGGTCTGCATTGTATTCAATGGAAGCTTTTGAGATTGTCAGGCAAAGCTACCTTGGTGATGAAGGCTGAAGAACGGATGATGGTTAACTATTGCTCAATGCCGTGGGGTTGCAAGCTTCCACGGGACACTCAGGGCGGAAACAGAGGTGCAGCAGTCAATTTCACGTGATGCAAACGAAAGTTAAGGCGACACAAGATGCACGCTTAAACTGAAACGGGAGAAAAGCAAGGACGAAGCACAACAAGGTGGGAATCATGCAAGCCAGCCGCGCGCCGAAACCGTTTTGTAGATACAAATAAGTGCAGTTACAATTAAACATACGAGGTCGGAACAAGAATCTTCAGAGGTGACTCACGTTAACGTGTTTGGCCCATTTGTGGGACAGGCCCATTTATGGGACAGAAATACAAAATTGTCGCAGATTGTTAATCACTGACTACAAACTTGTGGAGAATTTGTATTTCTGTCCCATAAATGGGCCAAACACGTTAACTCATTTCTATAATATCCTCCGGAGCACAATGGCCAAACACAACATTGCCATCAATCAAGTCTACAATATGGACGAGACAGGCTTTGTATTTGGCAATGCACAGCGTCAAAAAGTGCTGGTACACAAGGCAAAAAAAAAGCAGCCACAAAGTTCAGGACACAACCTGGCCAACGAGAAAGTGCCACTGTCATCGAGTGCATTGGTCACAAAATCCCTCCTCCGCTCATCATCTTCAAGGGAAAAGCATGCAATTCCTGCACATTTACATCAAGATAAGGGACAAAATCATCACATCAAGAGCTGCAAGGGCCGCATTCAAGTCTGTTGGGATTGACAATGTCATTAATCCATCCCGTGTACTTGAAAAGCTTCCACAGCCCAGGGAAATGACACCAGAAATGACACCGGAGCCAGGAGGGAGCACCCTGCCACCAAAGACTTCACAACAATTGGTGTCCATTGCTAGCCAAATACGGTCCTCAGAGCGCCCAGATCGCTCTTCTCGTCATTTGTGGACCAAAATCATAAAAGCAGCTGGTCATTTCCACAATGACAATGTCCTTTTGCAGCAGGAGGTGGCAGAGCTACATCAAATGCTTAAATTCAAGCATACCAGAGCACAAGGAGACCAGGCTCGAGTCTTGGACAGCAGGGAAATCAGGGAAGCAATTCAGCACAAAAATGCTCCCAAACAGGCCCCAAATCAACAAATTCCGGCACGAAACCAAGGCTCGCCAAGCACAGGCCTGGAATCCAACAGCTCCTTGCCCAGCACAGAGGAAGAGACAGCCTCGGTAGCAAGCATAGCAAGCATAGCAAGCATAGCAAGCAAAGGCATTGATGATATTGATATGCTAAGCACAGCCTCGGAGGAGCCTGCTTGGACCACAAATCATGATTGGGACAATCATGACAACTACTCAGATGACGAGATCAACCTTCTTTGAAGCCATCATCACCCCAAAGCGCAATTTCAGGTCATAAAGAAGCTTCCAGACAAAGTGTGTTGATGGGCCAAAAGTGTCCCACAAATGGGCCACTCACGTTACACGGGATGGATTAATGACATTGTCAATCCCAACAGACTTGAATGCGGCCCTTGCAGCTCTTGATGTGATGATTTTGATGACTTGCTGATGACGGAACCAGCCCAGCATGTGCGCTTTTCCCTTGAAGATGATGAGCGGAGGAGGGATTTTGTGACCAATGCACTTGATGACAGTGGCGCTTTCTCGTTGACCAGGTTGTGTCCTGAATTTTGTCGCCGCTTTTTTTGACTTGTGTACCAGCACTTTTTGATGCTGTGCATTGCCAAATACAAAGCCTGTCTCGTCCATATTGTAGACTTGATTGATGGCAATGTCATGTTTGGCCATTGTGCTCCGGAGGACATCATAGAAATGATTTACTGTTGTCATGTTTGATGCTTTTGCTCGGGAGTGGTCCAAACTGTGGCTAAAGCAGCTCAAAAGTGATGGATGGCGATAAAGAAAGCCTCGTGCCCACTTCCATGACAATCCAGCTGATAAATCATGATTATGGATGTTGTTGTTTGCATTGTAGAATGCTGCAGCACGCATCTTGAGGTCTTTGAATGTCGTAGGGAACCCTTGGGCTGCAATGGCCTCGATATGTGCCACTAATGATTTCTCCTGGGCTTCGGAAAGGAGCTGACGGTGCCTGTGTGCATCTTGAGGTGGTTTGATGGCCTTTAGGCATCTGTGGAGTGTTGATTTTGGTAACGTAAGTGGCCCATTAAAGAATCAGGCCCATTAGGGGATCAGTAATACAAAATTGGCACAGATTGTTAATCACTCTGATGCATTGACTACAAAAATGTGGAGAATTTGTATTGCTGATCCCCTAATGGGCCTGATTCTTTAATGGGCCACTTACGTTACATCATGGAGCTCGGCTGCTCTTCGGATGGATGGAATGGCTCTGGAGCGCAAATCATTGATTGCTTTGGCCACAATAGCCTCTTTCTGAGCATGATTAGTGCGCAGTTCTGTCCTTTTTGCTTTTGTGAGCTGTTTAGGCATGATTTTGAGGCAAAGAGATGGATGTCTGAAGTGGTGCTGAGACAAGGGGGAAGATATGGTGGTGGTAGTGAAGGAAGAGGGGTGGCGTGTGGATGTTGTGCTGAGCTGCCTTAAATATGCGTCGCGTCATGAAATTTGTCGGCCGGATTTCTGTCCCACAAATGGGCCACTCATGTTAGCTATGATTGGTGGTATGAAGGGCGCAAGCTGTGGCAGGATGCAAGCACGACTGCTAGAAGCCTGGCCACATTGCTTTGGATCAACATCGATGTGAACAGGGCGAGATGCAGCCTTTGTGTCATTGCACCACAGGCCATGTTGCACCACAGGCCATGTTGCACCATCAGTTCGCAGACAGGACTAACATAGTTACTGTAGTACCGATGCATCTGTAGTACCGATGCATTTCCACATGAATATAATTAGTCTGATGGTAGTACTTTCGTTGATAGTGACAAGCACTGTCTGTGATCGCAACAAACTGAAACTGACATTGCTGGAAACATGAGTCAATACACAACATTTGGAATGATACAGAACTACAGTGTTACCCATGAGGTGCTAGCATGAGGCACCTCATCATAGAATATGTTTGGATATGTGTCATCATCTTCGACAGCACTTAGCGGCTCTCCATCATCGAGATTGTCTAGCCAGAGTTGCATTGGAGGTGGAGCTGGAATGTTTGTTGATGCCAAAAGCTGCTCATCACCATCATTGTCTGTGTCATCATCATCATCAGCTGCAGCAGCTGATGGTAGTACCACCCACTGCTCCTCCTGCCACTGCTTCTGCTCTTGACAATGAGCAATTGTGGGCTCCTTTGATACCAACTCCTTTTCCACATACTCTCAACTGATCATACAGTCCTTTGAGAGCATGATCTGATCACCAGTCTTTGGCTTCATCACCACCTTCTTCACGATCTTCCTGTTCTTCTCCTCCTGTACTCTTAGCACAGTGTTCTCAGCTTGCAATACCAATACCATTGTGTGAGGCTCCTCAAATGCTTGTAGAAGAGCTTGCTTGAGTGTTTGTGCATTCCTTGAATCGGTTTCCACATGGTGCAAATTGAGCATTGCATTGACTGCAGCATCTGTGCAGGGTATGGCAACCTCCTGGTCTGCCTGTTCCTGCAGTGCAGCGATCCTTGGCACTGCAGGAACATGGCCTGGAAGTTGTGCCAAGACCTTCTCTGGATCTGGGGTAACCATCATACCAGATCTGAGAAGGCCTTCCTTGCCATCATCTGCATGAACACTGATGCATGTGCCTGTGCATAGAATGTTCTAAACTGTGCTTTGTCAATCTTGCCAGCCATGTGGTGTGCCACATTGTTGATAAGCCAGTGGTAGGCTGCAGTGAGGGGCCCAAACACCAACACATCCAACAGCTGCATGATGTGTGTTGAGTGTGGCAGAAGGCAGAATGGTATGATGCATTGAGACCATAGTGCATTCAGAAACTCAACACTCACATGAGACCTGTGCCCATCAATGATGAGCAGGTGCCATGCTGATGGTGCTGATGGCTTTGTGATGGTGTCAAACACCTTTTCCACCCACAGCACAGCAAGCTCATTGTCAGTCCAACCATTGACAGACTTCAAGAACTGCCATGTGGATGGAATGTTCTCCATTTGCCACTGCTCTCCAACCATGTGAATTCAGCCTTTGGTGATAATGAGTGGTGGTAGTACCTGACCACCACTCCCAATGCATTCAATCACTGTCACCATCTCATGAGAACCTGGCTGTGATTTGAATCAAGCAGCTTTGTCACCATCAGGCACAAGTACTCACTCAGTCACACCATGGCCAAACATGAATCCAGTTTTGTCCATGTTGAAGATGTTGCTGGAATCCACATTGTATTCACTGAGAATCTGAGCAAAGTGAGTGAACCATTGTCAAATTGCATCCTCATTTGCCCCTTTCATGCATGCATTCTCCAGACAGCAAGACCAGCATGACTGCAGGGATGGGTGTTGCAGAAGAAACCCTTGTACCCAACCATGACTGACTGGAACTGGTCCATTCTGACCAGGAACACCATGTGAGATGTTGTTTGCATAGTCTCGAATGTGTGCTGGTGTCAGAGGGAAGCTGCTGCAGGCACACTGCCAGATATGGTCCATGAGGGCATTCTCAGCCACCGGTGTTAGTGCCTGCATATGCATTTGAGCTTCCTTCTTTGGCCAATGGCCATTGAGTCGGTGGCACAGTGTTGCTTCAGGCACACTGTTTGCTGCTGCAGCTTGGCAGAGGCTGGAATACGTTCCATTGCCAAGGTCTGCAGCAGCTTGCCGAAGCCGAAGCTCCTTCTCAGCCCGATCTGCTGTAGAAGCTGTGCGGGAGGCTGCTGAGTGTCGCGAAAGAGGGTTGCACAGCATTCTCAGACTCGCAGATGTGTAGAAACGATGTTGTATTGCATGAATGAATAGATATGGTGTTGCAAACGGGTATGGCGATGATCATGAAATGCGGGGTTGGTGGGTCTCAGGAACGGAGCAAACAATGCAGACACGATCATGCAGGCCACTCACATCAGAAACGGTGGGACTCAGCAAATTAAATTCGCGTCGGTACTACAGACGCGTCGCTAGTACAGTAATTACGTTATGTCAGATGCACGACGAGGGACACCGAGCTTGGCAGCACAGAGCTCAACCGAGGCGCTGTTTTCTTCGTGTCGTCAGGCCTTCGATCTTCGGCCGGATACTGACGAGCGCACCATCTATGCGCACCTGAGCCTCGTCCCAGGCGTCCTGCTCGCGCTGGTTGCGCACATAGTCTGCCTGCTTCTGGTCAAATTCGACCGTGTCGAGCGAGTCTGCGCTGCCGAAAAGTAGCCCCACCTGGTCCTTGGCGGGGCTAGTCAGCTTGCCAAGCTCCGGAAACGTCATGGCGTCCTGCCCAGCAATATAGACATGATGACGAAGCAGCCGCCGTGCTTGCTGACTCTCTAGTGGCTCGTCGGGCTTCGGTTTGGGGTGCCTTCGTTGCGAGTACTCGTGTCCTTGCTGCTGCTGGTGCTGCCCTTTGAGGTCGATGAAGAGCTCGAGGCATTCCTTGTCCGTATGAACCATCAGGCGAGGACCCACCGCAGCATCCCTCACCTCTTTCCTCGGCCGCTTGATGCAGTTCTTGACCTGGATCGCGACGTATGACAGTTTGGACTTGTCAAACTTGTCAGTGTCATTGGGGGGTTCATCGGCGCTCGATTCGTAGACAGGGATGAGGAGGTCCCAGCCCGGTTGATTCGAAATGCCTTGCGCTGCAGCGTGCCGGAACCAAAGCTCGACAAGCACATCTGGGTGCATGTCTTGTGTCAGCTGCACCTGCTCTTCCAAGCGAACAATGTGCTTAAAGTTGAGCCAGGCACGATCTGTCCATCTCCACAATCCAGAGGCTGAACCAGTCAACAGCCCTGATTCAGAGACTGGGTTGGATGGGATGGGATCCTCGTCCATCGCGTCGCCGACGTCGCTGTGATCGCCTGGGCTAGATGTGGACACTGATGGAGGGGATGGTGCAACATGATGGATTTGTTCGCCGATGAGCAACTTGAGCCATTTATGCACCGAAACAAGGCCATACAAGGCACGATAGGTGGTCAAGGTAGTGGTCGAGGTAGTGGGCGAAGTCAAGAGGGATTGCCTCAGGGCGTCCGAGTACATTTGCGAGGCGGCGACATCGATGGCCATAGTGCAGAGCACAGCCACGCCTTGCTCGCCTTTGGCGCCGAGGTTGAAGCCGACAGGCTCATTGGCATGGACGAGGGCCTGGATCACCATCCCCCACCTGCGGCGCGTGAAATTGGGATTGCTGCGAAAGAGCCAGGCAACGGCAGCACTAAGAGGTGGCTCGCTGGGCGTGTTGGTAATGATCGAGTCGGAGGCTGTGAAGATGCGGCCTACGAAGCGCAGATGTTGTGCAATCTGATTCTGAACAAATTTGTACCATGACGAGGGGTCCGACCTGCTCGTGACTTCAAGATAGATGCGGCGCGAAGCGAGTGCCAAGAGATTCTGATTGATATCGTCGAGCACGTCCCAAGGGATATGAGCTTGGTAATCCCATTTCCATCCAGCGGGGCAGACGAGCTTGTTGATGATAGCATCTGGATGGAGGACATTATCCATGTTGCAATAAAGCTTGTCATACCACAACGGCCTGCCCAGCGCTGGCAGCAGCAGGTTGAGCTTTTCCAGCGAAAACTCGCACTGGTCAGCAAAGAGTTTTTCGCGTTGATCCTCGGTGAGGTTGACGTCGAGAGGCATGGCCGAAAAAGGTTGGGTGAGCCGATGCGTGCTGCCACTCTGGGTACGGCGTGAGCCTTTGCGAGCGGTGTCACCAGCGAGCGGAGCCAGATCCGAGTTGGTGTCAATAAGAAGGATCCATGTCTTCTTAGGAAGCGCATGGAACCATACCCGGCGTATCGCCGGAAGCAGACCAGCCATGGATCCACACTCGTCCAAGGCAAGAAAATAGAAGGGCTGCGCAGCGTTGTCCGGGGCTGAAGCCTCTAGAGTATTGAGCTGCAGCTTCAGGTACTCTCCGATGGCAATAGCTAGCAATTCGGGTTCCTCGAGTCGATTCTTGAGCGTTTCGCACATGTCTTCATAAAGTAAAGTGGCATTTGTGCAAATGTGTGCAAGCATGACAGAGCGTAGGTTGCTCGTGCCGAACAGCTGCGGTGGATCGGTGGACTGCTCCAACTGTGGTGGACCGGTGGACTGCTCGGGCTGCTCATCCCTCCTTCGCTTCTGGGATGGCTTAGTGGTGGTGGCGGGGCAGGCAGCTGAAGGATGGTGTGCGAGAGGGTTGCTACGACATAATTCAGGTACTTTGAAGAGCTCGTGTTGAACAAAGCCGGAAGAGGGCGAGTGGATGGCAGCAGCGAGTTGCCAGACGATGGTTTGCCAGCAGAGCTGGGGATCCGAATCGCA
Organism: Ustilago lituana; assembly: GCA_928869825.1. Taxonomy (NCBI): domain Eukaryota; kingdom Fungi; phylum Basidiomycota; class Ustilaginomycetes; order Ustilaginales; family Ustilaginaceae; genus Ustilago; species Ustilago lituana. The sequence goes on along the minus strand of CAKMYA010000017.1, from coordinate 469,861 downwards.
TATACGGGCAGAGCCGAAGCAGTCGACGGCTTTTTCTTTAAGATGGGCAAGATAATAGGCAATGGTCTTGCAGTAGACGGCGAGCCAAGCAAGTACGCCGAGATGTGCCTTGTTGAAATCCGAATGCTCTTCGGGAGTCTCAGGGAATTCGGCGCGGAGGAACTGCTTTCTGAATTGCTCAAAGTAGTTGAACACCAGAGGGTCCTGAGGCGGGAAGGATTCTTTGTGGAGGTTGTGGCGAGTGCTAGCTTGGCGAAGACAGACGAGTATGCCTGGGCTGATGGTGCTGAGTTGGACGCACATTCTGGTCTTGCCGAAGCCGGACGACTGGATGATGGGGAGCACTTTGCTATAGTAACTGCGTGGTTCAGAGGGGGCCGGCTTGGGATCCTCAGTGTTGTGGACTGAGTGAACAGGGCCGGAAGAGATGGCATCTTGGCTAGAGATGGGAAACAGCTCGTTGTGAACGGTGATATGGCCTTGAAGAAGCGAGAGACTGGGACCGTAAAACTGCTTGCTAAAATAGGCGACGGGCGTGGTCATGGTATGGTCGGAGGTGTGGCGAGCGGCCTCGTGCCGATAGGCGCATTGGAAGAGCGCCTCGAGACAGCTTACAAGATCCTTTCGATCCAACTTTTGCTCTTCGAGACTTTTGAGGAGCAGGGCGGTGTCCACTCGGACGCAGGTTTCGACGTCTTGACCTGAGCAGGCTTTGACGGGTTGACGCGAGCGGCCAAAGACATTGTCGACAAATGCAGAGGGAAGCGAATCAATGTGTTTGGCGAGCTCACGGACGAGCTTCTTGAAGCGTGCATGGTTGCAAAAGCTATCGAGGAAATCAATTCGTTCTTGGTGGTCGAGGGTGGTATTGAGCGCCGCTGTAATGTTAGGGAGCCAAGTCTTGCTCGACTCAGATTCATCATTGACAACTCGACTGAAGATCTCCCGCAAGAGCTTTCGCTGTTTCTTGGGCGGGGACAACGGCTGAGACGGGTTCGACATGGATGATGAAGATGTTCTATCCGGCTCGAAGCTAGTGATAATGCTGGATGCAGAAGTGGAAGGTGTGGGCTTAACAGAGCGTTGCTCGTCGATGTCCATTGGAGAGCTGCTGATGCCGCAAGTATGTGTGTGCGCAGCTGCAAGGTGCGAGGATGTGAGAAAGCGTGCGAGAGCCGTGTTGATGCCCGGGCTGACTCGCAGAGGCTGAGAGGGTAGTGGAGATGTCGACGAAATGGTCCAAAGGTGTCGACCGTGTCGATGCTGGAGTGTCGATCAAGCAAAGAAAACGCTGCCTGTTGAGGCCAGCGTGTGACCAAGACGATGGTGAGAGACAAAATCTAAGTGAGGCCACACGTCGTCAGAGAAAAGAATGCTGAGCGAAATGCGAAGCGTAAAGATGATGGAGTTCGGGAAGCAAGTGAGACCGATCGCAAATGACTGAGCTTTGTGGTTGGCGCTCCGCCGATCCCTAATTCCTATCGGCCAAAAATCGATTGCTAACTACAGGTAGCCAAAACGGCCGAGAATGCTGGTGCTGTCAGTGCTGCCGGTGCTGCCAAGCTGACCTGGTGACAATGTGAGTGAAAACTGAGCTTTATGAAAAAGTTCAAGTGTGTAGTTATACACACATTGTAAAATTGTGAGTGGTGTATTACTAAGCCATGGGCTAACCAACAGGATGTTTGCTAGCTCATCCTAACAGAGAGGTAACCCACCATTTCAAATCCAGCTTCATCTTAGTTCCAACCAACACACAAGTTATCATCCAGCTCTGGAGGAGCATCAAACAATGATGGCATTCAGCATGATGTAGGTAGTGCATAGCAGTTTGCAAGCATTGCAATATGACCACCATTTGACCAATGATGGAGAATCTTTCACATCTGTGCTGTTGTCTGAAGTGTGGTGAGAACAGCCAACAAGTCACCAAGGCTGCCTACTTCAACCACTGTTGACAAAACATGGAGCCACCAACATCATCAAGACCACCTACAGCACTGCAGCCACCACAGAATTGACTTCAGACAGATCCAGATCAATGGCTTCAAGACACACTGGACAAGCTCAATGACAATGAGTCAGGAACTTTTGCTGGCAGCAGTAGCTCTTTTGGTGATGAGCAGACTCATGAACTTGCATGTGATGACAAGCAGGTTGGTTGGGAAGCACTGCAGGTGCAGGAGAGTTCAGATGAGGAGGTTGGTGACAGGATGGACATGGAGGAGGATGAGGCTCAACCAGAGGAGGATGAGGAGGATGGTGAGAGCAACTTGGACCTTGGCCTTGAGGCTCAGGTCTTCATTCACAATGCTTCAGTTGTATCAGAGGTTCTGCTCATGAGCAAGCAGAGGCAGCATGATAGCTGGGTCTGGAAGACCTATGCCATCATGGTGTTCATGATGGCATTCACAAGCTTGTCATCAGAATGCACCACACTGATCCTCACCTTCATCTTCCACATGCCTGCTCCCCTCATCAACAACAATCTGACAGTTGAGGCTCACAACAACTTGCAGAAACAACAAAACTGACTGGTCACTCCAGCTTTGGTTGTGAGGAGCCTTGGCCTGAAGGATAGCTTCTCATGCTACCTCATCTGCTCCAACTCATGGTGCAGACAGCTCAATCTCTGGGACAGCAAGATCCCCTCAACAGGCATGCTGTGTTGCCAGCATTGCAACAAGACCATTGTCTACAACTGCAAGATCAGTGTGGAGTATGCCCATTGCTCCATCAAGACAACACTGGCCTTGCTCCTTCAAGATGCCAGAATTGAGGCTGCCCTGGATGAGTGGAAGGCCAGTCCTGTGAATGAAGAGCAGGACAAGGTCTATGGACCAGTCTGGAATGGTGAAGGATGGCACTTCAATTGCACCAGCTTTGACTGTGAGATGCTGTGTCATCACCATCACATTCCCTTTGTTGATGACAGTGATCTCAACCTCAAGATCACTCTCAATGTGGATTAGTTCTTGCTGCACAAGGGAAGCCACATCAGGATGCACTTGATGGGAGTGATGCTCATGCACATCAACAATCTTCCAGCTTGTTTCAGCACCATTGACCATCAATGCCTTGGCATTCATGTCATTGGAGTGCTTCCTGGTCCAAAGGAAGAGTCAAAGAAGCTGCTGCTGCAATACCTTGACCTTGTGATCCTTGAGCTCATTGACCTTGACAATAATGGATGCATGATTCCAACCTCTAAGCATCCTGAAGGTAAGTCTCTCTGCTCCTCATTTGAGCTTGTTGCTCATCATCACTCTGCACTGCTCAAGTTATGTTGAAAGAGCACTGACATTACATTTGTTTGCTATATACATGCAGAAAGGTGTGAGTGCAACTCAACATGGTCATCACTGATAGTCCAGCTCAAGCCAAGACTGTGGACTTTTCTGGCAACCACCATATGGGTCATATATGCCCATACTGTTTGAAGCACACCAGCAATTTTGGAACTTGTGAAGCATGGGAGGAAACCTCCAATGATGCAAGACTGGTGTCACAGGACATAAAGTCAAAATCGATTTGAGATCAATGTTAGATGTGTCTTGCAGTTGATCTCAGATTAAACAGGGCCATTTGATGCTAAGGGACAGCCATGACAGGTGATGACTGCAATGACATCATCCCAAATGGGTCAGGGGTGATCAGTGATGGAGTTGGCAACATCTGGAGGTTGTTGTGCCAAGGCACTGGGCTGCCCAGTAAAGGTTAGGTAAGGATGCAGGGGCCCCTGGGCAGATAGGGGGACCTGCAGGAAGGGAGGCAGATCTCAACACTGGCTTGATGCCATGGCAAGCTGCCCAGAAGGAGGGGCACTGGTTTGATACCAGTGGAGAGCCTCAAGGACAGCAAGGCAGGACTGACACTGGCCTGACACTGGTGGTGGGTTGCTCTGGAGCAGCCATCACCAGCATGCATATATATATATATATACTCACTTGTGTGAGTGGAGAGGCAGGGCCTCATCCACTCTATTACCCATTTACTTCTCAGTATGTTTAGTATACTCACTCTCCCTTCTCTCATAGTGCAGCAATTGTAGGGCATTGCTACCACTCAGCATGCCTCTGTTTGAGTTGGAGTACATATAGACAGCAATCAGAACTCCCACTGGCACCACAGACATTGTCTGTGCAGGCAGAACCCACACTGCAGTCCTGGAACCTCAACTTAGGATTTATGATGTGTTGCTCAAGATTGCAACTTAGGCATCATACACAGTTGATCTCACAGTCAACTGAATGGTGTCATACATCAACCGGTAGGTGTGCATGACTAACGATCGCACACTGCTGCGCACTTAGAAGCTAATGTGTTTGGCCCATTTGTGGGACAGAAATATGGCCGATAAATTTCATGATGTGACATGTAACGTGAGTGGCCCATTTATGGGACACTTTTGGCCCATCAACACACTTTGTCTGGAAGCTTCTTTATGACCTGAAATTGCGCTTTGGGGTGATGATGGCTTCAAAGAAGGTTGATCTCGTCATCTGAGTAGTTGTCATGATTGTCCCAATCATGATTTGTGGTCCAAGCAGGCTCCTCCGAGGCTGTGCTTAGCATATCAATATCATCAATGCCTTCACTTGCTATGCTTGCTATGCTTTGCTACCAAGGCTGTCTCTTCCTCTGTGCTGGGCAAGGAGCTGTTGGATTCCAGGCCTGTGCTTGGCGAGCCTTGGTTTCGTGCCGGAATTTGTTGATTTGGGGCCTGTTTGGGAGCATTTTTGTGCTGAATTGCTTCCCTGATTTCCCTGCTGTCCAAGACTCGAGCCTGAGAGAGCCGAGCCTGGTCTCCTTGTGCTCTGGTATGCTTGAATTTAAGCATTTGATGTAGCTCTGCCACCTCCTGCTGCAAAAGGACATTGTCATTGTGGAAATGACCAGCTGCTTTTATGATTTTGGTCCACAAATGACGAGAAGAGCGATCTGGGCGCTCTGAGGACCGTATTTGGCTAGCAATGGACACCAATTGTTGTGAAGTCTTTGGGGTTGGTGGCAGGGTGCTCCCTCCTGGCTCCGGTGTCATTTCTGGTGTCATTTCCCTGGGCTGTGGAAGCTTTTCAAGTACACGGGATGGATTAATGACATTGTCAATCCCAACAGACTTGAATGCGGCCCTTGCAGCTCTTGATGTGATGATTTTGTCCCTTATCTTGATGTAAATGTGCAGGAATTGCATGCTTTTCCCTTGAAGATGATGAGCGGAGGAGGGATTTTGTGACCAATGCACTCGATGACAGTGGCACTTTCTCGTTGGCCAGGTTGTGTCCTGAACTTTGTGGCTGCTTTTTTTTTGCCTTGTGTACCAGCACTTTTTGACGCTGTGCATTGCCAAATACAAAGCCTGTCTCGTCCATATTGTAGACTTGATTGATGGCAATGTCATGTTTGGCCATTGTGCTCCGGAGGACATCATAGAAATGATTTACTGTTGTCATGTTTGATGCTTTTGCTCGGGAGTGGTCCAAACTGCGGCTAAAGCAGCTCAAAAGTGATGGATGGCGATAAAGAAAGCCTCGTGCCCACTTCCATGACAATCCAGCTGATAAATCATGGTTCTGGATGTTGTTGTTTGCATTGTAGAATGCTGCAGCACGCATCTTGAGGTCTTTGAATGTCGTAGGGAACCCTTGGGCTGCAATGGCCTCGATATGTGCCACTAATGATTTCTCCTGGGCTTCGGAAAGGAGCTGACGGTGCCTGTGTGCATCTTGAGGTGGTTTGATGGCCTTTAGGCGTCTGTGGAGTGTTGATTTGGGTATATCATGGAGCTCGGCTGCTCTTCGGATGGATGGAATGGCTCTGGAGCGCAAATCATTGATTGCTTTGGCCACAATAGCCTCTTTCTGAGCATGATTAGTGCGCAGTTCTGTCCTTTTTGCTTTTGTGAGCTGTTTAGGCATGATTTTGAGGCAAAGAGATGGATGTCTGAAGTGGTGCTGAGACAAGGGGGAAGATATGGTGGTGGTAGTGAAGGAAGAGGGGTGGCGTGTGGATGTTGTGCTGAGCTGCCTTAAATACACGTCGCGTCATGAAATTTGTCAGCCGGATTTCTGTCCCACAAATGGGCCAAACACATTACTATACATCTGAAATGAAGAACAATGCTAAGAGATCACACAATTGTGCAAGATCAACCACCACATCACAGGACCAATCAATTGGTCCCACTCAGCAACTATTGATCCCAATGATGCACACAACAAAGGGCAAGAGATCCTCAAGTTCCTCAAGATCAGCCTCAAGGCTCAGCCAGAGCATGTGTACACTCCTTCTGTTACACCACAAACACCTGCAAGAATGGCCATCACCAAAAAGGCCCAATGATTGCATCAATGATGCAAGGTGGCTACATGACAAATGGCTCAATGATGAGCTGCTCAAGCTGCCACCAAAACCAATACTACAGTGGAGGACTCTAGCAACCTGTCCAATGAGGATGAAGGACTGGTCCCCTCCACCAGCAAGACCTCCACCCAGCCCTCTGTCAATGAAGACATGGCTGATGATCCCTCTTCTTTGGCACTGGGCTCCTCAAGCCTGGCATCTCCACACATCATGGCCTCCACCACCACTGGTGAGGCCATCCCCTCAAGCAATGTGCCAAGCTCTCCTGAGCCAGCACCCCCTTCCTCTCTGGTCTCTGCCACCTCTGGTGAGACCATGACTTCCTCTGTGGCTGGCACAGACACCACTGCTACCTCAACCAGGGCCTCTGTTGCTGACAACATGCCCATCAATCCTGATTTGGAGGCCACACCAGATGTGCCTCCCACCACCATTACCAAGCTCCCCTCAATGGAGGGTCAAGTGCATCATTCTGCTGAGCCTGCCAAGGCCAGCTCCTCCTCTGTTGCACCTTCTGAGGCCAGTGCTCCCACTGCTGCACCTGCCAAGACCAGCAGACTCTCCTCCACATTCCTCAGGGACAAGGAGAGTATGGAGACCAATGGTGAGGACACCATTGGTGAGACAGATGACAAGGTTGGTCCACCTGACTGCCCATCATCACCTTCCCCCCTATCTCACAGCAACAATGCTCCAGCATTGACCCTGCTTGAGCAGCACAGCCAGCTGGCTACTGCTCAGCCATGCAAGGGGGCTGTCAGGACTGTAGGGTCTGAGTACCATCCTTACAGCTATGGTTGGCTAGTTGGCCAGGTACAGAGGGGTTGTAGGGGATCAGTGGTAGGAACTGTAGGGAATGATGAAGTGCAGGGAACAACAGTCAGGGCCATCAGGGGTCAGGGCACAATACTACTATGTTGCTATAGAGCAAATAAGTAATACATGCAACAGAGGTCAGTTGGGAACCTCCATCAGTCATGACAAGTGTTAACTACTGGAGAACAGGAACTGACTGCAGCAGTCACCTCCATGCAGTCAGCTCCAAGTGGGAGGCCTCTCAGCCAGGAGGCTGACCACTATGCCAGAGAGTCTGGGCCATGACCCTGACATTACCCCCCCATCCAAGGCCAGCTGGTCCCCAGCCAGCAGTGATGGTGCAGGAGGGATGGAGGCATGGATGGTGTGGGTGGGCACCCCTCCAAGGGTGCAGGAGGGGTGCTGGTAGGAGGGTCATGTGCTGTCACAGCCTGTCAGGGTGTTGGGTTGACAGGGTTTAGCATGGTCTCTGACATGGGTCAGGGTCCCACCAACACCAACTTTATTTGACTGAAGCTGTCACAAGCTAACCACCACAATGCATTGTGCACAGAACTAGCAGGTCTGCAGCAACTGCAGTGATGCTTTGAGTGGGTGCAGGGTTCTGCATAACTGAGCACTGAGTTGTCCTGCTCTGTACTTAAGAGCACAGAGAACTCAGCCCTTCCATCCCTTTTCTCTGTTCTCCATCATCCAAAATGTCTTCCCCCTCTATCTCTACCACTCTCTCCTCTCTGCTGCCATCACCTACCACACCCAGGAGGCCTGGCAGCATTCACCACAGCAATGCATTTGCAGCCACTTTTGAGGTGCATGATTTTGTGAGTGATGACAATGACAATGATGACAATTACAACAAGGATATGTCTGATGGTGCTGTAGGGATCAGTTGGGTTGGCTGGAGGGTGTCAGCGGTCATGCACCAGACACAGGGAATCGATGTTAACATGAGCTAAATGTCAATTTCATTTGAGTTCTAGATTAACACCCAGTTAACATCAAAGTCACTTGAGATCAATGCTAATGTCATTGTACACTTGATGTTGGCTGACTGCCATTGCCACTCCATTCAGCAGTAATGCAGCACATCCATGGTAGCCTGAGAGTGTCCAACACAAGACAGGAGTGGGCTTACTGTCTAATGTGAAGGTATATGATGCCACTAGACTGCATCATCATTGTTGGGGATGCTGGTTGAGACTTTGCAATGCCACTGGTCAGTGTCATCATTGATCCATGGTACTGGTTGAGGTTCCAGGACTGCAGTGTGGGTTCCACCTGCACAGACAATGCCTGTGGTGCCAGTGTGAGTTCTGACTACTGTCTATATGTACTCCAACTCAAACAGAGGCACACTGAATGGTAGCAATGCTCTATGATTGCTACACTATGAGACAAGGGAGAGTGAGTATACTAAACATACTGAGAAGTAAATGGGTAATAGAGTGGATGAGGCCCTGCCTCTCCACTCACACAAGTGAGTATATATATATATGCATGCTGGCAATGGTTGCTCCAGAGCAACCCACCACCAGCATCAGGCCAGTGTCAAGGCCTGCCTTGCTGTCCTTGAGGCTTGTTACTGGTATCCACCCAGTGCCTCTCCTCTTCTCCTTCTGGGCAGCTCACCATGGCATTGAGCCAGTGTTGAGATCTGCCTCCCTACCTGCAGGTCCCCCTATCTGCCCAGGGGCCCCTGCATCCTTACCTAACCTTTACTGGTCAGCCCAGTACTTTGGTGCCACATCCCCAGATGCCACAGACCCCATCACTGGTCACCCCTAACCCATTTGGGATGATGTCATTGCAGTTGTCACCTGTTGTGGCTGTCCTGCAGCATCAGTCAGCTCTGTATGCAAAATCAATGATAAGACTCTCTTAATGTTGATTTCATCTGAGATCAACCATAAGATGCATCTAACATCAATCTCAAATCGATTTTGACTTTATGTCCTGTGACAGTCTGATGACCTTGGGAGTGATGGTTTTCCTGTGAGCATCTTTGGTGAGAATTTGCATACCACCATGGAGGTGGAGGGTTAATGGTTGCTGCAGTCGCTATGCAGGAGGACCATCAATACTCTCTTTCTGGATGTTGTAGTCTGGGAGGGTGTGGCTATCCTTGAGCTGCTTGCCTGAAAAGATGAGGTGCTGCCTCACTGGAGGCTGTGGGGGCACAGTTTGGTAGGGTGATCATGATGGAAGCATGTGACCAGGTCCAGAGCTTGGTTGACATCTTCAGCTGGGATCCAGCTTGGAGCATACCCAACCCAGCAGATGCAATACTGGAGGCAGCCAGCTCATTGCTGTGCATCTAAGATCTCCTTGATCTTGAAGTCTGCATAGTCATCTTCCAGCATGGCTGACTGCAGAGCATTGGGTGATTCACATGCACCATTGGGGTATGGCTTGAGCATTTGGACATGGAACACCAGGTGGATGTGCCATGATGGGGGCAGGAGGAGGCAGTAGGCCTGTTTGCCAATGACTGCATTGATCTTAAATGGCCTGGCTAATGGGTTAGCCAGTTTGTGGCTGGGCTGGTTGGGGCATAGGTGCTTGGTCCAGAGGAGCACCAGGTCCCCCTGGTGGAAAGAGATGTTGCTCCTGTGATGGTTGAATGACTTTGCTACTGCAGCATTGGTGCAGTGGATGCCCTCCTGGCAAATTGTGATCTTGTCAGCCAGCAGCAGGTGATCACCATCAGGGGCAAGGCCAGGGTGGACATGGGGGCTGAAGGTCAAGCATGCCATGTGGGGTGGGAGCATGGTCATGGTTGATGGCTGGTTGTTGACTGCAAGCTGGGCTGTTGGGAGGAGGGAGGCCCAGTTGGAGTGGTCATAGGCCATGTAGAAAAGGAGGAATGTTTCGAGGGTCTGGTTGGTATGCTCCATCTGGCTGTTGGACTGAGGGTGGTAGGTGGAGGAGAAAGGGTTACCGACCCAGAGGAGCTGGAGGAGCTCCATCCAGATGGATGTGATGAAGGTCATGCCACAGTTGGAGATGATGTCATCAGGGAGGCTGAAGTACATGAACACATAGCAGTGGAGCTGGTAGGCAAGGAGCTTGGTGTCATCTGCCTTGCAGGTGGGGATGAAGATGGCATACTTGGTGAGACAGTTGACCATGATGAGAATCACATCATAGGTGGAATCTCCAGTGCAGGAGGGTGGTAGGTCCATAATGTGGTCCATCGAGAGCTTGGCCCACAGTCAGTCCAGTGGTTGCAACAGGAGGAGGTAACCATATGGTTTGTGGTGCAGGGGCTTGGCATGCTGGCAGGTGGTGCAGGAAGCCACATATGCAGCTGCATCTGCCCACATGGACAGCCACCAGAACTGGTGATGGAGGAGGTGGAGGGTAACCCTCAGGCCCAGGTGGCCTGCCATCAGGTGGTTGTGACAGAGCACAAGGGCTTCCATCTGCAGGGCCTCTGGCAGATAGATCTTGCCATCCACTGTGCAGGGGATCCTGTCAGAATGGACAACACTTGTCAGGAGGTTGGTAGCCAGCTGTAGGATGGTGGTCCAGTTAGGAGGTGGGGGGACTGGAGTTAGCCCCACCTGAGTGCTACCTGCAAAGAGGGTAGCCAGGAGGAGGACAGCCTGATTGGCTGGGTTGGGGTGCAACAGTCCATCAGGAAACAGGTCATGTTGATGACTGAGTGCATTGGGGCAGATGGCTTCCTTTCCTGGCCAGTAGTGCAGGATGAAGTTGAACTCCATGAGGTCTGTTGCCCATTGCGCCTGTCAATGGTTGAGCTGTTGCTTCATTTGGAAATACTGGAGGGCCTGGTGGTTGGTGTAAATGAGGAAAGTTGTGGAGAGACTGTGGAGGTAATGCCTCCAGTGGCTGCACACATCCATGACTGCCAACAGCTCTTTGTCATGGATCTCATAGTTGTGTTCAGCTGGGATCATCTTTCTGGACCAGTAGGTGACCAGGTGGAGGGTGTGTGTGCAGGTTCTTGGGCTGTTGTTGGTGGCAGCATCTGAGAGCAGGTGCCACTGTGACAGGACAGCCACCACAACTGCATCACTCATGTCTGTCTCCAACATGGTCAGGAGGGTAGGGGAAAAGTGCTTCAAAATCAGGGCCTCCATGAATGCCTGCTTGAGCTTATCAAAGGCCTGGAGGGTGGGGGGAGGCAGGGTCACATGACCAGTTGGGGCCCCCTTCAACAGGTCAGTGAGGGGTGCTGTGATGCAGGAGTAGTGATGGATGAAATGGTGGTAGAAGTTCATGAACCCTAGGAAGAACCCTAGGAAGACTTGAATCTGTCAGATGGTCTGTGGGGGAGGCCACTCCAGCACCATCTGGACCTTGGACAGGTCCATTGAGATCCTGTCAGGACTCACCAAGTAACCTAGGAATTCAACAGATGTTGTGTGGAATTTGCACTTATCAGGCATGCAGTAGAGGCAGTTGTGGCACAAGTGCTCCAGCACCTGCTGCACATGTGTTGAGTGCTCCTGCATGTTGTTGGAGAATACAAGAATAGGTAGGTTTTGGTGCATCATCATCACTATGATGCACAATGCAACTGAGATGCATGTGATGTGGTAGAGATGGTGGTTGTTTGGAGAGGTGTCAACATGACCTATCTGTCTCTTTCACTTGTTTGCAGACCTGACTGGGCTTTGTAAAATATTTGAATTTCACATGATGCATTGAAATTGCTTAATAATGATATCAGCTGGTAATTGGGTGTGAAACAGGCTGATCTGGCCAACTGATATGGTGTTAGTAGTGGTCATCACAATCATGCAAGTGTAGATTTGTCAGCATCTGAGTAATGAAATGAATAGAGTTGTTTGCCTTGGAATGCATTCCCCACATTCCTGACTTCATTAACAGAGTTACACCATACTGTACCCTTGCACCACAACAATGAGCACCCATCAGGGCCATCAAGACAGCCCTAGCACACTCACACACCTTCTGGAGTCCATTTGAGATCATGTCAGTTCAATTTCATCGATGAACATTGGCTCAATTGATGATATTGTTGATATGACCAACTTGTACAATGTTGATAGCTCTCCTCTGCTGGAGAACCAAACCCAGCTACCATGGCCACCTTCGCTTCACTTTCCATTGCCCTCTCAAACCCCTCCTGTACATTTGCAAGCACCTGTTATTATGGAATCACAAGCATCACAAGCATCACAATCACAAGAAGTTCAAGAATGTTTGCATTCCAAGTCTGTGCACTCTCATGGGTCTGAAACACCATATGGCCATCAACACTGGGACCAAAAGTTGCTTGAGATGCTTGTCAAGGTGGTGCATAACCATAACCTGTTCAAGTCTCAAAACAATCAAGAGAAGGGGAGGCTATGGAATGACATGTGGAAGGAGCTCAAGATCACCCTCACAGCATGGGGTCTGGAGCAATGCAGTTTGATGGCAATCAGGAACAAGTGGACCAAGATTTCAAATGCTCATAAGAGGCAGGACACCATCAACAGTCAATCCTCAGGCATCATTAAGTTCACAAGCAGTATTGACAAGCTCATCGATGAAGTTATCATGTCAGATGTTGCTAACTTGTATCACGCCCACCAAGGCCACTGTGGAGGCTCACCAATGCGATCTGGCTTCTCAGGCTGCCAATGCTCACTCTTCAGCAGTTGTGTGGTTGACATCTTCAATGCAAAAGCATTCTCAGCAGCATACCCCATCTTCATCTCAGTCTGTGGATGATGAGAGTGAAAGCTCATTTGACTCCATCATCTCACCACACAAGTGAACTCACAATGCCACTCATGTTGTGCTGAGCACTATGGTTGCCAATGACAAGCATGCACATGAGGAGGATGTTTGCTTCAGGAATGAACAGCTGCTCATAAGCTGACAGCAAACAGACATAAGCCATGAGCAGACTGACATCCAGAGGCAGATGATGCAGGTGGGGACTGCATTGCTTGACACCATGAGGACCAACATTAGTACTGTCAAGTCCAATATCCAGATGATGAACACTGCAGTCAGTTCCCAGATACAGACCATGAACAACACCATCTCACAACTGTTCCAATTGCTCACTTCACAGTCTGCACTGTCTGGAATGGTGAGTGCTCCTTCAATGTCAGCAAGGGTGCCTTCGAACAATGAACATTATTACATTCCACCTATTCCCAAGGAGCCACTAACACCACATGGCCAACAAAGCATGTCCATATCCACAGCTGACTCCACCACCCCTATGCATCACTCTCCTTCCTGGTGCCACAGTTCTCAAGCTCCTTGTCACAGGACATAAAGTCGAAATCGATTTGAGATCGATGTTAAACATGTGTTATGGTCAATCTCAGATGAAGTCAATGTTAAGCAGGCCTTATCATCGATTTTGCCTACAGAGCCATACAATGCCATGGAGTGACCATGACAAGTGATGACTAGAATGACACCACCCCAGATGGGTCAGGGGAGACCAGTGATGGAGTCAGCAGTGTCTGGAGGATGCTGCTGATGACCCTGAGCTGACCAGTAATGGCCAGGTGAGGTGCAGGGGCCCCTGCATAGATAGGGGGACCTGCAGGAAGGGAAGAAGAGCTCGACACTGGCTTGAGGCCATGGAGCTAGCAAAGAGGTACTGGTTGGAGACCAGTGATGAGTCTCAAGGACAGTGGGGCAGGCCCTGACACTGGCCTGATGCTGGTGGTGGGACACTCTGGAGTAACCACTGCCAGCATACATATATACACATTCCTCATGTGAGTGGAGAGGCAGGGCCTCATCCACTCTATCTTTCACTTACTTGTCAGTATGTTTAGTATTCTCACTCTCTTTGTCTCATAGGGTAGCAATCTTAGGCATTGCTATCACTCAGTGTGCCTCCATTCAAGTTGGAGTACATAAAGGCATCAGTCAGAACCACCACTGGCACCACAGGCCTCACCTGTGCAGGCAGAACCTACACTGTGGTCCTGGAACCTACACCAGTATCATTACTATATGACAGTGCTGACCCACAGCACTGTACAAGTCTCTACACCATCCTTGATGATGATGCCACAGCTCAACAGCATCATATGCCTACACTGGGGACAGTTAGCCCACTCCTGTCTAGTGTAGGGCACACAACAGGCCTCCATGAACATGCCGCATTACCTCTGAATGGAGTGGCAATGGTGGTCAGTTGACATCGAGTGTAAGATGCAGTTAACATCGATCTCAAGTGAAGTCAATGTTTATGGGCCATTAACCTTGAACTCAAACAAAATTGACATTTACCTTGAGTTAACCTCGATTTCACATGTCTGGCACATGACCACTGACACTCCTTCTCAGTCATGCACAGGCAAGTTTGGCTGATTCCATTAGTTACACAGCATGTATGTACATTTCCTTACCAATTCAAAAGTGTCTCAACCTTGAGTACATGCGATGCAGTCTCTGAGGTCCAGAGGGTAAGGTTGTTGTGGAGGAGCTGCATAATGAGTGTCAAGTCCTTGTAGCCCTCCTCTGAGAGGGTGTCAAACTCAGCAATGGCATTGTCGAAGGCCTGCGTGGCAAGGTGGCAAGCATGGTTGTGGCTGTTCAAGATCTTGTAGTAGAAGACTGAGAAGTTGAGAGCCCAACCTTGGCAAATGGGGTGCATAGGAGGCAGCTTGGTGAAGGCAACATCCTAGGCAGCCTTGTAAGCCTTGAGCAACTTGTTGGTGGATCCCTTGTGCTTGTGGTAGAAGACCTTGCTCTCGCCCAAGGAGGCTGAAGGGATGAGGTGCTTGTCCAAAATGTCAAGGATGTCCTTGCTGATCTGGGTGAGCATGGCCTCAATCTTCTCACAGTAGGTCTGGATCCTTGAGACCTGGGGTTTGTTGCCCTTGGACTCCTCCTTCTGCTCAATGGAGGAGATGATGCACCACAAGGCATGGTGGGCTCCAATGACATTCTTGTAGGCAACCAATGAGGGGATGCAATGACTATAGATTTCACAGGCTATATACATCAGGTCATGTGCTTCTACATGAATGCTAGAGGAATGAGTTCACCACAACTTTGTTGCTGTTGTCCAAATGGAAGTCTGAGTTCACACCACTTTGAGGAAGATCTGGATCTGGCATAACAGTGGCCACCCATACCTGGGATGAGGAGAAGTACTCCTCAAGCATTGGTGGGCTGTGTCAGTGGTCATGTGCCAGACATGTGAAATTGAGGTCAACTCGAGGCAAATGTCAATTTCTTTTGAGTTCAAGGTTAATGGCCAGTAAATGTCGATTTCACTTGAGATCGACATTAACTTCATCTTATGCTTGATGTCAACTGACCACCATTGCCACTCTGGTCAGAGGTAATGCAGCACATTCATGGTAGCCTGGAGGGTGCCCTACACTAGACAGGAGTGGACTGACTGTTCCCCATGTAGGTATACAGTGCTGTTGAGCTGCACCACCATCATTGAAGATGGTGTTAAAGACTGTATGGCACTGCTGGCTGGCATCATCATATGGTAATGGTACTGGTATAGGTTCCAGGACTGCAGTGTAGGTTCCACCTGCACAGGTGAGGCCTGTGGCACCAGTGATGGTTCTGACTGATGCCTATATGTACTCCAACTCAAATGGAGGCACACTGAGTGATAGCAATGCCTGAGATTGCTATCCTATGAGACAAAGAGAGAGTAAAGATACTAAACATACTGACAAGTAAATGAATGATAGAGTGGATGAGGACCTGCCTCTCCACTCACACAAGAAATGTGTATATATATGTGTGTATGCTGGTGGCAGTTGCTCCAGAGCATCCCACCACCAGCATCAGGCCAGTGTCAGGGCCTGCCCTGTTGTCCCTGAGACTCATCACTGGTGTCCAACCCATGCCTCTTAGCTAGCTCCACAGCCTTGAGCCAGTGTCAAGCTCTTCTTCCTTTCCTGCAGGTCCCCCTATCTATGCAGGGGCCCCTGCACCTTACCCAACCATTACTGGGCAGCCCAGAGTCATCAAACAGCATCCTCCAGACACTGCTGACTCCATCACTGGTCTCCCCTGACCCATCTGGGATGATGTTGTTGAAGTCATCACTTGTCATGGTCACTCCACAGTGTCATATGGCCTTGTAGGCGAAATCGATGATAAGGCCTGCTTAGCATCATTTTCATCTGAGATTGACCATAACACATGTTTAACATCGATCTCAAATCGATTTCGACTTTATGTCCTGTGACAGGTTGCATCCCATTGACATGCTTATCTGATTACCAAGCAAACAAGTCTTCACATTCCACAGCAGTGTTGTGACCTTCCAGTCCTGGCTGCATGGTGTGAGTCCAGTCTGTTGATACTGTTTGTTGCAGAATCTCAGCCAATGCATAGATACCATTCTGATGCCCCACTCCACAGTAGTCCTGTACTTACTCATCAATCTATTGAATGTATCCTGGTTGGCATCAATGAGATTCCTGCAGAATGGTGAGATGATGGCTGGTGAAATACCATATGCTTGATCCCTGTACAAGTACCTCTGCTCACCATCTTTGCCTTTAGCATGCTTGATGGCCCACAACACCAGCAATGACTCATTCACCATGTGCAAATTGTGTCAGCAGCCATCAAACAGTCCTGAAAGGAAGAGCAGACCATCTGGAGTTGCAATGAATTGCCATTTCAATGCATGTACTTGCTTGTGTCCATTGTATGAGTTCTCTTGATCGATAATGGGCCTTGCTATTGATTGGACAGTGCCATCTATGGCACCCCAGAATGACAGAGAATGAGCCTTCTTCTTGATGGTGGTGGCATAGTAATTGAGGTGCTGCAGCTGTGTCAAATGATGATGAGTGCTACTCACATCAAGCAAGTAACACCACCTCCTCAAGATTTATGTGCTGAGATGATGTATGATTCTGCTTGATTGAGAGTGTGACCAACCAAACTGCCCTTCCAGTGACTGAAATCTGCTTCCTCACAACCAAGCAAGCAGCATCAGGAAGGCAGTTTGGCTATTGATAACATCTTTTGCAGTCATACACACAGGCTCAGGCAGTTGCAACACATGGTGAGTCACTTGAAATTCACTAATGGTGAGGCCAAACATTGACTTGAAGTGATTGTCATTGAGTAATGCTTGGATGTGCTTGAAGGTCTGTGGTGTGAGTAGTGTCAGCAGCCTCCATATGAGGATGGAGGCTGCTGCAAGAAGCCTCTGTTGACATCAGCAGACCTGCATATCAGTGTGTTTGACCAGCATGATCACAAGTATGAGCCTCCACTTTTTGGTGGATGCAGCAGATAAACAACAGATAAACACTGGATAAACAGTGTTCAGCACATTGATGGTGTCAGGAGCATGTGATATGGTGGTAGTACTCACACCATGGACTGAATCACTCAGTACACAGTCTATTGGTGATGAACCACATACTTTCTTGGACACTCAATGAACAAACTTGCTTCACATTTCTTGGAGCCTAACCTCATCCTCAGACAAGCTCTCAAATAGTCATCCTCCTCATTTTAGTATGGGAGGAGGATGGGGACAATGCCTAGAAAGAGTCAACCCCAACTTGCTTACCCTCAGTACATGCATGTCATGCATGTACCACCTTAGCTGAGGCTGAGATGGTGGTGATGACAATGCACTGAAACTTCACTAATGTCATCTAAGTAGATGATCACTGACAAATCCAGAAAGTCCAACAGCACATGATTCATGAGGTGTTGGAAGGTGGCTGGGGTGTTGCAGAGCCCAAACAGCATTATGAGGTACTTGTAGCTGCTGTAGTGCATCTGGAAGGCCATCTTCCACTCATGGCCAGGAGCAATCTGGAGGAGGTTGTAGGCCCCCTTGAGATCAAGCTTTGTGAATATCTGTGCAGTTGATAGATGGTCAAGGTGCTTGGAGATGAGCAGGATGAGGTAGCAATCCTTGATGGTGATGGCATTGAGGGTGTGGTAGTTGATGCAAGGCTGGAGGTGCCTGTCCTTCTTGGGTACAAACAGGAGGGGTGCAGCCACTTGACTGTTGGAGGGTCAGATGAACCCAATTGATTCCATCTTGGTCAAGTAGTTCCAGAGCTCCTCCTGCTCACAGTGGGAGAGGGAGTACAACAGGCTGTATGGTGGGGTTTTTCCCTCCTCCAGGTGGATCTCATGGTTGTGCAGGTGGTGTGGTGGAGTTCCTCCACCCATGCTATGTCAAAGACATTGGTGTAGTTGGTGTATTCAGCTGGTAGGTGATTGACCTCCACTGCAGATGCATGGGGGTCAGTTGCAAACTCCTCCAGCTCTGGCTCAGGTAGGGAGAGGAGTTCATCAGTGTCAGTCAGCAATTGTCAGCAACCAAGGACATGAGTGAGATCAGTTGGCATGGGTGCAGGAGTGATGGGAGAGGGAAAAGCAGTTAGGACCCAGAGGTCCCACATGTGGAGGGTGTAGTTTGGCTCTGGTTGGGTGGCCTCAATCCAGTCCATGCCCAGCAGGATGTTGTGGGAGGACATGGGTGTTACCAGGAGGTGATGCTTGGCAGTAATGGTGTGGTCATTGATTATGATGTCAGCTGTTATATAAAGCATGATGCTCAACAACCATCCCTGCAGAAAGGTAGCACTTACCCATCACAGGAGGGGATGTGTCATGATGCAGGTGGTTGTGACCATCTCAGGAGTGATGAAGGAGGTGGTGGCACCAGTGTCAAGGAGGGCTAATCTGTGGGTGTCACCAACCTTAACTAGGCACTCATAGGTAGGGAGTGTAGGGTGTTGGTGGATCTGGAGGGTCCCACCATTTTGCTCCACAACAGGAACATCAGTCCATTGGTCTTCCCAAAATGTGACTGCATCAGCTCAGAGTTGGGTGAGGCTCTCAATGGATTCAGACCAGAGGAATCCACTGATGCTTAATTTTCCAATGTCTCCTCATAAGACAGGTCCAAGAGGTTGGTCAGGTCCTTGGGAGGCTCCTCCTCCTGCTGGGGGTTGACCAGCATCTGTCCAGAGTCTTCATCCAGCAGGATCAAGTGGGCCTGGAGGGCCTGCATCTGGGGGGCCTTTGGACAATTGCACATGAGGTGATCAGCACTGCAGCCATAGCATTGTCTGTTGGCCCTGCAGTGCTGATGCACATGCTCCACAATGTCTCAGCTGGGGTCCTTGGGAGGGACTGGTGGCTTCTCTGGACTGCAACTGGGGCCTTTGCTCTCCTCCTGTTTGACCATGGGAGGTGGTGGAGGCCCAGCTTGGGAGTGGGTGGTGGGTCCTCCCATTGCAGCAGTGGATTCTTGAATGACCTGCATCCATCACTCTGTGTGGATGGTGGCATTGATGAAGTTGCACATATTGTCCATTGGGATGTGCATCAACTTGTCATGCAGGTGGGGGTGGAGGCTCTGCTCAAAGAGCATGGGCATCTGCTGTTGGTCTGTGGCATTGGATTTGGCAGCCAGTGACATGAACTCCACTGCATGCCCCATCACTGGTCCTTGCTGGTGGAGGGAGTTGAGCTGGAGGCAGGCAGTGTAGCTAGGGTCCAGGTTGCCATAGATGCAATGGAGGTCTGTGCAGAAGTCCCTCCAGTTGTCCATCCAAGCAGGAGGCATGGCCTGCTGGCAGATGTTGCAGATGCACAGTCAGGGGGGACTGGTCATGTTGCTGATGGCAAACATGATGCAGTGGGTGTCCATTGTGAACTTCTGGGGGTTGGCTTCAAAGTTAAGTTTGCACTGGTCAAGGAAGTCCTCCAGCATGTCTTTAGCTCCATCCCATTCCAGAGCATTCATGCAAAGCTCAGGATCACAGATGCTCAACTCTCCAGGGAGCTGGAGTGGAGTGGGTCACAACTGGTTGCATAGGAGAGGTGGCCAGTGGGGGAGGGGTAGGAGTGGTGCCCAGCCCTTGTGGAGGCAAAGGTGTAGGTGACACTCGATTCTGTCACACCTCCTGGATGAGGACCTGGAGGAGTTGAGTGACATCTGCCATGGTAGTCTCCATTGGAGGTGGGGAGGCTGGTGGAGGGTGCTCCAGCATCTCTCCAATGTTGGTTGGACTCTCATCAATGAGGGAGTGTTCCTCATCTGGTAGAGGGTTTCAGCAGGAAGTATGGGTCATGATCACTATGATGTTGTCCCAGGGAGAGGTTGCATGTAATGTCAGGACTGTAGGGTCTGAGTACCATCCTTACAGCTATGGTTGGCTAGGCAGCTGGGTACAGAGGGGTCGTAGGGGATCAGCAGTAGGAACCATAGGGAATGGTGAAGCACAGGGAACAATGGTCAGGTGTCACAGGACATAGAGTCAAAATCGATTTGAGATCAAGGTTATATGCATCTTATGGTCAATCTCAGACAAAATCAATGTTAAGTGAGTCTTATCATCATTTTTGCATACAGAGCCATTGTTATGCTCATGGGGTCTGAGAACCTTGGGCTCACCAGGTATGGTGATTATGATAGAGGCCACAGGCAGGTAATCAGGCACAGTGGTGTCCAATATGTTGCTGGTGGGCTAGAAGGGTTCTGGTAACACTAAGGTTGTCTGGTATTCCACCTACTAAGTGAGTAGAGTAAAATACAATTGATGAGGTCAGGAAGGAAGGGGCCTGGCCATCTGGCTGGGGCCTAAATACCCTCCAGTCAATTGCCACAGTTGGTCAGTACCCCACCAGGACTGACACAGCCTGCAGCAGTTGCCACAGTTGATCTCAGACCTGGAGCTCTCCCATCTCACACTTGGCTGGGTCCACCAATCTCATCACACTCATCAGGTTTCCACTGCCCTGATCAGGTGCAGACCACCTACACTAGGTCCATGGGGACCATGTCATAACAGCCATCTGATGCTGCAGGACAGCCACAACAGGTGACAACTGCAATGACATCATCCCAAATGGGTTAGGGGTGACCAGTGATGGGGTCTGTGGCATCTGGGGATGTGGCACCAAAGTACTGGGCTGACCAGTAAAGGTTAGGTAAGGATGCAGGGGCCCCTGGGCAGATAGGGGGACCTGCAGGTAGGGAGGCAGATCTCAACACTGGCTCAATGCCATGGTGAGCTGCCCAGAAGGAGAAGAGGAGAGGCACTGGGTGGATACCAGTAACAAGCCTCAAGGACAGCAAGGCAGGCCTTGACACTGGCCTGATGCTGGTGGTGGGTTGCTCTGGAGCAACCATTGCCAGCATGCATATATATATATACTCACTTGTGTGAGTGGAGAGGCAGGGCCTCATCCACTCTATTACCCATTTACTTCTCAGTATGTTTAGTATACTCACTCTCCCTTGTCTCATAGTGTAGCAATCATAGAGCATTGCTACCATTCAGTGTGCCTCTGTTTGAGTTGGAGTACATATAGACAGTAGTCAGAACTCACACTGGCACCACAGGCATTGTCTGTGCAGGTGGAACCCACACTGCAGTCCTGGAACCTCAACCAGTACCATGGATCAATGATGACACTGACCAGTGGCATTGCAAAGTCTCAACCAGCATCCCCAACAATGATGATGCAGTCTAGTGGCATCATATACCTTCACATTAGACAGTAAGCCCACTCCTGTCTTGTGTTGGACACTCTCAGGCTACCATGGATGTGCTGCATTACCACTGAATGGAGTGGCAACAGCAGTCAGCCAACATCAAGTGTACAATGACATTAGCATCAATCTCAAGTGACTTTGACATTAACTGGGCATTAATCTAAAACTCAAATGAAATCGATGTTTAGTTTGTGTTAACATTGATTCCCTGTGTCTGGCATGCAACTGCTGACATCAGGGCCATTGGGGGTCAGGGCACAATACTACTATGTTGCTATAGAGCAAATAAGTAATACATGCAACAGAGGTCAGTCAGGAACCTCTGTCAGTTGTGACAAGTGTTAACTACTGGAGAATGGGAACTGACTGTGGCAGTTGCCTCCATGTGGTCAGCTCCAAGTGGGAGGCCTCTCAGCCAGGAGGCCAACTGCTATGCTGGAGGATCTGGGCTGTGACCCCTGACAGGGGCAAGTTTGTCATGACCACCCCACTGGACTCAGCAGAGTGTCACAGGACATAAACTTGAACTCAAATTGAGATCGACATTAGGTGCATCTTATGGTCAATTTCAGATGAAATCAATGGTAAATGAGCCTTATCATTGATTTTGCCAACAGGGCTGCCCAACAACTAGGGGATGGCCAAGACAAGCGATGACTGCAACTGTATCAACCCAAACAGGTTGGGGGCGATCAGGAATGGCATCAACAGTGTCTGGAAGGGGTCATACCAAGGCACTGGGCCAACCTGTAAAGATTAGGTAGTGCACAGGGGCCCCAAGGAGACAGGGGGACCCTGCAGGACAAAGGCAGGCCTCAACATGGGCTTGACACCATGGAGAGCTGCCCAGGAGGAGAGGCACTGGTTGGGCACCAGAAATGGGCCTCAGGGACAGCAAGGCAGGGCTGACACTGGCCTGAGGCTGGTGACAGATGGCTCAGGAGCAGATGTTGCCACATATATATACTCATTCTCTGTGCAAGTGGAGAGGTGGGTCCTCATCCACTCTATCATTCATTTAATTGTCAGTATGTTTAGTATCTTTACTCTCTTTGTCTCATAGGATAGCAATCTCAGGCATTGCTATCACTCAGTGTGCCTCCATTTGAGTTGGAGTACATATAGGCATCAGTCAGAACCATCACTGGTGCCACAGGCCTCACCTGTGCAGGTGGAACCTACACCATGGTCCTGGAACCTACACCAGTACCATTACCATACAGCAACGCCAACCAGCAGTGCCATAATAGTCCCTAACACCATCTTCAACAACAGCAACACCACTCAGCAGCATCACATACCTACATGGGGGACAGTTAGTCCACTCCTGTCTAGTGTAGGGCACCCTCCAGGCTACCATGAATGTGCTGCATTGCCTCTGAATGGAGTAGCAATGACAGTCAGTTGACATCGAGTGTAAGATGGAGTTAGCATTGACCTCAAGTGAAATCAATGTTTACTGGCCATTAACCTCAAACTCAAGTGAAATCGACATTTGCCTCGAGTTAACCTCGATTTCACATGTCTGGCACATGACTGCTGACATTAGAGTGGATCGTTCAAGCAGTGCCCCACATTCACCATGGCACCTGATGATCAATCTGAGGAGCACCTCAGAGCTGTTGACCTCAGGTCAGTGGTAGCCATGCTCCAACAGATGATGGAGCAACAGTGACAAGAAGCTGAAGCGAACTGAGAATGGCAGTGAGCCATGCTAGGCAACTGGCAGTTGTACCAAGGCAAGGAGCTGACCACACCATCGCCAGTAGGCCACACAAGGTCAGCCTCCCCTTGGTGAGTCAATGATGGCTCAGACCAGGTTTGTTTCAGTGGAGGACCCCCAAACACTGATGCCTAGGTCTACAGTGAAGGCATGGCCTGTGGAGTTCAGCAATGTTGACATTTACACAACTCCCACTGGCCCTAGGCATCATCATGAGCCTCTCAATCCCATCACCATGTTTGAAGGTGAGGGTCAAGAGCCCAAGGTACTCCTGGCAGACATGAAGATTCCATTCCCTAAGCTGGACACCAAGGACATTGAGCTGTTCCTCATCAAGGCCAACAACTGGTTCGCTCAGTACAGTATCACAAGCCATCAATATTGAGTGGTGATTGCATCAGAGCAGTTGGAAGGCTTGGCCAAAGAGTGGTGGGACTCCAAGCTATGAGTTGACCCCAAGCTCCAGGGACAGCTATTCCATGATTGGGACATGTTCTGTGCCCAGTTGAGGGATCAGTTCAGTCAGACAGTTGACTCATTCACTGCCTATGCCAAGCTATCCATTCTATGCCAAGCCAGTGATGAACCAGGCATGGCTACTCGCTATGTAGAGCGATTCTGAGACTTGGTGAACCACACAGGCCTTGATGGGAACCCTAGGCTCATCATGGGCCTCTTCAAGATGGGTCTCACCACCAGGATGCATCAAAAGTTTGAGCACAATCCCCCTTCCACCCTCTGGGAATGGTATCACAGCATGGAGAGCATTGACTGCATTTGGACCTTGGATGCCAACAACACATGTTTCCTTGCAACCCCAGCTTGCCCTGCAAGCACAGCAGTGCCCTCCACAGATAAAGGAAAGGGGAAGGAGGCGCTGCCATCCAATGACAGGACAAGTGGGTGGGGCCAGCACTCTGGAGCTGTGCCCAACACTGCTCCCAGGTGGCCTTTACCACCTCACCTGGCTCAGAAGCTGCTGGTGACCAACATCGGTGGCACCACCTTTGGACTGGACCAATATAGCCTATGTGGCCAGACAGGCCATTGGCAGCGCAACTGTCCCAAGGCCATGCCCAGAGTACCTGGTCCAACAGGAGCACCTCATGGCCCTCCTCCTCCACAGAGTGGCTGCATCTATGCCATCAACAAACAAGCTGAAGATGGTGGAGATGATGAAGAGGTGTCTGAGGAAGGCAACCAGGAAGCCAATGTCGACCTGGCTGCCTATGCTGATGAGGATGAGGAGGATGCTCAATCCCAGGAAGGCAATGCCAACCAGGGAAATGAGCATGGGACAGCACACTGATGGTGTGCATTGCCCTACACCCCTCCTTGTCATCACACTGTACATATCAAGACTGTCATTTCTGTTTCTCTGCAGCATCATGGAAGCCAGTGCTTGAGATCGATGGGACCATTGCAGGTCACCCAGCTCAAATGCTGGCCAACACAGGTGCTGGAGTGTCTATAATTGCTTGTACATTCATTTCCACACATCAAATACCCATAAAACCCATACAAAAGAGAAGCATTCATGGTATTACCAGTCATACCCTTCAAATTGACAGCATTGCCTTGGTCACCACTGGTATAGGAGGTTACCTGGTCAGACCTTTTGAGGTGGAGGTGACAGACATCAACAACTACAATGTCATCCTAGGCTACAAGCTGCTTAGGAAGCTCAGACCTTGGGTGGATTGGCATATGGGCACTCTTGATTTCTGCCCCAGTGCTGAAATCGAAGTTAAGGGGCAGTTACCATTGATTTCATCTGAAATTGATGATAAACACTGCATATCTTCAATTTCAACCAAGATCCAAGATAACACACCCTTAACATCTATTTCAGCCACCAATCTTGTAGCCCATGGGAATGAGTTTGTCTCCACCATACAACTCATACAAGCATCCCTCCATGATGGCCCTATAGGATGCATGCTCCTAGATGTCGACCCAGCCTCTGTACCTGCATATGGCTTTGTTCCTACAGGCAGCAACAAAGGCATTGAGATGGAGGTCAAACCTCAGGAGGAGCTGAAGGCAAAGGAGATACCTGAGGAATACCAGGATCTCCACCAGGTCTTCTGTGAGACTGAAGCCAACAAGTTGCCCCTGAGAACTGACCATGACCCCTTGATCGAGCTACTGCTGGGCACTCAACCACCTCATGGGCCTCTGTACTTACAGGGACCCAAAGAGCTGGAAGAGTTGCACAAGTATCTCAATGAGAACATCATGAAGGGCTTCATCTGTCCATCGAAGAGTCCAGCATGCTCACCTGTGCTCTTTGTGCCAAAGAAGGATGGAGGCCTGCAGCTATGTGTCAACTACCAAGGCCTCAACGAGGTCACAGTAAAGAACCATGCCCTGCTACCTCTCATTGGGGAGCAGCTCTTCCTACTGCAAAAGGCCAAGGTTTACAGCAAGCTGGATCTCAAAGTGGCATATAACTTGGTACACATCACAGATGGTGACAAATGGAAGACAGCTTTCAGTACCCAACTTGGTCTCTACAAGTACCTTGTCATGCCATTCAGGCTGGTGAATGCTCCCTCACACTTTCAGTCACTCATCAATGGTATCTTCTGCAACATCCTCAGCATCTATGTGGTGGTGTACCTGGACGATTTCTTCATCTTCAGCGACCACCTGAAGGAGCATGTTGGCCATGTATGAGAGGTGTTACAGCAGCTGCAAAAGCATCGACTCTTTGCGAAGCTGTTGAAGTGTGAGTTCCACACCATGACCATCAAGTTTCTAGGCTACATTATCACACTGCAAGGAATCAAGATGGATAAAGCGAAGGTATGGACCATTAAGGAATGGCTGGTCCCTGAGTCAATCCATGACATTCAGTGCTTCCTTGGCTTCACCAACTTCTATCATTGGTTCATCTCACATTTTGCATGCATTGCAAGACCCCTCACATCATTGGACAAACCAACTGAGTGGTTTAAGAAGTTCAAACTGCCAGAGGATGCAGAGAAGGCATTCCACAGCCTCATCATGGCATTCATGTCAGCAGGGGTACTCCACCATTTCAATTACCACCTGCCCATGCAAATGGAGATGGATGCCAGTGACTATGCTATAGCTGGAGTCCTCAAGCAGGAGCATGAAGGATGATGGCACCCGATTGCTTTCTACTCTTGCAAGATGAGCTCAGCAGAGTGAAACTACAAGAGACATGACAAGGAACTGCTCACAGTGGTAGCATGCCTGACCCAGTGGGATCATATGTTGGCAGGCTTGCTGACACAGCTGGTCATCCTCATGGATCACAAAGTGCTCAAGTACTTCAAGTCTCAGTGGTGCATCAACAGTCAGCAAGCTTGATGGGCAGTACTACTGGCCGATTTCAACTTTGTCCTACAGTACAGGCCAGGAGACAAAGCAGGTGAACCTGACACCTTGACAAGGCAGAGTGATATGCAACCTGCTGGTGAAGAATGAGAGCATAATGTTTGACAACTGCTGCTGGCCTGACTGTTTGCCAAACCTGACATGAAATTGACAATAAACACCATTAATCATCAAACTCAAATGAGTTCAAGTGAAAACACATGTAATTGTCGAACTCAATCAAGTTTGAGTGTAAGGGACAATAATCATTGAACTTGCAAAGCCCCTCCAGCACTGCCTACTATGGCAGATATCATAACAGGAGGATTTAAGGAGCTCATCAGGACCTTCCAGCCCCTTGACCTCGAGCTGGTAGAGCTGTACAAGCAAGGCCATTTCAAGCTCAAGGACAGCTTGTGGTATAAGAACAGCCATCTGGTTGTGCTGAAGGTCACACTACCTGGTAGACAAGGTAGCAATGACACCAGGAGTGCAACAAAGGTGTGAGACCAGTCCCTCTTGGTCAAACACCTTCGCTACATGGTCATGACACAATGTCACAATGGACTGACCACTGGGCATGCCAGGCATGATGCTACACTGGAGCTGGCACAACAGCACTACTATTGGCCACACATGGCCACATGGGTAGTGGACTATGTAGCTAGCTGCCCAGAGTGTGCATGCTACAAGGCCCTGTGCCATCAGCTGTATGGCCTCCTGCAGCTATTGTCCACACTGGAGTGGCCTTGGGGCTCAATCTCAATGGACTTCATCAAAGGGCTGCTGCCTTCAGAAGGCTATGACTCAATTCTAGTTGTGGTTGATCATCTTACCAAGTTTGCCATCCTGGCACCAATGCATAAGTCAGCAACCTCAGAAGACACTGCCAAGCTCCTAGAGACTATGGTCTTCATACATTTCAGCATACCAGACCACATCATCTCTGACCAAGGACAACAGTTCATATTGGCAACCTGGAAGTGATTCACCACCACACTTGGGATCAACCACTCCCTCAGCATGGCCTATCATCCACAGACCGATGGGCAGACTGAGCAGGTAAACCAAGTTGTTGAGCAGTACCTCCATATGTACTGCAATTATGAACAAGACAACTGGCATACCTTGTTGGCCATGGCCAAGTTTGTGTACAACAACACAGTACACAGCAGCATTGGCATATCACCTTTCTTTGCATGTTACAGCTGGAATCCCAAGTCTCACCCAGAGATCCCAGAACAACTTGGAGTACACAACCCAGGATGGCATGAATGGCTCATGACTGCCAAGGATTGGATCAAGTACCTTCAGGAGGCCATCTGGCAAGCCCAAGCATGGATGGTAGAACAGTACAATCGCAGGTGCAAGGACATGGAGTTCAAAGTCAGTGACCTCATTCACATCAACTGCAAGAACTGGAAGACTTGCCAACCCAGTCCCAAACTCGACACATGCTTTGCAGGCCCTTTCCCTATCATCAAATGCATTGGACAGTGAGCCTACCAACTACAACTCCCTGTGACCTTCAAGGTCCACAATGTCATCCACATCTCCATGCTGGAGAGGCAGCTGATGAGCCAGCTGGCAGGGTGCAATGAGCTACCCATACAACTGCTGCTGCATGACAATGAGCTGGAGTATGAGGTTGAGTGCATCCTAGACTGTTGAATCTATCATGGCCAGCTCCAGTATAAGGTGTTCTGGAAGGGCTATCCCAAGGAGCAGGTGACCTGGGAGCCCACTGAGAACCTCAACTGCCCTGACCTCATCCAGGACTATGAGGTTTCTAATGAAAGGTGGAACGTTGAATGGGCTTCTTATTGAGCAATGATGTGCAATCATTAGTCACACACACCTGCTGGTTGATGTATGACACCAGTCAGTTGACTGTGAGATCAACCATGTACAATGCCTGAGTTGCAATATTGAGCAATGCATCATAAATCCTAAGATATTCAATTGAGAGTCTGAGTTACAATACCACAAGACCAATCAATTGTTTACCAACACCAGCAATTGAATGTGCAGAGGCTGGAAGCGAAGGGGAAAGTTACCACAAATACATGAACCAGTTGGTTGGTATGGCCAAGCAATGGTGAGTATTCAGTATATGTGAGTAAGATGAAGATTTGATAGTATTTCAGTGGCAGGTGTGATTGGTATGTACATTATATATGCATCAAGGGGGAATGGAGACTCAGTGCAACAGTTAGCATAGTCCACATTGTTTGGTCAGTGTATCTACTGTCAAATGTCTATGTTCCTTTGATGAGAAGCAATGTTGCCTGATGCATGTCTCCATCTGACCAATCACATTCCTACCATGCAGTGTGTCACATTGGAGTGTGTGTGTCATAGGAGAAGTTTCATCTTGGTGTTGAACCAAGTGTTCTCATTGGGTGAATCAAGTGATCCTTTGGTTGGTTCTGGACCAATGGGTTGGTCATGTCTATTTGGTATTGGTGGCATTGATTCATTCCTTGCATTGGATGCAAGGGCATGCAAGGAGTTGCATGAGTGGGAAAGTCAGATACCATGCATCTGGTGCATGGACTAAAAAGTGCATATCCTCTGATGGTTGTGAGGATTCAGCAGTTGGTGTGACATCCAACCAAAGGGGTGTGTAAATGGCTGGTTGGTTCAAGGACCAACCGGTTGGTGTGTGCTTCCATGGTGAAGTATCCAAGTATGAGATGAACTGGCAGAGTACTGTGTATTCCAACAGTTTTGAGGGGGGGAGGTGCCCCTGCTCAAGAATAGGGCCAACTCCTCAGTTTCGCAAAATCGATGTTAAAAGCAGGTTACAGTTGAACTCATATGAAAGCGATGTTAAAAGTGATTTACAGTCAATCTCATGTGAAATTGAGGATTATGCAACTTTATCCTCAATCTCAAGAAGGTCAGCTTTGCAGGAGAAGAAGTCACCAGGAAGGGTCCAGTCTCAGTGTCAAAGCTCATAAGACACTCATGAGGCACATACAAGAGGACAAGGAGAACAGTGGTGGATTTCAAAGGGGATGAACACAGTATGAGAAGGGGACTAAGCTACATGTCATTGTAGAAGGGCTTGCTGTCCTCACCCTCAGGCACTGGCAGAGGGGACAATGGCATATCCACAGGTGGTGGAGGACTGCCAGGGCAAGAGCGCAACTCATGGGGCTGGTGCTCACTCACAAGAGTGCTGTTTGCCACCATGTACTGATGCACAGCATGCAGGACACCAGGTAAGTCAGCATCGTCAAGATGCCAGAGCCACACCATGGCCTCCACCCAGCAACGATTGTGGGTAGGCAGATACACACAGTTGTTGTGGTGCACCTTAACCATGCCAACCCCCTCAGGTGTTGAGAGGTGGGCATGCTCAGTGCTGTGCTCATGATGGCCATGCTGCCAGCCCAGGAAATCACCACAGTATACAAATGCTGGGTGGTGAGAAATGGTCCGATTGCAATGGGTGATGCCTGCTGTGTGGCAGTGCACACACAAGGTAGGGATGCAGCATTGTTGACCCAACAGGTCTGCAAACATTGACAGGAAGCAACTATGCTGCAGAATCAAAGCAAGGGGTTAGTGAATGACCCTGAAACGAGCAGTAAGGGGGAAATCGGGGAATACTCACAGGATCTGGAGTGCTTCACAGCATGCACACATCCAGGTGGGCCAGGGAGCTGAACCTTCGGTCAGGTGATGCATGATGATGTTGTGAATATGCTGATCTGCAGCATCACCCCAAGCAATGGTCCAGAGCTCAGGGTAAAGGCCAGCCACATAAAGGATCAGCAGCACTGGAGCCCAGAGTACCTGGGTCCAGGCAGCAATCTTGGCCCAACTCGGAGTGTGGGCCACCAGCAGCGATGGAGAAGGGTGGTGCAGAGGCACCAGGGGAGGAGATGTGTGCCTGCTGAAGGAGGGGGTGTCCCTCCACATCATGCCTGGAGGAGGAGGCAACGGAGTGTAGGCAGGTGTACCAGGTGCCTCAGGGGATGCTGGGGCACCATCCGATCGAGTCAGTTTGGCCTCGTAGTGCTCCTGGTGCTCCTCGCTGGGAGCATGTGCACCCAAGAAAAGAGGTTCGAGAGCAGGAGGGCCATGCGAGGCCAACTCCACCAGGGAAGCAGCCACAGCTTCCTCGACAGGCATGACAGCTGTCTCAGAAGTGGTACATGGCACCACAAGATCTGAGGGCTGCCTGTCAGCAGAGCCCATACCACCACCAGGAGGAGTAGTGCTGATGCCCTCCAGCTGCACCAAGGCAGGGGTGGCAGCACCAATGGCTGAAGAAACCGGAGCTGCAGGAGCAGCAGGAGAAGCAGAGCAGCAGCTTGAACGATGGAGAGCCACATGTCACAGGACATAAAATTGAACTCGAATTGAGATCGACATTAAATGCATCTTATGGTTGATCTCAGATGAAATCGACATTAAGCAGGCCTTATCATCGATTTTGCCTACAGGGCTGTATGATGCTGTGGAATGAACATGACAAGCAATGACTATGATGACACCATCCCAAATGGGTTGGAGGAGACCAGTGATGGAGTCAGTGGTGTCTGGAGGATGCTGCTGATGACCTGGGCTGACCAGTAATGGCCAGGTAAGATGCAGGGGCCCCTGTGTAGATAGGGGGACCTGCAGGAAGGGAAGAAGAGCTCAACACTGGCTTGAGGCCATGGAGCTAGCAAAGAGGTGCTGGATGGAGACCAGTGACAAGTCTCAAGGACAGCAGGGCAGGCCCTGACACTGGCCAGATGCTGGTGATGGGATGCTCTGGAGCAACTGCCACCAGCATACATGCATATATATACACACACATTCCTTGTGCAAGTGGAGAGGCAGGGCCTCATCCACTCTATCATTCATTTACTTGTCAGTATGTTTAGTATCACTACACTCACACTCATTGTCTCATAGAGTAGCAATCTTAGGCATTGCTACTACTCAGTGTGCCTCCATTTGAGTTGGAGTACATATAGACATCAGTCAGAACCACCACTGGTGCCACAGACCTCACCTGTGCAGGTGGAACCTACACCACAGTCCTGGAACCTTCACCAGTACCATTAATATATGGTGATGCTGGATATTGGCATCATACAGCCTCGAGCATCATCCCTGACAATGGCAGTGCAGTCTATCCATGCTGCATACCTACACAAGGACAGTTAGCCCACTCCTGTCAAGTGTAGGACACACACCAGGCTACCATGAACGTGCTGCATTACCTCTGAATGGAGTGGCAACAGCAGTCAGTCGACATTGAGTGTAAGATGCAGTTAACATCGATCTCAAGTGAAATCGACATTTACTGGCTGTTAACCTTGAACACAAACGAAATTGATGTTTACCTCGAGTTAACTTCGATTTCACATGTCTGGCATGTGACCGCTGACAATGCACTTCCTGGCAGTAGGGGAATACATCCACCCTGGCTTTGTGGTTGCTGATCCCAGCTGCACTACATGCAGAACCTGGAACAAGATCTGCACCTTCAGTGCAGGCCTCAGAAAGGATGGCCAAAGCCCATGTGACCTGACCAAAGGCTTGTGTGATCTCTGTGTGATCATGATGAAGACATGCCATGGCCTTGGATACACTGGCAAGTGAAACTGCTGCACCAGAGTGGCCAAGGAGCTTGATGACAAGCTCAACAATATCATAAAGGTGTGCAGCCTGGCCATCTGCACCTGTTTGAGCATGCCACAGCAACCCAACCCAGTGGAGTATATGCGGATGGAGATAATCAAACTCGTGAAGTGAGCACAAGAGCTTGCCAAAGAACTCAAGGGCAACAAAAAGACTGCCAGCACCAATGAGCCTGGCCCCTCCATCTAGGTTCTCACTCATTCAGGTAATGACCACTTTCATTTGATACTTTGTGTGTGCCATCTGTGGTGTGAGTGCTTGATGCAGGGGACTGTTGGAGTACACAGTACTCTGACAGTTCATCTCACACTTGGATGCTTCACCATGGAAGCACACACCAACTGGTTGGTCCTTGAACCAACTGGCCATTTATGCACCCCTTCAGTTGGCTGTCACACCAACTGCTGAATCCTCACAACCATCAAGGGATATCCACTTTAGCCCATGCATCAGATGTGTGGCACCAGACTTTCTCACTTACATGACTCCTTGCATGCCCTTGCATTCAACACAAGGAATGAATTAATGCCACCAATGCCAAATATACATGATCAAACCATTGGTCCAGATCCAACTGAAGGATCACTTAATTCACCCAATGGGAATGCCTGGTTCAACACCAAGATGAAACTTTTCCTGTAACATACACACTCCAATGTGACACACCACATGATGGAAGTATGATTGGTTGGATGGAGACATGCCTCAGGCAACATTGCTTCCCAATGAAGGGACACAAACATTTGACAGTGGATACACTAACCAATTGCACCGAGTCTCCATTCCCCCTTGAAGCATATATAATGTACATACTAATCATACCTGCCACTGAAATATCATCAAATCTTCATCTCACTCACATATACTAAACACTCACCATTGCTTGGCCATACCAACTGACTGGTTTGTGTATTTGCGGTGACTCTCCCTTTCACTTCCAGCCTCTGCACATTCAATTGCTGATGTTGATAAACAACCGATTGGTCTTGTGGTATCATAACTCAGACTCTTGGTTGAATATCTTAGGATTTATGATGCATTGCTCAAGATCGCAACTCAGGCATCATACATGGTTGATCTCACAGTCAACCAACTGGTGTTGTACATCAACCAGCAGGTGTGCATGACTCACGATCGCACACCACTGCTCAATAAGAAGCCCATTTGACAATCCACCTTCCATTAATGGCTACCACTGACTGGAGGTCAACAGCTCTGAGGTGCTCCTCAGACTGATCATTGGGTGCCATGGTGAACATGGGGCACTGCTTGAACGATCCACTCTATCATTCATTTTACTTGTCAGTACATTAGTATCACTACACTCACACTCATTGTCTCATAGGGTAGCAATCTTAGGCATTGCTACTACTCAGTGTGCCTCCATTTGAGTCAGAGTACATATAGACATCAGTCAGAACCACCACTGGCACCACAGGCATCACCTGTGCAGGTGGAACCTACACCACAGTCCTGGAACCTTCACCAGTACCATTACTATATGACAACACCAGCTATCAGCATCATACAAGCCTCAAGCATCATCCCTGACAATGGCAGTGCAGTCTATCCATGCTGCATACCTACACAAGGACAGTTAGCCCACTCCTGTCAAGTGTAGAACACACACCAGGCTACCATGAATGTGCTGCATTACCTCTGAATGGAGTGGCAACAGCAGTCAGTCGACATTGAGTGTAAGATGCAGTTAACATCGATCTCAAGTGAAATCAATGTTTACCTCGAGTTAACCTCAATTTCATGTGTCTGGCATGTGACCGCTGACACAATCCTGTACATATGGCTCACTCAACAATGTGCACACAGTTCAGCTATCAGAAATGAAACAGCTGCCTATCCATCAAAGATGACTCATTATCATTGACTAAGCAATCTATTGATCTTGGCTCTTGAACAAGGGTCCAAGCTGTTGAACATGCTACTCAAAGCTGTTGATCTTGACTCGAAAAAGGTGTATCTTAATTTGATTTTGAGTGGTCCATGCGTTCTACACCTTTTGGCTGACCACATCTCCAAGTCGATCGAAGTGTTGTGTGTTTGCCCCACAGACCACCAAGATTGCCATCCGTCCGCATCCACCAATGGCACCTGTTTACATATCCATACACTCAATGTACCCTACCGCCTCCTAACACACATATAGGCATTCTCGATATCTCGCATCGCTCGCAGCATCGGCTGGTCAATCGACATGGACGCGCGCAGCAAGAGCGAGCTGCCCAGTACTCCGGTGTCGGAACGCACCTCAATGGCTGATGCTACATCTCTTGCTCAGCCGCCTTTGTCGCCGGCAAGAACGCAAAAGCTGCGCCAGGTGTTCGCCAGCTTCCACAGTTCGACTGAACTATACGTGCAAGTTTACTGGAGTAATTTGAGGGTTGCGCTGGATAAGAGAACCCCTCTCGACAGCCGCCGCCTTTTTCTCAATACCTTTCTAGACTCCCCCGTCTTTGAACGTTTGATCAACGCACTCAAAGCCGATATCGATGTGCTTCCTCGCTCCTTTACTGAGCAAGTCTTCGACTATTCTCGTCAGCCACCTGTCACCAAACGCCGAGCGTCTGCGAGCGTGTTGATCGATGATTTAGACCAGGCCGAGCTCGATCTTAGTGACCCGGACGAGTGTCTCGAGGCGGTACTGCGCTACCTGTACAGGGAACGTCCCAATCGCTCGGCACTCAACGTAGCCAAGACCGCGCCTGTTGCCGACTTCACTCACGCTTTCCACGGTCCCGGTCTGGCGATGCTCGAAGACCACATCATCGTGCACAATCAGCTCTTTTCCTCGGACGCTAGCGCCACACCTGCGCTCGTCCATTTGCCCAAACCCGACTCCACCACCCTTGGGCCGTCCAGCTCGCAACCACGCAAGTACTACAGCAAAGTGCTTCCCATCCTCCAGTCCTCCGGGTTCGGAAAGACAAGAATGTGCGTTCAACTCAGCACAATCAGCCCGGGCTTGCTCGTCTGTCTCCGCGAGACCGGCGCCCGCACCGTGCAGCACGAGGAATCCTTTCCGCCTCAGGATGCTTTGGTGTTTTCATACTTTCAGGGATGCAAAACAATCCTCAACGGCGTCGGCTTTCTTCAAACGCCGCAGCAGCATGCGCAGTTCAACAAAGCGCATCTCCGTATCTCCGCATGGCTGGCTGTCTATTGCCGTACCATCGCTTTCTATCTCGAAGACCTCAAGCAAAAAGCTGGCTGCTGCTTTGACAAATCGAGTGGGCGCAAGCAGGGCCGCAAGCATTACCATAAAGAGCAATTGTGCTGGAAGACCGTCGTTTACCATCTCGCGGCGGCCATTCACTCGCCCTCTTCCGGGTTCATCCCTCACTTGCTCTTTAGCAAGCCCGCTTTGTGTCGCGAAAGCCCTCTCAACCAGCTTGCCGAACCCTCAGCCGAACCCTCAGCCGAACCCTCAGCCGAACCCTCAGCCGAACCCTCAGCCGGACCATCAGCCGAACCATCAGCCGGACCATCAGCCGCCCCAGCAACTGGCGAGCCACACGTCCAATCGGCTTCCATGCGAGGCAAAGAATTGGCCGCCAAGCCACCACAGCTGTTTGGCACCGCCAACTTGCGCGAACAACTGCTCAAGCACATTTGCGACTCCGCCGATGACCTTTACACTGCCATGTGCAAGGAATACTCTTCTGATATCTCTGAACCCGAGATGCTCACCAACGCGGTACGGAAGTATCTGCGTTTCGAAATTCAGAAGCTGGAAGGATGTGTTCCCCAACCCTTCCAACAGCCATTCTTCTTTCTCGCATTGGACGAATGCGGTTCCATGGCCACTCTCCTCCCCGTGATACGCCGCGTATGGTTCCACGCCATGCCTAGATCCTGTTGGATCCTTCTCATCGACACCAACTCGGATCTGGCTCCACTCACCGGTGACACGGCTCGCAAAGGCTCTCGCCGTACTGAGTTCGGCAGTACGCATCGGCTCACCCAGCCATTCTCTACCATGCCTCTCGACGTCAACCTCACTGCCGATCAGTGTGAACGCATCTTCGCGGACAAAGACACCTACAAGCTTCGAGAGCTCAACGGATTGCTGCCCAGTCTAGGCAGGCCCTTGTGGAATGACCAACGGTACCACAACAAGGCTGGCGTCATCTATCCGCAGGCGATCATTGAAAAACTCGTTTTTCCTGGAGATTGGCAGTGGGACATTCAGAAGCATGTCCCAGTGCAAAAGATCGACGAACTCAACCAGAATCTATTGGCTCTCGTCTCGCGCCGCATCACACTGGAGCTCAGTAGCCGGTCAGATCCTAGGTCATGGTATGACTTTGTCTCGAGACAGATTGCGCAGCATTTGCGCTTTGTGGGCCGCATATACACCACTTCGGACTCTATCATAAGCAACACACCGAGTGAGCCACCTCTCAGCGCCGCTGTGGCCTGGTTCTTCCGCTGCGAGCCCGGACAGACGCTCGGAAAGTGGGAGATGGTGATCCAGGCAATCGTCAATGCACTTGAGCCCGTTGGCTTCGACATTGGCGCGCAAGGCGAACAAGGCGTCGCGCTGTTGTGCACCATGGCCATTGACCTTGCCACTTCAGGGATGCACTCGAGCGTCTTGAAGGATTCCTGCTCGATAAACGCCCCGGAATCGACCACCTATTTCGCCGTCTATGGCCTTGTGTCAGTTCGCAAATGGTTGTGTGCCCTCATTGGCGACAAAGTGCACGTTGATGTCGAATCATTCCTGCCAGAGAGAAAAGGTGCGAAGCAGAAACAGAAGGCGTCCGTCACCTTGAGCGAAATGCACCAGTGGTGCGATCGCGCTTGGCTCAACTTCAAGCACATTGTACGCTTCGAAGAACAGGTGGATAGCACAGATGTTATGGATTCGGATCAGCTCGTCGAGCTTTGGCTCAGGCACGCCGCGGCTCAAGGCATTTCGAATCAACCGGGGTGGGACCTTCTCATCCCCGTGTACGTATCAAGCAGCACTGAAGCACCAGACGATGGGCGAGAGCCGTTTGACAAGTCCAAGCTGTCGTATATTGCCATCCAGGTCAAGAACCGCATCAAGTCACCCAGCAAGACGGTGCTGGAGTCGCGTATTGGGCCCCGTCTTGCGTCTGGCATGTCGAAGCAATGTCTCGAGTTGTTCATCGACCTGAAAGGGAACGCCCAGCCAGAGGGTTGCTCTTATTCGCAGCGATGCCACCCGGCACCAAAGTCAAACTCAGAACTCGACACAGAGTCGCTGCTGCGTCATCATCTCTGGGTCAGTGGCCTCGACCGGTTTCCAATCCTGGGTCAGCTTGCGAGCCCAGCCAAGGATCTAGTCTGCTTGCTGTTCGGTAGTGCTGACTCAATCGACACGGTCGAATTCGACCAAGCTCGGGCGAGGTATGTACGCAGCAAGAAGACCAATCAGGACGCCTGGGATGAAGCACAAGTGCGCATTAGTGGCGCGCTCGTCAGCGTCAAACCGCCATCGGACAAACTACGAGGCAAGAGAAAGCACCGCTGACCGCTGTCACTGGATCGGCTCGGTATCTTCTGCATTTCCGGCGATCTTGGTAGTCTCGGCCGACTTTGTACTTAGTCATCTTCCGGCTGATAGGCGCAATCGGCTGAGCGCGATCAGACAAAGCTCACTCAGCCTGAACCGCATCACTTGCCTCAGAAATACCATAAGGAGGGGGTTTCAAAAGTTACAGTAAAACCTCTCGAAGTGACACACTGAATTATTTTAATATTTTCGAAAATAATTTTGATGTGTAATACAGAAGAATACAGCAGAACACTTGTAACATACTGAATTGATGCTCTTTTTGGATGCAGAAACTTTCATACCTGCTTACTCATTGTTATAAAGTATTTGCATTAGAGAGATGTGCCCTACAAGTGAGAAAAGCCTTCAGAACCTCACCTGACAGAAGACCTTGGCTGGCCAGTATCTCTTGTGCTGCCTGTAGGGTCTCCAGCTATTCTGTTCTGTGCTTTCCAGGATCCTCTGATGCTTCCAACTCCTCTACTTGTGTTGCAGGTGGGCTGGGAGTTTGGGTTTCCTCTGTCTCCTCTGTATCATCCTCCTCCTTGTCAGGGTCATGACCCCAACCCTCCAGCATAGTGGTCAGCCTCCTGGCTGAGATACCTCCCACCCAGAGCCAACCACACAGAGGCAACTGCTGCAGTCAATTCCTGTCCCTTAGTTATCCTGACCTCTGTGTCCAAGTGGGACACATGTTTGAGTGATGAAAAAGGACTCAGTCTGGTGCGAGTCCAGGTCAGATCTCAGGGCTATTAGCTCTAATAATCACTATTATTATAACCTGGACTTCCAGTAAACTGTATTAATAGCCTTCTTTTTCCGCTCGCTTTATTTGCACATGTGTGCTTTGTGAACCACATCTTTAAGCTTTTGAAACATCTCAGTCCCAACCAATACTTATCCTCACTACCACCACCAGCTTCAAGACTTTCAGGTCATTACCTTCGACTTTGACATCATTAGCGACTTGAAACATGGCTCCAGTGTGTACAGCATGCTTCTTGCAGTCTCCAGGCCTGCAAGACACTCCAGCTCAGCTACCACTCTTGCCAGGGCAGCCTAATGGTGCCATCAGCATGTCCCTCAATGACATCAACCTTGACAATTGCAGTGTTTGCCCCAACAACACCAAGAAGGCATATGCCTCGAGGCAGGATGAATGGTGTGCCTGGTGCGACAGTCACACTGACAAGGAGTATGACTTCATGGGACCAATGAGGTAAGTTTGCTTCTATTGTTGAGCTATGGTACATGCTTGCTGAGGAATATGTTACTGACACTTCTTGATTGCTTTCTGCAGGTACATGGTGACTCAGAACAAGCTCGCATTCTTTCTGCAGTCTTATGTGCTCAAGAAACAATGACAGAGGAAGCGGGCTGAGAGCCTGAAGCAATGTGATGATGATATGGGCATGCCAATCTTGACAGTACCTGCCGATGCAATGGCAGCTTCAACTTCAACCAACATGCAGGACACAGACTCACAAGGCATGAATGTGGACATTGTTGATCCCATTCTTGGCTCTGCTGAGGTGGTTGATGATGTGATGGGCAGTAAAGCTCTCGGCATGTCTTCGATCAGGCTTTATGTTGCTGCAACTGTGGACTTTGGGAGGCTGCAGTGCTTGCAAGGCATGAACAGTCATCCCAATCCACATGAAGGGCCAGTCTCGATGTTGCTGCAGACTCTTTGCCTCTGCCAATCTCAACAGCGACAACTCACATACAAAGACCATGGCAAGGGTACTTTACTTGATGGAATCTCACACTCAGACCAACTGGTCAAGCTTGCCAACGATGGCTTGGAGCACAATTCATTTGAGGGCATATGTGATCATCTGATGATGCTCCTCTCGCACTGCACTCTGTTTCATGGTGATGATGCACATCAGATTGAGCTTGCTGATCTGCACAGTGTGGAGCTCGACAGCAATAGTTTGCACACACGATGCATTGCCCTTGTTGCAACCCTTCGAAACGGAAAGACTAATCAGGGTGACCAGCTTCAGATGGTGGGCATCCTTCAGCACAAGAGTGTTGAGCTGTGTGCTATTGGCGCTCTGGCTCTTCACTTCTTTTGCAAGTTCCACATGGGTGCCACCCCTCACATCGATGATGATGCACAAGGCCACAATCAGTTTCCAAACTTTGCTTCCAATCAGATGTGGTACAACTTGAAGCTTTTCCTGGCACCAGACTCAGCAACAAGAGTAATCACATATGATGCATGAGCAAAGAACTTCGAGAAAGCCTTCCTTTGGCAGGGAATCGATTCCACTCTTGGACCTCAACAAACAACCTCAACAAATGATGCGAATGTTTGTATTGGAAACAGTGATCAGCCGCTGGAGCTACCTTGGTGATACCATTGCCAGGAGAATAAATGTCTGGCGTTAATCAAAGAAATAGATGCAACTAGCTATATTGCAACTAAGACTTCCGATTTTGGGAGGTGTGTAGAGCTGGGTCTGAGGATATTTCAGCCTAGATACTGCCCGATAAATCGGAGATTCAGCAACATAGATGCAGTTGGTGTCGAGGAGCAAGCTCCGATATAGGAACAGCACTGCTGCTATTGAGAAGAGGGTGAAGATAGAGGGACAGACTTTACGATATGAAGAATGAAGGATAATTCAATTGAGTGAATTCATGAGACTACATACAAAGGGGTACAGCATATATATGCTTAGATGCCTATGGGCATCCCTTGCACAGTGGAGTGTTGGACTCCACCAAGGGCATCGTGTATGCCCTTCTTCCATTGACAGTGGCCATACCATTAAAGGTCTATGGCTGCTGTGATTGGCTCTGTCAGATAACTCCATCGAGTTTCTCTGGTGCAGGACTCTCAGCAAAACTATTGGTTTCCTGAGGTTGGAGTGGACTGCTCCAGTATCAGCTGATGCTGTGAGGGAGGCGGCAGTATCCTCCCTGTTTCCTACATGTGCCTTGCTGAAATATGCACCTACAATTTGTTGGAAATTGTACAAGGAAATTGTGCCAGAAAAGAAATGGGAGAAGGCGAGATGGGGAAATGACTGCATGTGTCTCAACCATTTTTGGGAGTTAGATTCCCTATATCAGAGGTTGGTCCTAATGATGGTGGTGAAGGACCGTTATTTCCAACAGTCCCCTTCATTCGCTAGCATCATAACTCCAATGGTTCAGGTCATACACACACAGTCAATATGTACATATGACGATCACAATTTTGATTGTGATGGGGACTGAAACTTGAATCTTTGGAATGGAGCTTGGGTCTTTGGAATGGAATGTCACAGGACATAAAATCGAACTTGAATTGAGATCGACGTTAAACACATCTTACGGTCGATCTCAGATGAAATCGACATTAAGCAGGCCTTATCATCGATTTCACCCACAGGGCCATATGACGCTGTGGAATGAAAATGACAAGCAATGACTATGACTGCACCTCTCCAAAGGGGTTGAGGGTGATCAGCGATGAGGTTGGCAGCACCTGGAGGATGCTGTTGACGACCCTAGGCTAACCAGTAATGGCCGGGTGAGGTGCAGGGGCCCATGCGAAGATAGGGGGAGCCTGCAGGAAGGAAGGAGAGTCTGACACTGGCTCGAGGCCATGGAGCCAGCAAAGAGGTAGTGGCTGGAGGCCAGTGACAAGTCTCAAGGACAGCAGGGCAGGCCCTGACACTGGCCTGATGCTGGTGGCAGGACACTCTGGAGCAACTGCCACCAGCATACACACATGCACATATATACACACTCCCTGTATGAGTGGAGAGGCAGGGCCTCATCCACTCTATCATTCATTAACTTGTCAGTACGTTTAGTATCCCTATACTCACACTCATTGTCTCGTAGAGTAGCAATCTTAGGCATTGCTACTACTCAGTGTGCCTCCATTCGAGTCAGAGAACATATAGACAGCAGTCAGAACCACCACTGGTGCCACAGGCCTCACCTGTGCAGGCGGAACCTACACTGTGGTCCTGGAACCTCCACCAGTACCATTACTATATGATGACACCGACTACCAGCAATGTACAGCCTCGAGCCTCATCACTGACAACGGTGGCACAGTTCATCAGCGCTGCAGACCTACACGAGGACAGTTAGCCCACTCCTGCCAAGTGTAGGACACACACCAGGCTACCATGAACGTGCTGCATTACCTCTGAACGGAGTGGCAATGGCAGTCAGTCGACATCGAGTGTAAGAGGCAGTTAACATCGATCTCAAGTGAAATTGACATTTACTGGCCGTTAACCTCGAATTCAAACGAAATCGACATTTACCTTGAGTTAACATCGATTTCACAGGTCTGGCATGTGACCGCTGACATTAGAGTGGATCATTCAAGCAGTGCCCCATGTTCACTATGGCACCTGATGATCAGGCTGAGGAGCACCTCAGGGCTGTCAACCTTGGGTCGGTGGTAGCCATGCTCCAGCAGATGATGGAGCAACAGTGACAAGAAGCTGAAGCTAACTGAGAATGGCAGCGGGCCATGCTAGGTAACTGGCAGCTGTACCAAGGTGAGGAGCCAACTACACCATTGCCAGTAGGCCATTCGAGGTCAGCACCACCTCTTGGTGAGTCAGCGATGGCTCAGACCAGGTTTGCCCAAGTGGAGGATCCCCAAACACCAATGCCCAGGTCAATGGCAAAGGTGTGGCCTGCGGAGTTCAGCAACGTTGATGTTTATGTGACCCCCACAGGCCCTAGGCACCATCATGAGCCTCTCAAGCCCATCACCATGTTCGAAGGTGAGGGCCAGGAACCTAAGGCACTCCCCGTGGACATGAAGATCCCATTTCCCAAGCTGGATACCAAGGATGTTGAGCTGTTCCTCATCAAGGCCAACAACTGGTTCGCTCAATATGGTATCACAAGCCATCAGCATTGGGTGGCCATTGCTTCAGAACGTTTGGAAGGATCTGCCAAGGAAAGGTGGGATTCCAAGCTTCGGGTCGACCCTAAGCTTCAAGGACAACTGTTCCATGACTGGGACATGTTCTGTGCCCATTTGAGGGATCAGTTTGGTCAGATGGTTGACTCATTCACCACCTACGCTGAGCTCTCCATCCTCCATCAAACCAGCGATGAACCAGGCATGGCCACTTGCTATGTCGAATGTTTCCGGGATCTAGCAAACCATGCAGGCCTCGATGGAAACCCTAAGCTCATCATGGGTCTCTTCAAAACGGGTCTCACTGCCAGGATGCATCAAAAGTTCAAGCACGATCCCCCTTCTGACCTCTGGGAATGGTATCGCAGCATGGAGAGCATTGACCACATTCGAACCTTGGATGCCAACAATGCCCACCTCCTCTCGACCCCAGCTTGTCCTGCTAGCGTGGCAGCGCCCACTACAGACAAAAGGAAAGGGAAGGAGGCACCACCGTTTAGCAACAGGACAAGCGGTTGGGGTCAATGTAGCAGAGCTGTACCTAATACTGTCCCTAGGAGGCCTTTGCCTCCTCACTTGGCTCAGAAGCTGCCAGTAACCAACATCAGCGGCACCACCTTTGGACCAGACCAGTGCAGCCTATGTGGCCAGCCAGGCCATTGGCAGCGCAACTGTCCCAAGGCTGTGCCCAGAGTACCTGGCCCACCAGCTGCACCTTGTGGCCCTGCTCCACAGAGTGGCCAAGTTTACATCATCAACGAGCAAGCTGATGATGCCGAAGATGATGAAGAGGCATCTGAGGAAGGCAACCAGGAAGCTGACATCAACCTGGCTGCCTATGCTGATGAGGATGAGGAGAACACCCAATCCCAGGAAGGTGATGCCAACCAGGGAAATGGGTGTGGGACAATGCACTGATGGCATGCATTGCCCTGAATCCATCCTTGTCATCACACTGTACATAACAAGACTGTCATTTCTGTTTCTCTGCAGCATCGCAGAAGCCAGTACTCGAGATCAATGGGACCATTGCAGGTCACCCAGCTCGAATGCTGGCCAACACAGGCGCTGGAGTGTCTATAATTGCTCATACTTTCGTTTCGGCCCATCAAATACCCACAAAACCTATACATAAAAGAAGCATTCATGGTATTACCAGTCATACCTTACAGATCAACAGTGCTGCCTCGGTCACCATGGGCATAGGAGGTCACCTAGTCAGCCCTTT
Organism: Ustilago lituana; assembly: GCA_928869825.1. Lineage (NCBI taxonomy): Eukaryota > Fungi > Basidiomycota > Ustilaginomycetes > Ustilaginales > Ustilaginaceae > Ustilago > Ustilago lituana. Next base: position 425,831 of record CAKMYA010000017.1, on the reverse strand, counting down.
CGACACAGAGGTGACAGACATCGATGACTACAATGTCATCCTAGGTTATGAGCTACTCAGGAAACTCAGGCCCAGGGTAGATTGGCACACCGGTACTCTCGATTTCTGGCCCAGCCTCGAAATCGAAGTTAAGGGGCAGTTACCATCGATTTCATCTGAAATCGATGATAAATGCCACATATCTTTGATTTCAACCAAGATCCAAGATAACATGTCCTTAACATCAATTTCAGCAACCAATCTTGTAGCTCATGGGAACGAGTTTGTCTCTGCCAAACAGCTCATATGAGCAGCCCTCCATGATGGTCCCATAGGATGCATGCTCCTGGATGTCAATCCTGCCATGGTACCCATGTACGGTTTCATCCCTACAGGCAGTGACAAAGGTATCAAGATGGAGGTTGAACCTCAGGAGGAGCTGAAGGCAAAGGAGATACCTGAGGAATACCAGGATCTCCATCAGGTCTTCTGCGAGACTGAAGCTGACAAGTTGCCTCCGAGGACAGACCATGATCTCTCGATCGAGCTATTGCTGGGCACCCAACCACCTCAAGGGCCTCTGTACTTACAGGGACCCAAAGAGCTGGAAGAGTTGTGCAAATACCTTGATGAGAACATCACGAAGGGCTTCATCTGTCCATCAAAAAGTCCAGCATACTCACCTGTGCTCTTCATACTGAAAAAGGATGGAGGCCTCCGGTTATGCATCAACTACCAAGGCCTCAATGAGGTTACAGTGAAGAATCGTGCCCTGTTACCCCTCATCGAGGAGCAGCTCTTCCTACTATGGAAGGCCAAGGTCTACAGTAAGCTGGATCTCAAGGCAGCATATAACTTGGTACACATCGCAGACAGTGACAAATGGAAGACAGCCTTTGGTACTCAACTTGGGCTCTATGAGTACCTCATCATGCCGTTTGGACTGGCGAACGCTCCCTCACACTTCCAGTCGCTGGTTAACAGTATCTTCCATGATATCCTCAGTATCTACATGGTGGTATACTTAGATGACTTCCTCATCTTCAGCGACCACCTGAAGGAGCATGTTGGCCACATACAAGAGGTGCTGCAGCGACTATGCAAGCACCACCTCTTCGCGAAGCTGTCAAAATGCGAGTTCCACACCATGACTGTCAAGTTCCTAGGTTATGTTATCATGCCGCAAGGAATCAAGATGGATGAAGCAAAGGTATGGACCATTAAGGAATGGCTGGTCCCTGAGTCGATCCACAACATCCAGCACTTCCTTGGCTTCGCCAACTTCTATTGACGATTCATCTTGCACTTCACACACATTGTGAGACCACTCACATCGCTGGTCAAGCCAACCGAGCATTTCAGGAAGTTCAAGCTGCCAGAGGAGGCAGAGAAGGCATTCCACAGTCTCATCACAGCATTCACATCAGCAGGAGTCCTTCGACATTTCGATTATCACCTGCCCATGCGAATGGAGATGGACACCAGCAACTACACCATCGCTGGGGTCCTCAAACAAGAACATGAAAGCCAGTGGCATCCAATTGCCTTCTACTCTCGCAAGATGAGCTCAGCAGAGCGTAACTATGAGATCCATGACAAGGAACTGCTTGCAGTGGTGGCATGTCTAACCCAGTGGTGTCATATGTTGGCAGGCCTGCCAACGCAGTTGGTCATCCTCACGGATCATGAGGTGCTCAAGTACTTCAAGTCTCAATGGTGCATCAACAGTCAGCAAGCTCGATGGGCAGTGCTACTAGCCGATTTCGACTTCGTTCTACAATACAGGCCAGGGGACAAAGCAGATGAGCCTGACACCTTGACAAGGTGAAGCGATATGCAGCCTGCTGGTGAAGAATGAGAGCACAATGTTCGACAGCTGCTGCTGGCCTGACTATTTGCCAAACCTGATGCGAAATCGTTGATAAACACCATTAAATGTCGATCTCAAATGAGTCCGACTGTAAACACGCATAATCATTGAACTCAATTGAGTTCGACCATAAGGGATGATAATTGTCGATCTCACAAAGCACCTCCAGCATTGCCCTCTATGGCAGATATCATAGCAGGAGGATTCAAGGAGCTCGTCAGGACCTTCCAGCCCCTCAACCGTGAACTAGTAGAGCTGTACGATCAAGGCCAATTTGAGCTCAAGGATGGCTTATGGTACAAAGATGGCCGTTTGGTTGTGCTGAAGGTCACACTACCTGGCAAGCAAGGCAGCAACGACACTAGAAGTGCAGCCAAGGTACAAGACCAATCCCTATTGATCGAGCACCTGCACTACATGGTGATGTCACAGTGCCATGACAGACCAACAGCTGGACACGCTGGGCACGATGCTATGCTGGAGTTAGCATGATGGCACTACTACTGGCCACACATGGCTGCATGGATTGCAGACTATGTAGCTAGCTGCCCAGTGTGTGCTCGATACAAGGCCCCACACCATTGGCCATACAGCCTTTTGCAACCGTTGTCCATGCCAGAGCGGCCTTGGGGCTCGATCTCCATGGACTTCATCGAAGGACTGCCACCTTCGGAAGGCTACGATTCGATCCTAGTCATGGTTGACCATCTTACCAAGTTCACCATCCTAGCACCGACACATAAGTTGGCAACCTCAGAGGACACTGCCAAACTCTTAGAGGCCACGGTCTTCATACGTTTCGGCACCCCAGACCACATTGTCTCTGATCGAGGACAGCAGTTCATATCAGCAGCCTGGAAGAGGTTCACTGCTGCCCTCAGCATCAACCACTCCCTCAGCACAGCCTACCATCCACAAACCAATGGACAGACCAAACAGGTAAACCAAGTGGTTGAACAGTACCTCCATATGTACTGCAATTACAAGCAAAACAACTGGCACACCTTGCTGGCAATGGCTGAGTTCGTGTACAACAACACAGTACATAGCAGCATTGGCATATCACCATTCTTTGCATGTTATGGTTGGAATCCCAAGTCTCACCTGGAGACCCCAGAGTGACTTGGAGTACATGATCCAGGATGGCATGAATGGCTCATGACTGCCAGCGACCAGATCGAGTATCTCCAGGAAGCCATTCAGCAAGCACAAGCATGGATGGTCAAGCAATACAATCGCAAGTGCAAGGATGTGGAATTCAAAGTCAGAGATCTCATCCACATCAACCGCAAGAACTGGAAGATTCGACAACCTAGTCCCAAGCTCGACACCTGTTTCGCTGGCCCCTTTCCCATCCTGGAATGCATCAGCTGGTGTGCATACCGCTTACAACTCCCAGTGACCTTCAAAGTGCATGACATTTTCCATGTCTCCATGCTGGAGAAGCAACCAGCAAGCCAATTGGCAGGGCGCAATGAGCTCCCCATCCAACCACCGTTGCATGATGATGAACTGGAGTACAAGGTAGAGCACATCCTCGACTGCTGAATCCATCATGGCCAACTCCAGTACAAGGTGTTCTGGAAGGGCTATCCCAAGGAACAGGCAACCTGGGAGCCTGCCGAGAACCTCAATTGCCCTGACCTCATCTGGGACTATGAGGTTTCGAGGGGGGGAGGCATTCCCGCTCGAGAATAGGGCCATCTCCTCAGTTTCACGAAATCGACGTTAAAAGCAGGTTACAGTTGATCTCAAATGAAATCGACATTAAGAGTGAGTTACAGTCGATCTCACACGAAATTGAGGATTATGCGACTTTATCCTCAATCTCAAAAAGGTCAGACCCACAGGAGGAAAAGTTGCCAGGAAGGCTCCAGTCTCAGTGTCAAAGCTCATCAGACACTCACAAGGCACATACAAGAGGACAAGGGGAACAGTGGTGGATTTCAAAGGAGAGGAACACAGCACAAGAAGAGGACTAGTCTACATGTCTATGTAGAAGGGCTCACCATCCTCGCCCTCAGGTACCGGCAGAGGGGACAACAGCATGTCCATGGGTGGAGGAGGACTGCCAGGGCAGGAGCATGACTCATGGGGCTGGCGCTCACTCATGAGAGTGCTGTTTGCCACCATGTATTGGTGCATGGCTTGCAAGATGCCAGGGAAGTCAGCGTCATTGAGGCACCAGAGCCAAACCATGGCTGTTGCCCAGTGGTGATCATCAGTGGGTGGGTAGACACAGTCATCATGATGCACCTTGCCCATACCAACCCCCTCAGGCATCAAGAGGTGGGCACGCTCGGTGCCATGCTCATGATGCCTGTGCTGCCAGGTGGGGAAGTCACCATGGTAGATGAATGCTGGGTGGTGAGCGATGGACTGTTGGCAGTGCGCTATTCCTGAGGCATGGCAGTGCATGCATGACACAGGCACATGGTGCCACTGACCCAGCGGATCCATGAACAACAAGGGGAAGCAACTGGGCAGCAAAGTCAATGCAGAAGGTCAGTAAATGAGCTCAACAAGTTTGGTGAGGACAACAGAACAGGTGACTTACGGAATCTGAAGCGCTGCACAGCGCTCACAAGTCCAAGTTGGCCAGGGGGCTGAACCCTCAGTCAGATGCTGCATAATGATGTTGTGGATGTGTCGATCCACAGCATCACCCCGAGTGATGGTCCAAAGCTCAGGGTAACAACCAGCTGTGTAAAGGATCAGCAGCACTGGAGCCCAGAGTACCTGGGTCCAGGCAGCGATCTCAGCCCAACTCGGAGTATGGGCCACCGGCAGCGATGGAGAGGGGTGGCACAGAGGCACCAGGGGAGGAGGTGTGTGCCTACCATCAGAGGGAGTGTCCCTCCACATTACACCTGGGGGAGGAGGTGATGGCATGTATGCAGGCATCCCAGGCACCGCAGGTGAGGCAGGAGAGCTGTCTGGGTGAGCCAACTCAGCCTCATATTCCTCCTGGCATTCCTTGCTGGGAGCATGCACACCCAGGAAAAGAGGTGTGAGAGAGGGAGTGGGAGGGCCATATGAGGCCAGCTCCACCAGCAAAGCAGCCATGACTTCCTCAACAGGCATGACAGCTGTCTCAGAAGTGGCACAGGGCACCACAAGATCTGAGGGCTGCCTGTCAGCAGAACCCATATCGACACCAGGAGAAGTAGGGCCAACACCCTCTGACTGCACCGAAGCAGGAGTGGTGTCACCGATGGCTGAGGGAAGCTGAGCTGCAGGAGTGGCAGGGGAAGTGGAGCAGCAGCAATGAAGAGCTGCACGAGGAGCAATGGGAGCTGCTCGATGAGTCGAGCAGCGTAATGGGGGGTTGGAGGTGGGAGCCAACATGGTAAGCAGCAACAGTGTAGCAGTAGATGATGATGAGGAGAAGGAGGAAAGGAAAAGGAAGGAATGCTGCCAACACCACGAATACAGGCCACTCTTTTTCTGCGCAGGTTGCGAAGGAATAGGCTCTGGATGGACTTCATTACTTCGCAGGAGCTCAGCTCTGAAAATGGGGGTAATGTCACAGGACATAAAATCGAACTCGAATTGAGATTGACGTTAAATGCGTCTTACAGTCGATCTCAGATGAAATCGATGTTAAGCAGGCCTTATCATCGATTTCGCCCACAGGGCCATATGATGCTGTGGAACGAAAATGACAAGCAATGACTATGACTGCACCTCTCCAAAGGGGTTGAGGGTGATCAGCGATGAGGTTGGCAGCACCTGGAGGATGCTGTTGATGACCCTAGGCTAACCAGTAATGGCCGGGTGAGGCACAGGGGCCCATGCGAAGATAGGGGGAGCCTGCAGGAAGGAAGGAGAGTCTGACACTGGCTCGAGGCCATGGAGCCAGCAAAGAGGTAGTGGCTGGAGGCCAGTGGCGAGTCTCTAGGACAGAAGGGGCAGGCCCTGACACTGGCCTGATGCTGGCAGCGGGACACTCTGGAGCAACTGCCACCAGCATACACACATGCACATATATACACACTCCCTGTATGAGTGGAGAGGCAGGGCCTCATCCACTCTATCATTCATTAACTTGTCAGTACGTTTAGTATCCCTATACTCACACTCATTGTCTCATAGAGTAGCAATCTTAGGCATTGCTACTACTCAGTGTGCCTCCATTTGAGTCAGAGTACATATAGACATCAGTCAGAACCACCACTGGCGCCACAGGCCTCACCTGTGCAGGCAGAACCTACACCGTGGTCCTGGAACCTCCACCAGTACCATTACTATATGACAACACCAACTACCAGTGACATACAGCCTCGAGCCTCATCACCAATGATGGCAGCACAGTTCATCAGCACTGCAGACCTACATGAGGACAGTTAGCCCACTCCTGCCAAGTGTAGGACACACACCAGGCTACCATGAACATGCCGCATTACCTCTGAACAGAGTGGCAATGGCGGTCAGTCGACATCAAGCATAAGAGGCAGTTAATGTCGATCTCAAGTGAAATCGATGTTTACTGGCCATTAACCTCGAATTCAAACAAAATCGATGTTTACCTCGAGTTAACACCGATTTCACATGTTTGGCACATGACTGCTGACACAGAACTTGAGTCTTTAAAAAGGGGGGGGCAGCTAACAGCTTGCTGTCCTGATGTTGTGGATGGCCATGATGGCTTTGTCCTTCTCAGCACCAGGAATGTGTTCCTTGATGATGTTGTGCAGAGTCCAAAGGTTTGCCTCGATTGCCAATGCATGTTTCTTGCGGGGAGTCATGTGTCTGCCATAGCCATTGGCATTGCATCAACTGTGCTGGGTGGCACAGAGATCGCACATGTACTTGTGAGGCTTCCCATCATTGGTGAAGCCTGTTCTGAGGGTGCAGATGCACCCTTTCTTGATGCAGCGATCACAGGGCTTGTTGGGTTGTATGAACCCTTCTTCGAGTTCATCATCCAGCATGGGAAAGTCATCTAGGACATGGCACTTGTTGTTGGCATCATCAGGTAGGGGGAAGAGGGGCTCGTAGAGCTCCTTGGCAATCAGTTGGGGTGTGTTGTGGATGGTGGAGCTGTGAGTGGGGGTCTCTGGAGATGGGGCCCATGATTGAGGTGAGGTGGATTCTTCCTCACAAATGGATCTGGGGGCATCAGCAGAAGAGCCTGATGCAGACTCCTGGTCATCTGATCCAGGGTTCGATTGGGAGGCAGACTCATCATCGGACATGGGATCATCTGATTGGGCTGATGCAGCAGGGGAGTTGCTACTGGACATAGCATCATCCAATTCTTCCCCATCTAGGCCTGCATCACCTGGTGGCAGAGTGTTCTCAATGAAGTCCTCATCTGAGTCAGAGAAGATGATGTGCTTACCAGCACTGGCCTTGCTACCCATCACGATTAGATTAAGGTCCAGCAGATCAACCGAAGAGTTTGTGGGGGGGGCCTTGCCAGTGTTGAGGTACTTGTGCCAATGCTGTGGCTGTTGCAGTGGCTTGATGAGAGAGGGGCAACCATTGCCAAGATCGAGGTTTGCTGAGATCATGCTAGGTGGGTCAGTATTGCAGAGGGAAGTGAAGAGGTGGGGGGATCCTGCCCAAATGTGGCTGGGTATCCCAAAATCTTGGCTGAGTCAAAAGCTTTGGCATGCATTGGCCAAGGAAGGCTGTGGAATGTTCCTGATCAGGCATGCTTTGTCGATCACTTATTGCTGATTGAGTGATCTGGATCAAATCTGAGAAATCGGGAATTCGGTCCCTTGTTGGTTTAGATGTGTGTACTTTCTCATGCATGAGTTGATTTTCTTGAATGATTTTTTTGAGGGACTTTTGGAATTTTTGGAATTTTTGGAATTTTTGGAATTTTTGGAATTTTTTGGAATTTGATGTGTCGAGTGTGGAGGTACCTGGGAGAGGGAAATAATATCGGAGCGATCCTCCATTGCAGGGGAGCTTGAGAACTTGAAGTGGGACATGTCTTGAGGGCTGTGGGATTCTTGTTTTTGTAATTTTGAGGTTCAGATGAAAAACTTTGAGAAAATGTTGACTGGAAAAGTTGATGAAAATGAGAAATCCAGGGACTAAATTTTGTGGGGAGCATCAGAGGGAGTGTTTGCGATGTTGCTTGAGTCTGTTGAGAAGAAGTTGAGCAGTTCCCAATGCAGGGAGACTTTGCTGCATTCAAGAGGCTTAGTTAAGCTGTCAGCTCATTGTTCCAATGTTGGGACATTCTTGATGATGACAGTCCCCTCCATCTGCTTTTCTCAAATGAAATGGTACTTGATGTCGATATGCTTGTTTCATTGATGGTCCTTGGGGTCCTTGGAAAGGTAAATCGCTGCTTGATTGTCGACATATAGCGGTGTTGGCTTCTCGATTGTGAAGCTGAGTTCAGCTAGGAGATGCCAGCTCCAGACAATTTCCTTGCAGGCCTCCACCATGGCAATATATTCTGCATATGTGGTCAATGTGGCCACCAAGGGTTGTCTTTTGCTGAGCCAACTGTATGGCATTCCCATAATAGTGTTTGCAATACCTGATGTGGATTTTTGAGTGGTAGTGTCCCCCCCAAAATCTGCATTGGAGTATGTCTCTAATCATTGGCCCCAATCTTCTGTCATCAGAAAAACTGTGCCTGCAGTAGCGAAGCATAAACCATAATCGGCTGTCCCCTTGAGATAGCAAAGTAGGTGCTTCGCTGCCATCATCACCTTATCCATAGGTGATGTGAGATATTGACTGAGTCGATTAACTGCAAAAGCAATGTCAGGTCAAGTACAGGTAGCGATGTACAAGATCGATCTGATGATCATATGATATAGGGAGTGGTCATTGGGACCAAGGGGCACACCATCATGGATGTCATGAGCAATGGCAGGTGTGTGGATGACATTGGCATTCTCCAACCCAAATTGGGTGAGAAGGTGCTCGATGTTGCTTTTCTGTGAGAGATGTAGTGAGTGCTTGGAGTGATTGACTTGGATCCCAAGGATGAAGGAGACAGTGTCACTGCCCATCATCTTGAACTTCGACTGCAATGTCTTGATGATCTTGTCCACCATCAGCTTGTGTTTGGTGAAAATGAGAACATCATCCATGTATAGCATGAGGAAAAGTGGTGGCTCATTCTTGTTGCTGATGTAATAAAGTGCTGAATCATAGCTGCTATGCTTGAAGCCAATATCGAGAAGGGTGGCATTGGCCTTTTGATACCATGTTCATCCAGCTTGCTTAAGGCTGTACAAGGATTTGTTCAACTTGCAGACCTGTGTTGGTGATGTAAAATCTGATACTGACATGGTTGCTGGCAATGGTGGTCGCTTCATGAATAAATCGATGTCCAGTTCCCCATTGAGGTATGCTGTGACTATGTTGAGCTGGTAGATCTGCATACCATACTGAAGAGACATTATCATTAACATTCAGAGGGTTGCCATTTTGATGACTGGCACAAATGTTTCTTCATAGTCCAGCCCATGGATTTGTGTATAACCTTGAGCAACCAATCTCACCTTGTATTTGTCAATGATGCCATCGCCCTTGCATTTGATCTTAAAAACCCACCAACAGCCAATGATGTTGGCACCATCGGGAGCATTTGTGACTGACCAGGTGTGATTCTCCTTGTGTGAATTGAGCTCCCTTTGAATTGCTTCCTGCCATTTTGGCCAATCCAGCCATTTCTGAGCTTGTTGAACAGTGTGGGGCTCATCATCAATTGCAGGTGCAACAATTCCATTGTCAGCACAATTTTCATCAATGAAGGAATTGTTGACTGCAATGGTGGTAAATGCCATTTTCCATGTGGGTGGTAAGGGCAGCATTTTGATGCCTTGATCTCGTTCTTCTTGCATGAGATATGGGAAATTGCTGTAAATCTCCTCGATGATGGGGTTGGTGTCCCTGTGCATTCCAATGTTGGCAACATGGGATTCTTCCTGAGTTTTGGTGTCACCTGCACCTTCATGGTGTTGTGCACCTGCAGCCCTAATAGGAATCAGGTGCTGAATCATAGGTTCCTTGACAATATCCATTGGGACTGTGTCCTCGATGTTGTGTGCCATGCTTCCATCAGTGAATGGGAAGCATTCTTCATCAAAGGTGGCATGATGCGTTGAGAGAATGGCCTTCATGTGAGGATCCAACAACTTGAAGGCCTTCGAGCCATCGGTAACCCTGAAGTAAATGATGGGGAGTGCCCGGTCTTGCAGCTTCAAGCGATTCTGCTTGGGGACATGGGCCCATGCTTTACAACTGAAAATGCGCAATTTTGAGATATCAGGGTCTTGATGGAGGAATTGTTTGAATGGAGTCAACATTGCCAATGTTTTGCTTGGAAGGCGATTATTTAGGAATGTCGCATGGAGCAACGTGTCCCCCCATAAGTAATGTGGAGCCCCACATTGGATGAGCAGGCTTTGAGTGATATCGAAAAGTGTGCGATTCATCCTTTCAGCAACACCATTCTGTTCCAGAGTGTAGGGTGCTGATGTCTCATGCTGGATGCTGGCATTGGCAAGGAAAAGCTCGAACTCTTTGCCAATGTACTTGCTGCCATTGTCAGTCCTGAGACATCAGATTCTCTTTCCTGTTTGGTTTTCCATGAAGGTCTTGTATTCCTGGAAATACCCAAAAATGTCACTTTTGCAACTCATCAAGTAGATGGTGACAAAGCAAGTGAAATCATCAATGAACATCATGGCAAATTGATGACCATCAGGTGTGACATCCTTGAATTTTCCAACCACATCAGAGTGAACTAACTGAAGGGGTTCAGTTGTCGATGTTGTGCTTGGAGAAAAGGGTTGGTGGTGTGACTTGCTGACCTGGCAAACATCACATTTGCCAGTGGTGGAGCTAGTCTCCTTTGCAATTTCGGGAATGGCTTCCACAATCTGCTTCATCCTTCTGACACTGGGATGGCCAAGGTGTTGGTGCCATATTCGGTTGGATGTGGTCATGAGCGCTGCAAATTCTCTGCAAGGCTGATTGAGATAAGTGAGCATGTTCTTGGTTGTGCCCTGGAAGATAATCTCGCCATCCTTCTTTGCAACTAAAGATGTGCCATTGATATTGATGTTCATGACTTTGGCAACCAGGTTGAGAGAAATCAGGTTGGCAGCATAGGTAGGCACATAAAACATGTTCTTGAGCACTAATGTGTGTGTCTCTTTGTTGCCTATGTCAGCAACTACCTTAACAGTGCCTCTACTGCCTGCCTGGATGTGCTGCAAACTACCACTCTGAATGGGTGGTGTGGCTTTGTCTGTAAAATCGAAGAATAAGTCTCTGTTGGTGCAGATATGGATGGTCGATGCCAAATCAAGGATCCAGTCATTGGGACCACCATATCTGTTGTCAGCTGAAGAGAAGGTGACTTCGGAATCTGCTATGTCGGTGAAGAGAGCAGTCTCTCTATTATGGTCCTTATGAGGGTTTGGGCACTTGTTTGCATAGTGCCCCTTCTGCTTGCATCGATAGCAGGTAACATCCTCAATATTCCTATTTGGTGTGCTCAAATGCCCTTTGGAATTATTGCCCTGAGATTGGGACTTGTTTTGCTGGGATCAGCCTTGGGATTTCTGATGCTGGTCATTTGTAACAAAGGCAGAGGCTGTCTGGTGAGGTCGCTGACTGAGACCAAAAATGTGAAGACCAAGCTTCATCTCCTCAGTCTTGAGCTGGTCAATGGCACCATCATATTTGACCTTCTCGTTAATTTCGTCCCTGATGATGGTGACAGGTCTGATAGCACCATTGGCATCCACAATCACGAAAGATTGCTCTTCCCTTCAATGTCAGTAATCTTGTTCCAATTGAGTGTGAATATTGTTGTACTCTTTCCTAAGGCCTTTCATGAGGACTGTGAATCGTTTGCTCCATGAGACACTTTTACCACTGAGCTTGAGTTGCTCTGCCATCGTTGTGATTTTGGCAGTGTAAGCTCTGATGGTGAGCTTGTCTTGATGAAGGACATTGAATTGTGCCTCTATTTCCTTGAGGCGATGTTTGAACTTCGTACTGAATGATTTTTCGAGATGTTTCCAGATCTTGTGAGCTGTTGGGTAATGGTCAACCACTGTTGAGATTTTGGTTGACATGCTGGAGAGCAGCATACCTCTAGTGGTGAGGTTATGACGACACCACTCCTGATGCTCTTCAGTTCCTTTCGCAGGTTCTGGTGATGGTTCCATGATCATGTCATAGATATCAAGTCCCTTTTGCATGATGATGTTGATACTTTCAGCTCGCCACTTGAAGAAGTCCATTGAGTTGGTAAGGCATGGAAGCCATTGGACATTGCCATTTCCAATGTCAGCATTCATGGTGTGAAACTGTGGTCGAGACTGAATGGGAGAACTTGGAGATGTAGGGATGTTGGTGCTCGATAAGGATTGAGAACTTTCGATGTTGGTACTACTCGTAGCAATGTTGGAGATAGCTTCATTGTCTGGAATCGAATTTGAAGCTTCTTGAGGATTTTGGTGAGTGTTGTACCTATGGTTTCTTGCTAATCGGCTTATGCTTGGGCTCATAACCTATTGGAAACAGTGATCAGCTGCTGGAGCTACCTTGGTGATACCATTGCCAGGAGAATAAATGTCTGGTGTTAATCAAAGAAATAGATGCAACTAGCTATATTGCAACTAAGACTTCCAATTTTGGGAGGCATGTAGAGCTGGGTCTGAGGATATTTCAGCCTAGATACTGCCCAATAAATCGGAGATTCAGCAATGTAGATGCAGTTGGTGTCGAGGAGCAAGCTCCGATATAGGAACAGCACTGCTGCTATTGAGAAGAGGGTGAAGATAGAGGGACAGACTTTATGATATGAAGAATGAAGGATAATTCGATTGAGTGAATTCATGAGACTACATACAAAGGGGTACAGCATATATATGCTTAGATGCCTATGGGCATCCCTTGTGCAGTGGAGTGTTGGACTCCACCAAGGGCATCATGTATGCCCTTCTTCCATTGACAGTGGCTGTACCATTAAAGGTCTACAGCTGCTGTGATTGGCTCTGTTGGATAACTCCATCAAGTTTCTCTGGTGCAGGACTCTCAGCGAAACTATTGGTTTCCTGAGGTTGGAGTGGACTGCTCCAGTATTGGCTGATGCTGTGAGGGAGGTGGCAGTATCCTCCCTGTTTCCTATGCATGCCTTGCTGAAATATGCACCTACAATTTGTTGGAAATTGTACAAGGAAATCATGCCAGAAAAGAAATGGGAGAAGGTGAGATGGGGAAATGACTGCATGTGTCTTGACCGTTTTTGGGAGTTAGATTCCCTACATTGGAGGTTGGTCCTAATGATGGTGGTGAAGGACCGTTATTTCCAACAGTTTGCTGGGTTCTCGCCTGACAATGGCAACTTCTGGATCACCTGCAACATCTCAGTCTCAGTCTCTGTTTGTTGTTGCTTTCTCCAGGAGTGCTGTGTGTAGGAGGAGGGGCTTGGAAGGATGAGCACAAGCATGCACATGCACATATACAGCAATACAGCTGCCATTAGTGGTACGCTTCACCAGCATGATCTGATCCAGCCCCTTCTCTGAGATGTGGTCTTGCTATGATGGGAGTATCCACAGCATATTGTCTTTCACCATCCGATCTTCAAATCTGATGCATTCAACAACTTTGCCAATGCTATGCTCACCAACATGACCAAGCAGTCCAACCTGATCAAAAAGACTAATCAGCTTGCTTTCCCACACCTCTCCATGCTCATCGCAACTTCGGTTTCTTCGCTTGGCCAAACATTCGATCATGGCTTTGCTGAACTAGGACACATGGTCAGAGGTCTTGCTACCACATTTGAGGAGGAGTCAAGCACCACATGCAGGGTTGTCTTAGCCATGGTGGATGGTCTTGCAGGTATTACTGCCATGACACAGCATGCAGTCCATAGCAGAAGCCAGCAATGCCATGATGACAATGCATCTGAGTGATCACTGGCCATGCTATGCGATCATGTGATGATGCAAGGGAGCATTCGATTGTAGCAGCAGCATCAATGATGACTTTGACTCTGAGCTGCTGCTGTCTGCCTCAATATGATGCTTCCTCACAACAGTCAGCAATACACTATGATAATGATTACATTGATTTCATGTGAATGATTGAGCAATAGTGTGTGTGTGTGCTGTGCTATGTGAGACTTAGATGCAAAGATGTGATGAGCAATATACATTCTCCAAGAGCTTGAGAGCTTGCAGTCATTCTGAGGTAATGGTGAGGTAAACAATGAAACAGGGGACAGAATTGTTATCAGAGGTGGTCATGATAAATCGCTGGTGCTCTGGGTCCAGACACACCTTCCACACAGTCAAATAACAATTAGTTAGCTACCACTTGTTGCAACTGATGGAGGTTCCCTACTGACCTCTGTCACATGTCTTACTTATCTTGCTGTATAGCAACTTAGTAGTATTGTGCCCTGACCCCTGATGGTATCTGACCATCATTCCTAGTGCTACACCCTTCCCTACAGTTCCTACTGCAGATCCCTATGACCCCACCATACCTGGCCACCTTGCCAACTGTAGCCATAAGAATGGTACTCAGACCCTATGGTCCTGACAATCTTGAAGCCTTTGTCCTTGGAGCTTGATCAGATGAGAATTGACCAGGAGACCTCTGACTTGCTGACTGTCAACCCATTCTGCAAGCAATCTGTCTAGCTCTTCTGAGTTGGCAGGATGCTTCCTGCTGCTGGAAGAAGGTGATTGATCTGTTGCTGGGCTTTGGTTGATGATCCTGTGGATAGAGGACCTGCTGGGGGTGTAACTGGGCTTGAATTCCTCCTGAAATGAGTCTGCAAGCTGCTGATGAGTGAAGGCAGGATTGAGCACCTGTGCATGGTAATAGGCCCTTATCTGCTGTTTCTGGGGCTGGGAAAGGTTGTGAGAGGAAGTGGCTGGAGACCTTGGTGCTCTAGTCATGGTTGAACAATAATGATGGTGGTATGAGGGTATGAAACTGCTTGTCATTGTCAAGAGCTCATTGAGATGGTCACAATGATGTATAGAGAGATACCTTTCAAAGCATTATGTAAGCTGTCATATTGTAAAATGTGAAACTTGCACTTTTTTTGTGCCACAATTAATTTTCAATTTTCGAAATTTTTTACCCTTGTTGCATGTGTCACTTCAAGAGGTTTTACTGTATGCAGAAATGTGAATAGGGGGTTTCATTTGTCCAGGGAAATCTGAAAACCTGAGTTTTGGGAAATTTTTGGATTTTCAAAAACTCAAAATCTTATGTAAGCTCTGCCAAATGGTCAAAACTCTGAGTTTTCAAAACCACAGTCACTGTGACCATAGATTGACCATCGAGTTTCTGCATTTTGGATTTTTGCTGGGTTTTCCACTTTAAGTCATGTGCACACTGTGCATGTGCTTGCCTCCACTTGCAAATTGCTCATCTCTTGGCTGATTTGTGCTTTTGGCTGATTCAATTCTTCGGAACATGGAAATGCACATCTTTTGGCTGATTCAGTTCTTCAGAACATGGAAATGAATGCACAAAATTTGAGTTTTGGGAAGGACTGAAAAGTGGGGTGTCAAAACAATGAAAGCCCAGGTTTTCAAAAACCTGCGTTTTCAAAAACTCAAAATTCCATGAAACCCCCTAATTTGTGACAAAAAATCGGACTTTTCCAGCTTCGAATTTAAAAAAGTTGGGGGTATCATGATTGGAAATTGGTGCGTTGGGGGAGGTGCCACCATCCGCATTGGTGCGCACTGGGGGCGAGGTACAGTATGCTCCCAGTTGGGGGGGGGGTCTCTGCCACGACTTGTCTTACCACCATCTGTGATTCATACGTGCATCTCATCTCTAGATTGATACCTGTCAAGTCGCCTGCACGGATCTCTTACGGTGGTTTTGTCTTCAGCGCATTGTCTTGCTCACCCGCACGCAAACAGCGGGTATATGGCAGCAGCATGCCGTCTGTCTTTAGGAACATCCGCAAATCCATTTCGAAAGCGTCTTCGGGCAAGTCGTGCGAGCACACAAGCACCACCACCCCCGCGCCCGCGCCAACCGGATCCTATTCCGATGGGCTCCCGCACAGCGAGGTGTGCACATCGCCGCCTTCTTCGCTAGGGCACGAGTTGGACTCCCCAACCAGCATCGACAGTGTATCTTCGGCAGGATTCAACGGCAGCAATAGCAGGAGGAGGGGGAGGGGGTTTTCGCTGGACTTGGCGAGGCAAGCGGTGGATCAGATGGTTTCGAGATCGGTGATTGTGCTCGAATCGGTCAAAGTTGGCGATCTCACATCGGAAGGGTTTCATGTCAGTTTGCGTGTTCGGATCGGCAAGACGGGTCCGGCAAAGGCGAAAATCACGTTTCCCGACGGGGTCGATTTGTATCTCAGGCCGGACGACACGCGGTGCATTGCGAACATCAGCTTGTCGCCGATCAAGATCAAACACTCGACTAGGACGACAGGGCTTGTTGTCGATGGCCGCGTGCATGCAGCAGCAGCTGATAGTGTCTCTTTGGCAAGTAAGAAGGCGAAGGAGGGTGTGGGTGTGGGTGTGGAGCAAGGGTTGGATGCGCTGTTTCGGATGTTGTTGTCGGTGGAGGGGGGGGTGGTTTTGAAGATAGGCGCGTCGAATGCGGAGGTGAGGGCGTATGGGATGTTGTTCAAGCGTGTTTTGCTTGAGAAGCAGATCAGTATGCAGGGGCTGGGCAAGCTTGGCGGTGTGCTCGCGTTGGGGGGGACGGTGGCGGCGGCGGAGGAGAGGCAGAGCTTGCAGCGCAGCTCGATTCAAGGGTTTCGAATCACGGGTGGAGATGCAAAGTCGGGCATCGAGTTCGAAGCGAAGGTCGAGCTGACCAATCCGGCCGAAATCACCGCACGGCTTGGTGATATCCGATTGCGGCTGCAAACCGATATTGACGAGCTCAGGAGGGAGCAAGGCGATCAGAACGGGGATATCGGAGAGGTCGTCCTGCCTGACCTCACGCTCAAGCCGGGGTCTACGAGCGTGAGTATTCGTGGCAACGTTGTGGTGGAACCAGAAGGTGACCCCTCGCGTCTAGCTGGCATGACGCTTATTCGGTATCTTCTTGAGAACCGGCCGATTTCGGTCAATGTGGTTGGTGGCAAGAGTGCGTCGGAGGTGCGTTGGGTGGCGGGGGTTTTTGAGGGCGTGAGGATTTCGGCGCTTTTGCCTGCGCTGGGGCTTAGCGGTAGATTGCTGGATGGTGCATCGCTGGTTACGGCTGAGGATGGGGGGGTCGAGCCGCAGCCGCAGCCGCGGTTGTATGCTCGTGCGACGCTGCGCAATCAGTTGGGCCCACCGCTGCATATCCATTCGCTTCAAGTCGAGGCTTTTCAAGAAAGCGAGCTGGACGAGAGAGGGTCCGTGGAATCGCAGGCGGATGCGCAGCCGATAAGGCTGGGAGATATCCGCACTCCAGCCGATTGGCCGGCACTGACGCTGGCTTCGGACAGCCCAGTTCATGCAAGTCTGCCATTCAGCCTGTCGGCAGGAGGATCGTCGTACGTGCGCATTCTCCAGAATGAGGCTAGGAGGAAGGGCATCCAGCTCAACGAGAATCTCATTGCAGCGCTGGAGCTCATGCCGACCAGCGAGGGAGCAGCTAAGGTTGCATCTGTAGTCTCGAGCTCGAAGAATGGCGCGAAGCGGGGTTCACAGGAGGCGCTTGACCTGCCGAATCTGGTGGCTAGTGCTCTTTCGTCGTTGAAAGTGTCTGCGCACATTGTCGCCGACGTGTCGGTTGGCGAGTATCGCATTCCTGGGGGGATCAGTTTTGTTCAGCATCAGCTGCCGATTGCTATTACGGTCAAGACGGCGAGAAATATCCTTCCCGCCATTGGTGCCCCCGTCGTCGATGCTCTTATTGAACAGGCTAGGGTCGACGTTTCGAAACTCAAGATCCTCGATATGGACGAGAAGGGGCTTAGTGTGGAAGCCGAGATTGGTCTTGTTAATTTTGGCCCTCTTGATGTGGAAATTCATTTCGACCAAGGGTTGAGCATTATGCGCGGCTCGGCGGTCGGGGTGGAAGATAGCTCGTCGGTCGTGGGGCGGATTGTATTTGCAGAGCCTCTCCGGGGGGTTGCAGGCAGCGAAGAGCTGCTCAAGACACGGTTGCGCATCTTGCCAGCTACTGGGCCTAAAAGCGGTGCCGAATTCGCCACGTTTGTGTCGGAGATCATTCAAAAGGAGAGGCTTGATGTGCAGATCTCGTCCGATGCATGCAGGGTTGTTGCAGGAGGGGCGGACTTCCCAGCGGTGCTGGCTAAGACTGTCGCGCTGCCAGGGCTTGGCGGTCTTAGTGGCTTGTGTCTGGATGGACTTGACATTTTTGACGAGGTTGCGGCGCCAACAGGACCTGGTCGGGGTAGAGCGCTCAGCTCTGCATCCGCTTCGAGCGGCCACTCAAGTCATCTGGGTGTTAAAGAAAAAGCGTTCAAGATCAGGACCCGTGTGCGTATTCCTCACAAAGGTCGAGTCGCGGTGGGGCTGAGCAAGATCGAAGCCGGGGTCGAGTACGAAGGCATCCAGGTGGGCATCGTTTCTGCAGAGGATATCGTGTTTACGCTCGCCGAGGCGGATGTCGAGTTCGAAGCCAGTGGCTATATCTTCATAGGCAGCGAGTCGCGCAAGGAGAACCAGTCGGTTGCTGAGTACAAGCAAACGGCGCTGCAGACGTTCGGAAGGCTCGTCAGCGCGCTGCTAGCAGGCATGCCTGCAGAGCTAAAGATCACAGGCTACCGAGCGTTTGCTATGGGCGAAATGCAACTTCTTTCCCCCCCTCGCAGCCAGGTACCCCCGCACCTTCGCAGCAAATCCTCCTCAACTTCGGATCACAGGACTTCTTCCACCTCTCTCCACAGGAACGGGTCGGTCAAGCTTGCACGCACTGGATCGATCAGCACGTCGGGCAGCACAGCGTTTTCGCAGAAACAGGTGCCTTGGCTCGACCAGGCGTTTCAGAAGGTCGCAATCACGACGGTGGTAAAGCAAGACTGGCAGCTGCGGATTAGGGAGATGAAGATCGAGCGAGTTTGGGCTAGGTTCCATCGCGAACAGCCCATGCCCATGCCCATGCAGGTCGACGTGGACGAGATTTCGTTTTGGGTCGAAGTGCCGGTGGGGGTGCGGTTCGAGGTGCGGTCGGTTGAGGCGGATGTGGAAGTGCATTATGAGGGGTTTGGGTGTGTGGGCACTGGTCGGATCGATAGCAAAGTGCAGGAGTGCACGCTGGGGCAGGAGAGCGGTGGGGATAGCGGTGAGGAGGGGGGAGGGCGATCGTGTCGTCTGGTGCGGCTTGCGGCGGGGTGTTTGAAGCTGGTTACAAGGCCGACTGAGGGGCTTGCGCAGCTCATTGCGCATCTTGCAGACTGCGAGGAGACGGACAAGATCAGCATCCGTGGCAAGGCATGTGCGCGCGTCGACGTTGCGATTGGGGAGATCTTGGTGGATGTAGATTTGGGGCAGTATGCTCATGTGTTGCGGATGGATGGGTTGCGAGGGCTGCGGTCTAGTCCGGTACAGTATACCAATCTGCGGGTGGTGGAGGCGTCGAGCGAGTTTCTCAAGATTGTCTTTTCGCTCTACCTCAACAACCCGTCCAGGACGTTGCAGTTGGCGCTGCCGGACACGGAGCTCACGATGGCGGCTTTTTACAGAGGCTCGTATGTGGGAAGAGCGCATATTCCGAAAGGGTTCAAGTTGGCGTCGGGGCCGGTGGCGGTGCATGATATCGACTTTAGGTATTGTCCGTCGCCAGAGGTGGAAAAGGCAGTGCGCGATATACCGGCGAATTTCCTTTCGGGCCGAACGACGATGCTCGAGATCAGGGGGGATGAAGAGTCGAGCGAGATCGCGCTGCTCATTCCGGCGTTGAAGAACATTCGGTTGTCGTTCGAGCTCAAGCCCATGATTGACCGCACGTTGATCGACAGCATTTCGATCACGCTCGGTGTGACAGCGCTGACGGCGGCTTCAGTGGATGCTGAATTTGTTGTCAACAACCCGCTCGGCGTGCCGTTTGATCTGTGTGCCATGTCGTTCATGGCTACCTACAAAGGCAAACCGTTTGGCAGTTGTACGGTCAATTACGAGCAGGACCATCCGCTGCGTGTGCCTGCGGGGAACGTCAAACAGCCTGGCCAGCAGCGTAGCACCCCCGTCTCGGTCACGCTCGCTCAGCCGCTCGAGGACATGGTGGGTGCTTTTCTCAAAGCTAAAGGTCAGCTCATGCTCGATCTAGAGGTGGCAGCTCGAGTCGAGATTCAAGGGTTTAAGATTCCCAACTTCAACTACCGCCAGCCGCAGCTGCCGCTCACGATTAAAGGGCTGGAGGCCATCTCCAAGTGGATGCAGTTGCTTCCTTGATTCAAGAGCACAGCTTGCGTTTGGCTGCTGCCACCCCCCTGTCTGGCATTTTCTTTGTGCGTCCTAAAGTTAGATACCCTAGCAGCATCTGTCATTGGCTCCCGATTTCACCAAAGAAGGATTCGCAATGAGGACAAGCAAGCATGATGCGAAAACAACTGCGATTGGGGCGGTGATGTGCAAGGGAGTGTGTGGGCATCCCATGGGTGTGCAATGAGGCGATCATCTCTTTTTGCTTGGAGGTGGGGGCAGCAACGGTCCTCCGCCGAACCCACCGCCGAGAGCTGAGGAGCTAGATGATGATGATGATGATGATGATGATGATGATGATGATGTGATTTTTCGTCCGCCACTGCCGGGAAGCTTGATGGCGAACGTCTCGCCTTCTTTCAGGCTAAAGTCCTTCTTGGGTCCCGTAGGGATGTGTGGAGAGGCACCGTCGTTGATTAGTGAGCCTTCTTCGTTGTCTGTGGGGGGGTTGGTTGCTCGGTTTGCGGCTGCTTTTTGGCGTCTGTGCACCACCCCGCATTGGATTGGGAGCAAGTCATGAAAGAAAGAAAGATATTAGCGGGTCACAAGGTAGAATGTTGAAGAGGGAAGGGGGTGTGGAAACACACTTTGTCCAGTCTTGCAATGCTACGTTAAAGTCAAAGCTATCGCTCCTATCTTGGAACTGTCAGGCGGACACCACATCACATCACGACCAGATGCACTTTTTCGCAGTGAGTTATCGCTCCATTCCTCGCCCACTGGATCTTTTCCGTCTTTGCTTGTTGATGGTTTGTACTTACCCCCATACCAATGTACGCTTTCTTCCTCTCCCCATCCGCACCCTCCGATTCGACTCTCAGTACAAAATATCGACTTGAGTCGAGCACTGGTTCGACCGAAGTGCCTGTGATATCGTATGGGCATTCTGCGAAGAGTTCACCCGAGTCGGGGTCTTCCAAGCGGATAGAGCAGGTGGGGGTGTTGCTGTTGGATGATTCCATGATGCGCAGTCTTCCTTTCCAGAGAAAGGCTTGCATGTCGCCCCATTCGCCCGCTTTGTACCCAGCTGTGGAAGTGCGTGGAGGAACACGGTAGACAAAGCATTCGCGTGCTACGAACAGCACCGTCTCGTAACCGGACATGGTGGAAGTAGAGCGAAAGACGAGCGGGCGGGGTAAGTGAGCGTAGAGTTGAGAGAGGGGTGCCCCCCGTTTGCAAACGTTGAGGGGGGAGGGAGGATGGTGTTTGGGAAAGGGAAGATGGGATGGTGTCAAATTTTGACACTTGATTTCATGTGTCAAGTTGGCAAAAAGATGCGGAACGTGCGGCGTGGGTGGTAAGTTAAGGTGTGTTGTTCCTGCTCCACGGGCCACGCCGCCCACTCACACTGCTACTGCCAAGGTGGAGGAGGCCAAGAATTGCATAAGTTACTGCACCCTTCTCCCCCTCCGCCAAAGACCACCTTTGCTCGGTCTCACCACCGTCCTTCATCAAACCTGCTGTTTTCCATAGCTTTCGTCCTGAGCTCAGCCGCCGCTACAGCCCAAATCTCGCAAAAAGACTTCTTTCAAGCATATGGTGTAATCACAAGCAACTATATCTACAATTGGCTCAGCCGTCAACGCCACGACCATTGGGGGGTTCAAAGACGCGAGATGAGCATCTTCACCCCCACCAGACCCGCCGCTACATCGCCCGTGCTACTAGTAACCAGCTGAAGATAAACATTAAGCGCGGCCTGCTTGTTCCTCGCCTCGATCGCGGCCACGATCTGCATCAGGCCCTGGACCGTTTTAGGATCGATGGTTCCGCAGTTGAGGTGGTCGAGCAGCAGGTTGATGCGACGTTCGGTGTCGTCTACCATTCTCTTTTGTGTTGAGGGGGGGGCGGTGGACCTGAATCGCGCGACCTCTCGCTGCAGGGTGTGTTGGATGGGTCGCTGGTTCTCTGGGATGTGGGAGCGATCGCCAGGGGGGTACTTCATTTGGGGAGTGCGAGCACCAGGGGTGGTGCTGCGTGGAGGGGCACCTGCGCCTCCACCTGGTGTGGCCGAGCGGTGGGGTACGCCGGGTGGTGCTTGGCCTGGAGGTCGGAGCGCACTCGCACCAGGCTGCTGCAGCCCGTTCCCGTAAGGAGCACCTGCAGCCGAGGGTGGTCGAGCATACGGGCCTGCAGGAGGAGCAGCAGCCTGACCGGGAGGTCCCTGCTGCTGGGGCTGTCCTGGAGCCGGTGCACCGTATTGCTGCTGACCCGATCGTGCCTGGCTCTGCAAGGGACCTGTCTGCGGTGGGCGCACACCCGGAGGTCCTGCTCGCTGCTGTGCTCCACCAGCACCCTGAGGTGGGCCTTGAGGCGGTGGGCTCATCAAACCCCGCGAAGGTGTTGCACCACGTGGGGGCCCCCCAGGAGCGCTGCCATACGGCGATGGCGACGGAACCGGAGCATTAGGAAAAGGCGACGTAATAGCGGTGGTCGATTTATGCTGCGACATGGCGCTGGAAGTTCTCTTAGGAGCTGCCAGTCCTTCAGGCACGTCGTTCCATCCGGACGCGTCGCGCTTCAGAGGTGGCGGAGGAGGGAGCTGCTGTTGCTGGTATGACGAGCCGCCAAACGAGGGCGGGGGAGGGATCATGGGCTGAGCGGGTTGGTATGCCGACTGGTAGCCTTGAGCATAGCCTCCGTAGGCGTTGGTGTGCGCGGGTTCAGGCTGAATGGCTGCTGGCACTGGAGCGGGCACTGCAGGTGCATATCGCGACTGCGTGGGAGGCTGCGTGGCCACGGGAGCAGGAGCCGCTGCTGCGTATGGGTCATTGTACGTGGGCACAGCGGGCACTGACGGCACTGACGGCACTGACGGCACCGAAGGCACTGATGGGATGGCGGAGGCGGCGCTCTCCTGCCCGTACGGCTCGTAAGGAGCATAACCATTCGAGGCGGGAACAGCAGCATACGAGGTGGCCTCAGCAGTACCAGCAGCCTCGACGCCATTGTTAGCAGGCCCAGCAGCCTCGCGCTTCGGACGCGCGCTCTCAGCCTTAAGCAAACGCTGCTTGAGCGCGGCAGCAGTAAGCGACCCACCAGCACCTTGGTCAACAAGCCCCTGGGGTCGATAGTCAGAAGGCGTCTGATTGGCGAACCGAAGTGCCGACGTGATCAAACCCTGATCGGCAAGAAGCTCAACATACTCATGAATTCGGTCGTAGAGCGGCGCAAGCTTGTACGACCTAGCACCGGTCTCTGCAACAACCGAGTCCTGCGTGGGCTGTTGGAGATCGACATCGACGTAGCCGACGGCGCTCTGAAAGACGGTGATTTTTTCAATAAAGGTCTGAAGAGCCTCGGCGCGGGCCGAGTAGAGAGTGCCCTCATGCGATGCATCGTCCTTCTTGTTGGAACGAAGCGAGAGCTCCTCTTCCTTCATCTCGTCGATCCACATACCAGCGACCTTTTCGAGTTTGCCAGCAGCGAGGTAGCAGAGCACTGCATTCTTGCGATGCTCCTTGGCCTGGGTCGCATCCGAGTTGCGCGCAAGAGTGTACTGGAACTCGAGACGCTGACCCAGCTGTTCGGTGAGGTTGCTGAACTCGTCCTGCTTGGCAAATGTGCAGAGAACCACAAAGATCTCTTGCCACTCGCCGAGGTCTGCATTTTGAACGACGTCGGTAAGGTCATCCGAGACGATGCTCTGGAAGAGGCGAAGGTACGGAAGCTGAGCGGTACGCTTGGCGAAGTAGGCCTTTTGGGCCTTGGCGAGAAGGTCCTCGCCTCCACGAACGGCGAGAAGGAAGGCGTCAGCAAAGCGGTCGCTGTTGATGCAGAGCGACACGGCGCTCTCAAAGTCACCGAGCACGAGGGCGCGCGTGATGAGCTTGTCGGCCTCCGACTCTTCTGAGGGGTAGATCTTGAAAGTAGAGGGGCGGATGCTCTCGCTAGCAACCGAGGAGGGGCCAGGCGAGCCGGCAGTTGCAGCAGCCGACGAGCCGATGGGCACTTGAGACTCGGAGAGGAGGTGGTCAGGCAGGGCGGATCGGATGGCGGGAGTTTGACCAGCGGAGATCTGGCTGAAAAAGTCGGAGCCATCGTTAGCGCCAGCGCCTGCAGCGTCGTCGCCGAAGAGGCTGGGCTCGTTAGGGTCTGTGGCATCGGTCTCCTGGGCTGTCTCGGCAGCAGATTCGAGCGGCTCAGCGACCGTGGGGATATCAGCGGCAACATCCGTCCCTGCAGCGTCTTCGGTAGGCGCAGGCTTGGTCGGCTCTGCTTGGTCGCTGGCCTTCAAGACGGGGGTAGACTCTTCTGCTGCCGCGGTACCGTTGGACTTGAAAGCTGCAATGGACTGAGACACTTTCTGGGCAACATCCTCCTTGGAGAAGCCGAGCAAAGCAACGAGTTCGTCGCGCGAGTCGGCACGGAACAATGTCTGGAGCGCCTTCCAGTTTTCAATTTCATCAGGCCTGGTGGCAGGGTCCTGACTGCGTTCGGCGCAGAACTCGGCGAGGCTTTGACGGTCGAGCGCCTCTTGCAGCTTGGTGGCTCTCTCGACGATGGAAGGTTCGGAAACAATGTGACGCAGATGAACAGTAGGGCTGAAGGGCATGGAAGAAGGGCCGCCGCTGGATACGAGTTGACCACCGAACCCAAAGACGGCCGAGACGGGACGTCGGAGCCACTTGGGAGGCTGCTTGAGCGACAAGCCTTTGGAAACTGCTTCGGGAGCACTGGCCTGGTTGAAGAAGTCGGAACCGTCGGAAAGCTGGGGTGCAGCGGGGGCATCGGTTTCAACACCGTTGGTGCTCTGCAGGGAGTGAACACCGATCTTGCCGTCGAAGCTGGCGGTAGCAAGCATGCCAGGGTTGCGGGGCGACCATTGGATTTCGAAGGACCAGTTGGAGCTGGAAGGAAGCTCGCCAACAATCTCGCAGGTCTGGGGGTTCCAGCAGATGGAGCGGTTATCTTTGCCACAAGAAAGGAGGAGGTCGGCGTCCTGCTTGCACCAAGAGAGGGAGAGGACACCCTTGTCGTGACCAGTCATGATCTTTTCGGGGGCGCGAGAATTGCGCAGATCCCAAAGCATGATGACGGGGCTCGAGTCGTCTTCGCTGGCAGTGACGAGACGAGTGGGTGTGTCTGGGTGCCAGGCGACGGCGCTCATACCGCGTCGACCACCGGCAGCAAGGGCGCCGCCTGCATTAAAGCCAAGGCTGCCACCGGCGGTGCCGGCGCCACCACCATACTGGAGAGCGACGACCTCGCGCCTGCCTTTGAGATCCCAAACGACCGTGTATCCGCTGCTGGAAGAAGTGGCAAGGACGTGGGGTACCTGGCAGTTCCAGGCCAGAGAGGTGATTTCATCGAGCTTTGAGGAGCGCGCACCAGGAGAGTAGGGCTTGGCGGGCGAGTTGAGATCCCAGATAAAGATTTCGCCGTCAATGGCACCGCTGGAGAGCAAGTTGGGCTGGAGAGGGTTAAAATCAAGACCGCGGACGGGACCGGTATGTGTGGTATTTTTGATGACTTGTGCGTCGGACTCGGAGGCGCCGCTGAGGATGTTTTCAGCATCCCAGATGGCTAGCTCGCCATTCTCGAGACCAGCAGCTAGAAGACCTTTGGGGCGGGAAGGGTTAGCATAGCCCCAAGCGAGGCGGTTGAATCGGGCGCTAGTGGAGATGCTACCGAGTGGCTTTGCGTCGGCCAAGGCGGAGACAGCCGAGTCTGGAGAGGAAGCGGCGTAGGAAGGCTGCCAGAGTTCGAGGACGCTTTCATTGCTGAAGGATTCATCCAGGGCGCCTGCGACAGTACCTGTTGCAATGAGGGGAGAGTCGGACTCGAAGGTAGCGGGCGACCACGCAAAGGTGGCTGTGCGGTTGATGTAAGCCTTCATGTTTTCAAGAGGGCTAGGCCGGGATGGCACCGCGTGGATGAAAGCGCAGATGTGTGCGAGCTCAGGCGCTATACCGGTGCGAAAGAGCAATGGAGCGGGCTCAGCCCAGCACAATGTCGCAGAGAGCAAGAGTGGCTGCAGGTATCCTTATGTCAATCTTGACGGAAGACGTAAGCTCGATCGTAATGGCAGGCCAGGCCCGAACCAGTGTGGGTAAGGGTTGGTGAGGACGGAAGAGACAAGGAACGAAGGGTGAAGAACGAAAAGGTGTGCGGACCAACCAAGGATGCGAGGGCGACGAGGATAGAGAGAAGAAGAAGTAGGAGGAGGAGGAGGAGCAGCCGAGACCTTGGACTGGCAACCAAGTGGCTTGGGCGTGCGTCAGTCACACTCTCTCGCTCTCGCTCTCACTCTCACTCTCACTCTCACTTTGAAAAGCACAGAGTGACAGGACGGCGAGGCGATGCGATGCGATGCGATGCGATGCGTTGGAAGGCACCAAAAAGCGGCCAGCTCATCTCGCTCTCGCTCTCGCTCTCGCTCTTCCACATTTCACACAGTAACGTTAGTGTGACTGTAATCAGAATTAAAGCTAGGCCCGCACGCAGCTTTTCAGAATCGTGCGTTGGAAGCTCGATCAATTCAATTCACAATTACGCCGATGCATTGCTGCCAATTGACTCGGATTGAATCTGGAAGAGGGAATACAAATCTCAAGAGCTGCAACTTGGCGTCTTGATCCCCACCGTGTTCATAGCTTCCACATGATATCGGTGGCATAACACTTGATTCAGCGCAAAGTGCTTGAACGGGGCCTTTGTGACATTTTAGGAGTAATCGGAGCAGGAAGCTGAAGTGATGAGGGCAACTAATCCAAGGAAAGGCGAGTGACTGGGAGCCGTTAAGTTACCGCAAATGGTAGAGTGTTGGATCTTCCTGAGCGGACACGGACCATCCAGCCGCCGTCAAATAGCAAAACACTGTTAGCTCTAAATTGGTAACAAGCGCAATTTTTGTGATCGGGACGCGCGTGCACGATGTACGTTTGCCAACTCCACTTTTGTACAAGTAACACCTACAGTACTTTCCCTGCCTCGATTGTAACCGCAACCACTTTGCCTTGCAAGCAAGCACCCCTCGCCATCTCCCCCTCATTCATCCACCACGACGCACGCATCGCAAACAGCTTTAGACAGCAGCATCCCACATTGCGCCCCATCGCACCGCCGTCTACCGAGTCACACATTGTCCGCAAAGCTGAGCTAGCTTGCGGGGCACGTATCGACCATGTCGGCTACCAGTTCCAACTCCCATCCCGCCAAGCCAGAGGCGCCAGCCGAGGAGTCCAAGTCGTCACTTCCATCCCTGGGCGCGCTCGATGAGGACGACGAGTTTGAAGAGTTCGACGAGCAAGGTATGCATACATCTACCCCTCCCTCCCTCCCTTGAGGCATAGGTTAAGTTGCGCAAGTGTACGCTGACTTTTCGCGAACTCGATTTGGTTGCTGCGGTGGGACAGATTGGAGTGATGCAGAGACAGATTTGTCGCATTTGGCCAGTGGTGGATCGAATGCGGTTGGTGCAGGCGTGGGGCTCACTATGGGCGCTTCGTCGGCCAGCACTGGTGACCACCTGTGGCAAGATTCGTGGGACGATGACACTGTGGAAGATGACTTTAGCAAGGCTTTGAGGTAAGCTCGGCTCGAGATTCAGCTGTAAGATATACCGGGTAGTAGGGATAGTTGACCATTTGCTTCGACCTCTCTTTTGCCCTCTCGCGCCTTCTGCAGGGCGGAACTGGACAAGCAGAGCAACGCGCCACAGGCCATGTCAACATAGATCCATCCATCCATCCCTGCTGCAATGACACTACGGGTTCGGGCTTGCATCCGTTCTTGTTCGACAAGGTCTGCACCTCTGTACAGGTATCTTGATCACGCAAGTGACAGCAATCACGCTTCAACATCTCACAGCACGATTTGTTTGAGCTTGGTTCAAGGTATTAGATGAACACGATGGTCTCGGACACGAGCTCTGGACTCGACAGCGCGGCGATACATTCGATCACCTGCACAAACTCTGCACCATCCTTGTCAGCATCGCGTTGGAGGTAATCTCGAAAGACGTTGGATATCTGCACGGCCAAAAGAATCGATGATCAGCTTGGTTGTTGACTTTGACCGATTTCACCCCCACCTTAGGTTGTGTGACCGCCTCTGGACTTACTAAAAGAGGCTTGATGCCTTCGAACTGGTTGTGTGCTTCGAGGATGTTGGTGTCTTGCAGCAATGCAAGCGCGGGCTCGAGCTCGAGCTCGCCGTTGGTGACGCCGTGGAGGCTGTGCTCGAGAGCTTGGAGTATGGCTGTGGCATCGAGCATCCCTGGTGGGGGTCTTGGCTGAGTTGGCACTCGAACGGCACCTTCTTGCGCATCCTCATTCGTGTCGTTTTGATCTCTTTCGGCTTCGGTGTCCAGCTGAGCTTGCTGGTGGCTATCTGACCAGCCGAAGTAGTGTTTGGCGTCGAGTTTCGGAGCGGCATCGACGAAAGTGGTCCAGCTGTTGTCGCTGCAGTCCAGTAGCTGACTGGGGCGATAGTCTGCCTTGTACTTCATCTTTTGGCAGGTGTGGATGTAGAAGCCCATGTAGTAGTAGGCGATGGCCTTCATGGCTTCGAGACGGCCGAGACGTTGGGTGAGAGCGATTTCCTGCAGTGCGCTGAGTTTGCCAAGTTGCCAATCGTCGTACTCGGGGTCGTAAAACACGTAGACGCTGCTGATGCATCGGGGAAGGAGATCGAGCACTCCGACAGCGATGAGCTTGCCTTCTAGGCGGTACTCCTGGTGGAAGCAGCCGTAGGGCAGCTCTTGCGGCAGCCGAACGGCGTCAAAGCTCTTTGCGCGCCATTCGGCTTCTTGAGTCGCGGTCAGAGGTTCGCCGGTGGAGGGCCAAGTCAAGGCAAGGCTTGTGTCGACCAAGAAGCGACAGAAGCCTTTTTCGCTACTGATGTCCTCCTCTGCCTCCCCATGAACCTTGGATTGATACTTGCGAAAAAGCTGGTACTTTTCGTCAGAATAGCTTGCAAGAGCAAGACGCACTTGGAGTTTGCGTGTGATGGGACCTGCTACCTGGTCAACCCACGCTGACGAGGAAGATGAAGCAGAGGCAGCAGAAGCAGCAGCAGCAGCAGCAGCAGCAGCAGCAGCAGTAGAGCTATGGGATGCTGGGACAATCTCGTTCCAGCGAGCTTCTAGGTTCCAGTGCCTCCCTCTGCTCCATTTTCCTTTCCATTTGGCTGGCTTTGGCTTTGTTTGACGCACCTGGAAGAGAAGGTTGGTCAATGCACGCCTGTGAGCTTTGCTTGGCTTGTAATCGTGAACGGCAAGGCGGATGGGGAGTTGGGCGCAACATGTCCTGAGCAGATCGGGCTTATAGAGGTAGTTGCCCGAGCGTCTCCATCCTTGGTCGATGAGGTTCTGATAATGATACGGCGAAAGGCGGTGGGTCCAGATGCCGTACGACTTGCTGCTTTTGCGTGGGCTTCGCTTGCCAGACCCGGGGGCGGAACAGTATCCGCAAGTGGAAGAAGCGTAGCCCGTAGGAGATACGATGGAGAGCTGAACCTTGTTGCGCTGGCCTGCCATGATGGGTTGAGGCTGGGCTACGTGGTGAGGCGGTGGGAAGATGCAAGGTTGCTCATCACCGACCTCTTCTAAGCTGTCAAGCCGAGCTGTACATGTAAGACCACAACACAGTGGAGGTGTACAGTAGACGCATGTGACAGCCAAGAAAAGGTTCGCGCGGACCCTTTTTCGCAAATCGGCCCTTGCTCCAAAATTTGATCTCTTCTTGTCCTCGTCGCTCAAGCCTTCTCGATGCTCCCTTACCATCACACCTTGACTCCACTCCGACCGATCGACTCCCTAGACCATCGCTCATCTCGGAATTTCATCGAGTCCAAGATGGCACCGCACGCCTCGAGCTCGTACATCTCTGCGGCCTTTAACCGCGCCAACCACATTGCCGACTGGGCGAACGCACCTCACAGTGTGATTGCCTATGCTGCCAACAAATCCATCGCCATCTGGGACAAGCCGGGACATCCTTCCTCGCCCGGTGTGACTCAGCTGCTTCCGACTGGCTTTGCCAAGACGATCACATGCCTCAAATTTGCATGCTTTGCGGCGGTTTCGTCATATCCGTGCATTGTGGCTGGGTCAGCTGATGGGTCGATAGGTGTATGGGCACTTCGCGAGGACTGGGTCTGGGCGAAAGTGCATATGATCAAAGGAGCACATCAGGGATCGGTCTCGGCGCTAGGTACGGTTCGGTGCCACGCCAATTCGTTGGCTTCTATCGTTGTCTCTGGTGCTTCTGATGGGGTGCTCAGAGTTTGGATTCTGTCGGATGACCCAGCACAACCACCATCGTTGGTGCAGACGGTCGATTTGAAGGGACGCTTCCCTCTGGATCTATCGCTGCTCCCACTGCCGGCTGCCAGCTCCGAATCGACAACATCGTCTCAACTGCTCATGGCGCTGGCGACCACCACCAACAAGATCGACATTTTCGCCTCTACTCCAACCTCACCCTCCACTTCTGCTCAGCAAGCCAACTTCGAATACAAACTCTCGCTGGATGGGCACGAAGATTGGATTAAATCTTTGGACCTTTGCAACACCCGAGCTGCTGCCGACTCGGAGCAGGATGTGGAGACTATCATGCTTGCCAGTGGATCTCAGGACGGCAGCGTTCGGCTGTGGAAGATTGCTCCCGCTACGCAAGACGATAGACAGGGATCGTCTCGTGCCTGGTCCTCTCCCAGCAGGGATGACGACTTTGAGCAGATGGTTAGCAAGATCGAGTCTGATAGAAGCGCAAAAGCGGGAGAAATCTCGACTCGTGCCCATCCTTTCTCGGTGCAACGCGCAGATGGCGCAGTGCAGAAGTGGGCCATCACGTTTGACGCTCTTCTTGTTGGACACGACAACTGGATCACTGGCGTGCGCTGGCATCCAGCTGTATCATCAGCCAACGGGAAAGATCAGCAGCCTGCAGCATTGCTTTCATCTTCAGCCGATAACAGCCTCATCCTGTGGACGCCGTCTGGACAACCCTCTGATGTGGCCTCAGCATCCCCCTTTGCTGCTTTCGATTCGGCTCTTCTCTCTACGGGAGGCGCACGCAGAGCCCATGGCCCCACGTCTCATCACGTCGCCTCTTCCATTTGGATGCCGACGCAACGATTCGGTGAGGTGGGGGGCGCTAGCAACCTCGGCTTCTTTGGCGCTCTGTGGATGCAGCCTTCTTCTAATGCAGCTGCAGCTGCAGTCGACCCGATTCAGCCTGTTTCCGCCGTCGTGGCCCATGGCTGGGGGGGTTCAGCTCATATTTGGACTCTTTTGAAGAAGGCAGTTGCATCGTCGCATCCCCAATGGCAAGTCGCTGATCCTGTTACGGGTCACTTTGGATCTGCTAGGTCAGTGGCTTGGGAGCCGTGCGGAGAGTTTTTCCTCAGTTGCTCCGACGATCAGACCACTCGTCTGCATGCTCGGCCGCTGCAGAAGCTCGGCCAACCCATTGATATACGCACAGCGAGTTGGCATGAGATCGCACGTCCGCAGTCGCACGGCTACGACCTGCATGCTGTCTCGTGGCTCGATCGACTCAACTTTGTCTCGGCCGCCGATGAGAAGGTGTTGCGTGTCTTTGCTGCCCCCCGCGGCTTTGTCGGCACAGTAGGTAAGACGGGTCTCCATTGTGCCACACTTGGAACCGAGCAAGAATCGCGTACAGCTTCTCGACCCATCGCTGGAAAAAATGCCTTGCTTCATCTTACCATAGACCCTCAAATTGGTCTGCTCCGGTCGGCAAAGAGACATGGTGACCTCATCAAGCAAGCTGTGCAACGGTGCTGCAGTCAACAAACCGACTCGGTCACTGCTGTCGTCTCTTCGGCTTTGCTGCAACGTCCGTTTAAGGGTCTTAGCTTCAAACAGATTGAGCTTTATCTCAAATGGCTGTATGCGCAGGCTTGGAGCGTTGCGGTTCAACGTGGACTCATGCTCGCCGATATCAATGTTTTGCTTGTTCCCGACAACTCGCGAGGAAATATGGCTCGGCGTTTATACCTTCGAGACACCGAGGTGTTGGTCGATGCAGCGTCGACGCAGGATTTGGCGGTGACATGGCAACAGCTGGGCGCTTCCACCAACGTGGTGGACTCCAGCGTCAGCTTTGACGATGACTGCGAGTCGGTGGGTCAGGACGACGGAAGAGGGTTGACTTGCTATCCTGTTGTCGCGCTCGGCGGTACATTTGATCATCTCCATGTGGGGCATAAGATCTTGCTCACTATGGCAGCGCTCATTGCCGACCGCGAAATCATTGTTGGTGTCACTGACGATGCTATGCTTACCAAAAAGTCCAACGCTGCGCTGCTCGAGCCCATCGACGAGCGCATCGCCACTGTCAACGCGTTCGTCAGCCTTATTCGTTTGCCCTTTACGCAGCTGAACCAACGGGTAGTCAAGCTCGCAGATGTTGCCGGACCTGCGGCTGTGGAAGCCGATTTGCAGGCGTTGGTGGTGACCGACGAGACCATCTCGGGCGCAGAGTTCATTGATGGGAAGAGGAAGGAGAACGGACTAGCATCGCTTGAGAAATGGGTTATTGGCGTTGTGGGCAGTGAGGGTCAGACTGAACTCAAGGGCGATGCTAAGGCATTGGCTGAGAGCAAGATCGGCAGTACTGCCATTCGCCAGTGGCTCGTGTCTCAGGGACCGCGTCGTGTCCAGGCTTTGGAGACGGCCAAGAGGCATCGCGTGTCACATCATCTCCGCCTGGCAGCAAGCAGTCAAGAGGACACTTCTGACAACGTTTCGTCGCGTCCCGTAGGAGCCAGTGTTCCCCCACTCGGACTTTCGAACCGAGCGGTTTTCGAAGGGTCTACGATCGAGGAAGCGCCTTCTGCTAGTGGACAGCCCATCGGCTCTGCTAAAGAATCCCTCTCTGCCGTGCTTCGTCAGCCTCCTTCAGAAGAACAGCTCTCTGTCGAAACGCTCTGGCCCGAGCTCGAAAAGCTGTATGGGCATGGATACGAGCTGCTTTGGGTAAGCGCTAACCCGGCCAACCCTGCCGACGGCGGGCGAACGGCAAAGGGGGGACGCTTCGTCGCCTCGTGCTGCAAGGCAACCAGCGAAGACCATGCCGTTGTGCGCATTCACGACCGTCTGCACAACTGGCGAGAATGTGCGGTGCTCGAAGGCCATTCGCTCAGCATTACACGGATTCAGTGGAGCCTGGATTCGCGTTTTGTGCTCACGTGCTCGAGGGACCGAAGCTGGAGATTGTATGAAAAGATGGCGGCGGCATCAGCAGAGGGAGATGGGGTGCGGTTTGTGCCTTTCACGGGAGAGCGTTCGCATGCTCGAATCATCTGGGATTGCGCTTGGTCTACCGACCTTTCTCGGCCTTATGTCTTTGCAACAGCGTCGCGAGACAAGACGATCAAGATCTTTGAGTTGCAGCTGAGCAACCAGGCCAACGAAAAGCCATTTTTGCTCAAACAGACGGTCAAGTTCAACCAAGCGGTCACATCGATAGCTTTTAGCGCCGACCTGGTGCTTGCCATCGGCAAAGAAGATGGCGCGGTCGAGATCCTGCAGCGCAAACAGAAGGATGACAGTGATGCGGGTGAAGAGTGGACGACGACTCTGAAGATGGAAGATATGGCGTCGGAGCAGATCAACCAGTTGGCTTTCCGCCCACCAGTGCTAGAAGATGAGGACGACGCGATCCTTGCATCGGCTTCTGAGGATGGTATCGTTCGCCTGACCAGGATCACTGGATTGTAATGTCAGCAAATATCGACTCTAGCGAGATGTCGCCTCCTCACCCAAAGTATGCCTGTAGCTACAGGACGGCCACCATCTGTGTGGGAGCATATGTGGCGCCAACTTTTGAGCGCTCGATGTGTGCGGAACACAGAGACAAAACTTGAGCGGAATGAGATGATATGAGACCGAGAACCGATGCTAGTGTACAAAGAGAGCAGCGAATCGTAGACGTATAATCGAGGCTTGAGAAGTTTTGCTTTGATCCTGCAAGGTCTAACGACCGTACCTGTTTGGGAAAGTGATTAGGACGAGGTGGGCGCACATATTTGTGAGTATGAGGTTGGGTAAGCTTTTCTCAGTGCAAGGCGCCATGAGCAAGACCTACTTTTGGAGTTCCCACTCTCTGTTATCGAGAGGGCAGACTTGACGGGTCTTGAGCCATCGCGATATGCAGTGGAAGTGGAAGGCGTGCTGCGACACGAAGCAAACGAGACGGGATATGAGCAGGGTGAGTACGGGCCGCAGAGAGATGTAGTGAAGTTCGGCGCTGAAGTCGAGATTGTGTAAGGAAGAGCACATACATTGCATTGACCCCATGCGACGGTGCATTCTTCCGTGGTAGCTGAGCCCTGATTGGCCTGACATTCGATGCCTAAGGATTGGAAGGGCGTGCAGAGATATGGAATAAGGGTGGAGACAAGTTGAGATATCGAGATGCCCTACTTTCAAGGGGACTAAGAGCGAGATAGAAGGCTACTTACAAAGGTCCATGATGTGATTTCTGCAAATGGCACACTGTAGTGCGAAGAAGGTGCAGTCGAAGAAGCAGAAAGCAAGGGAAAGGGTGAGATGAACATGCAAACAGGGTAAAGATGGTTGAGGCATGGTTCAATGACACTACTACGAGTGTGAGCAAGAGCTACGTACGTTGTCGACAACGATATCCCATGACCACAGGCACACCGCATTCCACTGCAGAAGGATGGACGGTAGAAAACAAACACATCATCAGCGTCAATTGTCAGTTCACTAGGTATTTGTTTTTTTTCCCGATCACGCCGAGAACAGGAGAGGAACACACCTTCTTGACCTGGAAGCGGGGCTGCTTTGTTGA
Source organism: Ustilago lituana (assembly GCA_928869825.1). Lineage (NCBI taxonomy): Eukaryota > Fungi > Basidiomycota > Ustilaginomycetes > Ustilaginales > Ustilaginaceae > Ustilago > Ustilago lituana. Next base: position 390,810 of record CAKMYA010000017.1, on the reverse strand, counting down.
TGGAGAGTCGACCTCCATTGGTGCGTTGTCGGCCATGTTTGCGTGCGTGTGGGTGTGGAGATACCGAGATGGATGGTGTTGATAATGATCGAAGCGACCGAGGAGCTTGATGGTAGCGGAAGAGAGAGGCAGCGTGCACAGACTCGAGAATGTGACTGCGCCTTGTCGGAAGTAAGTGTGTGTGTGTGTGTGTGTGTGTGTGTGACTGCTGAGGAGGCAGGTGGAGGAATTCCACCAAATCACACAGATTCGCGCGCACATCGGGTTGAGCCCGATTCGGGCCACCAGGACAGTGTCTGTGCTCGGCCAGGGTCCAATGCTGAGCAAAGAGCAAATTGGGCCAGAGTGTGATTCAAGTGCAAGTGGCTTGACTGGCTTGACTGGCTCCTCCTTCCTCATTGCGACCTCATTGGCTGCGCCCATCGACGTCACCCACCTGCCACCATCCCCATCCCCATCCCCATCCCCATCCCCATCCCCATCATGGGCTGATCGGAAACAAACCTTGCTTCATTAATTCCTCCTCCGTCTCCAACTGCACTCGGCAACTCGCCCGCACAAAGCGTTGTACACGCTACGCTCACATCCAAGACATGTGACCCGCCTCGTCCTTGTTGCGCCTACAACCAGGCTCATACTCTTCATCCTTACCTAAGCAGCCTACCAAGCTTATCATCTCGGCCTCTCTGCTAAGAGCAAAGACGAATCGAGATGACGTCCCCATCCGTCCCACGGCCGTCGCGGCCCACCGAGCACCCATCTCGTCACTCGGTCAGCGGCACTTCTGGCTCCAGACTCAAGGATGCGCATCTGCCTCTTCGATCTCAACCGCCCACCTCAAGCAGAGCAAAGCTCAGACATGCTGCCACAACACCTTCCACACCTGCAGCTGCTGTCCATACTGCCTCCTCGTCCGCCAACTCGCCGCACGTTTGTCGCAATTGCCATCAAATGGATACCCGCTTCTACTGCGATCCATGCCTCGCTTCCCGAATCGAAGCGCATCACAACGAGATGCGCAGGTTGTCACTCGCTCGAGACAAGGCCAAAACTTCTGTCAGTGATCTACTCTTTGACGAGTCGATTAATGGCATTGGTGCACCTCCTTCGGCTTCTTCAGCCCACGCCACGCCGGTACCCACCATCCACGACAATGCATTACCTGATCCATTCGATACCAAGGGTATAGAGCCTTTGTCGTCATCGTCGTCAGATGGTCGTCTCCTCTTACATTCGCTCATCCAGCTGCGAGCACAAAGAGCGGCCATCATCTCGCGTGTACAAAACATTCATCAGTGTATCTCTGAATCACAGCATACGCACCTTGAAGCCAGAGAACTACTCAAGGAGAAACGTGCCTCTATCGCTCTGCGAAAGCAGAACCTCGCCAAAGCTTGGTCCGGGCTCGAAGGCTCTTCCGCTGCGTCCAACTCTGCAGCTCACCGCTCTCGTGTCGCAGCCAAGTCGCGTTGGCTCGCTCAACCCGCCGCTGATCACATCGATCTGCCCCTTGTTTACACCGATGTCTATACCCATTACGAACGTCAGTCTGATGATTCGAACAACACGGCCGCGCACGCTTCCGAGGCGACTGACTACCAGCTAGGTGCCACCCTGACTCGTGTAAGGCTCCAATTCGCATCGCTTCAGGCACAGGCTGCGGCCATCTCTTCTGAGCTTGCCGCAGTCCGAGCTGCGCTTGCACGCCAAGCGTTTGGCCTCTTTTACGTGACTCCGCCCGATAGCGTTGCGTCGAGAACTTTGAGCTCTTCAAGATCTCGCAACACGGACCTGTCCGCCAGCAGCTCGGTCGCGCAACGCATCAGTCGGTTCTCTGAGAGGTACATCCCTGGCTCTTTTGGGCTTGTTCACACCCACGCTCCCTCTTTGGCTTCGAATGTGCGCAGCAGCGCGAATCGCGACGCAGCGTCTGTCCAACGTCAAGGCAGCACTGCGGCTACTACTACATCGATGCCATCCTCCAGCAGTTGGTCCATTGCATCTCTTCCTTTGCCGCTGCCGAGCGAGACGCGGAGATACCCGCGCGAAACTGTCAACGGCGCTGTCACATATGCCGTCAACTTACTGCAGCTACTCACCACGTATCTTGGCATTGCCTTGCCATTCACGATAGAGCAGCACAAGGGCAGGCTTGCTATCCGCCCGGACCCGCTTTGGGATGGTGGTGGAGGCTCAAGTGCAAAGACGCTGTACCTGTCCTCGAGCGCATATACCCATCTTACCGCATCTTACTCGATAGCTGCAGCACGACCGTCCAAGTTCAACAACCTTGCAGAGTCGACTCTTGGCCTGGGCGCTTCCACTCTGTCGACGATCGAATCGTACATTCATCTACCGTCTGGAGCTGGCCTGCCTTGGGGGTTGACGTCGAATGCAGCTCCCGCAACCAAGCCCGCAGCCAGTGCCGCGGATGTCGACGCAGATACACGGAAAGATCACGGATCAGATGAGGATTCGCGCGCATCGTCCGCTGCATCAGGCGGCTCGTCCAGCTCCAAATCCAAGCCAGATCAGGCGGCCAGATCGTTTTTCTCGGCGCTCGTCATGCTCTGCTATGATGTGGCCTATCTGGCTACAAAGCAGGGCATCCAGCTTGACCTCGTCGCGGCCGCAGCTAACCCGCTCCATCTGTTGAGCAAGATCATGCAGCAGCCGGAGCTGGGCAGGCTGGCGCATGCTAACCATATTCGCTCGTCTAGCATCCAGGATCTCAGCTTGCCTTATCTGGATTACGAGCAGCTGGCACAAATTCTTGAGCCGAGCAATGCAGCAGCCGACGGGTACAAACGTGGTGCGTCACGACTGTCGAAACCGGACGCCGGTGGTACGGGCGCATCGCGTCAGGCGAAAGGAAAGTTGGGAAAAGCGCACAAGGTTCTCGAACAGAGCTATGTGGACGTGGGAGAAGCAGCAGCGTCGGTGCTTAACGTTAAGGAGCCGAACGATGCGGTCGCACAGTTGGGGCCGAGTCGAATGTCGGGGATGTCGAACAGCGGTCGGGAGAAGACGTCGACGCCGGAGGTTGTGGGTAGTGCGCAGAAGCAAAGAATCGGCGCACATGCTCCTTCCTCGCTAGACTTTTTGCGTCAACGCGGACGTGATGTTTCGAGAGCTAAAGGCGAGGCTGCGGCGTCAAAGTCGCAGCACAAAGAGGGTCGGCTGGAATCGTCACAGGCAGCAGCGGCAGCAGCTAAAGCGGGCCCCGGCGCGGTCATCTTTAATGGCGTCGAGGTGGGTATAGCCAACGAAGGATGCACAACAAAAGCGAAACTAAGAGGGAGCAGCTATATAAAGAGGAAAGCGTCGGCAGAAGAGGGATGGGATTTGGTCTAAGTGCATTAAGTTAGCGTTAGCTTCCCATAGGTGGCTTTCAGGTGGGATTGTGGCAAAGCAATTAAGCAGAGCTTGCGTTGGGAATGTCAGAGGTTCTCGTTCACAAGTTTAGCGTTGGTTGGCGTGAGGGTTGCTTTAGATATGGAGAAGATAAACGTTAAGAAAGGGGTTATGGTGCGCGTGATTGGGATTGGGCTGTGATACAGATGACGGGTGAAAACATCGTGCAGGTCAAGCCCGGTTGCAAATGCCACAACATTCAATATAACTTAGGCGGGAAAGTGACGGCGGAAGTTGGGTGGGGCCTAGCAGCAATAATAGTCGCAATAATGGCGTGGGATGTTCTTGGAGATGGTTCTCATGCACCGGGTTGGCTGTACAGCGGCTATGGCTGGAACCAGATATGAAATTTTTGCACCATCTGGGAATGCGGAATGTCTGCTGCCCTTTGCACCGCTGTCCAAGTGTTGCCCTCGCTTCCACCCTGCACTTCGGAATAGCCTAGTTCAGTGGTACCGCCTATATCGTGCACTTTGAAGTACACAAGATACAATCGAGGAGGATTGGGGTTTTCCCAGGGTGTGGCGTAGAAGGTGTGCTCGTCTTGCTCGCCCAGATGGAGGTAGCGGGAATGAGGGTGTTGGAAGTGTCCGTGGAAGGAGCGCTGGAAGGGATCGTTCCACAGCTGGTCTGGGCCGAGATCGGGGTGGTCGGGAGGGAGATGGAGGGCTGTTTTGACGGATGAGACTACGCTTTGGAGTGCGTGCTGCTGATTGCGGACCCGGTTTATGTCGTGTTCTAATTCGTAGAAGGCAGAAGGGAGGGGGCCGGCAGCATGGCAGAAAGTGGCGAGCAGGAGGAGGAGGAGGAGAGGCAAGGCGAGGTGGACGTTGAACATGGTAAGCTTTTCGAAGGCTGCCTTTGCTTGCTGATATGGGGGGAGAAGGGGGGGGAGAAGGATTTCGATGATGTTCACGGGAGTAGGGCAGGCTTTCACACTCGAGCAGCTTAACTTAACTTTATACCATTGCGAGTTGAGCCAGCAGCGCTTGCAAGGGTGCAGAACGGTCAGTGGTCTCATTTGAAGTTATAGTAGCATGCTGCACCACCCACAGGCGACTGCGGGAATTGGCTTGGGCCAGCCCAGCAATAACTTAATACTCGCAACCATGGTGGGGGGGATGTTCTCCAAGACGGTTCCCGCTAATGCAGCGGGAGCCCCCAAGCATCAACCGGAAACTTATCCTTCATCGCTTGATGTTCCACATTCGCTGCGCTTTTCAGCCTCTCCCATGCTCTCCCCTCCCTCCCGCCCTTGAGCTGCGCATATCCCAGCGGATAGATCCCCTTCTCCTTGCGCACATGTAGATACAGCACGTTGTATGTATGCTCCTTGTTCCCCGCCGCATCAGTCCAGGCCCACTTCCACGATGTGGCATACACGTGGTGGATCCCATCCTGCCCCAGCGGCATATACTTAGAGTCTTTATCCTGAATGCGGTCATATAAGAGTTTCTCGAGGTGAGGATCCTGCATGCGTCCAACACCTTGCTCGAAGCGGATGCCGAAAACTTGAGGCGGGTAAAGGTCGCGGCGGGGATCAAGATCTAGTTCGGATATGAGGGACAAAGTTGCGCGGTCAAGTGCTTGTTTATTCTGGATGTAGTGGATTTGGGGGTTGAAAGGCGGGGGGGGAAGGCCGAAAGGTGGGGGAGGAAGGCCGAAAGGCCGGGGCGTAGGGTCCATGGCATGGCAGAAAGAGGAGGCGAGCAGGAGGAGGAGGAGAGGCAAGGCGAAGTGAACGTTGAACATGGTAAGGTTTCACAGGCTGCTTCGCTTGCTGATAATGGGGGGGGAGAAGGGTTGAAGGATTTCGATGATGTTTCATGGGAGGGCTACGTTTCACACTCGAGCTACTTAACTTTATACCTTTGCGAGTTGAGCAGGCAGCGCTTGCAAGGCTGCCCAACGGTCAGTGGGTCTCATTTGAAGTTACAATGGGCATGCTGCAACAACCCACCCACCCACAGTCGCCTGCCGAAATTGGCTCAAGCCTAGCCGCAGCACTAGTCGCATCCCGGCAAAGCTTCCCACGCTGGATGTGTCGAGACATGGATTGCGGCTAGACCTGCTCGGCCTTGGAGCTCGAAAAGGCTCCCAGCGCACCGTCGAGGCGGCTGGTCGAGCGACAGACATAAAGCGAGGGAAGCCAGGGGGGGGGGGGGAAGTGACAAACGTCTAGGCTGAGTGAGGGAGAATGGTGGTAGTGAAAGGAAGTAAACATGATGTGGGTTGCCTAAATGAAGAGTGGAAGAGTGGGTGAGGGCGCGCTCAGCTTGCTCAGCTTGCCCAGATGGCCCTCGCCCTCTCGCACGAGCTACAACCACGGGGGAGGGGGATGTTCTCGAAGATGGTTCCCCCCCTCTATCTCAAATGCGGCGGGCGCCACCAAGCATGAACCGGAAACATCTTCGTCATCTGTTGATGTTCCACTTTCGCTGCCTTTTTCAGCGCCTTCCACGCTGCACCCTCCTTCCCCCCCTTGAGCTGCGCATATCCCAGCGGAACGATCCCCTTCGTCTTGTGCACATGGATGTACATCACGTTGTATCTATGCCCCTCCCCCCCTGCACCAGACGTGGCGATCTTCAACGGTGTGGCATACACGCCGTAATCCCCATCCCGCCCCAGCGGTATATATGTAGAGCGGGCATCCTGAATGCGGTCATAGAAGATTTTCTCGATGCCAGGAAGCCAAATGCGTCCATAGAGGGCTTGCTCGGGGAGAGGATACTGAATGTGGCCATAGAAGGCTTTCAGGACGTGAGGATCCTGAATGGAGTCTTGCTTGAGGTAGATGACGTAAACTTGAGGCGTGTCAAAGTCGCGGTCGGGATTGAGACTGAGTTTGGATGTGAGGGCTGAAATTGCGCGTTGAAATGCTTGTTGTTTCTCGTCGTGATAGGCATGGGGGTCGAAAGACGGGGGCGTAGAGCCCGTGGCATGGCAGAAAGAGGAGGCGAGCAGGAGGAGGAGGAGAGGCAAGGCGAGGTGAACGTTGAACATGATAAGGTTTCACAGGCTGCTTCGCTTGCTGATAATGGGGGGGAGAAGGGTTGAAGGAGTTCGATGATGTTTCATGGGAGGAGGGCTACGTTTCACACTCGAGCTACTTAACTTTATACCTTTGCGAGTGAGCAGGCAGCGCTTGCAAGGCTGCCCAACGGTCAGTGGTCTTATTTGAGTTACAGTGGGACGCTGCAACGACCCACCACAGGCATTGGCAATACTGTCGGAAGCGAAGCAACCGAACAGCATTGAATGGTCAACCTGATATGGAGCGCATATACGGTGGGTATGGTGGGTAAGGTGGGTGGAGCTTGGCCATTCTTCCGGTGGATAAAAATCGTGTTGGACGGTGCTGAGGCATGTGAGGATAGTCCATAAGTGGGTTGCCCGGGCTGGAGGGGGAAACAGGCGTAGGAAGATCGTGGTGGGGCTCTAAGTTATTGCTTGCACAATGTCGTAAGAAATGCAGCGTCGGAGCTAAAACGACTACTTTGTGAGGGACATGGTGTTACTGAAGAATGCGAGGCCGACTGAGCAGAGTGAGCTTTGGGGCGTCGCCGCTCAGTCCATCGCGCCTATCGGCCGAAGGATGACCAAGTACCGATCTCCCGATTCGGCAAAGATCGACCGAGATGCAAAGCTGCAGCCGACCCCGACCCTGGGACAACGTCTAGTGAACGGTGTCACAAAGAAGAATGCTAAGCGAAAGGCAAGGGTGAAAGATGATGGAATTGAAGAGGCAAGTGATTCGGATCGGCTGAGTGAGCTTTGTAGCATCGTTGCTCAGCGGGATCATGCTTATCGGCCGTATGATGACTAATTAACATATTGCCGATACCTTCCAAGATCGGAAATGCATGAGATGTCGACCCGATCCAGTGACAACGGTGTGTTCAGGGTCCAAGCTCGAATTGCCGCAACCCGAACCTGGAAATTTCAAGAGGTGGGGCTTTTTGGGCTCAGTCCAACGGCCCCCACCTCGCGGCGTCTTGCTTCCCAACCCACTCCTGACTAGCACTTACCTTTTTCAGCTCAACATCTCGCCGCCAACCAAGTCTGGGGGGGGGGCGACATCAGGGCATCTGTGTGCCATTGCAGCTGATCCACGATGGTCTCTGATTCCGAACTGCGCCGCTGGATTAGCGATAACAGCATCCGGTTCTTTGGACTCTCGCAGTCCTCCATTATCGATTTCATCCATGTCTCGGCCTCGTCAGCATCCACGCCCGCGGATCTCTTCCAGAACCTGGCTTCGCTCGGTCTGCCGTCTACTGCTGAAGCGCGTGCGTGGGCCAACGAGCTTTACAAGCGGGTGCCGAGAGCTGGTCAGAGTGCACCGCGTGCTGAAGGTTCCACGTCCAGCAGCAATGGCGGCAAAGACGATGCGAAGCACAGCAAGAAACGGTATGGTCTTTTGTTGGATGCAGATGGTGGGGTGGAGGAACTTGCGATCAAGCCGCAGAAGAGGAAGAAGAAGGGAGAGATTGTAAAGCTCGACGAGGAAGTGGATGGTGAGAGTTGTGCGAGGAGAGACAATCATGGAGACTCTCGATCTGCTAGACGGGAAAACGTACGCCAAGATGGATCTGCGTCGGATGATGAGTCGCGTGAACGTGCGCGTCTGAAAGATCTCGCCGAACGAGACGAATTCGCTAGGCGCATGCGTGACAAAGATAAGAGCAGCACGCGCAACGTTGTCGAAGACCGCACATCTGCGAGGCTCAACCCGGAAGCAGCAGCGCGCCGTCTCCTTGCCGAAGACGACGACGCGCGCGCTGCCGCCATGCCGAATCTGCGTGACCGGTCCAGGCAAGAATATTTGGCCAAACGTGCACAGCAGCGAATCGAGCTCCTGCGACTCGAGATTCAGGATGAAGAACGATTCTTTCGCGGTCTCAAGATGACTAAACGCGAGCAACGCGACCTGGAGTACAAGAAGGAGGTGCTACGCTTGGCAGAGGAAAGAGCAAGTATCGACGATGGGGGGGCTGGTTATGCGATGCCGGAAGACTATGTTACGGAGAAGGGGAGGCTGGATATGGCGAAGAAGGAGCAGGTTTTGTATCAGAGGTATAATGATGCACGTACGGAACGGCTCGCAAAGCAGTCGCATGTCAGCGAGGTAGAGCAGTTCGAGAAGGAGCAGATCGAGCGCTCGCGCTTTGTTCCGGAGCTGGTTAACGAGGCGGAGAAGGAGCTCGTAGAACAGTACGACTATGTGTTTGACGAAAGCCAGACGATTCAGTTTGTGGTCGAGTCGCAGATGGCAGGCACCACCACCACCACGAGCGCCAAAGACAAGCTGCTGCAGCAACAGATCGAAGAAGCCGAGACCAAGGCTGCAAAGATCCAGGCGACGCGCGAATCGCTGCCCGTCTACGCTCTACGTCAAGAGTTACTCGATGCTATTGCAGAGTATCAAGTGCTCATCGTCGTTGGCGAGACGGGTTCAGGCAAGACGACTCAGCTACCGCAGTTCCTGCACGAAGCGGGGTACACGAAGGACGGGAAAAAGGTCGGATGCACACAGCCACGTCGAGTCGCCGCTATGAGTGTCGCAGCGCGCGTTGCGGAGGAAATGGGCGTGCGGCTCGGTCGAGAATGTGGCTACAGCATCCGGTTCGAGGACTGTACGTCGGACGATACGGTGATCAAGTACATGACTGATGGTATGCTGCTGCGCGAGTTCCTGACAGAGCCGGATTTGGGCTCGTACTCGGCGCTGATTATTGACGAGGCGCACGAGCGCACGCTCAGCACGGATGTGCTGTTCGGGCTGGTTAAGGACATTGCGAGGTTCCGACCCGATCTTAAGCTCTTGATCTCGAGTGCGACGCTCGATGCGGAGAAGTTCAGCGAGTTTTTCGACGATGCTCCGATCTTCAACGTTCCAGGACGCAGATACCCCGTCGATATTCACTACACGCCTCAACCGGAGGCGAACTACCTGCACGCAGCCATCACCACCGTGTTCCAGATCCACACGACTCAGCCTCGAGGCGATATTCTCGTGTTTCTCACGGGTCAGGACGAGATCGAGGCGGCGATGGAGAATTTGCAGGAAACGAGCCGTGTACTGGGTAACAAGATTGCCGAGCTCATTGTGTGCCCCATCTATGCTAACCTTCCGAGCGAGATGCAGGCGAGGATCTTTGAGCCGACTCCGGAAGGCGCGCGCAAGGTGGTGTTGGCGACCAATATCGCCGAGACCTCGATCACGATTGATGGTGTGGTGTTTGTTATTGATCCGGGTTTTGTGAAGCAGAACTCGTACAATCCGCGCACGGGTATGTCGTCGCTTACGGTCGTGCCGTGCTCGAGGGCTTCGGCTAACCAGCGAGCAGGACGTGCAGGTCGCGTTGGGCCAGGAAAGTGCTTCAGGCTGTTTACGAAGTGGGCGTTCAAAAACGAGATGGACGAGAACACCACACCGGAGATTCAGCGAACCAACCTTGCCAATGTGGTGCTGCTGTTGAAGTCGCTTGGCATTAATGATTTGCTTAACTTTGACTTTCTCGATCCGCCGCCGGCGGATACGCTCATCCGGTCGTTGGATCTGCTCTACGCGTTGGGTGCGCTCAACGACAAGGGGGAGCTGACGAAACTAGGTCGGAGAATGGCCGAATTTCCGGTGGATCCGCAGCTGTCGAAGGCGATTTTGGCGTCAGAGAGGTACAAGTGCACGGAAGAGGTGCTGTCGATTGTTTCGATGCTGTCCGAGTCGTCGGCGTTGTTTTTGAGGCCGAGGGATAGGAAGATGCATGCGGACAGGGCGAGGGCAGCGTTTGTAAGCACGGGGGGGGACCATTTTACGCTGCTCAATGTGTGGGAGCAGTGGGTGCAGAGCAACTACGACTATCAGTTTTGCATCGACAACTTTGTCCAGCCCAAGGTGCTCGCGAGAGTGCGCGACGTGCGGGATCAGCTCGCACAGCTGTGCGAGCGCGTCGAATTGTCGCCGGAATCCAACGCCGATCCTGCCGATATCTCGGGCATCCAACGCTCGATCCTAGCGGGGTACTTTATGAACACGGCGCGCATCCAGAAGGGTGGAGAGGCGTATCGTGCAATCAAGCAGAACGCCACGGTCTATGTCCATCCATCGAGCTGTTTGTATAAGCACATCTCCCAGCCGAGCTTTTTGTGCTACTTTGAGCTCGTAGAGACGAGCAAGAACTTTATGCGCCAGGTGATGCAGATCAGGCCAGAGTGGCTGTTGGAGGTGGCAAGGCATTATTTTACAAAGGAGGACGTGCAGGAGGATGGGGGGAAGAGGGCGTATAAGGGTCATATGGCGAGTAGGGCTGCTTTGGCACCCGGGGGGAGGGGGTAGCGCTCAGAGAGAGTTGGATGTGTATGTTATGCGTAGCAGTCGATGTGTTACTGATCATTGGTTTTGGGATGCACACGCGTTTGTCGGTCGTATGTGTGGTGAAAGGTGTATCATTGCATTAATGATAAGAGGTACTAACTCGGAGCGGGATTAACTCGGAGCGGGATTTGCAGAGGAAGGGCCGCAGATCGACCATGTTTTGTTGTGCCGGCACAACGACGTGGCTTGGACATGTCGAGCTCGTCCCATCTTGCGCCTCAGTGCGCTCGGCCAGCCAGCTGAGTAACTCAGGCGGGGAGCACCCGGTGAACGCCCTTGTGATCTTCGCACGCCTTCTTGATCATATCGTGTGCCTCAGCCGGGGTGGCCAACTGGCCTTTTTCGCATTTGATAGTTTTGGCATCCCTAGCGTTGCAGGACAGCTTGCCGCTAGCGACAAGCGCCGAGGTGACCTGTTCGACTGTCGCGCGCGACTGCGAGCCGAGGTCGCAGTGAGATTTGGCGCTGTCGTTGAGCTTGAGCTCGACAGCGTTAATACCGTCAAAACCTGCACCAGAGGCTTGCGGGAGAGGGGTGGCCGAGGTGAAGCCCAGAAGGGCGAGCAGGAGGAACGAAGCGGTAAGGGTGCTGAAGGACTTCATGCTGATGGTATGTGTACTGCGCAAGATATGGAAGAGGCGAAAGGAGAGCGAGGGTCAGCGAAAGTCGAAATGTCAAATGGCTGGGGGGGGGAAGGGCGAGAGATGGATGGCGACACTTACAAGTTTGTTTTTTTGGAAGTGTAAGGAAGTGTAAGCGCGGACGATATCGATCAACGATTTGTCTTTTGGTTCAGAGATGATTAGAGATGTGTGTTGGGATGATGTTGACGGGAGTGGTGGACGAGTGGAAGGATGTTTACTTATACCTTTTGAGTGTGGTGCGGTGGTGCGGTGGCGGACTGAGCGATTTACGCTCGGCCCTGTTTGCTCCTCTCTCAACATTCACATGTGCCTTCACATTCGCATTCGCATTCGCATTCAGGGTCACAATCGCACGGCGATACGGCACTGCACTGCACTGCACTGCACAGCATCAAAGGACCCTAGTTCACTCACGCACTCACGCCTTTTGCTTTCGCCCACTTTTCTCGGATCTCGCAGAGGGGTGTTTTCATGTTGGGCGTGTGACTGTCCCACCGACGTGGCTGTGAGCTTCGCAACCAAGTCGGGTTTACACCGCGCAGTCTTGTCTTGTCGGTCCCCGTCCGCATCAACAATTGGTTATCTCAATCAATCACATCTCACTGTGCTAAACCAGGGACGTGCCTGTACATCTCGTCGTAGCTCAATGCCTTGGGAGTTTGCGTGGACAACGCCCACAGTGGTTGCGAGGTGTTTCATCGATGGCTTGCTTGCACATACGCCCGCCCTGTGGTTGCTGCGGATTGTATCCTAACAACACGCCCGTTTCGCTGTTGTGCCTTGCCGAGAACGGCATGGCAGCAACAACGAGATACAAAGTGGAATCTATGACCCACAGGATGTTGAGAGAGACTGCGATTCGAGGTACGGATCAGCCTCACTGCTTTGTCCCCACGGTCGCCACGGTGGTCTCGTTTGCGTTTGCCCTAATTAAGTGAGTTGATGACCGTTACCCGCACAGTCCAACCGGCAGTTGAGAGGCGAGCAAGACTGTGGCTCTGCGTCACAGCCCACACGCTGTGCTTCGGACACGCCGACGGTCGACTTGTCAACACGCTCCAGTTGAGCAAGCACTTGCTGAATTCCCACGCCACGCAGTGTGGGCTTTGGTCCAGCAGCCGTGCGAATGTACCAAGCAACCCGGCGGCTGTGACCCTACTCTCGTACGTCCCTTGTCTCCATCTTCCCACGCTCCATTGCCACTTTCGCACCTGCTTCCGAGTACAATCGTATTGCTGTGCTGCATTCATATCCTGCAACGCCACACGCTGCGAAACTTCGGTCAACGAAACTTCGGTCAAGCCGATGCGGTGGTGCGAGTATTCAACGCTTGCGGACCTGCACTCGAGGGTCGCCCTTTGCTGCGCGCGCTTGAAGCTTTTGTTGTCGCTTGGAGAGGTTCTCGGTGCCTGGTTGCTGCGTTCCCGCAGTGACACCTTGAGCACCGCCCGCGCCCGGGCCTGTCAACATGTTGAGGAGCGATGCAAACGGGCTCTGGCCGCGAAAGAGGTAGGGAACGAGAACTTTCTGGTACATCACGTAGCTCGCATAGCCCGGAATCTGTCGCGTCGAGCCAAACCACAAGAGTGAGTGTCAGCGAACAGTCCATCAGGAAAAAGAGAGGGCGGAGGGGGGGGGTTCACGTACGATAAGGTAAAGATACCACAACTTGGACCAGACCAACGAAGCAAGTTGCACGAACCAAGTCACATAGATAATGTCAAACATGTACTGCGTGAGTCCGCTCTGCTGCAAATCGTTTCCCTGCGCAGCCATGCTTTGGAGCGTCAACCAGAGCGCGACGGCGATGGCTTCCGAGGCGACATAGCCAAAGATGGTGGATTTGGTGACGCTCGATCGGAAGAGCCAGAATCGGACGAGGAGATAGACCGTATTGGTGGCCAGAAATCCGTTTCGCAGCAAGGTGAGCAGCAAAGTGTTGCCCGACGCAGTCTTTTTTGCGCTTCCTCGAGCCTGCCGCGCTCAACGTTGTAACAGGAACAGGAACAAACATGGTAAGCAAAAGAGTAGCAGAGTCACGCCCAGCCTTCCAGCGCTGTGTATACGTACCATGTTTGTATGAGCTTCTGGGAGAGTAGGAGAGTACAAACTTGTGATATCCGTAGACGATGTGATGGCAAGGAGAAGCTTGTTGGCACTCGAGGCGTTGCTTGCTCAACACGATGCGGTCTAGAAGGTCGCGCTTCGAATCGCGTGGCTGCAAAGCCGCCGCCAATCTTGACTCGCCGGCGAATCCGACAGAAACCAATCAATGCTGCAAAACTGCATCAAGTGGAGTTTGCAGGCGCGCGCTAATCGTCCCCGACTCCCGCTCTTCAGTGCTTGTACTGTATCGCTTCTCACGCCATGGTCGTTCTGCAACTTTACGGATGCACATTGATTCGCGCGCAACCAACATACTCGCAATCATGTCCAGCAGCCCCAATCCGAACCCCACCCAACGTTGATGCTTGGATACCTTCATTCGTCAGGGACAAGCTCTCAGACTGCGCATCCGACGCAGAGGTGCTAGAGTCATACTCCACTTCGGACAGAGTCTACGCTAAGGTCGTGATGAACCGAGAGCTTGCCTTCACCAAGATGGTTACGCACTGATGAGGCAACTCACAAACTAAGACGTCGCGAGCTGATACTAGCTAGCTCTATGGCCAGACTGTCTAATGAATATCGAGCTGAGCTCTGCTATGCGTCAGTCGTAACACCACCATCGCCACCCCTTCGCATTATTGCGTACTCTGATGCCAAGCACAGCCCATATCTGGTCACCGAGCACGTCAGGTCGAAAAAGGATCATATCGCAACTTCAACATCCTGACGACTTCAGCGCCTGCTTTAGACAACTGCGACGATACATCAGACAACTATCGCAGCACTCTAGACCTCGCTTGAGCAGCTTTCTAGGCGCCCCTATCCCCCCGTCTATGCTCTTACTCTCTGAAGCCGACTTCCTACTCATCGCCACCTTGAGCCAGTTCAAGTCTCATCACAGCTATCAGCCTTGTCGCGGTGACATCAGCCGAACCAACATCCTCGTCCACCCGGACAAACCTGAGACCGTCTCCCTCCTCGACTGGGAGTACGCAAGGTTCTATCTATCCTTTGCCAACTTGATTCCTATGTATGCAACTTCGCCTTCGCACGACGGCATGAGCTCAGCTGAGTACGGACGCGCGAGAATTGATGTCTCATCCACCTGAAGGATGCAAGCGGTCTGTTAACTGTAATTCAGCTGGCGAGTTGGTGACTGGAGCTGAGGATGTTGGATGCGGCGTTCGTGTGCCCCACAGTTAGCACCATTGGCCTAAGTTAACTGCTTACCTCCGACTAGCAGTGCGCCGAGGCGCTCTATGCCTCTCACTTCGCCAACCAAGCTGGCCAACCACAGTGATGGGGATCACAGGCACCCCTCATGGATGCAGAAAGCGGATTACTTTCAAGCTTTGATCGATCACGTAAATAAGTTACTGTCCAGTGGTGCGAGAAGCATGCGAATGCGAACAAAGTTGGGATGCGAGCGCGCGGGGGGAGGGAGGGAGAGGTGGCGATCCGAAGTGAAAGTAATGGAGCTCTCAAGAGTTGCAGGAGAGCCGTTCGAGCTGCTTGACACCTGGAATATGGGCGGGGAGCAGAGGCAAAAAGGGTTGCGGATCGAACAGGCGAGTAGATCGGGTTCAGCGAGCTGCTGCTCAAAGGAGAAGCCAAACACCAGCACCGAGCGCCAAGATGCTGGCGGCTACGGCGGCCAACGAAGCACGCAGCACCTGTGCAGCACTGACTACATGGCTGTCGTCAGGTCCGAGAGCCACAGTGCCAGAAATACCTGATGCACCACCTGGAGCGGGAGCGAGAGCGGTGCCCGCCAAGTAGCCTGTGGATGGTACAGTTGCAACGGGGAATGTGGTCGGTGTAGTGCTGGTTGACGGAGCTGTCGAGTTGGTCGAATTGGTCGAATTGGTCGAATTGGTCGAATTGGTCGAATTGGTCGAGTTGGTTGGGATGGTTGAGTTGGTCGAGTTGGTCGAAGCGGATGCGGTGATGCTACTGTTGCTCGATCCAGAGCCCGATGGGGCAGCCAAGCCTGACGATGACGGAGCGGCAGTGGCTACACGACGGCAACATGATCCCCAAAAGATCAACATGGAAACAATCCAGGTCAGTATGTGCGTATCAATCCGAACAGAGGCTGATGCAAGGATCGCCCGGCTGCAAAGGAGTGTACTCACCACCACCACTACCGCTAGATGCGGGTGCGGGTGCGGGTGTGTTGGTGCCAGACGGCGATTGTGTAGACTGGACGTTGTTCTGTGCCGACACAGCTGCACAAAGCGCAAGCAGCGCAAGTGCAAGACACTGGAGAATGATGCTTCGGTGAATCCTCATCTTGATGGGTTGTAACGTTGAATCAAGGGTAGTCTCTGCTTCTAGATGAAGGGAATGTAGGATGATGGGGAAAGGGCCGCTCGCGCGAAGATGTGGTTGCAGAAAGGGGTGTTTTAGGATGGTAAAACGAGCGTGTCGAGATGAAGGTGCTGGTGATCAGTGATGGCGAAGTGAAAGTGGTTTATGCAAGCCGTTGGTGTCGCTTTTGAAGGTTGAAGGGTTCACGGCTTGGATAAGTTACAGATGTGCTTGCATCGGAACTCCGTTCGGCACTTTGTGCGCTTGCGCCCTTGAGGAGGCAGCGATGAAAGAGAGGAGCCAGCGTGGCTACTCTACGAATTTTGGCATAACTTGGCATCGAGATACGCGAAACCAACAGCTGCTTGCCGATGTAAGAACATGCAGATCCAGCTGGAAACCTGCCTGATTTCTAACGATTTCCGCTGTGGGATTCGAGCTGAAGTGTCAGATTGTTTGGCTATAACAACAACAGTGGAAATTGGGCCTGGAAATCTCTTGTTCTTGATTCGCCGATGAGAGGAGCGAGCATGGGGGGGGGGGAGAAATGCGATAACCCCGATAAATGAAAAGAAAAGCCCTGCCAGCGCAGTCAGCGTTCGCACAGTGACTCAGAAGAAAAGCCCATTCGTCTAGAACAACGCATGCACCACCACCCCCTGCCTTCATCTCGACGTCGTCACCGCCACCAGCACCCCGTTCAATACACTACATTCACCAACCACAGACATGCTGAGTTCTTCCCTTAGGCGCTCTACGGGCCCGCTGCGTCGCGCGCTTTCCACCTCCACATGGGTCCATGCCGAGCGGGCTGCGCCGGGTGCGCTCAATAAGTATTCGCGCATCATCACCAAGCCCAAGGACCAGGGCGCTTCGCAGGCCATGCTGTATGCCACGGATGGGATAGAGAATGATGAGGATCTGACGAGGGCTATGGTGGGGATTGGATCGATTTGGTACGAGGGCAATCCGTGCAATGCGCACCTTTTGGGTATCTCGCAGCGGGTGAAGAAGTCGATTACGGAGGCGGGTCTTACGGGGTACCAGTTTGGTGCGGTTGGTGTTTCGGATGGTATTTCGATGGGTACGGATGCTATGTCGTATTCGCTGCCGTCGCGCGATTTGATTGCGGACTCGGTCGAGTCGGCTTGCGGTGGTCATTGGCTGGATGGTTGCGTCACTATTCCCGGTTGCGATAAGAATATGCCAGGTGTGCTGATGGCGCTGGGTCGTCTCAACCGTCCAGGTATTATGCTTTATGGCGGCACTATCAGACCGGGTGGATGCGCTAGTGTTGAAGGCACTCTCGACATTGTTTCTGCTTTCCAGTCCTATGGTCAGTATTTGGCTAATGGTGGGACTCCCGATGCGGAAAAGATCCGCTACGACACTGTTCGCAACGCCTGCCCCGGTCCGGGTGCCTGCGGTGGTATGTATACTGCCAACACCATGGCGTCGTGCGCCGAAGCGCTCGGTATGACGCTCCCAGGCAGCTCTTCGTTCCCGGCAGAGTACCCCGAAAAGATCGCAGAAGCCGAGTCCATGGGCGCTGCCATGCGTCTCATCCTCGAAAAAGACATCAAACCGCGCGACGTCATGACCCGCGCCGCTTTCGAAGACGCTATCGCCCTCACCATGGTGCTCGGTGGCAGCACTAACGCTGTTCTCCATCTCATCGCCATCGCGCACTCGGTCGGCATCGAGCTCAGCATCGACGACTTCCAGCGCATTGCGGATGCAACCCCCTTCCTCGCCGACCTCAAACCCTCAGGCAAGTACGTCATGGAGGATGTCCACTCCAAGATCGGCGGTATCCCTACCGTGATTCAGTATTGCATCGGGAACAAGCTCATGAAGGGTGAACATATGACTGTTACCGGCCGCACCCTGGCGGAGAATGTCGACCGATGGACCCACCAGCGTGGCAAGCTTCCGGCCGGTCAGGATGTGCTCCGACCTGTGGACAAGCCTCTCAAGTCGACAGGTCATATCCGCATTCTCAAGGGCAACCTCGCTCCAGGTGGCGCCGTCGCCAAGATTACGGGCAAGGAAGGTCTCCGATTCACCGGCAAGGCGCGTGTGTTTGACACCGAAGACGCCATGGTCGCTGCCGTCGAGAAAGGCGAGATCAAGAAGTCGGAAAAGACCGTCATCGTGCTGCGTTACAAGGGCCCCAAGGGGGGTCCGGGTATGCCAGAGATGCTCAAGCCCACCAGTTTGATCATGGGTGCTGGTCTCGGTCAGCACGTCGCTTGTCTTACCGACGGTCGGTTCTCGGGCGGAAGTCACGGGTTTGTGATAGGACACGTGGTGCCAGAAGCACAGGTGGGCGGTCCTATCGCTCTCGTCAAGGATGGCGATGTTATTAGCATCGATGCAGAGACAAACACGCTAGAACTGGTCGGCGTGTCCGATGCAGACCTTGAGCAGCGTAGGGCAGAGTGGAAACCTCTCCCGCTCAAACCAAAGTCGGGCCACTTGCTCAAATTCGTCCGTAACGTCGCAGATGCTTCCCACGGCTGCATCACCGACATGTAACAAAACCTCCTCGCCTGGGTGTATCCACTTTAACGTTGTACAAGGTCCATCCTCAACCTCAAAAAAAACTCAACCCCGGCATCGCAGCCATGTTTGCTCTCGCACATTTCTGTAAATGCACACCCGTGAACCCCATCATGTGTGTAGCTGAGCGTGTACATGTTTGCAACTTAGTGTAGCGAGTCTAGCCGTAACGTTGACTTGCAGATCTGTTCAGAAGCGGAAGAATCCACTTCTGCGCTCGCTCGCCATCCTCCTCTTCATCATATTTGCCGCATCCGCACCCCACACCTCCACGGGGCTTCTTCCCTTCTTCAACACCTCTGCTTCATGCACCTTTGCCTGTGCCCTCGAAAACAGCGCTACGTTCTGAAAGCTCAACGGTAACGTCGAATCCCACCTCTCCAGCTGGGCTCCCGACAAGCTGTCGAATGGAGGTACGATGCTGCGCCCGCGGAACACCTCTTCGAACAGGTAGGCGATGTCGTTGATGCTGAAAGGGATGTAGTGTCGCGGACCGGCGTCGGTTGCTGTTGGGGGTAAGATGGTGCCAGGGACGGGGTGGCGTGATTCAGAGACAGAGAGGTCGTGGAAGAGTTTTTCGTAGAGTTTGCGGCGGCCTTTGAAGGCGAGTGGTTCCAGTTTTTGGCCGCCAATTTCGCAGATGATGAAGGTGGCAACGGCGAGACCGAACATGGCGGGGAGGGGGCCGAGGACGGGGAGGATGCGAACACGGAAGTCTTCGAGCGCGGCGAGTTCGTCGACGTTGCCTTTTTGGAATTCTTCCTCGTCGAGGGGGAGGAGTCGGGTGTCGGACTTTTCCGTTGAGTAGACGCAGGGAATGAAAAAGGTCGGCTCTGTGGACTCGGTAGGTTCGGTCGATTCAGCTGGTTCAGCGGGCGTCGGGGCTAGCGAAGGCTTGAACGAAGCCGAACGTGAGAGTGCGGGTGATGAGCTGCTGGGTGATGGTGAGAGCTCTTCCACTTCAGAGACACGACGGCGCAATGTATCGGGCATCTGTGCGCGAGGCGCCGAATTAGCCGAGCTGGGCACGGCTGTTGCGTCAGAAGCAGCGGCACTGCTGTGCGATGTGCGTCGATCAAGCAGAACTCGTGTGGATGCCAACGACTCGGTGTTGCTGTCTTCCGCGTCGTCGCGATCCACATGGTTTGCTTCTTCGAGCGGCCTGAGGCTGGTGTTCTGATCGCCCTCGTCCGGAAGCAGTGCAGCCATCTCGTCGGACGGCGTCGACATGGGTGTAGCATAGGCACCCGACCCGAATGAAGAAACACTGCTGGCGCGTCGGCTGTGACGTGGAGGCGGGGGTACTGCAGCCGACACTGCTCTGGAGCTCGAGGCGGAAGCAGGAGCATTGTTGGTGTTGGGTACGTTCAGAGAGGTGAGGTCGGTAGCACTGCCGCTGCGAGAGGCGAGTGGAGAAGGTGAAGAAGTCATGTGACGAGAGTGTCGTGGTTGAAGTGAGCCAGTGAGGTTGCCGTTGGCATTGTTGCTGGTGCTGGCAGGAATCTTGGGCGAAGAAGCGTTGCTGGTGCTTCCGCTTGCTGCTCTGCAGAAAAGTTCGTCGCTCGGGCTAGCCCTCATTGGTGTGCGCTCCTGGTCAGCATCGGCTGTGGGTGCTTCTAGGCGCTGCTTGTTGCCTCCCTTCTTGCCTTTTTGGCTGGTAGAACGATGGAGTCCAGTTTGCGCCTGAGCCTTTTCGAGCTGGTCGGCTTCGCGCTTAGCCTTGTCTTCGACCTCCTTGGGTGGGATGGGCGGCAAGCCAAGGGCCCTCAAACGACGACGGACGCTGCGTGCGAGTGGGTCTTCGGAAGTGACACTAATGTCGGAGATCTGGATGCGGCTGGGATCGCTCTTAGCGCCAGCACCCATGGAGCTGATGACCTTGATGTTGCGCTCAGCACAGAAGCGCAAGAGGTCGACCTTGGTATCAATGTTGTCGATGGCGTCGACGACGTAAGTTGGGTTACCGCCAAGCAGGCGCTCGGCCTCGTCTGCGCGGAAGAGCTCTACCCAAGCCTCGAGCTTGGCCCATGGAGCAATCTGAGCGAATTTTTCGGCACAGCACACCACCTTTGGTCTCCCTACGTCTTCGAGGGTCGCGCAAGCATGGCGGTTGAGCGAAGAGAGCGAGACCTGGTCAAAGTCGATGAGTCGAAGCTTGGAAACACCGGAGCGGAGGAGCATGAGGGCTGCCCAAGAGCCGACACCTCCAGCGCCGACGACAATGACAAACGAGTTGCGGACAGCAGTCATGCCCTCTTCGCCGAGGAAGCTGTAATTTCGCGAAAGCTGCTCGCGGATGAGGCTCTCATCCCACTGTTCGACGGATGGCTGGCGTTTGCGTGAAAAAGTATCGGTACGTCCTACCGTTTCCGCGCGTGATGGACCAGCAGGGGATTGTGGCAGATTGGAGGAGTAGAAGCTTGTTGAGTTGCGCAGATGGGAGGCGGGTCGGAGTGAATTGCTCGCAAGGCCCGAAAGGTACCGCGGTGTGCCTCCGTCGGTGGAGGATGAGGCTTCATCGCGATGAAGATCGAAGCGCTGGAGGCGATCAGTGGCTTGAGCGTTGGCCGACTTGGAAACCGTGTCCGAAAGATCCTGACGCTTCTTTCGTCGTGTGATGCGCTGCGTTCCAAAGATGGCAGCAGCAGTTGCTAGCGAAGAGCCAACAGCTACCGAGCCAATAAGCAATGCGTTTCGCCCGCTAGGCGTTGAAAGCGTCGAGAGCCATGAAGACGAGGAGCTCGAGTCCGACATGTTGGTTGGCCGCTGAAACACGAGCCTGTGCTGCGTCGAGGAGCAAAGACCTCCTGACCAAGCAAGTCAAACGAGTCGGGCAAAAGCAAGAGGATTGATGTTAGAGAGATCGAGGGACCAATAGAAGGAGGATCGGGTTGGGAAGCAGCCCATATTACTGTAGGCGGACTACACATTCCTTTTTCTTATTTCTCTTTTTCTTTTTTTCTTTTTTTCTACGCAATTTCCTCTGCCATGCGCGCCCCAGTCACAAGGCCTCCACCGAGTAAAAACAAGGCAACCCTCGTACGACCTTTTCACATTGTCGCACACAGTCTCAACACACTTGATTCCACTTTCAACTATCGCTTCTGATGCATCTAAAACGCTTCCTATACGTTTCTGAGGTCGCCAAGACGTTCCAAAATGCACGAAAAAAGAAAACAAAATGCAATGCCTACTACCCGGATTGAACGAGTGACCTTCGTATTTCGTGTCTCAAACTGCAAGTGCAGCTTTTTGGCTTGAGTACAAGTACGACGCGCTACGACTACGCCAAGCAGGCCTTGATTGCCGTGCCTGCCAAATGCAGCATTCATATACCATTATGGTCACAGTAGTAATTTCTTTGATGAACCGACGACGGCGATCGTGTCTGGTTCAAGATGCTGGTAGCACAAAAGATCGTTTCCGCTAGTTACAGCCCCTTCTTCATCGCAAGATCACTTTGCTGATACTTCAAAGATGCGCCCCGCAGTGTCAAGGCGGAATCACCATTCCACCATCTGCATGCCGCTACGCCGACCCCCCTCTGACGCTGAACTTTGCCGCTCGTTCATGTCGAGTTCATAGTTACAAAACTCAGAAGTGCACCACACTCTAGAGCTCGCAACAGAGTGTGTTTGACCTGTGTGTATTGCGAACTTGCAATGTGGGAAGGCTATGCGGGGACCGAGTTGGCCGGGCAATGCAACGTGCCGATGCGGATTTTGACAGCGACACGCACGCGTGAGTTGCACACCTGATGTTTTCGAGTGCACAAGTCTGTCTCGCTGAACGCGCAATATGGCCTAAGCCAAAGCTGGGGTATAGTTACGAAACTCGCAAAAGGGAAGGAGGGAGGGTGAGCTGCGCTATGCAATTGCTGAACTTGCTCGACCTTGACGCAAGAGGTCGGACGCGGAAGTGGCGCAGCTTTACTGTATAGCTCTTTGCAACAATCAAAGCGAAGCTGAGCGGATGGCTCACTGCCTCACACTGGACTCAACACGGAGACGGACAGGAGAGCAAAGGGCAAAGGGCAACGAAAACAAGCCTTGCAACATTCCGAGCTAGAGTACACCTCGACAAGACGTTTTTCCATTTTTTCCACGCTATCCGAAGCTGGCCTACGCTTTGCTGCATGCCTACTCACTTTGCATGGTTCATCTTGAACACGGTCTTGAGCACCTTTCGTTCATTAAACAGCTTGTAATACTCGGGCGCATCCTCAATAGGGCGAGTGTGCTGGATAAAGCTGCCAAACAGGTCATGATGCTTGGCGAGCAGTTTGACCGCTGGATCGAACACGGCCCGAACGGGGCATCGTCCAAACTGGAAACGGAGGTTCTTGTTGTACAGATCCAAACCCTGCAGCGTGACAGCATGCGTGTGGATCCCGCACGACGAGACGACGCCAAAATTGCGCACAATCTGGACAGCAAGGTGGAGTGCCGGTTCGGCACCGACCACTTCGAGCGCCACATCGGCACCCCGACCTTCGGTGGCGTCCTTGAGCACTTTGACGGGGTCATCGTCGGTGAGGTGGAGAGGGATGGCGCCGTGTTTTTTGGCCTCGGCGAGACGGTCGGGGATCGAGTCGATAGCGTAGACGGTTGAGAAGAAGGAGCAAGCGGCGGTGATGGCGCAGAGACCGACGGGACCGCATCCGATGACGACAGCCACAGTGTCCTTTCGCTCGACCTCGTTGAGCATGGTGTAGGCGTTATTGGCGACAAAATAGCCCGTGGGGAAGATGTCAGCGGTGAGAAGCATGATCTCGTCAGGAATATCCTTCGGGATTGGGTACAGCGTGGTATCAGCCAGTGGAACCAGCACATATTCGGCTTGGGCACCATCGAGAGGAACCGAGCCAAAGACGCGCGACTGGGTGCAACGACCAGTCTGGTTGCGATTGCAGAAGAAGCAATCACCGCACGAGACAGTGAAGGGAGACACAACCTTGTCGCCCTTCTTCCAGTTCTTGATCCCGGCTCCGGTCTCGTAGATCTCTCCAACGAATTCGTGGCCGAGGATAAAGTCGTATTTGGGCACGGGCTGGTGGCCACGGTAGATGTGCAGATCAGAACCACACAGCGCAGCGAGGTTGACCTTGACAACCACCTCGCCCTGCCCAGGCTTGGGGATCGGTCGCTCGACAACAGCCACCTTTTCGGGGCCCTGAATGACGACAGCCTTCATGGTGGTGGGCGCGGACATGACGAAGATCACCTGATTGGGTGGGTGGGCTAGACTGAAAGTGGCAAGTTGGACTGGATGCGAGCCGAGATGATGGAGGCGGTGTAATGGTGCCTCTTTAGCGGTGCTGCTCTTGTCGAGGTTGAAATGGGTACGCTCCGTTGCAAGCCTAGCTGAGCAGCCGTGCAATTATGATATATATATATATATATATATATGTACTGTTTGTGCGGTGGATGTTTGGCAGAGAATAGTGGCACGGACCTGGATAGGCGAGGAGCAGCGGGAGTCGAGCGGAATCGATGATGTCGTGTGGTGGAGTGGCCTTGAGCATTTCCCCGCAAAACGGGCCGAACTCGTGTGCTGATTCGCTCGTCGGCCAAATACCGGCCTCTCTTCCCGGTCGGAAAAAAAATATGGTCAAGTGCGGCAGCGTCACCTGACAGCAACCGGCTATTCGATTGATTTTCTAGGGTGTTTGTTAGGCCCTTCGAGCACACAAATTCGATTCATGACCTCCACGTTGCTCAGCTCGGAACTCGGATCGTGGCTACGGCCCGTGCCTGTGCCCGTCACCCTCGAAGGTGCCCTGACCAGTTGACCGAGCTTGGACCCTTTGCTCATAGTCCATCCTGCACTGCTGTCACTATTGTGAAGCACTAGCAGTCTTTGCGCAACGGCGAACAAGGCAACTCAGCTGCTCGGCTGTGCGGTGGCTACCATGCCGCGCCAGATCTCCGAAGCCTTCCATCACGGCAAGGAATGGCTTACGTCGACAACTGGAGCGCCGCTGCGAGCAGCCTACGACTTTTTGTTTCCGCCCCTCGACGATCTGTTTCTGGAGGACACGAGCGCATCGGCTGTGATGGAATGGCGGGCGAGCAATGCTCGGCGCGCCGTCTACGAACGGGGCATGAGCAACTCGGCATCCTCGGCAGCGACCTTTCGTGAACAAGAGGCGATAGAGCATCTCGACGTATGGGACAGCTTCTCCGACAGCCCTTGGAGCTTCGTAACCAGCCGGTATACTATAGCGCTGATCATTGTTGCAATTGTCAACAACCGTGTACAACACATCTGCCGACCGAGGGGTGGCGGTACGGCCCGCCTCTCGCAGCTTCAGCGCATCGCATTACGGCTGCCGAGTTTGGTGCTGCTAACTCGCGTTGTGCTGATCTTCGCCACCGTCGTTGCCGACGCTTTTTTGTCCGAGGCAAATCCCGTCAATGCGGTGCTGCGCAGCTGTACGGCCACTTCATGGAGGAACGCCTGGCTCGGAAACGCACCCGTGTCAGGATGGGCGCTCGACCGCTTCGGCGCCAGTAGCAGAGACGCCTTGCTTCGCGCTCGAGACGCTTCAGCACTCTGGGCTGCCTTCACCTCGACATGCGTCGCTGTCGTTAGCGACACGGTCGTTCGCAACTTGGACGCCGATCGCGACGAACCGCCGGCGTTCAACTTGGTCGGTTTCGCGTTTCTTCTCCATTTCCATTCATTCTCCCCCGACGCTCCCGCCAATGAGCATGTCTACCTCTGCGTCCTCCTCCAAATGCTTCAGATCTTGGCAATCGCACTCTCGAGATGTCGGCGCCCAGTCTACGCACCACGTCTGGTGATTTCGAGCTTCTTTGGCATCACATCGCTGCTCCATTACGCGCTTGCGGCCAGCTCGGGGCGTTACCCTTTCCTCGAAGCGTTGAGCCGCACTCCCGAGATTGCGCTCATACTCGTCGTGCTCTTGACTGTGGTGCTGCATGCGCTGACGATGCTGTTGCTCGAAGGAGGTATCCAGCCGCATCGCCTTCTGTTTTCGCGCTCCAACCTGCCTTCGTTGGACGAAGACTGGGGCATTGCACTCTTCAAGCTTGGAACTGCATGCATGGAGTCCACCCATCTGACTGGGCTCGAGCGCGAAGTCGAACCATTGGTCGCATGGGAGGTTCCCTATATCGAGCTCAGCCAAAGCGGCCGCATCAAGCTGGTCGATCCGCTCTCACATCGCTCCTCGACAACCCATCCTCCACGAGACGCTTCCGCACAAAACGAAATCGGTGACCTTGGCGGTCTGTCTCGTGAAGTAAAGGAGATCCGCATCGAGCCATCAGCGCAAAGCGACTCCGCGTCGACCTTTGGCCATGCCGGACTAGGCCGTGTCCGAGCCCTAATGCAGTTTGTCTTTGCAACGCTTCTCGTGCTGCGCAATATCGCAGTTATGACGTTCCGCAAGATCTTGCATTTGTTCGGTCTTCCCGATCCGAGCGTTCCGCATTGGGTCTTTCGAGCAATTCGCTTTGTACGGCTCGTCTGGCACGGCCGCAACGGCGAAGCGCGCAGAAGAGAGCGTCAGGCTGCGGAAGCGCGAAGACGCCGTATGCGCGAAGAGCTGCAACAGCGATATCCCGACCGAAATCTCCTGGAGACACCGTCGTCAGCGCAATCTCAACAGTCGCAGTCGCTGTCCGGGGCCACCTCTGTCAGCTCCTTGCTCGGATTCTCCCGCTTATATAGAGCAGAGGCGGTGCCTTCCGAACCAAGCGGAATGGAAGCAACACCAGGTGATGGAGGTCCGGGATCGTCGTTGGAGTCGCAGCGCTCTGGTGATCGAGAGAGAATGGCGCTCGGTATTGATCAAGATCTAGGTATGGCTGTAGCTGGAGAGGACGCCGACAGTGACGATGGTGATGACGATTACAATGATGTGGTAGCGGAGAGGGAGCTTAGGTATGATTCGGATGGTGATGATCCGGATCCGGATTCGGAATCAGCGGAAGAGATCGAGATGGAGGCGGATGAAGTGTCTGGTCTGCTGGAGGAATTGGGATCGTTTGCTGATGGTGAAAGCCCCAACGAGAGCGCAGCTTCGTCTCAGCTGACAATTCGCTCAGGAACAGAATCATTCAACCGTCTACTGCTAGCCCATCTTACCCGTCCCAGGCACCAACCCCCGCTCACGCGGTCAGGATACAACTCGCTAATCCGATTCTCCACCACTGCAACGGAAGACGCAGCTCCATCGTGGTACTCGTCCGCATCGATGGCAC
The DNA here is from genome assembly GCA_928869825.1 of Ustilago lituana. Classification (NCBI taxonomy): domain Eukaryota; kingdom Fungi; phylum Basidiomycota; class Ustilaginomycetes; order Ustilaginales; family Ustilaginaceae; genus Ustilago; species Ustilago lituana. The sequence goes on along the minus strand of CAKMYA010000017.1, from coordinate 364,159 downwards.
AAGCCGATCTCCGCCTAGCTCAAGCCTTGCTCGACAGACGAAGCCACCAGCACGCGTCCACCACGCGGGGTCGCAGCGCTGGTGATGAGGCGAGGCGGTTGTGCGTCGTATGCTGTATCGAAGAGCGCAACGTGATCTGCTGGCCGTGCCGTTGCTTGTGCCTCTGCATGGAGTGTAGAGAACACCTCGCCTCGCGTCCCCCTGCACGTCGCAGCCTCGCCAACAATACGGACAACGCCGCCAGAACAAGAGACGCGCCAATGCACCTTTGCCCCACCTGTAGAACCCCCGTCCAAGCCTTCAGCCGTTTGTACATCCCTTAGATCCCCTCCACCCCGCCCTTCAGAGTCTATGGATGCGTGAATTTCAAAGATTGCGTGTCTTCCAGCTGTGGGCTAGGGACTCAGACAGTCAGTCGCCATATCGCAGAGCTGCAAAAGGAAGGATGGGTATTTCGACGGAAAGATGAGGCGCAAAGTAGTAATGACAGGTGGAATATAGAGACTTACACGGCGACGAAAGATGGGACGTGCGAAAAAGACAAAAACAATTCCTGAAGCTGGATAGGGAGAACATGGATAAAGAATGGTCCGTTACAAGATAAAAGACAGATCGCAAAGGCGATGGAAGCATAAAGGAGGTGTGATGTGGAAAACAAGGTCAACGCGGGTCATCGTGCTGCAGCAGCGGGGCTGACGATGAGGCGCGGGCGCTGTCGCGATTTTGGCAGTTGTGTTGTGAGCTGTAACCTGACTCTGACTGCGCATCGTGTTGAGTTTGCGTCAACCGGACGCTGTGCTCGTCCAGCGTCTGGAGCTGATCGTGGGTCGAGTTGCGCGCAAAGTCGGGTTCTTGGCGGTTTGCCGACGCTTCGAGGAAGGCCTTGCGTTCGTCTTCGGGGAGCGACGCCAGGTAAGCGTTCTTGACCTGGCGAGCGTCAACGTAGCCGGTGGACGAGACATCCCAGCTCAAGAGACCTGCAGCTTGCAGGTTTTGAGAACGTGCGGGAGGTTCCTCGGCCCAATGAGGATCGGCGCCGCGGCCGGCTTCGTCATCGTGCAGTTCGTCGTCAAAGACGCCGTGGATGTGGTGAAGCTGGCGCGCCTTGGCACGCTGCGCAGGCGAGAGGACGACCTGGCTGCTGCTGTCGTCGTCCTTGCCGAGAACCTCCATTGGGAGGCTCAGACCGTCGATCTTGATGACGCTGTATGGGTTGCTCTGCTTTTTGGTATGGCCACCGGGCCCTGCTCCCGCGCCCGCAGCAGAGGAGGATGGCTTTTCGCCCTGAGCGGCGAGTAGAGCGGCGCGCGCGGCAGCAATGCGACGACGTCGTCTACGCAGACGCCAGAGCGCTACGCCAAAGAGGACGGCAATCACCACAATGGCGCAGACACAGCCAATGACCACCTTGATGCCTTCCGAAAGTCCCTTGGTGGCGTCGGAGTCAGAGTTGGAGTTGCCTCCGTGCAAACCCGACTGGCCGAGGCTCTGCTTCTTGATACGTACAGCCGTGAACTGTTGTGTGGCAGTGGTCATGTTGACGAGCGGTCGGAGACCAATGGCTGCCTGGCATGGACTGGTGACGGTCATGTTAGCGGCCGACGCCTCAGTCGTGTTGAGACCTCCGTCGCATGAGAAGACGGTATATGCGCTTCGCATGAATGCAGGCGAAAGAACGAAGTCAGCTGGGAGGAAGCTCGAGTTGAGGTTGGCGCCATTGGACGAGCCTGAAAGCGAGCGAAGGGCCTGGAATGAACCGATGCACACGGAAGCGTCGCCGGATGGGCCATTACCTGAACCTGTCTGAAGACTAGCGTCGAGCGGATGAATAGGGATGTGGATGCCGCCTAGAGCGAGGGTGATGTTCATTTGGAGATCGCAGGGGACGTAGTAGCCGCCGTCAGAGGCGGGGCCGATACCCCATGCGCCGTAGAGTGCGTTGAGGACGCTCTCAGGACCGAGATTGACACTGGCGCCCGAGTCGAATACGGCGACGGGATACGCGCCAGCAATGACGCTCGACGTGCCGATGGGAATGGGTTCTGTGATGCCGTGTTGTAGCTGTACGCTGATGTCGGTAAGAGAGACACGCCAGTGACGCACTACGCCATCGGCATCACCAATGGCGCTGGTGTAGTTGATGTTAGGGTTGGTGCTACCCGCGTAGGCTGGGTCGTGGTTGCCAATGGTGAGGACGCTGTCGCCATGGCCTCCATCCTCCTCAAGGCGTTGAAGACCGATGCCCATGAATCTGCGGCCAGGTTGGGCGTTGTACCAGAAGCCTGCAAGCACGGCGCCGGTGTCGGGTGGTCGAACGCCAATGTTGAGCGAGGCAGTGTTACTGGTGGCATTGAGATCTGCCTGAATGAGACTGTTGGCAGGGGGACCGACGCCAATGATGCCGGAAAAGTTGCCCGAGTCCATGTCCTCGTTGGAGACTTGGTTGCATGATCCGAAAGCCTGCGAGTTGACAATGAGGCGCGAAGAGATGGGGTCTCCAAAGAGCATGGATGCGGTTTTGACCTTGCCTTGAGCTGAGCCGAGGAGATAGCTGATGTTGAAGGGCGTGTCCTGATCGACGACCGAGTCGGCATGGTCGTTGAACTTGATGACAGTCAAGCCTTGGTGGCCTTTGCACGAATCGGTGTCGCAGTCCTGGTTGGCGAGCCAGAGGTCACCGCTGCCGGTGTCGAGCTGTGCGTTGACCTGCTGATTGGCGGCGGTGATGGGGACTGTGTAGGTGAGCTGGCCATTGGCAAAGCCGCGGCCGAGCACGATGCGTGTGCTATTGAGCGAGCCGGATGCGGGCGAGCTCATTCCACCATAGGCAGTACCGTTGCCATATGCATTTGCATTGCCGGACGCATCTGGTGAACCGGAGGAAGATGGAGGAAATGCGGAAGAGGATGACGAGTGAAATGGATTTGAAGAGGAGGTGGAAGCAGAGGAGGATGCGCTGTTGAAGGGGGCGGATGAGGATGACGAGGATCCGGGAGAAGATGAAGGAGCCTGGCGTTGGTAGAGCATGTTGGCCTCATCGACATGCGCCAACGAGCGAACTCGTGACGAGGAGGGGTAGGGAGTGTCGCTTCTCTGGACGAAGTTTGGCGTGGCAGACAGTCGCATGGTGGGCGCGTGTATGGATGGAGACGCTGGCTGAAGAGCGTAGGCGCGGGATCGCGCAGTGCTAGAGGATGATGATACTTGTCATACAGACGCTGCTGATCCCGTGAGCTGTTGGGCAGCAACGTTGCGTTGCGGTGTCGAGGTTGACGTGGTGAGCGCAGTGATCAAAGTGTGCTGGCCGAAAGGGACGAGCGACAACTGCTGGTAGTGGCAAGCGTATTAGATATATGTTGCGACTGCGGACAGCTTGGAAGAAGCGTTGGGTGAACAAGCAGCTGAGCGAGACGCGCTGGAATGGTTTGCGATGCTAGCAAAAGGCACTGGAACGGTTGGGCTGAATGGTGAGCTCTGCCGGGCAGTGCTATCAAGTTATTCGAGTTGACGACAATGAGGAACGCGAGGGCTGAGTAGTGGTGATGATACGAAAAGTTGCGGCAGCGCACTATGGTGAAGAGCTAAGAGTGAAGGTTAGGAGCGGAGGAGGGATATGATCATGCACAAGCCGGATGTGGATGTGCGGTGAGTTGAAGGAGGTTCACATTTCACACTCTCCAAAAAATCCAAACAGCCAAGCAGCGGGGGGGCTGCAGTCACACAGAGTTGCGAGGGATGCGAGGGATTCGTTTAACTCGACCATCACAAATTCAAAAGAGCTTCACTGAGGCGACGGGCGAAACAAAGATCACACAAGCGAAAAAATAGGGCAGCTGAGTTGCGAGATTTGTTGGTCGCTTTCGACGACGGAAGCTGCGACAAAGATGCATAGAGGCTATAGTCACACGCACAATGAGAGGCCATGCGGTTCAATGGCAACGATCAACGACGCCGAAGGATCAAGAGAGTAGGGTGAGGCAAGCGAGGCGGGGCAAGGGCGCTGAAAGCACCATCTCGCCATCTCGCATGTGTGATGTGTGCGTATGGCAGGCAGGGTCCCAACATGGCTCGATGGTCGGATACCTTCCGATGTCACACGGTACTACTCCGCCCAAGAAGGCGTGCCGGGGAGAGAGAGAGAGACAGCCAATTCCAGCTAACTAGTTGCGCTCAGCAATTGGGCTTAGCAGAGGTTCCCGTGACCACCTTCAACAGACCCCTTTTCTTGCCTGTGCACTTTTCCTCAAAAGCCACACCGATCCCCAGCTTAAACGCTAGCTCGAATTTCCAAGAGACAGACACGCTAAGCACCAGCCAAAGAGGCAGACTGCACCTCGAGAGGAGAGAGAGAGAGAGAGAGAGACGAGAGACTTACTACCGCACACTTCTCGAGGGCCCCTCGCGTATGGGCTTGTATGATTTTCAGGCTTGATCGTTCGAACGCTTGATCTACTGACACACTGCCGTCATACTCGACAACCGTGGCCTCTTTCGGTCCTGGCGCTTATTGTCTTGGAAGTGGTGTGAATCGTCCATGTGTTTCTACAGATATCTGCGCCTTGTTTGCTATTTCAGTGTCACATTTGCTCCCCCTGACCCTTGTAGCTCAGGCCTCTGCTTATGAGTCTATCATAGCAAGCGTAGATACACGGATACCCTGCGTGGTTCTGCACATGTCGACTGTTCTGCAGGGGCAAGGAGTTGAAGCACTGTAGGTCGATGGAAACTCTACACTGTGAGTACCGGAATGCGGCAACACAATGCCCAGTTTGAAACAGCTTCTAGAAGGTGGGCAATAAAACCACGCAGCAAATTGGGGCACAAAAAGGCACTCTTATGAACAAGAGGCAGAGTCGTCGTGTCACAGCTCAGTCGACAAGGCCAGCGACCGTGCACCAGTGGCATCAGCAGCCGGAATCTAAGCTGGCTATCGAAAGAATCCGAAGGATGACGCGGTTCGCAGCACAATGCAATGCGCTTCGGGATGAAACCTCGCTGATCGTTGTCCGTGGGGCGCCGACGCGCTGCTAACACCATTGCCAGCAAAGAAGCTTAGGTTTGGATCGCAAATGGTCGAGATGCCAAGCCCAAGAGCGGCACCACGAGATTTCCGTTTCCGCACAGCTTATTCGAGAGCGAAGCTCTTGGATCAAACTGCACCGCGCGAGAAAATTCCCGAACATCATCCTTTCCGTGTAAAGGGCTGTGAAAGGCAATGAGCGCTCCAACTTCTGTCGGCCTTGCGCAACTGTCAATAACAACAAAGGTAAGGGCCGCTTCTAAAAGTGTCAGAAGCTACACAAGCGCCGCAGATATCAACGTGCTTCCACGTTGAAGCCATGGAAGACAAGATCGGCTCGACGGCGCGGAGTGGCGTAATAGACGGGCTGTTTCTGCGGCGGCGGGGAGAACGGGCTGCCAGCCAACATTGCGAGGGCGAGCGATTGCGAGCGAGGGCGAGCAACAGCGTTATTCAACCTTTCGGGGCCACAAAGCGAGAGCGTGCTCCTCACAAAAACACGCAATCTGGCGTCTACTCGAAAGGAAGCGAGTGGATCAAGGGTGCGCGACAGGGACAGCGGTCGCTTTGCGTGCCTGAACGGGCCCCAACTTATATTCGAACAGGTCTGTGAGCAGAGCCATATTGCGCGCGCGTGAGTTTGGGATTCGGTTTCCTGTCGTGGCATACAGCCAGTGCCTTGCCTGCAGAGGGAAAAGAAAAGGGGGAGGTTAGGCGCAATGGCACGAGAGCTCCCATTTGTATTGCGGCAGAGGGTCCGCGCAGCTTCTTTCAATTTAGCTACAGTAGGTGGTCAAGTGAATTTTGACTTTCTCAAATGAATAGCAACTTCAAATCAGCAAGGCATCCATCGATATGGAATCAAAGCTGACCCTGTCCCCTCCGATTTAAATTGAAACTACAGCCGCCTGAGCTTGGCCCCCCTGTTTGAATGCCCGCGGGATGGCCAAGTTGGTTGGTGATTCGATTTCGTTTTCTGAAACTGTCGACTTGAATCTGGCTTTCCACTGTGATTTGTTTGGTAGGGGTTGGGGGTGTGTGTACAGTATGTGCTCTGTGCTTTTTCTGGCTGCACCGTGCTGCGCTCCGCTGAGGGCTGCTGCTTGCTGCTCAGCGCTCGTGCTCAAGGGAGCGAGAACAAGCTGACCAGCTCGCGCGGGCCGTTTTCAGTGAAATCTACGCTTTGACCTGCAACATACAGCACAGCACAGCACAGCACAGCACAGCACAGCACAGCTCAGCTCAGCACGCCAAACGGAACACAGCAAAGCAAAGCAGCGAGACAAGGCACGCTACCCAACGCACCGCCGCACAGCGCAGCCCTCTGCTGCGTTACTTTGGCTGGTCTCCCGTTCCCCTTTCGATATCTCTTTCGCTCCACACCCACTTGCACACCATCATCTTTCATCAACCGCTTTTTCTCCATCACTTCGCATCACATCTCGTCTCATCGTAATCGTCTTCGTCGTTGTCGTCGTTGTCGTCGTTGCTGTTGTCGTCATCACTGCAGTGCTCTTTGACGCTCCGCATTCATCCACTTTTCAAGCCACGTCGTATCTGCGCACCGATCTCGTTCAATCGCTGCTCCTTCCTCGCAGTTGACGTCCAGCCCAGATCCATCTTTGCGCTCATCACCAACCCCCTTCTTCCCATCGCAGCTGCATTGCTCGACTAGCCATCGTGTTAGCTGCTCTACCTGCTATCGTTCGACACTTAACTCAGGTCACCTACGGTATCGCATCGCACATTTCTGCAATCGCGCCGCACTTGATCAACCCTTTCTCGGACGCTCCCTTCGCACACCACATACACATATAAAACCATGTCCGAACTTCGCCGAAAGCTCGTCATCGTTGGAGACGGTGCCTGTGGTAAAACTTGTCTTCTTATCGTCTTCTCCAAGGTAAGTTATCGCCCTAATCGCGCGCGCGGAATGCGATCTCGGTGCATCGCTGCATAGCATACCATCCAACAACGCATTCCCACATACTGCTGCGCAGACCAGCCCAGCGACCGTGAAGCACGAATGTCAACCCCTTGCACTGCTCAGCCATGCACGGTTATCAGGTGTCCGCTGCGGCATGTCCAGCATCGATGCTAGGACCTGCACCTGAATCTTATCCCAAAGTGCATCTGCTGCAAAGCATCCTGGCATCCGCGCAATTCACTGTTTCTCCTCTTTGTGATCGTCCGACTCACTCTCATCATCTTTTTTCCCCCTTTCTCTGTTGCCTTTCGGGTCATCCAACCGTTCTGCCCCGCGTGCAAATCTCCCAATGACCACCGCATCATCTCCTATAGGGTACTTTCCCCGAGGTCTACGTCCCCACCGTCTTTGAGAACTACGTCGCTGATGTCGAGGTCGATGGCCGCCATGTAGAGCTTGCGCTCTGGGATACCGCCGGTCAGGAAGATTACGACCGTCTCCGTCCGCTCTCGTACCCCGACTCTCACGTCATCCTCATCTGCTTTGCCGTCGACTCGCCCGACTCGCTCGACAACGTCCAGGAAAAGTGGATCTCCGAGGTGCTTCACTTCTGCCAGAACCTCCCCATCATCCTCGTCGGTTGCAAGAAAGATCTCCGACACGACCCCAAGATTGTCGAGGAGCTCCGCAAGACCAGCCAGCGTCCCGTCTCGGCCGAGGAGGGCATGGCTGTTGCCCAAAAGATTGGTGCCGTCCGATATCTCGAGTGCTCCGCCAAGACCGGCGAGGGTGTTCGCGAAGTGTTTGAGCATGCTACCCGTGCAGCGCTTGTTCAAAGAAGCCGTGGTTCCAAGAGGAAAGGCTGCACCGTTCTTTAAATGCCGCCGCTCCTCCTACGCCCCTCGAAAGCTGTCCCATCCTCCCTCCCTCATAGCACGTGGTTTGTGTGCACGCAGACTGAATGCACGCACGCCATGGAACCATGAGAGTCATCTATATCCATCTTCCCCTGCTCCTCGGGTACTTTTCGTTGCGCAAATGTGTAGGGCTACCACATCCCATGCGCTCTCTGTTCATCTATCGCCTCGTCTCCTTTAGCCGGCTGTGTTCCATGTCGATAACAACTTTCAATGCTATGATTCGATCCGATCGTGCTTGCTTGCTTGCTTGCTTGCTCGTGCGGGTTTGAGGGAGACACTCTGCAAGGTTCGAGTGCGAGGAAGTCTGACGATGCTCTCAGGGCGCACTCAATGTGTGGAATGCAGTTTCATGCATGGCGGAAGCGAAGTGTGGCACTGTGGCACTGTGGCACTGTGGCACGCAGGGGGGTCTCATCGCTGGAGAGTTTTTCAGCCACACCATGCCAACTCGTCTGTGGGTTGACTTGATCCGATTGATAAACGAGACTCTAAAAACAATGATGGGACTCGAAGTTATAGACGAAGCGATGAGATAAGAGCAACAGTGCCTTGTTCTTGGCTCAGAGCAGCAGCAACGCTGCAAGAGGCAAGATCGTCGTAATTGCAACGCCTGCTATGATACTCCCTCCTCTCCCCAGGGTGACGGCTGCATTCGCATTCGTCGCTGGCTCGCTCAACAGCGTCACCGTCAACAGAGCCACCCTGCCATCCTGCACAGGCTGCCCCGGCAACGCCACCTCCGGATGATTAATCCCCTCACTCGTCGCATTCAGCAACACGCCCGCCGGAATCCACTCCACATCCGTATGATACACATACCCCTTATAATTTGTCGTCGGGTACATCGTCGCATTCCCCACAATATAGTCCCTCCCCCTATTGTACCCGTTGGTCTGAATCATGTGCCCCAACTTGGCCGGCTCCTCCATAGATGCAGCGAGAAAGATGGCACCGGTGAAGGCGTCTGATCCGTTTTGGAGGAACCACCGGAAATGGTTACCGCCGTCGACGGATTCTTTGCATGTGCCGAATTCGGCGTTTCCGTAGTTCCAGCGGAGAACGCCGTTGCCACCGCCGTAGTTGCCCTGGGACCGAACGCCAAAGCCGTCGCCGAGGTTGGCGTATTGATCGGAACCGTTGGTGTTGCCCAGGCAAGAAACACCGAATTGGATCGATCTGCGCAATCCAAAGCAGGAGAACAGGAGAACAGGAGAGCAAGAGAGCAGGAGAGGAGGGAGGGAGGGAGTGTCAGCAAGGATCCTATCGAGCAAGAGGTAGCGCAAGTGGGAGGGCAGACAAGAGAGCCGAACTCACGTTGCATAGCGAAGGAAACCTTCAGGACAAAGGACTTGTTCGGAAGAGTTGCTCGAAATGATGAGGTTCAAAGGCTCGCCTGGCGTGCTGTCTAGCCAACTCTATTCGCCGACAATCCAACAAGTAACGGTGTGTACAGCGGCGGAGCGTGGTCAAATGAAGATGAAAAACAAGGTGGGCGAAGTCAGTCAATGAATATCCACCGCAAGAATTGCGGGGCCTCCTCACCCCACCTGTCCAATCGCCAACGCAGGTGAGTAAATGAACGCAAAACAACATACAGTGATCATGCTTCCATTGGCGCGGTTGGGGTCAAAGTAGCCTTGGTGTGGGAGTGGCTTCATCCTAGATGTGTTGTAGCGCTGAACGCATTCCTTGAAGATCTTGCTTCCGTTGACGTTGGAAAGGTTGTTGCTGGTGTTGGTGGCTCTAGCTTGCAGTGGCAGCGACGAGAGGGACGCTGGCGATCCACTAGCGCTGCGAAGTAGCAGCGTGCAGAGCAGCACGAGATGCAGTGCGGTTTTGAACATGGTCCTGTCGAGGTCTGCGTACTGATGAGGATGGTGAAGGGTCGAGGCGAGGCGATCGACGCCTGTGCAGACTAGATTACGAGGAAGATTTGACCTGCAAGCTGCGCCTGTGTGGTGCAATCGGCTGGATCCGACAGACTCGGAACCTGATCGAGACCTAGCTTTGACTCTAGGCGCTGCGCCGAGCTAAGGCTGGTTTGGCAGTGTTGCCAGGAGCGTGAGGGTATAGGCAGAGTAAAGATTATGCAGACGATGGTAGCGTAGCTTCGACAAGATTGTCTTCTCAAACCAACAATGGTCTGTATCGACAGCCTAGGGATGGAGGCCACACGATGCAGTCCAGTAGTGATTACAGGGCAAGGGTTCGCAGAATTCTGGGACGATGACAGCTACCGAGCTTGGCAGGGTCACCAATGCACACCCGCAGCGAAGCTTCGTGATCCCAGACTTGTCACAACCACAACCGACAATCACAATCGCATTCCGTCTCCGTCTCTGTCTCTGAGGCTCCTGTAGAGCAAGAGAGAAAGCGCTAAATCTTGCTTCCAGAAAGCGCTGACGCAGAGATTTCAAACTCACCGAAAATAAGGCAAGAGACAGCGTCACACTTTGCACGCTTGAACTTTGAGATGCCGATCTGTTTCGAAATCGCACCCAACTGCTGCCACCACGTTTCTACAGTATCACCCTTTTCCTCGCTCCCCCACAGCTGGTTGCATGTGGTAAGCTCTCCACAGTGTACAGTAGCGAGCGATTGCCCCTGTTTGCCATGGTCAACTCTGAGCTCCACGGCAAGCATGAAAGCTCGGCAAGGCTGGAAGGTGTTAGTGAAAAAGTGGAAGCAGGGCAGAAAAGCAAAAGGACGCCCGGCTGGGTTCGGTCGGATGCGCTTAGCTGCGCGCTGAGATCATTGCTCCTTTTCGCACACACTGTGCGTTTCGTACTGGAAAGCTAACTTTAACGCCAACGAGTCGCCTGGAAACTGTGGAGGAAAGAACAGCGCGTGTCTGTAACCTTGACGCTATCTCACAGTCGGGCCTTCCGCTCCTCCTGACCTGCCAAGCACTTGGTTGCTAGTGAAGCTCGAATCAACAACGTCGACGTGTTTTGACACAGGTCAACGCCATTGTTCGTACGGTTTGTCTCACTGCCATGGCAGCCACGGGTTTGTCAAGTCGAGCTTTCACTGCAACACACAGTGGACCCTTGCGAGGCGGTTACTTTCCAATAGCCTCCACTCACGAGTCGAGTGGCAAGTTAGCCATCTCTGGAGAAGAGCGTTGGGGCTGGGCAGACGGACAAGCGCTGAGGTATCGGGCAAGCCGATAGAGTCGCTTCCACCGATGAGCAGGTCACTTGAAAAGAGCTCATCCGAGAGAATCAGAGAGAATGTTAAATCGCGACGTACCACAGTCTCGACTCAGTTGCGCCGAGCCAAAGATAGTTAGTTCTCTGCAACAACCTCGGCACACACCTAAGTTCAAGGCTAACACAAGAGCGCAAGAACCGCGCGGTTGCGTTGTTGCCGTGAGCAAGAGTGAGCGTTTCGGACGGGAGGTGTGCTTGGTTTGGCTGTGCAGAACTGTCCCACTCGCTCTGCCTCGTCGCTGGTTGGATGGCGAAGCAAGTTGGCACGCGAAGATTCTTTCTTCTGTCAATGAACCGTTGGTCAGCTTTGTCCGATCCGGTGCTTCTAGTGCCGCCATCCTGCTTCTTCTTTCTTAGACGGCAAAAGGCGGCCCCAACCGCCTATATACTGCGGGTGAGCCGACCACGCTTTTCCCCTGTTCCAATGAGCCTCTGAGTTGTTGTCGGTGTCTGGAGCTTCGAAGAAGTGAAGCGCGAGAAACGCAACCAAGCCGATATGGGCATGCAACGCTAGGTGAGGCACGCTCTTCGGACCATCATGCGCGATTGTACCACAAAAAACATCAAACCTGGTCTCTGGTCTCTGCTGCAAGCGCCACTTTGCAACGTCTCAGCTTCTACGGTTTACTGAAGACGAGATGCAAGTCCTGACTCTCGAGCCGGTCTCGTAACGATATCAGAAGGGCCGTTGAGCAAAGCAGACGCTCAAGCAAACACTTGGATAGGCTTCCGTCGACTGCTCACCAAACAATTCGCTGTCAGCAACCTTGTCTTTGTTTTGAGAAGGGAAGAAAAGAGGAAGGAAGAAAAAGTCGCCGGACCCTGAGCAGCTCACCGTCGGTCCCAAACAGACCTAGGCGCCGGCGAACCATCACAAGCGAATAAGGAGGCGACGTCACTATGTCTCTTGTTTGTGTCAGCGAGCGGGTGAGTGTGCTTGTGCTGTGCTGTGCTGTGCTGTGCTGTGCTGTGCTGTGCTGTGCTGTGCTGTGCTGTGCTGCATGTTTCCGGACGAGGCCCAAGCGTAATGTTGGGGGTGCGAGAAACGGATCTCGCACGGCGACCGAATTGGGTTGCGAGCGAGCAAAGGCAGTAGGCACTAGAGCACTGTGCAATGTTTTGCCAGCTGCAGTCTAACCAGCTGGCAAGATCGACCCAAGGCCGGGGACTGCTTTGCTTTTACCAAACCGAGTCTGCTCGCTGCTTTTTCTTTTACCGCTTTGCCTGCAGTCGGTCACTGTTGACAGGACCCGATCGAGCGGTCCTCGCTTGTCGCTGACCTGACACACACACACCCACACCCCGACCCGGACTGCAGCTGAGCTCTCTCTCTGCCTGACCACACCAAGCTTGGAGTTGCATATCAAGGGGCGAGAGAGAGAGATCTGCTATCCATCCAAATTTCCGATTTTACAATATTTTGTGTTGCTTTGCTTCCGTCCGCTTCTCCGGGCTCCGGCCGGATGCACTCGAGCCAACCGTGCTGTTGTGTCCGCTGCAGGCGATAGCACAACGTTGACCCCCTTGTCTGTTGCCCGCAAACACCGCTTGGTGGTGCTGCTGGTGCTGGTGCTGGTGCTGGTGCTGGTGCTGGTGCTGTCGCTTGTGGTGGTGATGAAGAAGAAGGTGGTGGTGGTGGTGGTGCTGATTCCTCCCTGTCTGATTTACCTCGCTGCGGCAGCACTGTAACCGCGAGACTGCTGCTATCAGCTGCTGTCGTTGTTGGAGAAATTCACACTGGTCCTGCCTGTTTCTCTGCTGTCTGCTCCACAAGTGCTGTGCCTCTCGATCAACGCCCCTGGCGCTTGCTCGCGGTCCTTTCCTCTTCCCATCGGCCTCGCCGCTTGGTTGCTGGAGTTAAGGCACCCCTTTGCTCTGCCGTAGCTCCCCGTTTGTCCTTTGAGAGTAGGGCGGAGCCTTCAAGTCGATTTGGTCAGCCCTTTTTCGCATGGATTCTCCCCTTTGGAGAATGAGCTTTCTTTCATTCGACTCTGCCTTTTCACTGCCTGGAGTTTTTTGCTGCGTCGACGGCCACTACTCTACTTTCAGTTGGTCGGTCGGTCTTGCGTGGTCTGCCTTGTTCCCAACTCCGCTTTGCCTCGGCTTCTGTCTCTGGATCTGTCTCTGGATCTGCCTCTCGCTCTCGGTGTCTGTCCAGTCGAGGCCTGCTTCTCTTGTCGCTCAAATTCACCTCCTGCTCCGCGCCTCTCTTCTCCTCACTCCATCTCCTAGGTCCCATCTCTCCGTCCGTCCGTCAGTCACATCATTCGACTCGACACGGCATAGTCCGCAGTCTTGTCGTTGACATTGTTCGTTACGGAAGCGCCGCACCTAATCGACCCATTCGTCGACTCTGCTCCTCTCTCTTAGCCTTCACTGCCTAAACAAGAGGGTGCACACCAATTGCGGCTCCGTCTAGACACGCCATACAAATCTCAACCCTCGTCCTGGACCAACATTGTCAAGCACGCAATTCTTCTGCTGCTGCTTCTCCTTCCTCTCCTCCTCCTTCTGCTCCCCATCCTCCCACCTATCCCGGCTGAGTCGAGTGTTCTGCTCCTCATCTGCACGAGTAAAGGTGGTTGACCACCTCTCTCCCCTTACCACATCTGCCACCGCCGCCACGTTGGCATCGTCTGCCATTCGACACTGACCTTGGCACCTCATTGTGGCGTAAAACATTTCGACGCTCGACCATCCTCGCCTTCCTCACTCATTCCCACGTTGCCCTCGCATTTTTTCACAAGCCTATCGTTGGCGTCGTAGACTCCCGCCCTCGTCGCTCTTCGCTTGCACATCCTTGCCTTGGACGTTATCCTCAACCTGGCGTACCTGCTTCCGGTCTCCCCGTGGACTTGCATATCGTTCCATACACCCACCTCGCATCACGCACTCGACCAAGCCTTTCGCAATTGGGCGGCATTCACCACAAACATTCCTGCACCTATACCGAATCTTTCTCGCTCCAACCGCGTGCAACGTGCATATCTGTACGGCCCCCTTGTAACGCTCTCTGCACGAGCTTCACAGATAGATCCCTGCATCCAACGTGTTCGGCCATCGATCTTTCTTCCGCTCAGCACGCTCGCTCGAGATCGTGTCACTCATTGAAACACAGCTGCATCGACATTGTCTAGTCAACACTCCGTCATCTCGACATAGCTCCGCTGTCTTTTTGACTTTGCAGTCAGACTGCCCGTCTCGTGCTAGATCGCAGCAGAGATAGTCTCACGCTTTCGCTCCTGTCGACATCACCGCAATCCCCCGGCTTCATTCAGCCTCACAGCTTCTGCTTCACGCCAAACACCCCATGTTTGCACTCACGACAGGCATCTAGCTTTCTCACCGCACCTACATACACAGAATACACACGCGCTCTTCCTGCATTACTCCAACACCTGCATTGGCTGTCTTCCTCTGCCCTATCTTACCACCCCTTCGGCCGCCGTACATCTTCGCCTTCCCGACGCAGATTCCTCGACCGTCCTGCTCTTCTCGGCCGACGTCGTGACATTGGGTCAGTGTAACATCTCTGTCTGCGTCGATCGTCCATCATGTCGTCGCCAACACCACCTGAAAGAGAGGCGCCTCGCGCGTCTTCCACAGCAGAGTCCACGGCAGACTCATCACATGACGGTGTTGCAGCGCCCAATGCAACACCGTCCTCTACACGCTCCCCCACGGTGACGCAGCCCTTCATCTACCCAATGAGGTCTGCCGTCAGCCTCAAGCAGCCCAATCGCGAAGGGTCTACATCCCAAGACCCGGCAGACATACCATCTCTGACTGCTGCAACCGCGAACGCTTCACGCCCAACATCTGCCGACGGTCCCAAACGCCCCACGCCAAAAGCAGACATCATCCATGAAGGGCGCAATCGTCCAGAAGACGTAGACAAAGCGGCCGATCGTGCCATGGGCGAGATGAAGGTACCAGGCAACGAAGACAAGGACCTCCGCGATCACCTCGAGCAGCTCACAACCACCCGCTTCGAATACGTCAAGACCGCCGAAGGTCACATGATTCTCACTGGACGCGGAGGCAAATTAGCACGGTGCGAGGATGAGCCCATCCACATCCCTGGCGCCGTCCAATCCTTCGGCTGCATGATAGTGGTCCGCATCTCTCCAGAAGGCGAGATGGTGGTGCGCCAGGTCTCGGAGAACTCGGCCGACATCCTTGGACTCTCTCCTCCCTACCTCTTCAGCCTGCCTACGTTCCTCGATGTTCTCGACGACGACCAGGCAGATTTGCTGTGGGACAATATCGACTCGCTCGACCAGTCCAGCCAAGACCTTGCCGAAATAGGTCCCACCGTCTTCCAGCTGCGCGGATACAACATGGCCAAGTATGACGAACGAGTGGCGCAAGGCGCACAACGCATCCCATGGAACACCTGGTGCGGGGCTCACATCCCTGATCGGCGTAATGACGGCGAAGGCGAGCTCACGGTCATTCTCGAGTTTGAGCTGGTCGAAGATATCCAGAACCCCATCTCCACTTTTTCGCCTCCAACAACGCCAGGATCTGATCCCGAGTCCACCGGCGGGCCTGGTTACGGTCTCGCTGGTGCATGGGCCACTTCACAACAGACCAGCAACCCGGCTTCTCGCGCACAGTCGCCCCCGGTTAGCGTCGACACCGTCCACTCAAGTGGCAGTAGCTCCGCCACCTTTCGCGATACTGGACCGCGCGGTGGTCTCGAAGGCCAAGCGTACACGCCTTCCCTCGAAGAACTGCGTGAGTCGACCGTCGCAGTGCACAAGCCGCTCAAGGCGCTCTCACGCATGCGCCGCAACGCCGAGACTAGACAACAGATGCGCAGCCGTCGACCCGCAGTACTCCCTAGCACGGGCGGAGGTGACGGCACCGGTGGCATGCTCGACATGTTTGGCATCCTGAGCCAGGTCAACGACCAGCTCTCGGCGCAAAAGGACCTGAACGAGTTCCTCAAGGTGCTCGTCGGCATTGTCCGCGACATTACCCTTTTCAGCCGTGTCATGATCTACCAGTTCGACGAGGTTTGGAACGGTCAGGTTGTGTGCGAGCTCGTCGATTGGAACGAGTCGCGCGACCTGTACCGTGGCCTCCACTTCCCCGCAACCGACATTCCGGCTCAGGCGCGTGCGTTGTACAAGATCAACAAGGTGCGTCTCCTGTACGATCGCGATCAACCCACCGCACGCATGGTCTGCCGAGATCAAGCCGATCTCGACTTCCCCGTCGACATGACGCACGCCTTTCTCCGTGCTATGTCGCCCATCCACATCAAGTATCTCGGCAACATGGGCGTGCGATCCTCCATGTCAGTGTCCATCACTGCCTTTGGCGAGCTGTGGGGTCTTATTTCGTTGCACAGCTACGGCGCACATGGTAAGCGTGTCTCGTTCCCCATTCGACAGCTCATGCGCCTCATTGGCGAATCCGTATCGAGCAACATTGAGCGTCTCAGTTACACCCGCAGGCTGTCTGCCCGCAAACTCATCAACACGTTGCCGAGCGACCAGAACCCGAGCGGCTACATCATCTCGAATGCCGAGGACCTGCTTACGCTCTTCGACGCAGACTACGGTGTCATCGCCATTGGCAACGAAGCCAAGATCCTCGGCCCGCTCAACGCCAGTCAGGAAGTGCTCGCTGTCACCGAATACTTGCGCCTGAAAAAGTTCGAGCACCTTGTCACATCGCAGGACGTGCGACGCGACTTCCCCGACATGGTTCTTTCGACTGGACTTCACGTCATCGCGGGTCTCTTGGTGGTGCCACTTTCGGGCAGCGGTGTCGACTTTATCGCCTTCCTGCGCAAGGCCCAGCTGCGTCACGTCAACTGGGCAGGCAAGCCGTTCAAGGATGGCAACGAAGGCGAGGCTGCGCTCGAACCACGCAGATCGTTCAAGGTCTGGTCCGAAACGGTCGAGGGCACGTGCCGAGCGTGGAAGGACGAGGAGCTCGAGACGGCTTCAGTGCTTTGTCTCGTGTACGGCAAGTTTATTTCGGTCTGGCGTCAACGTGAGCAAGCGCTCCACTACAATCAGCTCAACCGGCTCTTGCTCTCGAACGCTAGTCACGAGGTTCGTACCCCGCTCAACCACATTATAAATTACCTCGAGCTGGCCCTCGACAGCAAATTGGACGATGACACACGTGAGAACCTCAGCAAGTCGCATCTCGCCTCCAAGAGTCTGCTCTTCGTCATCAATGACCTGCTCGATCTCACCAAGCAAGAGATTGGCAACGAGCTCTTTCTGCAGGAACCTTTCGACCTTGCTGCCACCGTGCGCGAGGCGGTCGAGATGCACGAGTGGGAGGCCAAACGACGCAAGATCGATTTCTCCGTTAGCACGCAGCCCGAAGTGTGTCTTGTGCTCGGTGACAAAAACCGCTTGCGTCAGGTTATCACAAACACCGTCACCAACTCAGTCAAGTACACACGTGAAGGCCAAATCACCGTCACGATGCGCAAGCGCGCCGAAGAGGAGCGTGACTCGGACTTGCCACCAGGTTGCGACATGGAGGTGGAGCTCGTCGTCCACGACACGGGAGAAGGCATTCCCCAAGAGAAGCTCGAGGTCATCTTCCGAGAGTTCGAGCAGGTCGAGTCGGTCATTGCCCAACCAGGTCGTCAGGAGCCCGTAGAGGCTGAAGGTAGCGAAGAGGGCAGTTTGGTGCGCACTGACCATTCGGATAGCGGTCTCGGCCTTGGTCTTGCCATCGTGGCCCGTGTCGTCAAGAACCTTGGCGGCCAGCTGCGCGTCGATTCGCTTGTGGGCAAAGGCACAACCTTCACCTACTATATTCCGTTCTGCTCCGCCGAGAGCACCACTCCTACCGAGGCGCCTCCTGCCACCGCCAGCGGCGGAAGTGCTACCAAGCGCAGCAGCGACACCATTTCAATGCGACGTTCCAACTCGATTGGCAGCGGAAGTGTCAGCTCGGCGGGCAAGAGCGAGATCGACTCACTTGTCGAGGCCATTCAGCAGCCTATCCTTCGCGATCAGGGTCACATCGAAGACGTCACACAGCAGAGGCGCAACGCCGAGGGCCTTTCGCCTGACGTCAATAGCGGGCCCAAGAACGTGTCAGCCGGTCAGAACCGACCGGGCATGGCGTCGCGTCGCAGCCAATCGTATGACAGTGGCTCGCATCCGGTCGAAGGCAGTGGCGTTCCCGTCCGATCCGTCAAAATCGCTCCACAGGGTCTCGATGCCAACGACCGCACAGATCGCAGACCTTCCGGTTCCGCATTCCTTGGAAGTGCGAAGCCGCACGCGAGACCACCTAGGAACGATATGAGCGCGGCCGAATCGTTCAAGGCTCAAGTCGAACATCGCGCACGAGAGAATGTTCCGCAACTTGGCAAAGACGCATTGCCACTCTCCCGGCAGCAGAGTTCTGGGGGCGCTCAAGATCCATCGACGCCTCCTTCGCCAGGCACGCCCATCAAAGGTGGGCTCAACGTGCCGCAGACCGTTGGGCAGTCGTCAGATTCCCACGAGGTGCAGGCTTCGCCTCACTTCAATGAGCGCCGTGCCTCATCATCGTCCACCGCTACCAAGCGCAGGATGGCTATGATGCGCGGGCTGCACAAGGCTCCAGGCAACCGCAGCGATATGATTGCACCGCTGCGCGTGCTTGTGGTGGAAGACGACCCGATCAACCGCATGATCCTCAAAAAGCGACTTGCTCTTGATGGGCACACAACTTTGCTGGCTGTCAACGGCGAGGAAGGTGTGCGACAGTTCGAAAAGGACGCCAAGGAGATCGATGTGATCCTGATGGACTTGCAGATGCCGATCTGCAACGGTCAGGAGGCGTGCATCCGAATCCGTGAGCTTGAACAGAAATGGGCTCAAAGTGGCGAGCAAGCCGACCGACCCGCCGCTCAGGTTCTTAATGGACGCGTGCCGATCTTGGCTGTATCTGCAACGCTGGTTCCGCAGATGCGCCAAGAGATGATTGACATTGGTATGGACGGCTGGCTGCTCAAGCCGATCGACTTTGCTCGTCTTGGCGCGCTGCTCAAAGGTCTGCTTCATCCCGAGGACCGCGTTGCCAACCACTGGAAGTCGGGTCACGTCTGGGAGAAGGGCGGATGGCTGTCGGAGCCCGCGCAGCGTTCGGTGCCGGTTTCGGCAGCATCGATTTCAGCTGCCGGCGCCGGCACCAGCGCCGCTATGCCGAACAACGTCAACTCGAATTCAACTCAGTCTGTGCCGCCTAGTGAGGCGATCAGTACACCTAGCGCCTGATCTTGCACAGCCTTGCTCTCCCTTGCGCTCCCTAACCGTTACAACAGCACCACGTCTTCTCATGCACACTTGCACCTTTCCGTCTCACAACAACCACTTCATCTTCAGTACACATTTTTTGGGGTTTTCTCTTCAGAGTATCATACACGACTGTACTCGATTGCATGGCCAAGTCTAATTTCCTTTGTCTTCGGTTCTCTCTCTCTCTCTCTCTCATGTACTTGTTTCTGGCTCGCCTTTTCCGCTCATATACTGAAACTCGGACGAAATGTTAGAGATCAGAGTTGACACGACGAGGAGAGTTGCTTGCTTGCGTGTTCTTCGAGATGTGTAACAATTGCAGACATACGATGACGATCGGAAGCGTAACCGGTCGCAGAGACCGAGAGAAAAGGAGTTGATAGGTTGGATATACCCACGAACAAGTTGTGCATGGAGCTTGGTGGTCTAGTTGGCGGGATTCTTGCTGGCAGCGATGATTGCCTTGCAACGAGGAGTCTGGGCGATGATGGTTCTGACTTCGAGTTCGGTGGTGATGGGGATGATGTAGGCCTGAAAGAGACGGAGCACGTTGTCCGCCGAATGGGGCGCATACTCTGTATCGCCTGGGAAGAGCTGTGAGAATGTCTTGGCCTTCTCCTGCACGCGGGTTAGCACCTTGATCACCTGCTTTTGATCCGTCAGTTCCTTCCGAATCTCCTCCTCTGACACAGGGTGCTTGGTCAGAACCTTGCAATACCTGGTTTTGTCCGCGTCGAACTTGGCCAGTCCAACCTGGTACCCCAGCATGATCCTCGCCGAAATCAGCTGCAGCAACCCGGCATCGAGCAGAACAACACTGCCCACATCCAAACTCGCATCCTTTTTCAACCCCTCCATTCTGGCACGTACAAACTGCATCACAGTCTCCTCATCCTGCGGTCGCCTCCCGAGCGGGAAGATTGTGGGCCCCACCAGAGGATTTTCCAACACTGCATCCCTTGCCAGCATAACCGGAGTCGTGAACTGCGTACCGGGTGGAAAAGCTGCATCGGAGTTGAACTGCGAACCGGCCTTGCTGTTGAGCCAGGTGGCCACTTCGAGATAGGGTTGGGGAAAGTGGGTGTTCAGGGACTGGAGGAGGTGGAATTCGTGGTCGGTGGAGGCAGGGAGGGCGGAGCGGGCGAGGTAGGTGTGGATGATGGGGTTTTCGTAGCGCTGAAGTTGGGCGCGGAGGGTGGTGAGGCGGGTGTCGGGGTCCTCCTTGGCAGGAGCAGCACGGATGGCGGCAGCCACTGAGACGGCTAGGACAACAAAGGGATGGAGGACGGAGAAGAGAATCATCCTTGACAATCACTGGTTCTAACTAGTATAGGGAGAGAGGGAGAAGAGTGGTATGCGGATGAGGCGAGAAGGGGTTCTTGTTCCAACACTAGACTATTTGTAGCTTGGTCAAAGGCGCGTTGCACCGCAAACCTTGGCACTGTGACTGGAGGATGATAACTTTGTCGCACGAGCTCTCGGGTAGTGGTCAGAGCGCCGCTGCTGCTGGTGGATCAAATGAAGATCAGTGGAGCATGATAGCGTCAATTTTTAGGACGAGCTTTATACAGATTCTATCTGGACAGAAGGCCGAAGCTAGGCCGCTCTGTCAACGTGCACTACATTTGACGCGTAAAAGGCCTAGTCGACTCTTTGCGGCATGGACCTGAATCGCTCATGCCCACTTCTGCGGTCACCCGCCTGCCTTAGCCACCTCACAATGTGGTACCGTGGGGGTAAGGTAAAGTGGGTTCCAAGGGTGGAAATCCGACGCTTGGACCCCACCGATCTTTCATTTGACCCACAGTGAGGTTTGCGGCAAAGACCGTTGATCTATCACCCATGCGCTTGCAGGAGGGAACACAAGTCCTTCCGCAGGACAGATCCGGTTCCGGTTCGATTACCTGTGCTGGCTACTGTGACGAGGCTCAATTGCCACTGTGGCAGAAGCACAAAGTGTTAGTGGCGGTAGCGACGGTGCCACCACGCCAAGTGATCATAGATACTTGCAAGATTGCCGCTGTCACAAGATGTCCAACTACGGATGTCGACGTGTCCCCCCCGCACGTGCACGCGCAGAGCAAGCCGGACCGCGGCCTGACTTCCGCCGCTTCCGCAAGCCCTAACGTTGAGAGCTTGAGGGCGTGAGTTTGGTGGAGGCGAATCGCCTGTTTCTGGCTGAATCACGATATTGGTGAGTCGCGAATCGCGCAAACGCCAATTTGGCTGTTTCTTTGGCGTTGTTCTGCAAAATCACGCGATGCACTGCAACAGAGCTGTCAAAAAAATGGTGCGCAGAAGAGCACTGGTCAAAGTTATCGCCGCTTTCTAGCGTTACGTACTTGGCCACTTTTCTGCGTCTCGAAAGCCACATATTGCACACACAACAGCTCTTTGCATGCATGCGCCTGTCTGACGGGCGCTATCTCCTTTGTGCGGCCAAAGACGGAGCGAAAGCGTTATCTTTTCGCATTGCAGGTCGCTGAAAGGTTTTATCAATGGCTGTCCTTTTTTTGTCCCGCAAGGCCTTGCTGAAGGCGTTCTGTCTTGATCACCACCATCGTTCAGACACGTTGAAATCATCGACCGTCTCCAAAAACTATTCCCGGTCCACATTGGAGACATCGACAACTGCCTAAGCTCTTCCGTCCACGGCCGTCGGCACAGTCTGGTTTACGATCAAGATGCCGCAGAACGCTGTTGCTGAAAAGTAAGTCTCTTCTGAATCTTTCCTCTCTCTCTCCCGGTCTCGGTTCAGCAGACACGGATTGCTTATCTCCGTTCCTCGACCCTGCTACCAACTCTTGTGGCGCTAGCGTACTGGGCACGATAGGCACAGTGTTCTGGTCCTTCCAACTTGTGCCGCAAATCATCAAGTCGTACCGCGCAAAGGACACCGACGGTCTCTCGGCCTGGCTCCTCCTCATCTGGGTCGCTGGCTCCATCCCCCAAGCCACCTACCTCGTGGTTCAAAACATCAACATCCCCCTCATCATCCAACCCCAACTCTTCTCTACCTTTGCCATCATCGCCATGGCGCAGTGTTGGCACTATTCTCACCGTCTCTCCACGCGCAAGTGCATGCCGGGTGCGCTTGCCACGGGCGTGATTGCGGGTGGGTTGGAGGTGGCGTTTTACGAGCTGTGCAAGTTGGGCGAGAGGAGGGGTACGCAGGCTGGGACAAAGACGATGGGGATCGTGGGGGCGGTGCTGATCGTGGTAGGGTTGGTGCCGCAGTATTATGAGATTTGGAGGTGTGGCGAGGTGCGCGGGATCAGTCTGTTGTTTTTGGCCATCGACTGTGCGGGTGGAGTGTTTAGCTTGTTGAGCTTGGTGTTTAAGAAGACGTTTGACGGCATCGCGGCTGCAAAGTAAGTACCCCACGAACTGTTCTCGTGAATGTTGCAGTGATTTTGGCTGACGATGGTGATGTTTCTTGGTTCTGGCAGCTATATTGGCATAGTGGTGCTGGAGCTGGGCATTTTTCTGTGCTACTTCACGCTCAATCCGAAGGCAAAGCGGCGTCGACAAGAGCAAGCGGAGCAGCTTGATGCAACCACGGGTGGAGCCCAAGACATCGAGCAATGCACAAACATACCCGCCACGAGCGCGACCACGCCCGACTGGTCAAGGCACACAACATTAGATGAAAAGTCCTGCATCCTCTCTCCCGAGAAGCAACTCATGCACCCGCCCTCGAACAGCCACAATCGCACGGGTGTTCCACAAGCACCAGCATGAGTTCCACCTTATTCGCAAGCATTGGTGACACGCATTGTACTTTTATCCCTCATCATTCCAAGAGACATCTTATCTCAGATTTGCATACAGTGACGTAAGAATGCGGGATCATCCTTCGTACCCCTCCTTGATGAGCCACCGTTCGATATCTTTGATCACCTTCTCATGCGATTGCCCCTGTGCATCCAACACACTGACCTTTCCCTGATGAGCCTGCGTATAGGCTCCGCCATTCGCCACAATCAGCGTGTTGAGCTTCGGATGCTTCCCAAACAACGTCAACGCCGACGCATCATCCAGATCCGAAATCACCACCAGCCCCGAAATCGCCGGTCGAGAGCCGAACATCCCGCCTCTGCCAAAGATCTTGCTCAGCAGCCCGCCACCACTGCTTTCGCCCCCTTTTTGGGGCTCAATGTACGAGCTGACGATCTGCGAGATGGAAGTGGGGGAAGAGTCGGCGGAGTGGTGGACGAACAGGACAGGCTGACGCTGGAGGTTGCTGAGTCGGATCTGGGAGTGGAGCTCGTCGGCAAGGCGGGATGTTGTGGTGTCTACACCAGCGGGCGACTTTGTGTCTGTGGAAGCGGCGTCCGAGGGCGGCAAAGCGATGTTCATTTGGAGACAGTCGTAGCCGGCTTCCCTGAAATATCCGATCCAGGGGAACCACTTTTCGGATTCGTCCGAGCTCCCGCCGATGTTAGACAGGAGGCTCTTGACCAGCCCTTTGCCCGTCGAGTTGGACGTCAAGAAGACGAGCGCTACCGTCTGCCTTCGTGGTGCTGTAGGCGCTGCGGGACGAAAGAGTGTGGATGAACCAGTAACTTGCTTATCGTTGCTGCCGCCCTCCGACTCGACGGGCGAGTAGACGGAAAACGGCCTAGACTCGTTAGATCCAAGATAGAACCATCCGCCGCCAGCAGCGACCAGTCCGCCCCCCAGCGTCTTGAGCGGCCATGCTCGTTTGAGAGTTGCAGCGCCGGCGTGGTTGGGCTGAGTACTGATCAGGCGTGCAGCCGGGATTGAGGAGGCAGCACCAAGGTTGGTGGCTCGCAACGTGGCAGCAGCAGCATGGGCACGCGGCAGCAGTTGCTGCCTGGCAAGCAGTGAGGCTGACATGGAGAGTAAGTATCGGCGACGGCGTTCAAGAAAGGTCCAGGCGAGAACAGTGAGATGATGGATGGTCGGAAAGACGACTCGACCAGACAAGCTTCCTCTCTTGAATCCCTATTGAATCATCATCCGGCCCAATCCTGCGGGGACGAGCATGTGGAGGCATGAGGCACGTTCATCATGCTTTTCAGATGGAAAAAAGAAGGAACGTTATATGTGTGCAACATTCGAGAGTTCAGATATGACTGCTTCTTTAGCTCAGTTGGTACGAGCGTCCGACTGAAGAATTCAGTTTCTGTAGTCGCCACTGTTCCAGTGGACACGGTTAATCGGGAGGTCACCTGTTCGACCCAGGTAAGGAGCATTTCTCTTTTCTTTTGGTTTCCTTTTCTTTTTTATATTTCTTTTTTATATTTCTTTTTTATATTTCTTTTTTGGAAGGGCCAACATGCATGCGAGTCAAAGTGGTTAACGCGTCGAGCCAAGGCTTACGAAAAGATCAATACGTTTTTCTTTTTGGTCCCTGCGTCGACCGACGCATGAACCTTTTGTGGGTTGTCCATCGAGGTTTGGTGGATCCATCCATCTTTGCTACTTCCTCGTCACTTCGCGCAGGCCGAGCGACACGACAAGATGGTCTTCATTGTCAAGATACCCAATCGCTCACGCGCAAACACACCCGAGGCATCCAACACCCCATCCAACGAGCCTCCATCACTAGGAGCACCTAATACGCATGTCCAGGCACCACCACCTCCTACTGCAGCATCATTCCAAGGCTTCGTACAAGCAAGCGGTATGGCTGGGCATGCTGATGTAGCATACTCCACCGCTCCTGCTATCGCAAGCGCAGACACCTCGGGCTCTGCTGCTGCTTCGGCGCCCTTGGCCGCAGAGCTCGACATCCTGCTCGCTCCCTCTGTGCTCAGCCACAGATATGTGCGAGGAGTCGACAAGAGTCTCATCGTGGAACGACCGGAGCGCATCCGTGCTGTTCTTCTAGGCGTCGCCACCGCTATCGGCAAGACGGCTGCCGACCAACCCCCGTCTGTAGCCAGCTCTACCAGCACCCTTCGCGCGTCGCCTAGCTATCCCCCCTACAATGCTTCAACGTCTACAACAGAACCTGCAGAACCTGTCGCAAGCTCATCAGCTGGTCCAACAACAGCGTCATCCACCAAACCTGCGGCGCTTGACGATGACGATCTGGTCGCGCGACTCAGCTCACTTTCGGTACAAGGAAGTGCATCTCAACAGTCTCCAGCCCGGTCTCAGCAAAAGTTCCGCGTGCTTCATTCAACAAGATCTTTGCAGCTAGACCCGCCTCATCCTGCTGTAGCCTTCACCCATGCTCACGCGGACGAGCTTGTTCCCATCCTCGAGAGTGCTTACGATCAGGCCAAGCAGCGACGTCGAGATGCTCGCAGCTCCGCCTCGGTGTCGCTCGGTGATTCCGAGACTCTGCCGCAAAGCCAGGGCGAATCCAAATTCGAGCGAGAGGCAACACCCACTCCGTCTTCAGTAGCCCCACCGCGGCAAGCAGAAGCTTCGACTGCCGCCAGCCGTACATCTCATGTCGCCTATCTCGAGTACCTCTGCAACCGTGCTCCCAATCATCCTCCAGCCTCTCAAACCAAACTCCACCATGCCTCGCCTTCAAAGTCGATACCAGAGGACAGCGAGGCGTACACTTCAAGCGACGGCGAGGGAGACAACGCCATGCATCTCTCCGAGGTTCCGGAGCATCTGCCTCAGGGAGATCTATACTTGGCAGGGCCGTCAAAGGAAGGAGGGATGGACGGCGGGTCAGCAGAGGCCATTCGCCACGCTATGGGCGCATGCTGTGAAGCCGTCGACCGTGTTGTATCAGCAGCATCTACGGACTCGGCAGCTCGGAAGCCACAACCGCTGAGAGAGATCAGGTATGACGCTTCTCATGCGGCAGCCCCTTTCGAAGCTGCGCCAGGGTCTCCGCACGGCTCGGCCGACGACACAGCTCCTGCAGCAAGACGCGCCTTTGTTCTCTGTAGGCCGCCAGGCCACCATTGCTCCGGCTCAACCCCACAAGGTTTCTGCTGGGTCAACAACGCCATCGTCGCCTCGGCCCATGCTTATCTCGAACACGCCGTTGACCGCGTAGTTATCTTCGACATCGACCTGCACCACGGCAACGGAACCCAAAACCTTGCGTGGCGCATCAACGCTGACGCCAACAAACACGACGACCAACGCGTAGAACGACTCGCCAGCTTGCGCGCTGCTGCACTCGAACGTGCGCGCTCAGCGCTGGGACCCGGCAGCGGTCGAGCACACGCAAGTCGCCTGGCGAAAGTTGCGCTATCACAGCAGGACGAGGCCGAGGTGCTGAGGCAGGCGGGTCCGAGGGCGTTGAGGTTGTTCTACAGCTCTTTGCATGATATCGAATCGTTTCCTTGCGAGGATGGAGATGCGGGGATGATCAAGGATGCGAGTACCTGTGTCGAGGGTGCGCATGGGCAGTGGATCTGGAACGGTGAGTATACACGTTTCTCAAGGCGGCAAGGGTTCAGACGTCGACGATTAAACAGACAAAATGGTAAAAGGTCTGAAGAAGGCCGTGTCGACATTCATCGACGCGGAGCAGTCTCTTGACGCAAAGCACGGAGTCTTTGGTCGCATCCTGGGCGTCGATGTGTTTGCAGTGTCTGCAACACGTTCGATGCTGCTGGGACGATCAAAGACATGAGGCGTCCGCCCTGGCCAGAAAGACGCCCAAGCATAAGTCGATCTGTATAAAGACCCTCATTGCTGATCATCTTACCACTTGTGTCCACCATCTCGTACCTCTTCCACAGTTCACCTGGACCACTACCGCTCCGAATCCGATTTCAAACGGCTTTACGACGAAAAGTACAAGATCCTCTTCGCCAAAGCTGCCCGTTTCCTCTCCGCCACCTCGGCTGTTCCTGAAAACACCCTCATCCTCATCTCTGCCGGCTTTGACGCCTGCTCCTACGAGTACCCCGGCATGCAGAGGCACGACAAGCACGTCCCGCCCTCATTCTACCACACGTTTGCGCGCGATGCGGTGTACTTTGCCGAGACTCATGCGCAGGGGAAGCTGATCTCTGTGCTGGAGGGCGGCTACAGCGACAGAGCGTTGTGTTCCGCCGCGCTGGCGCACGTTACTGGCCTTGCTGTTGGATCGAACACTGGCGGCGCACAGCGTGGGGGAGAGGGAGAGGCAGAGTACTGGAAGTTGGAGAACTTGATTGCGGTGGAGAAGGTGGCCAAGAAGATGGCTGCTCACGCTGCTGCTGCCACTGTCGGGTCAGGCGGGGCGGGGAGTACCAACACCACGCCCAAGCGGAGGCAGGCAGAGTTGGCGCCTTGGCTCTCGCTCACTTCTCGAGCGTTTGCGGCATTCGAGCAGGCCTGTGGCAAGCACCACGTGTTTCCGCTTAGTCCTTCAGGACCTTCTTCGAGAGGTGCCGCTGCTTCGAGCGCGGTCAACAGTCCAGCTGTTGCGGTGGGGACGGGCAGGGTGCTGCGCGATAGAGGCGCGCTCAAGGCGAAACCGACGGCGTTTGAGGGTGTGTCGACGCCACAAGCGAGGAGAGCAGGCGGAACGAATTCGCCGAACAAAGCGACACCGACGAGGGCGGCGAAGAAGGAGAGCCCAAGCAAGAGGGAGAGGGATTCGCCGACCAAGGCGCAGGTTGGTGTGCCTGATGTTGTGCCCGTCACGCCGGTCAAGGGCGAGGATGCGATGTGGATGGATACGAACACGCCCACGCGAAACATCACCTCCATAGCGGCAGATCTGCCGGTTGTGCCTGCGCAACCCACAATAAGCGCTCCACAACAACAACAGAAGCAGGAGGCTCTACCCTCACAACCGCCCATCGATCCCATGCCAGCACCCCTGAAAGTATCTCCGCCCGTCCCCGAATCGCACCACGGCAGCTGGCTGCCCCCAACATCCTCCATCTCCGAATCCCCCACGTTCAGCACTGTACCCGTGACCCTCGTCGACGCAACGTCGTCCACCCACCAAATCATCGACGCCAACACCGCCCACCTCGGGGAGGACCTGCTAGGGGGGCAAGCTTTTCATCTGGCAGATGCGGGAGGAGAGGGTGATGAGGAGGATGCGGAGGGGGAGCCGGATCCAGATGTAGAACAGATAAGCTTGCGCCAGGGGCAAGCGAGTGCGGAGTACTTCCAGAGTGTAGGGAAGGAAGAGGAGCAAGGGGGCATGCCGGGCGGGTTGCAGGGGGTGTTCGCGGGGATGCGGTTGGAGGAGGCCAAGCTCACCAAGCCGGGCGAGTCGCCCCGCCGTCGCCACCCCCAACCCCAACCACAGCAAGAAGAGACGGCGTCGGAAGGGACATCGTCCATCTACCCTACCCTCCCAACCTTCAACAACACGCACTTCCACCATCCCTAATCGCACACGCACTCACCCCACGTCTCTCATATACTCTGCACTGTGGAATCAGCTACCTTGCACAGCAGTTACCTAGAATACACCAGGGTGAAGGCTACTTGTGACTCTTCTTCATCCTCCTCTTTTTCTCCGCTTTTGGCATTTTGGTTTTCCGCTTCTCCCGGTTGGCCGCTTTGGTTTCCTTCTTCGCCTCCTTTTTCAGCGCGCGCGCTTCGTCCTTTGTCAGCTTAGCGTCTTTCGGATGCACCATCTCGCCCTCCCTCTCATTCTCGCCGTCTTCGTCGTCTGAGTTGGATTCAGTGTCCGAGTCGGAAGGGGTGGAAGGGAGAAGGGTGTCGAGCGCTTGAGCTTGCGTGTTTGCGTTGGTGGTGTTGGGCGGGGGGTTTGATTTTTTCTTTTGCAGCTCGATTTCGTGCTCGGGATCATCCAACTCGTGTAGCGAGAATGGGATGTATGTCGCTTTGAACACCGCTTCGTTCTCCTCCTCTTTCGACTCGCTCGCAGCGACACCAGCACCACTCGCAACTGCATTTGAGGTCGATGCAGCATCGGAGGTGGTTGCGGGTTCGACAGAGAGTTGGTGCATAAGGTGTTCCAGCGTCTGCATGAGCTGGGCTTCGCTTTCGCCAGTAAGCAGAGATGCAGGAGCAGAGCTCGTGGAGGTGGAGGGGTTGGTGAGGGTGGTGTACCATGCGTTTCCGCCGATCACCTTGTTCCCCTGCACGGCAGCTGCTGTGTCTGACGATATTGAAGCCGAAACTGTTGTTGGTACTGATGCTGATGCCGGTGCGGTGGCCGTGGCAGCGGTCTGCATACTGAGCTGTGCATCATGCTCCGCATTGACATTGGGCGTATCGTCGTCGTGAAAATCCGCATCTTGCTTCTCCAACCCCGCCCTGCCACCCTTCCTCGCCCCCTCTCTCCCCTCCACCCCTTTTGGCTCACTGACGACGAATTCGAACGTCTTTCTCAACCCCAACGTATGCACGCCCCTTTTGGCAAAGTATTCGTCCACATGTCCGATATCCGCGCGCAAAAAGTCGTACGCACGCGGGTGATCGTGTTCGACCGACTGCGAGACGTCGATGATCCACAGGTGCCCCTCGTGATAGAGAATGTTGTACTCGGACAGATCGGCGTGGACGAGTCGACATTCGTGGTACATGATGCGGACGCTGGCGAGGAGCTCGCGGTAGAGTCGGCTCCAGGTGCTGGGGTCGGAACCGATCATTTCGTCGGCGTCCTTCAACCGGGGGCTGGCCCAGCCTTCGGAATCGCCCAAAAACTGCATGACCAGGACGTGGTCTCGCAACTCAACCGGGATCGGCGCGCGCAGACCGGCAGACACCATTCGCTTGAGGTTACGCGCTTCTTTCTCCGCCCAGAGACGCACCATCTTGCGTGGGTTGTGCTTGGCATACCCGTGGCGAAAGCGAAATTCACCGCTAACGTAACGATCACGATCTTTGAACACCAAGATACTCGTCTTGTAGATCTTGAGCGCCAGACTGCCTTTCGCTGGTGGCTCTCCAGTGGCGGAAGGGGTTGCGGAAGGGTCAGCAGCAGTAGTGGCGTGGTAGACGTTGGCTTCTTTACCTGTACTGACACAGCCGTTGACTGACTCCAAAAGGCCGCGGTTGACCATCTTGTAGAGGATGATCATGGTGCGTGGGTCGAGCACACCCTCGACCGTAGCTCGGTCCGCTTTGTCCTTGATCCGCACGGCGTCACGACCACCAAGGGCTTTACGGGGGACAGTCGAGTTGACACCGCCACCGATGGCGGAGGAAGGGTCGTACAGGTCGTTGACGCGGACTCGAGATGCAAACTTCGACAAGGATTCCATCTGAGATGCTGTGCGGGTTTGGCCGGTGGATGGACCCGCCGCAGCGGTCGCACTGGCAGCGAAGGAGTGTTTAGAGGAGGCTGCGGAAGACGAGGCAGGGACAGGTCGGCGGCGGCGGTTCATGGCAGGAAGAGGGGTAGCGCTTGCTGCTCCTCCGGCCGCATTCGCTGAGGAGGACGAGGAGGCTGCGGAAGTGGAAGCCTTGATCGCTGAAGCAAGCTGACGAGAGCGGTTGAACTGCTTGGTAAAATCACCTCTGGCCAGCTCCCAATCGGCATCTTCGACTGCACCGTAGCCAGCCATGTCGTCCTCGTAGTCATCCTCGTCGTCTTCCTCATGGATGATATAATCTTCGGCATCGTCCTCGGACTCTTCGGCGTCTGATGATGGTCTGAGGAGGTCCAAGATCTCTTGTCGGCGTTGCTTTTGCGATTGCAATGTGTCCTCATCTTGGGCAGCCTGCAGATGTTGCTGCTGCTGCGCGACTGCACCCTGGTCCGGGGCGTCGTCGAATTGCCCTGCTTCCATGCTTCCTATGCTTGCTGTATCTGAGCAGCAGCTTATCCAAAGGGCGGTGAGCGATCAACAAAGCTATCTAGAGAGTATCCTATCAATGGTGCCGAGCATAGTTGGGAGGCAGACAAGTTGTGGTTTAGTCTTTTGGTATTTCCAAGAATGTCCACACTTTTTTCTCAAATTTCGGTCTGACTGTGGACCCTTTCGCTGCGGCCGAGTTCCGAAGTTCACAACGGATGTCGCTAAACACAGCCTAACACTTTATACCAAAAAAGGATTCTCGCACGGGCAGCAGCATGTGAGGATATTAGGGTGCGCCTTGCTGCTGCGTGTGCGCGTCTGAGCTCCGACGCCCGGACCAAGCAGGGACCACACGAGACCAACACTTTCACTGTGATTGTCCAACGGAAATGGAAATGTGGGAGAAGGCACGGCGAGGCTGTGAAATGAGGAGGAGGGCAAGCATCAAACGGTGCCTTTGTGCAGTTCAGCGGCGTAGAGGCAGGCAGACAGATAAGTTAAAGCTTAACCGTCGACTGGCTGTGCTCCACAGCAAAGGCAGCAACAGCAGCGGTGCTTAACTTTCTTGCTGGCGCATGCTCTCTGTCCTTCTTTCCTTGACCTACACATTCACCCTCTCCTGCTTCCCTCAGGAGCACACCCTACAGTCTTCTCAATCAAACAGATCAGATCGCATCTGCTATCAAAGCTCATTCGCATTCAACAGCCTCCGCACCGGGCCATCCGATCCACCATCGCGTCTGTTTCGACTGTGTGACTCACTCAGTCGGCTGAGCCGATTCTAGTTCCAGCCGAGATGAGTACACCATCGGCTCTCACGGTGGTATATCCGCCTTCATTCCAAAACTCGTTTTGGTCCTATCCTTCCTACCGTCCAGGTGCGCAGAGTCTATATGGCAAGCTACAGGCAGGTCTCGACGAGAACGAGTCGATTCTCGCCTTTGTGGCGCACCGCGCAGAGCTCGAATACAGTCATGCAGAGGCGCTGGCGACACCAAGTCCTCATCCCTCCTTCCCAGCACCTCTGTTCAAGCAAGCAGCTGGTATCCTGCATGAGGTCCTCCCTATCGATGGTGGCATCGGTGCTTCCTCTGCTTCACGCGGCTTCAACGCCAACGCCTCGGCCACGTCGCGCGCGTTTCGAATGATCCAGGCCGAGACCAATACCACGCACGCCAATGCACATGGCAAAGTAGCGCGTCACCTCGAAAAGTCGATCCTCGAACCTTTTGGCAAGTGGGCTGCAGAGCACAGGGCTCGAGTGACGCAGAGCTGGGAGCATGTCGATGCCACCCTCACTCGCTTCGAGCGTCAAAAGGGCGAAGTCGATAAGCTCAAACACAGCTACGAGAACAAGTGTCGCGCCGCCGACGAAGCCGAAGACGATGCGCGCTTTGCCCCCATCGACGAGGCTGGCCTCCCCTCACCGCCGCCATCGCACGCTTCAGATGCAACGCTCCGACCGCCCAGAGCATCTCTGCTGCAGCACAGGAGCGTCTCGGCGGATAACACCAAGTCCATTGACTCGCACAAATCGTCGCAGGATGAAGAGGCCGACCCGGACAAGATCAAGCGTCGAGAGACGATTCGAAAGCAGTTTGGCTTCACCCAGCGCGCCACCTCGGCTACCCACACTCCACCAGCCAAAGCAGACCTCGCTGGCGTCAAGCTGCCCCCGCTGCCTACCGAGACTGAGGGAGAGGCCATGGACAATGCCGCTGAAAACGGAACACCATTCAACCAGGGCACCAGCCTCAAGCGATCCGGCACCATCTCTGCCTTTGTCAACTCTGCTGTCGAAAAGATGCCTGCGCCGATCAAGGCAGCTGTTGGAGGCGTCGTTTCGGGCGAGCCGCGCCATACGAGGCTCAGGCGCGACGCCGACAACGCCGAAAAGGTATACGAGGAGGCCGTTCGAAACCTCGATCGAACGCGATGTCAGGTTGAGGAAGTGCTCTTTGAGCACTACGGCCTTACTCAACGATGGGAGGCCGACCGCATCCGAGCTGTTCACTCCGTGCTGGCTTCCTACAACCAGGCTGTCCAGGCACAACTTCCCATCTTGCACCAGTCTTCGTCTCGCGCATTCAAGATTCACGAAGGCCTCAATCCAACGCTCGAGCTGCGTGCTTTGATCCGCCAGGCTAGAACAGGTCCCTTCCATCCTGCCATCGAGCGCTTCCAGCCCTACTACCACGACGAAATTTCGCTCGGTCGCAAAGCTGGACCGCAGGGCGTCGCCCACGGATGGCTCATCAAGAATGGCGGCTTTGGTCTTGACCTCTCGCTCGTGGAGCGTCTCGAGTATCTTGAACGCTTAGAGCGTCAGCAATCTGGGGACAGCGACTCGACTGAGGCCGCCAACAACTTGCAGCTCGCTACCTTGCCTCCTGTGCTCGTTGCTCTGCTGGCCGCTTTGGACCGTGCTTACGCCGACACCGAGCGATGGACTGCGCTGGTCAAGACTCTGTCTGCACCAAGTCATAAGGACGACGAGGCTCAGCATGAGGACTCCGCCGAACCGGATGCCAAACTCATCGGTCAAGAAAAGCGCAAGATATGGATCCTCGAGGTGCCACTCCCAATCACCCACCGCCTCCGAGATGCCCTCATCGCCCATCTCAACCCTTCGCTCGCCGACCTCATTTACGGCAATGGCAACGGCAAGAGCCGCGATACTGTCGCGAACCCCATCCCCGACAAGCTGCTCGATTCGTACGATCCTCCCGTCCTCGCCGCTTGTGTCAAGCTATGGCTGCTCGAGCTTGAGCACAGTCTCATCACTGAGGATCTGTGGGATCAAATCGACTCGATCTACCGCGCTGCTGCAGGCCAGGAGCACGAAGCACTCTCTGCTGCTACACCAACCCTCCCCAGCAAGGAAAAGGGAGAAGCCAAGGAGGGTGAAGCAGATGCATCGAGCAAGACAGCTCCTATCAAGCGGCCCGAGATCGATGAGGCGACCAGGGAGAAGATTCGCGCAGGCGTGCTCGAGGACCTCCGTGTCGTCCTCAACAAACTCCCCCGCATCCACCTCGCGTGCCTCGACGCCATCTTTATGCACCTCCGCCAGCTCGTCGACTCGACCGAGGCTGTCGAAACGGACGCCGTCTACAGCAACAAGCTCGGACTGGCGCTTGGCCGGGCCTTGCTCCGACCCAAGCACGAGTCTGCCTATACGGTCACATCCCAGATCGGCACTCTAGTTGTTGTGGATCTCCTCCAGCACTACGATGCCATCTTCCCCGAGCTTGTGGAGAAGAAGCGAAAGGAAGCTGCTGCTGCTGCCAGCCCTAACGGGAAGGGCAGTGGCTCGTCGAGTGGGTTTGTGAACGGTCAGCGCCCTATGCCGATCAGGAAGAGGACCAAGCCGGTGGATCAAAGGATCTCGCGCTCGTCGATCGGAAGCGATCTGCAGCAAGGTGCGAGGAAGTTGATCGAGCAGATGGATGAACGAGAGCGAGGTTCTCGCATCTCTGTCCATGGAAACGAGAAATCTCCGCCCGCACCGACCATCCCAACCGACTACAGCGAGAAAGCTCAACCTTCGGTCCCACCGGCCATTGTCACCTCGACCGATCCCTCCACCCTCGCCGCGAAGAAGGAAGACGACTTGGCAGCACCCACACCGCTCACCGAGCGCGTCTTCTCTTCGGCGGCAGCTACACAGCAGAAGGAAGCCGAAACCGTATCCATCAGCTCGGAGAAAGCAGAGCAAAACGCAACCGCCGACGATGATAGACCGCTCTCCAACGTCGCTCGTCTGTCGCGCCAGTTCAACTCGGCCAACCTCGGCTCCAACAGCAGCGCCGGTGGAGGTGGGAGTGGCCATTCGAAGAGAGTCAGCTTGGGCGGCGTGAGGGGCCCCAGACCCGCGGGTGCTAGAGCAGCTAGGATGTCGGAGCAGTTCAGCTCCGCTTCTGGCACCTCGGAGGGCGCGTTGGCTGAAGAAGCAGTGGATGCGGGCAATAAGGAGAGGCGGGATCTTGCCCCGAGTGAAAGCAGCAAGTGAGTTGGAAAACCCATCCATTCATTCATTCGAGGTAATGGTATTCTGACCAGAGGGTCTCTGCTTTCTCGGTTCACACGTGTTTGTCCGTACGCAGGGAAGATAGGAGGCGCAGCTGGTCCCGCACCGTCGAGTCTTCAGATGCGCTCGTTGATCATGACGATGAATAACACCGGCCGAAACACTGCCTCACTGCCTCGCCAACCCCAGTTCTGCACCTCATAAGTTGTTGTCATTTGAGATCCTCAATCCAGCACCGGTCTCCTTCACAACTCTGCGTGACTGGGGAGCCACGCTCTTATGCACCATGTAAAAAGGTTAACGTTAACTTTAAGAGCAGAGCAGGGTTAGATCACATGTGGACTTGTCCAGCTAAAGCTCTGGAACTCGGCCTGGTCCTGTGCACTAAGAACCGAGTGTACGGGCGTAAGCGTTGGTTTCTCGCTTGTAAACTCTGTATCGAACCAGCTTGTGTCGCTGGGGTTTTTGAGCGTTGGACAGAACGGAGGTGGGACGCGTTTATGGAACATGTCGTCCCAGTTGACGTCTCTGAAGAAGGGGTGGGATTTGATTTCTTCAGCGTCGGTGGGGCCGGAGCCGAGCCGGCGGGCGGGATCGCGTGTGAGGAGTTTCTCAAGAATCGATACCGAGTCTGCAGGCATATGCAGCGGGTAGAGCGGTTCGTCTTCGAGGATGGCGTCGAAGATCTCGTCCTCGTCGTCACCGCGGAAAGGTGCCTGTCCCAGCAGCATTTCGTAGATAAGAATGCCAAAGGCCCACCAATCCACCGCACGCCCATACCGCTGCTCCAGCAGAATCTCCGGTGCCATAAACTCGGGCGTACCACAAAACGTCGACGTCGTGTTACCATACCACATTTCCTCCTTGCACAACCCATAATCTGCCACCTTGATATGCCCGTCGAGCGTCAGCATGATGTTGTCCAGCTTCAAATCGCGATAGATGATGCCTTGTTTGTGGAAATATTCCAGCGCAAGCAGCACTTCGGCAGCGTAGAACTTGGCGCGACGTGGCGTGAACGGCTCGCGTTGGATGTGCAGCATCAGGTCTCCACCCGAGATGTACTCCATGACAAAATAGACGCGAGTGGTCGTCTGGAAGCAGGAGTGCAGGCCGAGTAGGAAGGGATGGCGCTCGCGTGCAGCAGCGAGGAAGACGCGTTTCTCGGACTTGGTCGATTCGACTTCGTCATTCTCGATGATGAATTCCTTCTTGAGAACCTTGATTGCATAGAGGTTACCCGAGCGTTTCTCTTCGGCAAGCATAACTTTACCAAAGTTACCTTTACCCAGTACTGCCAAAAAGTTGAAGTCGTCCAGCCCGATTTTGCGTCTAGACGAAGGCAGCATGCGCGGGGGCTGCGAAGCACCTGAAGGAACTAGGGCTCCACCGCCAGGCTGCTGCTGGTCAATGGCTGACTTCTGAAGGGGCTGCTGCTGCTGCTGGATCGCAGGGATCAGCTGCTGCTGGGATGGGTTGGACATCACGTTGAGCATCGACTGGGAAGGAGGCTGCATCTGGTGCGATTGCGCTGCATGCTGAGACGAAGAAGGGGGCTGCTGAGCGTAGTTGGACGGAGGCTGAGGGCGCGCGCCGTATAGGTTACCCTGCTGAGGCGGCTGCATGGGCGAGCCTGCGTTCGATGGCTGCGGCAGAGG
Source organism: Ustilago lituana (assembly GCA_928869825.1). Taxonomy (NCBI): domain Eukaryota; kingdom Fungi; phylum Basidiomycota; class Ustilaginomycetes; order Ustilaginales; family Ustilaginaceae; genus Ustilago; species Ustilago lituana. The sequence continues at coordinate 327,456 of CAKMYA010000017.1, read as the reverse complement.
TCGAGGCGGGCGCGACATGTCACCCATACGCTGGTCCGCAGGCGATTGCGACGACAGGCCATCTCCGATCCTCGGGGGTGCGGGGCGGCCTCCAAAGTTTGGGCCTGCGCCAGGTCGTTGTTGTTGTTGCTGCTGCTGCTCCAGCGTTTGCATCCTTTGGGATGAGCTCGGAGCGTAGGGAGAGTCCGTCGAGCTTGGTTTGATCGACATCTGCTGGGTCTGTTTTTCAAGGCTTGTGAAGCGTCCATCGGATCCGGCACCGGCGATGGGCGGCAGCTGAGGAGGGATACGGCCGGGAGGAGCCCCTGACAAACCACCACCGCCATTCGAGTTGTATATATCGCTCGCAGGAGGCGGAAGCTGCTGCTGCTGCTGCTGCTGCTGCTGATAAGGCGGCTGTTGTTGCTGCTGTGTCTTGGCCGACGATTTAACGCGGTTGATGGTCTCGATGTCGCTGAGAAGCTGGTTGGCCATCTCCATCGACATGCCACAGAAGTCGGGAACCAAGTGAGCACAATCAGTGTGGCAAGTAATGTCGCACTCGGAACACTTGCGCGCGTTCTTGCGTCCAAGCGGCAAAATGTAACCACAGTGGCAGCACCAATTGGCGCTGAGGTTGGTGATGGGCTCGAACCGATGCGGGATGCGGTGGTTGATCTTGACCTCGTCTCGGTCGGCTTCGGCATTGCTTTTCGAGATACACTTTGTCACCACCTTTTGCGCACATTTCTTGTGGCAAGTGTATCGGCAGTCCTCGCACTGGCTTCCTGCGGCATTCAGCAAAAACTCGCCGCACAAGGCGCAACGGAGCACTTGGTAGAATTGACGCGACACGAACTTGTGGCCATTGATCTCCGCAATGTCCTCCTTGCGCTTTCGGAAGGCGCCCTGTCGGCCAAGTCGAGCATCGTAGGGGCGTTTGCGGACGTTTTGCTTGATAAAGTTGAGACGCAGGTAGATGGCTCCCGCAGGTTCGATGGCGAACCAAGCTTCGACACCGTCGCTAGGTCCGTTGGGGACAGGGACACCGGCGGGCGTGTTGTAGGCTCCATCAAAACCAGATCCCGAACCTGGAGCGTAAGGGCCGCCGCCAGCTCTGGGCTGGACGCTGTCGGCCGTCACCCAGCCGTCGCTGAGACCGTGGCCGTGTTGCGAAGCGTCGGGTACCTGACCAAACTTCTTCTTACGCTGCTCCTCGACAATATCGCTAATGCGAATCCAGAGCATACCGACAGGGACGGGGTGTGCATTGCCGATCTTGTCGTAGACGGTGACCTCGAGCTCGTTGGCGTTGTCGACGGGGATCTCAAAGTCTTCTTGCCAGCGCTCGTTGCGACTGGGGTGGGTGCGAGCGCGAGGTGTGTCTTCGACCTTGATCACCACGGTCGACTCACGAACGGATCGAGTGCCTCGTGGGATGGGTGCATGATCAAGGTCGCGAGCGCTTCGGACCGAGATCTGAAGCGTACCGGAAAGCGGCTTGCGCAGGTTTTGCTTGCGGTTCTCGACGGATTCAGGGTTGGCATTGTCCTCTTCTTCGTCCTCCATGACGTGAAGCTGCTTGTATCGCTTCAGCGCCTGCTGAAGCAGAACAATCTTGCTCTGACTCTCGATGCGCTTGCTCTCAGCATCGTTGCGGCTCTTGCGGTCGCCTTCTGCCTGGTACAGCTTGGCCATCTTGTCGATTCCTTGCTTGTATTGCTTTTCGATCTGCAACTTGAATTCGAGCTGGTGGAGCATACGCGAGATCTTGGCTGTAGTGTGCGGCGTATCATCCTTGATCAGGTCGAGATTGGTGTAGTTGCGTCTGGCGCTGGTGCCCATGCGCTGCATAGCAGGTTGCCATGTCTCGGGACCTCCGGGACCGTACCCGGCGCCGTAGGGGCCCTGGTTAGCGTACTGAGCGTACGGACCTTCGGGTCCACCGTTTTCTGGTGCTGGAGGTAGCGGGCGTCCTTCGTATTGGCGCGGGTTCACGGCGGGGGATGGAGGGTTAGAACCGAGATAAGAAGAGCTGCTGTCGCTTGGGTAAGGGCGGCCTCCACCGATGGAGCTGCCGCCGCTGGTCTTGGAGGAAGCAAAGCTCTGTCTGGCTTCGCCGGGGGTGGTGCTGCCTGTGGGACTGTCGGTACGGAAACCAGGACCGCCGCTGGCACGGCGCGATTTGAGACTGTTGAGCGATTCTTGAAGGTAAGAGATGTTTCGCTGCGCTTCGCGGATCTGTGACTCTGCCTGTCGGATGACATCAGGGTTGCTGGTGGCAGCTCGAAGAGCTTGGTTTCCCTCCATGATGCGACGCTGCGTCTGGATGCGAGCGTACACCTCGGCTACCTTGGAGTCGGTCGGGTCCTGGCGGATCCAGAAGGGAGGGCAATGAACAGAATTAGGCATGTCAGCTCGATCAGTTCTCTCGATCGTGTATTGAGGCCTTACTGCCTCGTTGAGGCGTCGCTGAAGAAAGAGCTTGGGTGAACTTACAGCCATGATGATATGCAAGATGCTGTGCGAGTTGCGTCAACTCGAAAGCAATGTCTAGGCAGGCGTCCTGATGGGAAGATCTATTGCAGTCCTCACGAAGCTGTTCAGCTGATCAGCTCGCGGTGCCGGAACTGAACGAAAGGCGTATGTGCTGGTGAGCCGCGGACTGCTTATCCGGCAGATGCTGTGGAGCAGGAGGTCGTGCGTCTGATGAGCCGATGGATCCGATCCGGAGGTTAGGTGATCGTCAGCGGCACGGCGCAAAAAGTACCGCACCTGTTGTCGGGACGGGAGGGCCGGTGGAATGCTACAAGGCTGTCGAGACCAATGCAACGACAGACAAGCACCGAGCCGAGCGGATGGAAGCGTAGCCGATCTGAAATCGTGAAGAGAATGAAGACGTCGTGGTCAAGGCGGAAGGGGTCAGGACGAGCGAGGATGAAAGGAAGGTAGATAAAAGGAGCGGGTGACGACACGGAATAGAATCAATTGGATCGAGCGACCGAGCGGCGCGGAGCAAGTATGTGGTTGGCGGTCAGTGAGGTAGTTGACAGAGGTAACAGCTTGAATGCAGTTGAATCCCAATTGAAAGAAGCAGCGACACGCAGTCCGGATTCAACAACAGCAACCGCAACCGCAACAGCAACAGCAACATGGGCCAGGGGCTTGTCTTTCTGACTGGCGAGACACCGAGGCTAAGGGGAAAAAGGGTCGAAAAGCAGGCATACGACAGGCAACACCAAAATCCAACAATCGACGTGAACGCACGCGCTCTTTTGTTCTATTTTCTAGTTTATTTTATTTTATTTTATTTTATTTTTATTTTATTTATTCATTTTTGGAAATGGTAAGCGGCGACGGTAGGAAACAACACTCACACTCTTGACTCCTAACAGTATCCTTTGCTGCCCGAATCCAAAATTCCAAAAAGGCGGTGCTGCGCTGCGCTGTGCAGTGTTGCTGCGCTTTCCGACTATGATCGGTTGCAGAACGGAGCGACGATTTGTATTTGAAAGAGTGCCAGTCCGTATTCATCAGCACGTCGACTACAACTGGAGGTCGACGGCAATCCGAAATTTTTAAACCGTGCTTGTGCGGTCAGCGGGGCGCTGATACCGTTCCTGTGCATCCTGAGCCTTTGCTGCCCCCCTTTTCGCTAGGGGTTCAACATTGCGGTTTGCAGCGCTCTACTGCTTCGCTTTGCGCTGTCCCTGGTGTGCGAGGCCTGGTGTCGTGCGTCGCAAGTCCACCAACGACCTATCTTCGGACTGACGCAGCCCTGCTCTCTAAACATCAGTCGGGAAGAGACATTTGAAGGAAGCATCGAGTTGCGATTGCGTTCGTCCAGCAGAGTGCTCACATGGCGCTACGTAGAAGGTAGGGACGGCGATCCGGGCTTTCTGCACAAGCCCCTCTCAGAACCACTCCCCGATACTGCCGCCTAACCGCATGCCTTTGTGTGACTTGAGCGTCATAACTTACCGGCTGCGAGCTGAATCTTCCAAAAAAAGGGTCCAGCCCGACGCGTCACAGCCAAGTTTAGCTTGGTGGCCGCTCAGCACGGTTCAGGTACGAAACATCGCTCGACACCGACTCTGACCCTCTCAGCCGCAGTAAGTGCTAGGATTCCATCTGACCTTTCGCCTTTTTCGACGGCTGTCAACATGCCGTTGCGCAAAGTAACAAGGCGGTCAGATGCACGACCGCTGATGTCTGATTCCGAGTCATATAGCCTTCTCAGGCCTTTCCACCGTCGACGTTCGGTCTTAAAGTCGCACTATGTTGAGCGTTGAGATCAGCCAACGGAGGGATTTTGGGTTGTGAAGATTGCAAAGTGAAGGTACAAGTACACGTTGAGTGCTACAGGGCGATCTTGACCATCCTTCCTTGAGGCAGACTGATGGCGAGAACGGGTATTTGTTTGGGGAACAACGGCAAAGCCGCCAGGTCGATCGACCGAGCTAGAGCTCAGCGCTAGATGCTGGCCTGGGGAGAGAGGAGTACCATCTAGGTGATGACACTCGTGCAGAAGGTTGCGTACGGCATGTCGAGATGCTGTTGAAGGACTCGCAGTTGTCGCAGCCTTGTTCTGGTGGGCAATGAGAGAAGATAACAGGAGCAGGAGGAGGTGAGACCATGCAAGGTTATTCCGAGACGGCAGGAAGGAGCAGAAAGTTAGCAAGTCCAGATTTAGGCTAAGCCGCTTAGGCCTTGAGCTTGGAAGGAGTCCTCTTGCTTCGGTTTCGAGTACCCGAGGCAGGTCCCTCGCTTTCGAGCAGAGCCTGCTTTTCGGCCTCGGCCCTCTTCCTCTTCTCGGCCTGCTTGTAAATGTTGGCAGTGAAGGGTTCCTCGAAACGCAGCGCCAAAGCGTAGACGATCACAACGAGCACGCTCAGCATCAGTCCAGCGGGCTTGCCAAACCAGAGCGCGACGGCAACAAAGCTCATCGAGCTTCCCCAGTACATGGGGTTGGCCATCACATTGAACGGGAAGCCAGTGACAATACTGTCCATGAGGATGCCAAAGTAGTCGCCCAAGTACGTGCCCGTCACGCCCAGCGCCCACATGGACGAGAGCACAAAGACGTTGCCGGACGCGAACAGAAGAGCAGCCACAGGTTTGACCCACGCTTGTTGGAGCAACGGATGGGTAGGCTGGTCCTTGAGCGCGAGGTTGTACAAGTGGTCGCGAAGGATGCCGAGCGAAAAGATGGAGACGGCAAGCAGGTAGCAGCCCAAGTATCGTCGACCGCCCAGCATTTTGGTGATGGTCTTGTTGTGGTATTCATTCTGCGCCACAACGTTCCAATAGAGCGGGTTAAAGCAGATGCTGCCGACAGCGATCCACAGTGACGGTTGCGTCAAGTCGATGACGCCCGGAATCACATATGGGCTGGATGGGGTGAAGAATCCGACCATCGTAAAGGCAGTGTAACTGACCAGGGAGCTAGGACTGGCTGTGTTGGGAGTTGAGGGTGGAGGAAGGGAGGAGAGGCAGCAATTAGAATGACAGAGAGTCAATAAGTTAGAGATCTCCTTCTTGGAGGGGACAGGTCAGGCTCGGATCGCATCCCGCCGCAAATGCTTAACCCAAGATCCACACGCTGTGCGGTAACAGAACAAACTGTCAAATACTCAATTGTTTTGCATTGGAGCGATCTCAACATGACGTGACAGGAGGGTCCACGCACAGAGACCATTTGTGACGCAAAGCGTGTGCCTGTCCTAACCTCCTCTCTTCCTCCGCAGGCTGACCGGCCCATTTTGTTGAGCATCGCTCAACTCCCTTTCGCCCTCAGCTCCGATACTTTCGATGAAATCACATCCACAGTCATCGTGCAAAAAAGTGTGGCTTCGGCAGCGCACACTGCAGACGAGCTTTCAACAAATCCAGACACGCGTCCAAGTCGATGTGACTATGAAGCAGGGTGCACTGCAGCGTGCTTGTGTGGGGTGCGAAATTGCAAAGCCCTGAAAGGCCCAGCTGCCTCTACAGTATTTCGTATTTTTCCCAGGAATTCTTCCGAGGGTATACTCCACCGCTGGAATCTTGTGCTGGACGTGACAGAGCTGCGGTATAAGAGCCCTTCGGCGTCATCCCGATAGATGGCGAAGCTACGCCGCGGACCACCCGCCTGCCTATTTACGCCTCAGTCCCTGGCTATGCTAGTTGAGCTGGCCGAGACTCTGCTTTAAAAAGCCCGGAACAGATCTGACTGAGCAGAAGTGGATCAAGGTCCAACGACTCAAGATTATGATGTTGTCTTGCCTCGTAGCAAGTTCAGCTTGACTACAACATCGACATCATCACATTGAACACGCTGCGCGGTCATGAGTCAAGACAGTTCGTATCCGAGTCCAGCGAGTACTCCTTCTCTGACTTCCTTCAAGATTGGCGGCGACATGGGGGTCCATGTAAGGGTCTGGCTGTCAGACCTGTCGCGGCGCGATGCCAAAGAAACGATTCCACCAGCTTCGAGCCCCGACACGTCTGCGCACCACTTGGTTATGACCGGCACCATTGTATCGCGGGATCGCTCGACTACCTGGCTCGATCACGTTCAGATGCGGGTCATCATTGCGGCAATGTTAGAAGACATCAGCTCGGTAAGCAAGCGCACACCACCTTTGATGAACAAACGCGCTCGACGCGGCCAAGGAGCTGAACCCCCGGCCCTTCTTCCACAGTTGCGCGACGGTTGGCTTAGCATCTCAGATCTGAGAGCGCATCTTTCTTGCACTCGCGATATGAGTGATGAAGGAGAAGCATTGCCAGATGGAACATGTCCGTCTGAAAATCTTGATGGTTGAGTTGATCCCCCGACTTTCCGTGCCGGCGGAGTCAATCGGCTTCATGGGCGCATTTGCTAACCATACCCAAGTTTCTTTTGCACGCTCCAGCTGTGGTTGTGACCCTGGTGCCTTGTCGCACGCTAAACGAACCGAGGATCGTGCGACAAACACGCGTAGTCTTGCAGTGGATCGATTCACGACACGACGAGTCGCTACCTTTGGCCGCCCTGTTCCAGCAATCGCCATTGCCCCGACATCTCCGGGACCTCGTCGAGCAGATCAGCTCTCGTCTCTTGATCGAGACCCTGCTCCATTCTGTTTTGTCCGCCGAGCTCTTTCATAAATCCTGGCAGCACCGTCAACGCGAAGTCGACCCTCTGATTGGCAGCATCGCCATGTCGATGCGTGGCTTTCTCTGCAACGCTTCCAACAGCGACCAGATTGCTCCTCTGCTTCAGCGACTGGACTTGTCGCAGCCTTCGCCGAGTGTCATCACCATTGCAAATCACTTGACAAATTTGGATCTTGCTGCCAATCCACCTGCCGCACCCCCTACCGCTGCCGCCGAGAGACGAGTCGCACGTCAACGCCGCTATAGACGTCTGGCCGATGAAAATGAATTCTTGCACTCTCCAATCGATGGCCACGAGGACAACGAGATCTTGACAGAACTGGAAAGCGGAATAACGGAGCACATTCCCATCAAGGTCATCACTACTGATGGCGCCGGGGGCAACTGGATGTTCTCAGAACAGGAAAACAGGGAAACGGTTCACCTTGCCACCGTGATAATCGACAACAAGGGTAGCGACATCGCAACCGGCATCGTAGAACCGCCTTCTGACCCCGAGATCCTCGACCCCCTAGTTCCTTTAGGGTGCGCCGAGTGGCCAAACGCGATTCTCAGCGACCAAACAGCCTTCCAGGCCTCGTTTAGTCTTTAATCACCGTTGGCCACCAATGAGCAGATGGCTACAGAGGACAACGCCTGCAATAAGGGTACGATCTTATGATCGAAGTAAAATTACAATGCAGCGAGATGCTTGGAACATGGAACAATTTATCTGAAGAGAGAGATATGTTGGTACACAGCGGCGGACAGTCTCGAGCATCAGGGGTCTTGTCGGCGTTGCTGGAAATTCAGCGTATGCTCAATTCAGGAGAGGGGAACAAAACAGCAGACCAACAGAGACGGCAGGCCGCATGGAGCGATCTTCATCTCGAAAATGCCACGGGTAGGCAACACAGTGTGGCTGCCATCGGCATTCGGTCGCACGATCTCGGCGTTCCAGTAAAGCGGCGCCGTGTTTCCCACAGTGGGGATGTAGCTTCCGTCTTCCGCTTGAGTCCCACCTACAGCAAGCTCATAAAGTCGGAAGAACTTGGATGCTGAGCTTTCCGTCATCAGCTCGTAGCACGAAAGCTTCCCGCCCGTCATCTGATCTCTGCTCCTCCCACAAAGGTCCTGGGCCAGCTGGTTCGACGCATACACCTCGCCCGCCTTGCGGCACACCACCATTGGAACCGGCGTGAACGGAAGCACCAACTCGGAAAAGTAACGAACATTTCCCGCCCACTCTGCCTGCAACTGGATCATGCTCGAAGGTTGAATGTTGTCCTCGAGCGAGAACCAGAGCCGTCGGATTTTGGACAGCGCTGCCTCCACGGACTTGATCGACTGTTCGGACCAGTTTTGTTCCGTCATGTACCGCATCAACGAGGCGTATCCTTTCCGGTACGGGTACGGAGCGTAAACATCACCGGGCTTTTGTCGTGCACTAAGTTTCTTGCCATTCAAGCTCTCTTCGTCAATCCTGCCTCGGGATTGACTTCTCTCGTCGATAGGAGCGGAATGGGATGCATCCGGAACATTGGCGTAGGTCGAGTGTACATCATTTGCTGGGGCGCCGGCCGGTGAGACCTTGTTGATGTTCACCGGGAGCGGCTGCGGATGCTGCTGTTGCGACACCAAAGCTTGATGGGGAGGCCCCACAGAGGACTCACCCTGTTGGCCAGATGATGTGAGCAACATGCTTGCGGTAGCATGGTGGTGTTCGACATGGCGTTGTAGTCCTTGTGGGTGGTGTTGTTGCTGTTGCTGCTGCTGCAGTTGCTGAAAGAGCGGAGTTGTCTGGCCGCCGACCGAATGGGACGAATGGATCGGATGCTGTTGGCCGGAGTGCGGCCGTGAATTGAAGGCATCTGCCACGTCGAAAAAGTAGGCCGAGAAGAGCGAATCCAGCTCAGCCGAGGAAGGCGGTTGGAAGATGGGTTGACCTTGTAGTAGCTGTGACGGCACGTTCCTGGTAGCGATCGAAGGGTCTGATTGCATCGGCATCGTTACCGGTATCGGGGCATACGTAGGCGCGCTAGGAGTTGGCATCGCGCTGCTCAGCACCGAACTTTGACCGCCCCCATTTGGATTTGGCATCGAATGGTTATGTTCTGGAGCCGGAGCATACGAGGGTCCTACATTTGTGAATTCGAAAGCACCACGCGGACGATTGTATACGGAATGCGAGTCGATGTCGTTAGCGTGACGTTGCGAGGGGGCCAACTTTCGAGGAGCCACCGACTTGGCTTTACGCTTTCGTTTTGCACCGGACTCGGCTCCTGCCAGCTCTGTGCTCGTCGATGCTGACGATGGTGGATTATGATGCCGAGCAGCACTTTCAGAGCCTGTAGAAGGGAGAGGAGGTGGAGAAAAGAGGGCGTCCTTCACAGAACCGGCACTTGAGCCTGTCTCTGCGCTCGCGGGCCCGCTACCGTCTTGCAAGAGTTGAGCCTCTTGCGGAGGATCGACGCACCGATCCGCAATACCTCGCTTTACACAACGATGACAGGGTCTCTTCTCCTCGCAGACCAGATGCGAGCGCCGGCAATAAACGCAAGCCTGCCTCAGCTTTTTCTTTCTTCGAGGCAGGAAGCCGAGTGGGCCACCTGAAGTGTCGCTAGGGTCTCCGGCGCCTGCCGGCCCGTGTGTCAAGGCAGATCCATCGTCGATTTGCTGTTGAGAGCCTTCAGCGGAGAAATGGTGTTCTTTGGCGGCCTTGTTGGACGCTGCCTTTGAATCAGGAGACGGGACATAGTCATCCAGCAGATAGTTGGGCAAAACCTTGCGATTGCCTCGAACGGGGTCCATCAGTGCGTGTGGGCGACCACGCGGCCCGAGGAGCGCCCTCTATTGGGATTTGACCAGGACTACAAACGAGCGAAAAGCGAGCAGACTCCTCGAGACACGGTACTATCTGGCTGGGACAACTTGTCGTGGACGAGGACGATGCTGCGTAACAACGTAAAGCCTTGGAGCCGCGCAAGCTGTCGTTCGTCGAAAGCTTGGCCGCGATGGGTCCACGTCAATGAATAATGACCTCCTGAGTCACGGATGCCGCGCCTTGATATGGAAGGTGAGCGGTGTTTTAAAGAGTGGAGCTGGGTACCGAATCACTAGCGCTTTAGGCAGTGACGACCGTCGAGGTTGCAAATAACGAAGAGGAAGAAGAGATGAAGGCGACGCCGACGTTGTGACGGATGCTGATGCTGAGGCTCACAGAAGAGGTGTAGAAGGTGTCGAAAAGGTCCGGGAATGGGTGACGAGGCAGAGGGAAGGAACTGCAGTGTTGATGACGAGGAAAGCAAGGCCTCGCCCGGCTCGATCCATTCGAGGAAGGCTGGGTCCTTTCTGATCTATCGCAGAGGGTGGATGATGGGCGGTGCAAAGCTGAGCGCTGGTCACTCACGGCGTACAAACGTGCGCAATTCTTCTCGTCCCGCCTACAGCTTCCTTCAAATAGATATAAGGTCTCCTTGACGAGCAAAGAGAGGCGAGGCAGAGGGTTTTAAAGAGAAGATGTGCAGGGAGGAAGCGGATCGGCGGAGACGCAATTGAACAGGGCACATGCGAGGCGGAGAAATCTCGGTTGCAACAGCGAACGGAGGCCGCTTTAGCAGAGGTTGCGGGGCCAAGAAGGGTCGTGGTCGCACTCAACATTTCCACGCGACAAGACCAAATACAAGCCGCCTTCTGAACACGCACCTCGTTTGGCCGATACCTTGTTATCTGACAAAGCGTCTCTCACCACGAGCGATGTTGGCGCGGACTCACGATTGCTTCTGTTTACCACCATCGAGCCTCGTGGACATAAAACCCGAAGAACCACAGAAGACCGCAGAAAGAATGCACGCCAATCGCAAGCAAGCGGTTAGCTCCGTCTGGACAATGCTGCTTGCCGGTAAGGTCCAAATTTAGTCCGCTGTCTGTATCAGATGCGCGAAAGTTGACCAGGTGGCCCTGTCGGAGTCGACAATTTCTCGCACTCCGTCACGAAGGCTGCCTGGCCGCTTCGGTGACCTCTCCGTACACCAGTTTTCATTCGCCCGATCTTCCATCCAGCCCACCTCTTGTCGAACTTTATTCTGCGCACTGCATTGAGACCATTGCGTCCTCCTTTGCTATACGACATAAAGTCCTTCTCTTCCTGGCTTGTGCAACCAGACAAGGACGAAAGCGGTGTTGTACTGCTGGAGTGAAACGCGGGGTTAGTCGGACGTTGTATGAGGGTCTGCTTGCGGTTTGAGCAGATGCGAATTTGGTCCCCGGAAGATTTGCTTTTTGAAATACAGTAAGCTATCCGGCTCTTACTCGTGTTCGCAACACCTGCAGGGTCGTGATTGTTGCGTCTCTCGCAGGGGAAAAAAGTCTCCCAAAGGAGACTGCGCTCTCATAGGATGAACGCTCCCCTTCGTAGCATTACAAGCCACTACTCAAAGGATATGCCTAAACAAGCGGATTAGCGTTCGTCAAGAAACACCATGGGCGGAAAACAGCGCACAGCACAGCACAGCACAGCACAGCACAGCACAGCCGTCCAGAAAACGACAGGATCATATTCATCGGGGATCTGCAAGTCCGGAAATGAAGCTCAGTCGGGGGCGCGGGCGCAGCGGGCACATTGGAGAGTCGACATCACCGAACCAAGACATCCTCCCACCTCATCGTCCACACATGCACATCCCAGTCTCGCCTGACTCAAACATGGGCATAGGTACGGCCGAGAGGCGGGCATAAACAGGTAAATCATGGATTGCGGGTTTCGAGACTGGTCTCGAGCTCTGTGGCTCCCAGCCCGCCGTAAGGGGGCCGGTCGAGCGCGAAAGTGAGCATACAAACAAGAGCGCGAGGGAGGAAACAGGCGGCAAGAGCTAGAGAAGGGAGGGACACAGGGCGGGTAAATAACTTGCTGCTGCGAGTGGTGCGAGCAGCAAGAGAGAGAAGATGATGGGAAAGAGGAAGGAGAGGCGAGGTGGGATTAGCCTCGTTTTCGTCAAGCCGACTCAGACGCGCACGCAAACAGTCACGTGCTGCACAGCCAAATGAAAAGTCACTCTAAACGTATCCACAGAATTGCGCTGCATTGCGTTACTCGAACTACGTTATCGATACTTCGCGTGCAGGAAAGTATATGCAAACAGCTGCTTGTGTCTACTTGGTCTTCTGCCTCTTAGCCGCACTTTGTGCCTTCATGCCCTGTATGCGGTAGATCTCCTTCATCTCTGCCTTCCTCTTCTGCGCCCTAATCTCCTCATCCTTCGCGGCCAACTTGGCCTTCTCGCTCTTCTTCTCGTTGTTCTTCGCCCTCCTCTTCTCCTCCTTCTCCCGCTGCACCGTCTTCATCTGCTGCAACAACGCGAGCGCCTTCTTCTCCTCCCCTTCCAACACCACCGCCCTCCTTGCCAAATACGACGTATTCTTCGCCGCTTGCATCTGCTTCGGCTTCGACTTAAACGGCAATTCTGCTTGAAGTGCACGGGGTACGCGGAGAGGGTTGAACTTGCGTTCGGCGGTGCGTTCGACGGTGCGGTAGGAAGAGTTGATGTGGTTGGGCGCTTTGAGTTGGCGCTCCTTGCGTACGGCGCCGGTGAGACGCATACCTTGCCACGTCCTCGCCTCGCCCGAGAGCAGCAGGGACGTGACGGGGTTGTAAAACTTGCGTGGCTGAACCGTGTACCAGGCGCGGAGGAAAACAATGTCGCTCATGAGGATCTTGTCCTCAAACGTCGCTCGGAAATGGCCCTCCGGCTTCGCGAGCGCCTTCTTAACCTGTCCACGGATACCCGAGACAGTCTTGATGTGCGCTCCTTCGAACTTGGCCACCTCGAGCGCCGACGAGAACATGTCCTTGATAAACGCCGTATTTTTGTAGATCTTGCTGGGCGTACCGGTGAGCTTGAGCTTCTTGACGATCTTCTGCGAGCCAGAGTCGACATCGAGCACCACACCGGTCGCCGATACACGGAACGACGGCGTCGAGGTGGACAGCGTGTTAAATGCACAAAAACCCGTGTTGGGCGCCGAGATGGGCCCGTAGAACGACGCGAGACAGTGCATGTGCTCCGGCGTATACTTGAGCATACGGTTGCGCGTGCCATCATCGAGCGAGTAGATCGGGATCGATTGGAACCTCCTCCACCCTAGCGAGAAGATGAGCGGGTCGTTGGTCTTGAGAATCTTCTGGTGCCAGCGGTGGCGCTTGATTCGCACCTGGATAAACCCAAAGCTCTCCTCGCTCGCGAGCAGGCCGCCGACGAGGAGCGGAAAGTTGGGGTCGAAGTTTTCGACGAGCTCGTAGGCGACCTTAGAGAGCTCGATGCGAACGTACGAGCCAGGTTGGTAGCCGACAACTTGGTGACGGACGTCGTCGTCGACGGATTCAAACTCGGCTTTGTTGAGTGCGGCCTGGGCGGCGAGGGCGTCCTTTTGCTCATCGTACCAATCCTGTTTGGTGTCTGCGTCGGGATCGTCGTACTGCTCGTCGAAGCGGCGCTTCAGTGCTTCCTTCTTTGCGGCCAGTGCTTTCGCGCGAGCGTCTTCCGACTCATCCCCATCGTCACCAGCCCCTGTCTTGTCACCGGCTCCCGATTCGGCATCTTCGTCCTCAGGATCGCCAGAGGTCTCACCGCGCTTGCCATCCTTGCGCTCTTCTAAGTTGTCAGGCTCATCGCCGGTGATGAAGAAACGTCGGATCGAGTCCAGCACCCGCTCCTCGGCCCAGTGACTCAAGTCGGCGGCCTTAGCAATGGGACGAGCCTGGTCAGGCACGTCCTGGTACTCGTCCTCTGCAACCGCGGCCTTGGAAGAAGTGGACTTGCCATTCGCGGGTCGGAAGAAGTCGCCGTCATCCTCTTCCGCCATCTTTCGGATGTCGTCCTCTCCATCGTCGTCCTTGTCGCTGAGGACATCTCCAGAAGCAATCTGCTCGGGCGTCTTGTCAGAGTTGTAGATGAGACGAGTGAGGTCGACTGGCCTGCGGTTCTTATTGGCTCGAACGGTGGCTTCGGCACGGGCAGCGAGGTCGCGCTTCCATGGTGCGACCTCGTCTTCTTCTGATTCTTCGCCATCTTCTTCTTCGTCGCCTTCGGCATCCCCGTCATCTTCGTCGTCGGAACCGAGACCCATCTCGGAATCGCTGTCTGCAAAGGGGATGTCTTTGGAGGCGGGCCCATCAGCTTCGTCCGCTTCGACAGCCTTGCGCGAGAATGCTCGACGGCTGAGTCCATTCTCGTCGTCATCGAGGTCCTCGTCGTCCTCATCCTCGTCGAATCCGCCATCGCTGTCAGCGTCGTCTTGGTCGTTATTGTCATCGATGTCGTCGTCAAGAAGCACATCGTCGAATGCAGCTCGTCGCACGCGCTTGCCCTTGGCAGGCGAGGAGTACTTGAAGCTGTCATCGACCTGGTCAGCCGAAATGTCTCCGGAACGCAAGCCGGTGGCGTCGCTGTCGAAGAGACGGAGTTCGCTCTGAGCAGCGAGATTGTCGAGCGTGGTGTGCGCATCCTGCAAGTCCAGGACCATCTTTTCTCCTTCTCCTGCTGGCTCGGCATTCTCTCCAGTCCTTGTGAAACTGCCTGGCACGTTGATGTAGACGGCGTCCTTGTCGAACATGACGCCGCCGACGTCACTCATGGGAGCGTGGATGAGCTTGACCTTGTCTGAGAGCTTTCTGCGCTTCTCGCTGTCCTGGGTGGGAAGAGGGCAGGGATCGTTGAGCTTCTCGATGGATGTGATGGACAGGTCACCTGCACCTGGGATGTGGACTCGTTGTGATGGTCTCAAGTGAGTACCGCGGAGGTAGCCGTAGACGGTGATGGTCCGGTCGCCCTTGGGATTGGCACGGATGTCTTCCCTGGGGGTGAGGTCCTCCATACGATCGGCAAGGACGTAAGGATGCGCGTTGCGGAATATGAGCGGGCGGAACTTCATGACACCGATGAATCGCGACAAGTTCTGGATCTCTGTATCCGGATATCGACCATTGATGATACCCGAAAGGTAGAAGAGTTTTGCACCGTCGTAGATCTCGGTCCAGAAACGCTGCTTCAAGCGCTTCTTTGTCGCCTTGAGCGTCTTGGCCTTCTTGATAAGGTCGAGATGGGTGAGCACACCAATGACTTTGGGGAAACCGTGAGCTTGCAAAATGTTTAAAAATTCCATGGTCTCCATCTCGAAACCGAACGAGCCGTCGATCATGAGCAGAACCAAGTCTGCCACTTTTCCGATGTCGATCATGCTGTTGATGTCATTGTTGCATTCGATGAAGGTGACCCGGCGCTTCTTGCCTGTGACGACAGTGACGGGGCCCTTGATCTCGGCGAGTGTGTGCTTGGTATATCTGCGGATGAGTGAACGCATGAGCGTAGTCTTTCCGACACCTTCTGGCCCGACGACGGCGACGATGATAGGGGGTGGTTCATCCTCGGGCGTCCTATCGGCCAATGGGACATGGAAACGCTTCTGGTCCTTTTCGGCATTGCGGAGAATCTGCTTCTGCGCGACATTGATGTTGGCCGAGATGAAGGCTTTGGGGTTGAAGCCGTTGGTGTGCTTAGCCTTGCCCTTTTCGGCCTTGCCACCGGTCTTGGCCTTGCGATGGGCCTTATTGGATTGCTGTGCGTCTGCCATGATATCTAGGCCGTCAGAACGATGGCGAAGAGAACAGAGATGCCGACAAGCTATGAGAGGCTCGGCCTAAAGATGGCAAGCGCCAGCGCTGCGCTGAAGGGGGGTCTCTGCTGAGTTGCCGAGTCGAGTCGGGTTCGAATACGAGTCGATGCAAGTAGATATTATAGAAGAAGGGGAAGAGCTTGACTTGGGCACCTAAGCGTCTTCCTCTGAGAGTGTGGGTGGGAAGAGAGTAAAGACTAGCTGTGGGAGGTGGCGCCAAGATGACGGTGAGTGCAAGAACTGCTGCGCTTCGTGGCCGCGGTGAAGATAGCATGGTTTCGGGCAACCAGGGAAAAAGTCTGGCTGCTGTGTATCTTTCTCAAATTTCTCGAAAAAAATTCCGGCAGCTGCTCCACTCCCCAGATTTCTCTTCCCAACCGCTAGCTTATTACGTCTTATGTAAGCCTAGGGCCTTTTTTTTTCTAAGGAAAAAGGAAGAAGAAAAAAGGGATGAAAATTGCTCCTTACCTGGGTCGAACAGGTGACCTCCCGATTAACCGTGTCCACTGAAACAGTGGCGACTACAGAAACTGAATTCTTCAGTCGGACGCTCGTACCAACTGAGCTAAAGAAGCACAATGGTGGTTACAGCCAGCACAGCTTTTTTATTTATTGGGAATTCACTCACCACGCCCAATCACGTCGATGGAGCCAACAGCCGCAGCGCAGTTTGACAAATCACCCAAACACGGGAGCTTCCGAAGCTTGCATGTCCTGATAGTGGTCGTGCCATCTGAGTTGCCAGTGGATACGATAGCGAAGCTTTACCACAAAGAGTGAACTGAGGTGTGGGCTGACAGATACTTTTGCTGTGACCGAAAGTGGCGTGATGTTTTGTGACCTGCTAAAAGCCTGGCCCATGGCTTTGGAACCGTCTGAGAGGAGACACCTGGGATTTGAATTTTGGGGTGAATGACCCCTGCCTGGCTTTGGCAGCTGGAAAGCGCACACGAACACCCTTCAGAAATTGGACTTTGCCAGGGTCGAGCGAGAGGCCGACACACACGTATTCGAAAGTCTCAGCTTGAGTGCAGCTGAAACTGCTTGCTCCACACAAAAAATCGTACGATGCTGCACTCTACGCCCCGCTTTGCATCCAGTTACGCTTTCCTGCCCTTATCTTGGCCTCTGGTATTCGCATTTGCCTTGATGGATGGCTTGAATACCGGCCCTTTGGCCTCTTCCTATACTCACTTCACTGACCTATCGTCACACAAAGCGCAGGCCTCTTACGATCTTTTGCTGGCTTCCGTCCAAGCACTCGCCTTGACTCAGCCCTGCGCATTCTGAACTACACACTACGGCACGTCCGAGCAGCGCATACACAGCCTCATTCTCTCTGCACTCCTTCAACAAGCGCTCGTGAAGCTGTAGTCGTCCAATACCTGTCTTTTGACACTCGACCATCGTAAAGAGCCACTTCTTCGCTCATCACCTCGGCTTTTCCGTTCGTTCCCTCACCATCTTCCCATGTTGTGATTGAGCTATTACAAAAGGAGCGCTCATCGCCCAGTACTTGACCGATATAGCTCCAAGGAGCTAGTTCTTCGCCTCTCAGCTTCAGAGCTCCGATCTGCTCTTTGGACGCATCGCTATGTTTCCGACATCCCTCAACGACGGCGGGCTTTCCGTCTCTGCCCCTCAGCAGCAGCAGCAGCACTACCAACAGCACGCTCAGCATGGGCACGAGTCCCAGCAGTCAGATTCGCTAGACAGCCAGCCGCAACAACTTCTCCATCAGCAAGCTCAGCACGAAGCAATGCGCATTCTCCAACAGCAGCACATCCTTCCCAGCATCGTTGCTCCCAAGCAAGACGGTCTCGGCATTTTGCAGAACCCCCCTTCAGGGCCTTGGTCTAGCGAAGACTATGACTCGATGATGCGCACCATCCTCGACGCTACTCTGCCTTCAGATCACTTCACAGACCTCGAGGCTCCCGCATCCCTTGCTTCCTTCTCTGCGTCGTATGCCGGCTCATTCGTCTCTGGCTCCAGCGACAGCGGCGCTAGTCCCAACAGCATCAACGACCTCGTCTACGGCGCTGCCAACTTCCCAACACCGCCTGCCTCAGATATCGGTTCCTCGGCTCGCAACCTCTCTTTCTCGTTGGCTTCACACAATAACGCCGCATTCAGTCCCGATGGCAGCTTCGATCTCTCCAATGCTTCATACGCCCCTTCATACTCTGGCTCCGATACCACATCGCCCTTCGCTCCCAATTTCAACGTGCATGCATCATCCTCGACGTCGCCATTCGGTTTGCAACCTGTACAGCTTCCGACAGTTGGAAACAGCGCCTCGCCCGTCGCCGCCAGCCAGCTGAACGACCTTTCCGCCTCTGTCGCACAACAATGGAACCCCAACTTCCTTGTCCCCACCGCTGCTGGTCTCCAGCCCTCTTCCGCGTCACAGCTTTCCCAACAGGAACTCTTCATCAAACAGTCCACCGACCTGTCTCCAGTGCCACAAGTATCTGCGCACTTGAACGATGCAGCAGGTGCCAGCCGCAAGAGGCGCGCTGGCGAGGTCGTCACAAATGACGCTCGCGCCACCAAGGCCAAAACTAGTGCCAAGAAAGCCGCCGCCGCTGCAGCGCCCCAGACAGAGTCTGCTGATGCCTCTCGGAAGACCAAGAAGGTTAGAGCGGCAGCTCCGCCTCTCGAGTCTGAGCCGACTCCAGCGTCGACCGCAGCTCCCATCAATCGCCTCAGCAGCAAGCTGCCTCATATGGAAGTCGGTAGTAACGCAACCGCCCTTGCTGCTATCGAGAGGCTCAAAGCTAAGCGACTCCAGGAGAGTCAGGCTGCTGCTCAGGCAGCCAGCGCATCAGCCGCAGCTCAAAGCTCGTCGCAGACATCAGGGCCTGCAGCCGCGACCGACAAACCGCAGCTCGATCCTGCTACCAGACAACAAAAGAAGGTAGCTCACAACGCCATCGAAAGGAGATATCGCAACAACATTAACGACAGGATCGCCGCACTCCGCCGAGCTGTGCCAGCTCTTCGCGAGATTCGTCCCCGCAAGACGCCTTCGGGTCGCCGTAGTCGCAAAGCGCAACAGGAGGAGGACCTCGTCGATGGTGTTCCCGCCGCGACCAAGCTTAACAAGGCCACTATTCTTGGCAAAGCCACCGACTACATCAAGTACCTCAAGTCCAGAGAGCTGCGCTTGGCCAGCGAGGTTGCTGGACTTCGTGAGCTCGTCCGCAGTCTTGAGGGCGGTGAGGAATTGCTTGAGCTCTGGGAGGCCGAGATGGACAAAGTCGTCGCCGAGCAAGAGGCCCTGGCTGCTGCCGCAGCTGCCAAGGAAGAGGAAGAAGCCGAAGAAGCTTCTGGTAACGCCGAGATCGACGACGATGACGACGAAGACGACGATGACGAGAACGAAGACGAGGGAGACACGGCAGAAAGCTCCTACGCCAGCGCCTCCTCATCGTCGCCTCCCTCTGCTCGAGCCCGTACTGGGTCAAAAGGTGGCCGCGGCCGTCGATCCGGCATTGGCGGCGCCTTGTCTTCTGTTGCATCCTCCCGCTACATGTTGGCAACCTTTTTGGGTATCAGCTTCATTGGTTCAGGTACCGAGTTTGCATTGGATGCAACAGCTTCGGATGCCAGCCAAGCAGTCTCACGTCCTGCTGCTGGTAAGGTCATGTTCGGCGCCAGTCGCCAACTGCTTAAGCGCTCAGCTACTTACATGGCACCCACCACTTCCATCGCTCAGGATCCGCTCGCCTTTGACACCGTCCCTACCCACGCGCTCGCGTTCGAGGTGCTGCGCATCGTCTCGTTTGCATTCTGCTTCCTCTTCCTCGTCTGGCCCTTGTTCTCTCGCCTTTTCTTCAGAGCGCGCCCAGGCTCTTCGTCTGAGTTCGATGGCAACGCTGATGCTCAGGATGAAGGTGGTCGAGCAGGACGTAGTCGCAAGTTGCGTCTGGCTTTGACCAACGGCGAAATGGATGTGGCTACCTTCGACATGGCCGTTCGCTCTCATATCGATGCGCCTGTCTCTGCGGCTTTGGCAATGCCCTCGGTGGTACTGGCCTCATCGCGCCTTGCACTCAGCAGGGTGTCTCGCATTCACAAGCTCCTTCCAGCTCAGCGACTGTCTAGCGAGGAGGCTGCAGCTCTCGGTCGCTTGGTCGAAGTCGAGACCCTCTGCGAAGGCAAGGCACAATCTTCTTCACTACTCAGACTTCACACCGCACTTCGGCTGGCCAACAGCGAGCTCGTTCGCGGTGCTTACATTGGTACCGCCACACAGGATCCCGTTTTGGCGGCACCCAGGGTCAAGGCTACCCTGGCGCTCTCTTTTGCCCGCCTTGGCGAAGGCATTGACTTCGTGCAGGACCTTGCTGACCAGTTCTGGACTGAAGCACGCACGTCTCTTCGTGTCGCGTCTTCGGGAAATGCTTCCAACAACGAGGCAATCTCGCCCTCTGCTCTGGACAAGGATGAAGGGCTCCTTCGATCCGAGGATGCCTCTTGGCTCTCCTCAGTCCTTGCGCTCGATCTGGACGGTGCTCTTGAGTTGCTCGCCTCTGCAACTTCGTCAACCGACACGCGCAACTGCGACTTTTCAGTACTTCTTGCCATCGCCGACGTACACTATTGCTCGCGTCTTACGGATGTTTGGAACAGGCTCTTGGTTAGCCTAGTGCAGGCATCATGCCCTTCGACAGAGCCGCATTCTTCTTCACTTGTCAGGGACTTTGTCGATCTGCAAGCACAGCAGAGGCTTGATCTCGACGTTGTTCGTGACGCTGAGAAGCGCAAGGAGCTCCACGCAGAGATTACGTCGCTCGCACGCACTGCCCCGCCCACAGCGCGCGCTTGGCAAATGGCTCAAGTGACGCTCGCCACCTGGTCGGCTGTGCTCGGAAATCTCGCCCTCGCACGTCACGTTGCCTCCATTATGCACGAATATCCATTCTCGGTCGACGGCAATGTCAAGCTCGCCAGTGTAGCCACACTGCACTCCGTCGTCGACGTCGACGTAGACAGCGGCACGCTTGACTCAACCTCTATCATGGCGAGTGACGAAGTTGACGCGAAGGCAAACCTCTTCCTCGCCTGGCTGCGCTTCCTGCGCACATTCGCCGACGCACGCACCGACGTCAAGGATTTGCACAGCGCCACGTTGCAGATCCGAAAATTCGTCGCTGCAGCCACTGGCTCCTATGAGGGGGCGACCAGTGAAGAAGACGTGCGAGAGGAAGAGCTCGAGACCTGTTTTGACCGCGTCACTGATCTCTGCACGGCCCTCGGGCGTAGGATCAATCGTCTCCCCGCCACCACTCCTTCCTCCCCCTCGTCATCGGCCGTAAAACTTCTGCTGGAGGCTACTCATGACGAGGATCGGGATTCTGGCGTCGAGGTTTGAGCTGCTCATATTTGCACCCTGATGTTCGCTTACAGAAGGAACACTAGACTCTTCCACTGTCATACCCCACTCCCTCCCCACCTTGTACCTGCACGTTCTTTGATCTTGATTTCAGGCTGACTTTAGCGGTTGATTCACATTTGGACTCGGCATTTGCGTGGCATTGATTGAAAGGAGGAAGAGACAACGGAAGCAATCGTGTGTGTGTGTGTGTCGTGGTGGATCTAAGAAAGGAAGAAAGGTGGTCTAGTGAAGGTGCTTGGTGGGGAACGAAAGGGGGCATGAATTTGGGGGGGTGGGGTGTTCCAGTAGCGTAGTGCACGTCGATGAAGTTGGGAAGGAAGTGGAGGGTAAAGAGAGCGTGGGTGATGGACGATGTCCATGCGTTCGTGGCGAAAGGAAAGGAGCTTGCAGGCAAAGTCCAAAGATAGATATGAGGACGGGGGGGAAGGGTATACATAAATAGCCGAATCCAATGCAGTTGCTATGTGTTCGTTGCCCGGACGGCTAAAACTAGAGAACGCCGTCCAACACAGCGCGCACATCCTCCACCGCAGCGAGATCGGCCAAGAACGGCACGAGATCCGTCAGCTCGGTATCGTGCGGGTCATTAAACCAGCTACTGATCGGCACCGCATTATTTGGATGGAAGATGTAACTCGCCGGGCTATTATCAATAATGATGGTATCGCCAATCTGCCTTCCCAACTGGCTGAGATCCTTGACGTAGTTTCCCTTGTGATTATAGCAACTCTCGCGAAACAGTCGATGGCGGACCGAGTGGTGGATGTCGAGCATATCGAGCACGGGATCAGCGTACTTGGAGAGGGAAGCGGTGAAGACGACGACTTCGTAGATGAGGCCCATCTGGCGCATGAATTCGTCGACGCCGGGGCGTTTGATGACGTAGACGTTGTGGACGGTGCCATCGATTTCGACGGGTACGATAAAATCGGCGTTCTGGATCATTTTGAAGGACGAATGGACTAGGGTTTCGTCGAGGTCGAGGACGAGGCATTTGCGGCCGGTGTCGAGCGAGCCGATGGCGGGGAGAAGGGGGCAGGGGTTACCAAACTCGTCGAGTGGGATACCAATTCCGCCTTGCATGATGAGGCGCTGTTCTTCGGTTTGATCGTCGGTGAGGTAGCCATCTTCGTCTTCCAGGTCCATCTCATCATCGTCCTCATCATCATCGTCCTCATCATCGTCATCATCGTTGTCGTCGTTGTTGTGGTCGTCGTCGTCCAGGGACTCGTCTCCGTGCGACTGCGACAGCGAAGAAGCGCGAGACTTGCGCGCCTCATCCGCAGTGACAAACGACGCACCAGGTGGCACAACCGCACCAGACATCACATCGCCCGTCTCGGCTTTGGGCAGCTTAGTCCCTCCACCGGGGGTTGTGGGGTAGTCTGCACCTGCGCCGGAACCGCCTTTGGTGTTGGACGTGCGAGGCGGCACCACCACTTTGTTTCCCGCTGCCGCTGCTGCACCGTTGTTGTTACTGCGCGCGGCTGGGCCGGAGGGGACACTTGCGGTAGTGCGGTTCTTCTCGCGCATCTCCTCCTTGACGGCAGCCGTGGTGACAGAGGAGCACGTGAGGAAGGCAACAAGCTTTCGAGCGAAGCTGCGTTTCCTTGGTTTTGCGGCTGCTTTCGATGCGGAAGTAGCAGGTTGTGTGGGAGATACGCCCGACCTGGTGTTTGCACTTGTAGCCGAAGCGACGGCCTGCGCTGGTCTTGTTGTTGTCGGCGTAGACGAGGCAGGAGCCGCTACAGCTGGTGTTGTTGCTGCGACAGAGTCACCAGAGGCATGTCTGCGTGGGGGAACATCGATAAGCCCATCCTTTTCGACCGTACCTTCGCTGCTTTCTGTGGTAGTCGGGGGGTTATCGGACTTGCCCGAGCTTCGACCCGGCGCAGGATCCGAGTCTGCCGCGTCGAGCTCTGGAGAAGCAGCATCCGCGACGGGCAGCGTCTCGTTGTGCGTGAGCGTGTTGCCTGCAGTCGAAGTGCCAACCAGCGTAGAGGAAGCCTGTTGCGAGTGCTGCGGACCCGTCTCGTCGTGTGTCTCTGCACCAGCTTGAGTGATCATGGCGGATGGGATGGCGGGTGCAGCCCCTGTGAGCGAAGATGAAGCATTGGCGCTCGAGTTGGCGCGCGCTTGTGACTGCGCGGCTTCCGAACCGAGCCGTGCTGCCGCGGCGACTGCCTCATCTTGCGATCTGAGCTGCGCGGCCTCTTCCTCTGCTTGTGCGGATGCGGCACTGGTGGCGGCTGCGCCTTTCTTTTTCTTCTTTTTCTTCCGTGATGCGTCGCCTGCTGGAGCCTTCTTAGCCACAGCTTGAGTTGGTCGAGCGCCACGAACTGCTACCGGTGTTTGACCAGGTTGAACTTGTGTGATAATGGATGCCAATGCAGAGGACTCGGACGGGTCCGGAACGCTAGTGATGGGTGAACTCATATCTGCCTATCGTCGGCGTATCCGATCGCGCGCGTCGAGGGATGGTACGGTCGATCCAGACGCAGTCTGGGACGAGTCTAACTCAGGATCGTTCTGCGGGTGAATGCGACAATCTGTGCTGAATCCGACTGCGTGCCAGCTCGAGGAATGGAAGACTCCTCGAAACACTGCTAGCGCGGGTACGTCAGACGTTCGGGGCGTGAAGCTTGTTGATTCGCCCGCGAAACGTAACGTGCGCTGATCCAGACTTGTCAGTGATCAGGATGCGACGCTCGATAGCTCACGTGTGGTAGTGCCTGCGATGATGCTGTAAAGAGGACCTAGTGGAACGAGTGGCCAAGTGACCGAGTCGTCGATGATGCAATGAGCGGTGTTTGTTGAAGGAGATCCGATGTGTAGAGAATGCAGTTTTTGGCCCTGTCCGTATGATCATACAAAGGTGGCGTGTTTTCAATGAGCGCGACAAGGTCTGGGAGGGTGGTTGCGATGCTGTCGAAGTGTTTGCTGGGTGATGACAAGATGCTAGAAGTGAAAGAGAGAGTGGGTTGGGTAACGAGTGGGTTTGGTCGTGAGCAGCGGATTCTACACAAGGAGCGAGCGCAGAGGCGCGGCGGAGACAGACACTCTTTGAGAGAGACGCAGAGAGGCAGGCCAGCCGGGCTGCTAAGTGAGTTGGTACAGTAGGGAGAGCGGGTAGCCAGAGGTGAGGGTAAACGACGCACAAAAACACCCAAAACCCAAGTCCAAGTCCAAGTCCAAGTGCAACTGCAACTGCAACTGCAACTGCAACTGCAACTGCAACTGCAACTGCTGCTGGTGCTAACCGAGAAGCGACACGAGCCCTCGCCTCGCTTCTCCTCGTCAGCCAGCCAGCCTGATTGCCTGCCTGCTTGCCTGCTTGCCTGCTTGCAGTGCAGTCAAATAGAGTGGCATCTCACGTTACCAAATCCCACACAAAACACGACCTTTTCTCGCATCGCGAATGCACTGCACAGACAGAGCAACAAAGCACAGGGTGTCAGTTCTCCAACGAAATATATGCAGCAGCTTGCACCTGCCGATCCCAAAAGGGCCCTTTTCTTTTTTGGCTCAATGAGCCAGCGAAGATACTGTATTGTGCTGCACTGCACCCACACTCTGCTTCTCTCTCAGAATGAGCGTGCGCGATGGACTTCCATCAAACAAGATCATCCAGACCTAAACTCGACCTTGTCCGGTGCTCCCCTACTCTCTTTCACGTCACAGATACCTTTCTTCTGTCGTCTCGAGCAGCAGACAGCCAGAATACTGTCACCACCTCGATCCAATGTTGGAAGACGTGAACTCAGGAGCTATCTATTGTCTGGGAGCTTGGGCGAAAAAGCTCATTCCAGCTGTAACGCTACTACTAAGAGAACCAAATTGTTTCCTACCAAGAAGCTCTTGGTCCAAATTAACAATTGAACGCCTGCTGCAACACGCCGCACAAATGGATCAGCGGGTTGCAGATGCGCCTGCATGTCCATTTGTATTCACCTGGATGCGAGCAATACAACAATGACTGAATGCGAAATTTTGAACAAACACGGATCCGGCTTGGAGAAAGTGCACGCGGCGTGAGGCAGGACAACCGCCAAACCGGAACTTGACCGGTCTCGGACGTCCAACAGCCCTTCGCACCTCGCTGTCGATAGTCCTGACATAGAGACGTGCTTGACCGGCGCACGCTCGATTATCAACCACCAAACTTAGGCGCCATTTACAGGAGAAGCGATATTTGAAAGAGCAAGAGGCGAGTTGACTGGTACTGATGAGATGCAATTGCGAAAGGAATGAGAGAAATATAAGATCATGCATGTGAGCTCTACATACACAAAGCTCTTCTAAGAGCGAACGGCCAACAGAGTGTACTCAGGATACTTGGGCGCCGCCGACCTTGTGGCGGCCCGACTCGATCCCTTCGTACAGGTTGCGGAACACACGAAGGTGGAAGGTGGCCATTTTGGCAATGCGGTCCGACAGCAGACGGATCTCAGCAGCAAAAGGTTCCAGACCTGCACGAGACATGGCAGCGTCCCATGAAGTGCCTGCGCTAGCCACTGGCACTGCAGCAGACAACGTCAATATCGACTCGCTGCCGGCTGAAGTAACGTTGCTCTTCAACCTCTTTGCAGGATTCGATTTCGTTTCCTTGTCCTCGTGCGCCTCTGCCGGGTTCGTGCGCTTCTGGTTCGACCGACTGGGATGATCAAAATCAGCGCTTGCGACCGCTCCTGTTGGTGCAGTAACGATGCCAGACGAGGAAGGCTGCAGGCCGTTTTGAACCTTGTCAGTGAGCATGCTCAGCACCACACCCCGCAATCGGTTCTGACAGATCTTGTGCAGAGCCGATCCACTGCGCAGATTCGTGTCCATCCACGAGTTGAGCAGCTTCTGCGTCGCTGCAGATGGCGCAGGTGTCTTGACCGTATTCGGAACCGTAGACCCAACCCGCGCGGCCGCCTGCACTGCAGAGGCGCGAGCTGCCACCTGCAAAAGGACGTTTTGCATCGCTCGACGCCAACGTGGGTGATCCAGCTTGGCAAACCCTCCGGCGCTGCCGAGGAACATCTTGCCATCCACTCCCGCAGAGCGCCTGCTTGGGCTGGTGATATTGCTCGCTGTCGTGGGCGTAGGCGGGAAGGTGCTCGAGCTCGACAGACACAAGTTGGCATCGTTGACGAGACACCAAATCTCGCCCTTTATGCTCTTGAGCTGGCGCTGTACGATGTTGCCAACGGAGGCAGGCAAGGCTCCACCATCATCGAGCGGTGTACTGCAAAGCTGTCGGAAGAGCAGCACCAGCATGTAGACGATGGTGAGGTCCGAAACATCGTTGTGGAACGTCATCATGCGATAAGCGTCGAACTGGAACGTCTCGGGATAGTGAGATGCAAAAGTGTTGTTGAGTGAAGACGAGGAAGGAGAACCGAGAGGCTTGGCGATAGGCGACAGCACTGGAAGCGACCCTGGCACGTCAAAAATCAATCCAAGCATACCACAGTTGAACGACTTAATCACAGCCTCGCTACGAGACGTGCCGCTGTTCGAGGACTGGGAAGTGAGCGCCTGCTGGAACCACGCCGTTGTCTTGTCGAGCGACATTTTGCCTTGCTCAATCTGCTCCTTGAACCAGCGAATCTCGAAATCGGCAGCGGTCTCAATCAAGAAGGGACGCGCGGATCGGAGCTGATGATTGGCAATGTCGAGCTTCATCAATTCGAGAATCTCAAAGCAGAGTCGGAGACCTTTGCCGATGTTGCGGTCTACGCAAACCACCTCGACCATCTTTTCGATCGCCTCATCGCGCATAGGCGCGCAGTGAAGCTTGAGGATGGATCCCATGAAGGTGATGAGCGCAGGCACATCCAGCACGCCGTGTTGCAATTCCTGAGAAATCAGATGGGGATCCAGCGTTCGTGCAATGAGCTGGTGGTGCGTAGTGGTCCACGCTGGGCCCGATAATGAAAAAGCGGACGGCTTTGTCTGCGAAGACGAGGCCACTGCGTCCGACTCCGTCGCGTCGCTAGCCTTGCCCGGTTCGGCTGACGAGGTGGTCGCATCGTTAGAGTCGATCGGTACATTGTCAGCGGGATAATTCGATGGTAAAATCGAGAGACAGATGGCGCGAAGCTCCTGCACCAGCAGCGGGATGCGCGAGGGGATATGAGGTTGCGGCAAGGCTGCCGATGCCGGGAACTGTCCATGACTGTTGTTCCTACCAGTAGCTGCTTCTTGCTTCGCAGCGACACCCATCCTGCGCGAGCGGTCTTTGGCCCTGCAAGTGCAAGGCAGAAGCTGACCATGAGAGAACGCAGTGCACGTGCAACCCGTTTCGATCTCGCGTACGACGGCGGTCCAATACCTCTCGCCAGCCTCTCGCTTGCGCCGTCCACGCTCGCCATCAAAGTTTGGGCGGAACTGTACGTTGGGATCAAAGACGACATCGTGGCGAAGTTGAGGGTTCTTGAGAATCTCAAACAGGTCGAGCTCGTGCAATGTGTGTCGGGTGATGGGAGGATGCAACGTGGGCGTGAAGGTGGATCGAGAGCGCGAGCTGTTGGAACCAGTAAGATACTGCGCGAAGTTGAAAGGGAAGGGCAAACTCTTTGAGGACTTCGAGGTCGAGCTCCTCACAACAGTACTTGATCCCTCACGACTAGGGCGTGTGTTTGAGGAGACGTAACTTGCCCAGTGGGTGGGCAGAATGAGACGATGCTGTGAGGGTGCCGCGATGTCCAACGTCGCTTTGGCGCGCAGATTTGGAACGCTCTGAGCGCGGATAAGGCGGGGCATTCTGCGGAAAGACGACGCATGCTGCTTGCGGAGAGGGGCTTTTGACGCAAGCGAGGACGCAATGTCTGCATGAGCATCGCGGTTGCTCGCGCTGGCTGTCTGTCCCAACGGAGAAGCTATATTCGTACGGCGACTGGATCCTAGAGCTCGAACAGCATCTTCCGCAGCAAAGTCGTCCACCTTGGCTTGTGAGGGTACGTCTTGGGGCTGCATCTTAGAGGAGGAAAGGCACGACACGGAACGGTTCGCCTCGATGCTTTTTGGAGTTTTGGTTGTGCTGGAACGAGCTTGCGTTTGCGAGTTGTCGAAGGGAAGGCCAGCATCGCTGGATCGCCTGGCGTCATCAGCGCGGTCGACTGAACGGCGACTCTCCTCTACGCCGGGTTCAAGCGCATCTTCGACCCTTCTGCGCTTTGCTGGGGGGACAGGCTGAAGCTGGAAGACCTTTGCCGATACAGACAGGTCTTGAGTGGCGACATCCTTGCCGAGGTTCGATGGGGCCGCCAGCTTGCGATGCTGAAGCTCTTCGAGCTGAAGCGAAGATGTCCTCAACCAAGGGCGAGCTGTTGCCGATGAAGAGTGGACTGCGTCATGAGCAGCCTCTGAGGTCCGTTGACGAGTGGCTTCTGACTCATCTGAGGACCCTGCTTGCGAGCCTCTCGCAGACCGCAATTTTGGGCAGGGTGGGGTCTCAAGAGTGTGGTGTGCACCCTTATTTGTAGCATCAGGCCGTGGGCGTGCACTGCCTGGAACGGAGGATGAGAAACAGGGCGAGACGTGAGAAGGCTGTGCATGATAGCCAAAGTCAGTGAAGGAGGGCGAAGGCGAGATTCTGCACTCTGGACTTGGTGGCACAGAACTGCTGGGCTGCGATAATGCGGTTTGAAGAGATGCGGAGTGAAGTTTTGCAACTTGGACGGTGTCTTCGACTACACTGATGGAGTCATTCGGGAAGGTGACAGGATGCTCTTCAGTTCCGCTCGTGTCGCGACGAAAGGCTATCGAGGGCTGCTGCAGAGGCGCAGGCATGCTGGCATCGGTGCAGTGAAGGTCATGTGATGCGCTAGTCACAACGACTTGTGGCTGCTGCGATGAGACGGGCATGACAAGGCGAGCATTGGAGCTTCGTGGATCTCTGCGGTCCTCTGTCGGTGGAGCGTAATCATAATCGGCGAGGATAGAATGGCAGCGGCGCTGTTCTTGCCAGTCCGGAAACTGCGTATGGGAAGCGCTGCTCTGATGCACGCTATTTGAGGTGGTCTCTGCGTTGCTGGCGATGGATCGACTTGCATCTGGGTTGTCGATGGTCTTGCGAGAGGTGCTGGCAACCTGCGACGCACTTTGGATGCCATGTTTGAGTTTGAGCTCAAGATCATCTGTCGGATGCTCCGATGCGATGGGTGAAGACGGAGGATGCGGTCCCATGTTTGGCGAGGATCCGAAAGCAGCGGTGGAGAGCTTTCTTTTTCCCGCCCTTACTGCTACCGCTGTTGAGGAGGTCACGGGTGCAGCGGAAGACCCGATAGATGGGGATCTTCGAATGCGGAACCTTTGTGGGTCGTCAGCCGATGCGTCCATGCTGATAGCGAAGGCGGTCGATTCGACGACAGTCGAGCACTGAATTGGTCAAGTGACAGGTAGTGATGCTAACTGGCGCAGAGCTCTGGAACAGCCGATGCTGATCGCCTCTGCGCAACGCTGCTGAGCTTAGGCACGACGTATCATAGATTACGTCAATGCAATCAACTGTTGGTCGCAAACAGGGAGAGGATCGGAACCTACAGCTCTGATAGGCCCGGTCGAACGCAGCGCTCGTGTCCTTGATGATGCAAGCCACAGGTGTTGGTCGAATGCAAGAGGTCGGATGAGGTCGACGATGCGTGATTGATATCGCTTTGCTGAGGGTATGCTCTAGGCTGGATTGGGCAGTAGGACAAGACTGGGCTGAAGTGGAGGTAGTGGCGGTAGCTGACCAACTTCAAAGCAAGACGTAAGGCAAGGAACAGGGCGATGCTATACAAGGCACAGAGGTGGTTGGAGGCTGTTTCAATGATAGAGGCGTAGGTGAAGACGGGCGACCGTGAATGGTGAAAAGATGGTGGCGTAAGGAACACAGGTCACTATGGTTGGATCGTTGTCGGAGTCGAGGAACTTTCAGCATACAACGGCACTCCAGCAATGTAAGGCGAGCTCTGGGTCTGGACTTTAGACGTACAGCAGCAGCAGGGGAGAATAAGGGTCGGCACCAGGGGACATACGGCGCGGGCAGCAGGAGCAGGCAACGGACAGACAGCAGCAAAAGCAGCAACAGCGGAGCAACGCTTGGAAAGACAGAGCCGGCGACCAGCACCGGTCAGGACGCAATAACAATTGGCCTAAAACAAAACTGGGGAGCGGGACGGGATGTGCCTGTACTGAGACTTGAGCGAGGAGCATCGTCGAGGCTACGGTTGCATGGCTAGGCGAGAAGGCAAAGACAAGGCCTGGTTAGGTCGGTGATTGTCTGCACACTATGTGCGTAGCCACCAATACGCCAACTTGTCCTCTCAAATCACACGGTAAATGCGCTCGCCTCTGCCGCGAGAGAGAGGGACACGACAAGTAGCGAGGACGTTGGATCGCATCAATAAGACACTCTGAACAGTGCCGGGGCTTGCAAACGCGAGGTCTTGAACGAAACAACAGCCAAAAAAGTCCGGATTCAGCTCGACGCAACACACTCGAGGCGCAGGGAAACAGGGGTTGGCTGTGTTGATGTAAGAAAGAGCAAGAGAGGGCGCAACGGCGCGCAGTTTTAGCCTTACAGCCTGGCAGCCTCGCCTAGGTTTTGTGTTGGACTGTCTGGCTTTTGCTGCTGCAGTGAACCCCTCGCCTGCCTCCGCTCCGCCCTGACTTTCCTGTTCTGTCCAGGAAGTTTTTTTTTTCCCTTTTTTCCTTTTTTTTATTTTTTTATTTTTTTTATTTTTCCTTCCTTTTGGACTTTTTTGGTTCTACAGTAGTTCATGCGTCTAGGCACTTTTTTTTGGTTTCTTTTCCCGTTCGCCGCGGGTTGTGTCGCTCGGTCAGGTCGCCTTGTCTAAGAAGCGAATGAAATCTGTCTCGAAAGCTGCACCTCTTACCCGCAACTTGGGTGAATCCAGCAGCTGCAAAGAGAGTTTCATATCGAGGTTCTCAGAAACCTCGTCGAGACATGGGAACGCAACCCACCATAGCATCCCTCCCCTCGAGCTGCGTGCGGACGGTGTGTGACACCTCCCAAGCCCGGTCTCTTAGTCCTGATCATGCTGTTTGAACCTTGCTTATTTTCCTCACAATCCACGCACACTCGATATTCGTCATACGAAGAAGGTTGCAAGACAAAAGCGATCTCGAACCTGCCTGCAATATTTAGCGGTCTTCTTGCTTTTCCCTGAGGCTCGATTCCACCAAAAAGCCAACTTTCAAATTCCTTCGGAAGGCGGGCGGACTTGATTCGGTCGACCCAATGTCCTATCCCACGTTTCGAACCTTTTCCTTCCGTGCCTGATCAGGGCGTGCTGGCCATCAGGCTCGAGGACTAGTTGATGAGGTTGAAATTGCTTTGGCTATCCTTGAGCGAACTCGAACTTTGATGTGGTATGGGACACTGCTCCTCTTTGCCATGCGAAGGTGCTGCCCTGAAGAGAGGCTTGAAAAGAGGTCGATGTCACGATAAGGTTCGGCAAGAAAAGACGCGAGGCGACGAATGAACGGAAGGCGAAAATGAGGATCCGCACAGCAAGGAGGTGGAACCGCTGTCAAGTGGTGCCAATTGGACGGCCAGCAAGGCGACGCAGCAGCCGAAGACAACCACAACGCGACAGGCAAGAGGCGAGGCGAGGCGAGGCGAGGCGAGGCGGAATCTCAAGTTTTAGCGGCCAGCCCAGCACAGGCCGCACGGCGATGGCGGCGCCTCCTGCAAAGGTTGACGTGGGCGAGTGGAAAGCGAAGCGAAATGGAGCTGCAATTTTATTTATTTATTTATTTATTTATTTCAATTCTACCTTTTTTCACTAGTTTCGCGTAGTTAAGGAGTGAAGGAGTGAAGCCAAAAGCGCTGTTGGCACGACCGAACTCCATCCGACGACGCCTTTTCTTGATCGAAGCTTCCACACAGAAGCACGGCAAAGACGGGACCACACAACCTTGCGTTGGACTTTGCACAAAAACGCTAAGCAGTGCAGCTTGCGTTGCTACAAAGTGCGTGCTCTGCTTGAATACTGTAGTTGCCCCACTATCATGGGTTGACGGTCCCGGCGATGGTGGGTTCGAACGACTTCAATCAAGGTTTACTTTCGCCTTTCTGCCAAGCCGCAGCTTCGTTATCGGCCAATCCTTCAATGCTCAGACGGCTAAGACGTGAGCCGATCTGTGTGTAGAACCGCGGTCACTTGCGGACCGTCGAGGGGATCCACCATCCGCATGCAAAGAGAAGCCTGAGACAGTCTAGGCAAACATTTGTAGCGGTTGCAACGGCCTCTTCTAAGCACATGCGTTTGGTTCTGCGTTTGGTTCCAGCCGCACAACAGAATCGTCACGAATTGCAAAAACCAATCAGTCAAGACGTATCTGCAAGATGAAAGAGCTGCAACCAAGATTCTCGCACATGTCTGCACGAGCGTTTGAGCATACGACAAGACGAATGTCGCTCGGGTGATTTCGTTGTGAAGCCCGGCGGTTTACCAACTCTGCAGGCTCACTCGAACTCGGTCTTCCTGCTCGCACCTTAGTAGCCTCAGCGGAAGAGCTCGACGTTCTTTCCAAGTAGGATTGTGGTTTGCCGCTTGCACGTAGTATCGATCTCAGATCGACTTCGTGTAATGATGAAGACGGTCGAGCCTGAACAGATTGATCATTGTGATCGTTGTCGCCCCACGGCCGTCGTGAGCGACAACACGTCAGAAAGTTATATAGAGATTCCAGGGTCGCACGTTCTCTGCAGCGTACAGTGCCTTGATGCTCCGGTCCGTTGGCTGATAGCGACGTTGCTATCGCTTCGACCAAGCCATACGCAACCCGTCACATGTCCGCAAGACCTTTACTTTTGCCTTTTCGCGAGAATTTGCGGTCTGCTTCTTGCGCCACGTTTTACGGTCTCAAATCTCGACGGCTCCGCAAGGCGATCATAAAAATAGTTTCTGCTGCTTGTGCTGAAATGCGATTGTTGAAAGCTCCCAAAGATGGAGGTGCTGGCAACTGAGATCGCGCAGCATGCTAGGGTCCGCATTCAGGCTCCGCTGCAGCACTTTAAAAGAGAATCCTTTTCGTCTGTCGTCACCTGCGTCAAGCACTCCTTGCAAGAGCAGGACCGCTATATCGCTTCGTTACGCATTCAGCCCCCGCAATTTCCTTTGGTGGCTTCTTGTGCACTGTGCCTGACCTCATCCTCAAGCCCCTTTGACTACTCAACCTGGTGTGCAGGTGGCTGCTGCGGATCTCTGCCCTGGCCATTCTCGCTTGATCAGTTCGTCCCCGATTCTCGGTAGAGACAATGCGGCGATCTTGCGCATCACTTGCTGGATCGAGACGGTGAGCAAATACATCTTTGCTGACGTATTTTGCGTGCTGGCCGCTGCTCGCAGCCGACTCAAAGCAACGTTGCAGGCGAGCAGCCATCAGTTTTACGAGATGGATCCGAGCTTGGCTCTCGATCGATATGAGGGCGACCCGAGTTGCTGCCTCTGTCGGCTCGGGCGCTTTCATGAGATTTGGAAGAGGTGAAGGGGTGCTGGCCTTGGTAACTGATTACCGACCAGCGCGCGTCACCTTGACT
Organism: Ustilago lituana; assembly: GCA_928869825.1. Taxonomy (NCBI): domain Eukaryota; kingdom Fungi; phylum Basidiomycota; class Ustilaginomycetes; order Ustilaginales; family Ustilaginaceae; genus Ustilago; species Ustilago lituana. The sequence continues at coordinate 293,740 of CAKMYA010000017.1, read as the reverse complement.
CTGTAGACAGCACCCGAAGACCTGACCGACATGGTTCAGTAGGTCTTCCTTTCTAGTCTATCGCTTACAAAGACGTGACAGCATGCCAAGAGGATACACTGTCACTGATGCTGGCGCTGAGCTTCGGTATTGCCGGCCATCTGACTAATTTTTGATTGTCGAGCAGTAGCGTCTGCTCATCAAATGCCTGCGAAACCAGAAAAAGGGTTCGACGGCAGCGGGCAAGCGTAGGAGAGGGCGCGAAAGGTAAAGGCATGCGCACAACCAAGATCTGGCTCGAAATGAGCGTCGATTTCTCCCATCTCTTCCGGCAGTGAACGGCAGAACCTATCGAGAAAGAGCTCCGATCCGAATGCGCCTTGCAGCTTGTCCGCTCTGCATGCGTACATAAGTACTTGCTGAGCAAGCAGTTAACTTGGATTGTAAAGAGACTGAGAAAGGGGGAGCCAAGGGACTGGAAAGAAGAGGCAAACTCGAAGAAGCCGAACCGATCGGAGTTACAATTTTTCCGTCATTGGCGGTCGCATTTTGCATTGCATCAATTCATGGGACAGGCAAGTCGAGCGGCAGCGGCATCGGCCTGCCAATAGCTCAACAGCGACTGCCTCACAAGCGGCCAAGACAAGCAACAACGGCAAGGATGCACCAACTGAAGGTTGTCGTGCCGAAGCAGTGTCATAGCAGCGTTGCATTGGACTTTGACCGGTGCTAGCTTGACACCAAGCTAGAGCATACAAGAGTCAGCGCCATCGTCGTCGTGAATCGCTACCGTGTGGACGAAGTGCGAGTGCGTGGTCAAGCGAGTTCCCATTTGTTTTTGTTCGCTTCGCTGGACGAGGTCTCGCTTCCCCACGCCGCAACTCGATATACGCGTTTTTAGCGCAGAAGGGTGGTGACGCTACGCTGACGGCGTTGTAGAAGACTCATGCTCCCGTACACAGCCGCAACCGAGATATTACCTGTCAAAAGCAATAGCGGCGACAGATCGAGACCAGGATAACGTCAGTGAGACCCTCATCCTTTTGTTCAAGTCGCCGATCAAGCTTGACTCACGTGCAACACCTTGCCTCACCAACTCTGGCTCTTGATTTCGTGGAGGCCGTTGTACACAGCCACTTACCTCTTGCAGTCGCCTGTATTGACTTGAAGTACCGAGCAATCCGCCGCCGGTCCTCAGGGACTCTAGTCAAGCGAGACATAATCGTCATCGCTTACTAGACGAGACAGACCACGGCAAAACTCGAAGCCCCCTGAGTGATCTCCGGCAACTTACCACACACAGTCCCCTTTTCGTACAGCCGTCTTTTTCGTGGCCGTCATACCATTGCCATGGAGAAAGACCGGATTCGGCTTGGACGCATCGTCGAAGCGGTTTCAACTTGATGATGTGCTCAAGATCGAGACCCGCGAGAGACATCACCACGAGGCGTAGCCGATCCTTGTGCAGCACGAGCCCGAACCACCTCAAGTTACAATGCAGCATACCATAGCACACTCCTCGGGTCATGAGGCAGGTTGATTGTGCAGAGGCATTTGATTCGCGCGAATATCCAAGACAGACGGGAAGACGCCGAAGCACGAATCCGTCAAGTCCATATAGCATCAGGATGGTCATCGGTATGAGCGGTAACATTTGAAACGCAATCAAATACGCTGTGACGGACGTCCGACTCTGCCCTCATGGAGTCGCTGAGGCCGTGGGCGTAGCTATGGCAATAGGCAGCAACCACGACCTTCTGTACGGCGACGTACTTTTGGTGCTACCTGTGCGCGCAATCGAATTGGCTCACGCGGTCGATCGACAGGAGGCGTCGGCAGCGTCCATGGAGGCAGCGTCGAGTTGGTCAAAAATCGGCAGACCTCTTGTAGGATAAGACAGTCAAAGTGACGGAGGAAAGGCAAGCTCGCACGCCGGTAACTGCGCTCGGCATCATAGCAAAGCCATTGAGCACCGCTTCAACTCGACACCTGCACCGTGTTACAGCAACGTCGTCAAGGAGATTCAATAGGTCTGCGGCGAAATCTCAGAACCATGTGGAGACTGAGAAGCTTCGGGTCAAGCTGCGGAGAGAGTGCCACCAACCGGGCGGCATGTAGAGAAGGTCACCAGGCCCAAGGACCGCCTTCGCTGCTGCTGCTCTGACGAATGCCGGAACTTCTTCCGTAGTATCGAATACGTCGATGCTTTCCGTGTTTGCCATCAACGTCTCAGTGATGGACGCTTGTGTCGGATCGTCTCCGATGGGGCTTGGCTGCCTTGATGAAGACGTGCCTGCATCACCATCGGCAGAGTCTTGATCGGAAGTAGTGGCGACCTTCCGCGGACAGCGATCCGGAGGGGCCACCCAGACCTCTTTGTAACCCACTACCTGGACGAAGCAGTTGTAGTACGGGTCGAAGTGTGGAGGAGATACGGTACCAGCGGGTCCGATCCAGAGATTGGTGGTGACGCCATCTGGTGTAGCAGGGGGCTTGTAGTCTGGCCAGTCTTTTGGGGGTGGTGGCGATATGTAAACATAGTCGGGCAGCGTAAAGTCTGGCTTAAGTGCGGGAAATTGACTCGCAAGGTCATGTTGGGCCATGTACAGGACCGGCCGCGACGCGGTAGAGTCATTGCAGTCTTTGTCTTCAGAGCTTTGGCCGAGCTCGTCAGCTTTGTCCCAGCGACACTGGTGGAGAAACTCGCTCCAGAGCATGATGTCCTGGCCCCAGCCTTCGCGTGTATAGTTGGCTCCGACTTCGACGGGCACAACTCTTGCTGGTCCGGCCGCGCGAAGGAGATGCTCTATGGAGGTCCATGAGCGGGCATATGACTGCACTGCAGGCCAACCAGCTCCCTGAGCAAAAGAACGGATGATGAAAGGTTTCGAGCGGTGGAGCGAGTCTGATTCCGATAGATCCATGAACGAGGGGGCATTCTCGAAAGTGTATTCACCGATGTTCGAGTCCGCTTGCGTCTGCGGAGAAGGGTGGTGCCTCGACAGCTTGGAGCGTTCAGGCCTGTACCGCTTTCGAGGTCGGTCGCAGTCATCCGCTGATTGGTGCTTACGCCCGGGCTCCAGCTCGAGCAGTCTGTACTGCAGAGCCGAGATGAGATCATGGCATTGTTGGTCTTTGGAAAGCGATGCGGCACCTGCCACGATCAGTGCTAGGTCAAGGTCACGGATGCACAGTCGTACCTTCACTGATTGGTCAACTACGGGGTGATAGGTACTTCTGAGAGCGCAGCACGCTTTGAGAAGCTGGGTGTCCACGTAAAGGGCTCGCCATATGAAAGGGATTTCAGAGTAGGTGTAAGTGACGAACTTGAGGTCGCAAATGCGAGTCAATGAGGAGAGATCCGATAGGATGGAGTCAAGCGAGTTTTGAGCTTCCTGAGTGCTCAGCAACGTCTGCACAATCTTGGCGAAACATCGTAGCTGCCGCACAGCAGCGAGCGCCGAGGCATCCGTCGGCGCGATACCGGACTGCTGCGTATGTTGAAGTTGCTCGAGGATGGTCTTGACCGTTTCGTCACGGCTACACTCGCTCTGCCAAGAGTTGAGCATCAACGATGGCTCCTTCTGTCAATTGCGGGAGCAAAGCGGTCCCTGTTAAGCAATTCGCATCTCTTGGGAATGGTAATGACATACAGGTAGCAAGAGACGCCGAGTTTCTGATCGGGAACCCCCAAAGCAACGTCGCGATTTCAGGGTCCAAGAGACACACACAAAAGAAAAGGTGGCGCGTGTGTTTAGCAAAATCGAAATGTGAACAATGTGAAAGGGGCTGGCTTTGGCTCTTAGCTCTCAAGTGGAGAGAAAGGGTATGGATGCACATGGAAAGAGTTGTGCAGCCCTGGCGGATGTCCCGCATCCCTTCAGATCCCCCTCTTTTCCCTCACTCAACTCGACCATTTACGATTGTCCGTTGTTCTCTTCTGCCTTTGAGCCGCTGAATCTTCCTTCCTCATCGGCGTACTCGACACGACTTTGCCGCGGGCAGAAAGATCGAGTCTGTGGCGCTGCAACTCTGCTGAAGCAAGGTGATAGTAGAGGGAAATGGACAGAGAAGAGCTGGCCAACAGCTCGGCCGATGATGAGCGCGCAAAGAGCTCCGGCCCTTCCGAACAGTCATCAAAGCAGCGAAGGGCTGAGTTCATCCGGCAAGCATCACAACCTTTTGTAAGGCGTACCCGATCCAACACTAGACGCAAGTCGTCAACAGACAATCAGCATTCAACACAGTCTTCCACTCACGACGAGCAACAGAGTCAGTCCATCCATGACATTCACGAAGATGATAGAGAAGATGATGCCAACGCGGATGCAGATGATGAAGGACCCACCCTACATTGCCGATGGCTTCGTACACTCGATTCCGGGAAAGGATGGGAGTCTTTTTCTGTAAAGGACAGTCGAAACCTCGAATCCGCTTGGAAGAAGTGGACCCAACAGAAAGGCGGCAACCTCGAGCTTCCCAGCCTACCCGACAATGATGGCAAGGTCCAAGCCGGCGAGGTCGAAAACTCTCTGGACGAGTGGAAGGCTCCCGATCCTGCTGCAGAGATTGTGCCGCACAAGGTGGCAGTTGGCGTCGATCGGCTCTACGACGCAGATATCAGCGAGTACACCATGAGTCCTGTGTTCTGGAAAGGCCCCAAACTCCGCATCACGCGAGCAAGCTGGTTTTTTGAATCGAGCAAGCTCACCCCCTGTTCTACAGCGCTTGCGGCCGAGCTCGAGTCCCACTTCCAGACGCTCCGCCCTTGGCTCTCGTCTTATACAGATGAGCTCAAGTCGTCTGTTTCCTTGGGTGCTGAAGCTGAGGCCAAGCTCAAATGCAATCTCAAGACGCTGAGGAACAGCTACGTCATTTTTCAAGGGCCGCGACTAGCTCGCCTCTACCACGAAGGCTTTTCCAATCGCCTCTCGAAGCAGTTCTTCACCGCTTGGAGCGGAGAACACGGCGGCGGACAGCTCCTCATTCGGGGATATCAAACCCAGGTTCAGCTCACAGACGCAAAGCAAGGCGGCAGCACCTCAAAAGCCGCATCACGGCGTACCAAATCCAAGCGACCATCAGTCTCTGCGGAGAAGAGGCCTCCCGTTTCAAAAGTAGCTGGTGAGGGAACGAAAGAACCCGAGAGTCACTTAGCGGAAGCGTTGCACGATCACGACGGTGAACCAGTGCTTGTGGACGATGCCGAAACCCTGGATGTCAAGATCTCTGATGAGCGCGCGACGCAAGAGGACCAGCCCGTACCTGGCAACGAGCTCCGCACTCTCGCCACAAGCACCTCGCAGCCCTCCTTGAACGTTGACAAAACCCACGTTGAAGCTACTCCTTCGAGGCTAGGTGCTAAAACCACGCTGCGCAACCTTTCGGCGATGGCTGCTGACGGTGTGTCGTCTACGTCAGCTCCAGCCAACGAATTGCTCCGCTCAGTAGCCTCGAGGCTTGGCGTGTGGACTGGCACGGACACCTCGGCATCAACGACAGACAAGGAAAGCGATGCAGAGTCGCACAAAACCTCGGGCGCGCTGACGCCATCGCAGCAAGACCAAATCAGTGAATCGTTTAAAGAAGCGCAGCGCAGGATTCAAGACGATCTGCCAGGTTCAGAGACGCAAAAGCAGCGCAACACGGCCGAGTTGAACAATGGGCAACCGCAGGAGGCAGCAGAGGAAAGCGCTGCGGTTGATTGGGATGACCCGGACGCCTTCGACGACGATGAAGAGCAAGCCGAGGCTCAGGAACAGAGCGAGCGACCTCCCGAGCTCCTGCTTGCCATCCACGGCATCGGACAGAGGCTAGCTGGCGAGTGGAAGAGCTTCGACTTCACGCTGGCCATTAACACCTTCCGCGTCCTGCTGCAAACGAGAATCGATTCGACCAAGTCTCCAAGCGAGATAGGTGGACGAGGTCTAGCTGGACTTGCAGCCAAGCGACGCGTTCAGATTCTTCCCATCTTGTGGCAGACAGGCTTTCATCAGATGGAAGACGAAGAAAAGTGGGCAGATCATGACTTGGATGCGGAGGATCCAGACTCAATGATGTACGACAACGGCGTCGAGCTCGAGATGGAACACATCTTTGGAGACGACGGCATCCCAATTGTTCGAACCTTGGTCAAAGATGTGCTCATGGACATTCCAATGTATCTCTCGCAGCACAAGGCGCACGTCCTCAAGTCGGTTATCCAGCAAGCCAACCGACAGTACCGACTCTTCGCGAAACGCAATCCCGAATTCGAGGCAAAGAAGGGCCAGGTCCACATCGTTGCGCACAGTCTCGGCACGGTCATCTCAGCGGACATGCTGTCGCAACAACCAAATCGGGTACCCCCCGTCAAGGATTTGAGCCCTGAAGAGGTGCAAGAAGCAGGGAGCCATCACCTGCTGTTCAACACCCACAGCTTCTTCGCGGTTGGTGCTCCCGTGGCTCTCTTCTTCGTTCTGCACCGCGCGCAACTTATCGCTCGAAGTGGCTTGGTACGCTCCAGTCGCTTCGTTCAAGACAAACCTGGCGTTACCCTAGATAGCGAAGGCAAGTATGGCTGTCTAGCCATTACCAACTTTTACAATATTTGGAACCAGTACGATCCAGTGGCGACCCGTGCAAGCCCCTGCGTCGATGTGCAGTACGCAAAGCTATTGAAGCCAGTGCCTATCAACAAGGTCGTTCGTAGTGTTCTCAGGGCAGATCCGGAGGCGGAGAACCTCGACATCGCCGAAGATGGCGGATCGCAATCGTTTGGCTCGGGCAATGGAGCAGACTCGGATCCAGGAGTAGCGAAGCGGAAAGCTGCCGCTGCCAAGCGCTCCAAGGGCTTCTTTGGATCCTGGAGCCGCAAAGCGGGCGAAGTCGCGCTTGGTCAAGCGCGAGCGGCGGCTCGTAGAAGCTCGAAAATCGCAGGAGAGGGGGATGATGAACAAACAGGCGACGAGAGTGCCTACCGATCGAGTATCGAGATTTTGGCATCAGACGACGTCAGAGAAGCTCAACAGGATGTGGAAGGCCTCCGTTCCAGGATCGCAGCGAAGGCACGCGAGGAGGAGAAGCGCAAAGAAGAGCGTGCTCGTGTCGCTGACGAAGAGAGGAAGAAGGGCATCAGCGCAAAGCGAAAGGCGAGAGCTGAAGCAAGAATGCGTGCGCTCAACCCGCTACACCGCATCGACTACTACATGCCGGTAGAGAGCTACAGTCTGCTAAGCACCATCAATCAGTATGCTGAACTCATGACGGCTCACATGAGTTACTGGACGAAAGTCGACTTTGCCGACTTTCTTATCACTCAGCTCATGGCGGACAACGATCGACTCGAAAGGAGCCTAGAATATCGGGACGTCGAGGGCTGGGAGTGACGCTTTCAAAGGATAGCTCCGCCTTGTTCGCACCAACCCGCCCCCGTAGGGAGTGCTGGGAATATACCTTCTTGCGTTCGTTTATGTAAATCTGATCCAAGACGGTAGCATCCGCACGCTTGATGTTCAGAAGCAACGTTGTCCTAGACGAAAGTCAACGCGTCTGCCGCACCGCCATACGATGCGCATGTCCGAGTTACGCTCTTGTCATTGCACCATCTTCAACAAGAGCCTTATGATACCCGAGCTGTCATTTTTTGGTCACACGAGATTCACCATCCTTCTATGCTAGCGCTGGACATCCACAATGCATTGTGAGCGTCTGTGCCGTGACCTACAGTTTCCTTTCGTGGCTGTGTCGGTCAAAGGACGGGTAGCTGCTTTTGTTCAGTAAGTTAGTGAAGAAGAGAGCAAGGCAGCCGACGGCAGTAAGCTTCAGCTGAAAATAATATTTAAAGACTAATTTTTGATACAAAAAGTTCAAGGCCCAATTGGTTAACTTTCGGTGGATGACCACCAACCGCATGAAACGAGAGGCGAAAAAGAGTTGCACATTTGATTGGCCTTGCTTGGCCAATGTCCATGCAGAAGCACCTCCAAATCGCGTTCAGGGTCCCGGGAACTTGCACCGCTCACCAGCGCGCTCGCCGGTGCTGCACCGCCGACAAATGGCTTTAGGGGGCGCGTCTCCCAAACCGTCCAGTCTGTTGTTCCTGTGCCAACCTCCAAATCTCCACATTTCAGTGGTGTGCGTGAATTGGACTATACGCATATCACATCCCAGAATCTAGGGTCAGAAAGCCTTCAGAGCCATCTGCCATTGACCTGGAAGGTTTACTTCTAACATTCATCCTCTCACTAGCGCTACTGAGCCCGGGCGAGGTCGGAAGAAGCTCCCACCATCGTCAACTTCGGTCGTCGTCAGCTCCTTCTCCCGAACTCACCAACGTTCCACATCTGCAACGTCTGTTGATTCGACGTCTAGAACAGCTGCGGCGACCGCGACAGGTCGACCATGTCGCAACCCAAGCTCACACTACGCCCGCCTCCGCATCGCGAATTCATCCAGGGCTTTCCCGGCATCGTCGGATCCGGCACACGCCCACCTGCCCACGTTGCCGGCACCGTCGAAGTACGACTTGGCACCAAGGGCCTCAAGGCAGCATGGTTACGCATCGAGCTTCGCAAGCTAGAAACGCTTCCAGGAGGCGAGAGCTGGGGGGAACTGATCGGCAGGGGTCCCATCGATGTTTGGTCTGCCCGTAAGGACGAAGCGTATAAATCTGACGCCGAAAAGGGCTGGGAGCTGCTTCAAACCGCAGACTTCCCCTTCCAGGTCACCATCCCAGAAGGTCTACCTCCTAGTGCTAAGCTCGAAAAGAATGCCGGCATCGCATACGAACTCGTCACCTCACTCTGCGTCCGAATCAAGAAGGGCTTGCTCAAGAAAGAGGTGACCAGCTCCATCATCCAGAACACTCATCCTTTGTGGCTCGACAAGCACGAACTCCACTCCACTTGGCCCGTCTATGCAACACCAGAAGACCACGAAGCCATTCAAGATGATATCAGAGTCAAGGTCATGCGCAACCGCACCTGCTTTGGTCCAGGGGATAGCATCGACGTTCGCGTCATCATAGCTTCCGAGCGCGTGACGCCCATAAAAGTCAAGAACATTTCGTTTTCGGTCCGCGAGACCATCACCTTCAAAGGCAGCGCAAAAAAGACTTTCGGTTCCAACAAGGCAGCTTCTCAAAAGACCGAGACGCTCTCGTCGAAAAGCAAGAGCTTCGGCAAGAAGGTGTACAAAGGTGACATGCACACGTTCGACCTCGCATGCCAGATCCCACGCACACATACCCTCATGACAATCCAGACCGCCAAGCATATTGAGGTCTCGTATACCCTGCGTGTGCAGGTCGAAACCGCCAAGAAGCCCATCATCATCGATCATCTGCCGATCACCGTCTCGAATTTTACAAGGACAGCAAGTGATGCTCTCATGAGCCGCATCGGCTGGGTACCTGGGCTGTCCGTCCCATCAGATTCCACAAACATGGATGGGTATCCGAGTGACGGCGCAATCATGCCGTCATCGGGCTCGGTCGGATCGCAGCCGACCATCACACGGTCCATGTCGTTCGGCGGCTCAACATACTCAGGCGGCAGAGGCAGCTACCCGGGCTATCCAGGCGGTGACCTACGCAGGCGCGACACAGTCATGACGCAAGGAACCGCGGTCAGCGGCCCTGGTATGGCTGGCCGAGGTGTTCCTGGCCAGGTCTTCTCGTGGGGCCAGTACGGATCTGCCCAGCCTTTTGATGCTGGTGAACCTCCGCGTCCCGCTTTTGCCGGTCCGCCAAGCATCTACGAAGGTCGTGAATTGGCGCCGGAGGAGAATCGCGCCCTCTTCCACTCTACCAACCGTCCTCAAAGCGCTATGGTTCTTGGCACTGCAATCGATCCAGTACTGGTGTCTGCTTCGTCATACCATGGGCACAGCGGAGGGGTCACGCCGATTCAGGAGGGAAGTGAAGACGGTCACTCACATCCTAACCTTGCCCAGCGCTCGCCATATCAGCTGCAAGCTCAGTTGCCACCCGCCCAACAAGACATGAGGAGGCAATCTCAATACGGCGGCGGCGCCTCTCCCGGTAGCTTCACTCCGGCGCAGGGCATGCGGTACTCGGCGTCTGGTGCCATACCTGGTGACCATCGCAACACTGCCTCTCCGGCTGACGGTCGCAATCCGTACAGCGATGTGCCCTACCGTGGTCCAGGCACGCCTGAGATCAGCGGCGCAACGAGATACGTACGACCCGAGCCTGTTCACCAGGCCGTTCCTTCGCAGCTTCAAGCTGCACCTGCTCTTCGGGGGCCTGGAATGGACCCAAGCAGCCCCATGACTTCTGCTGAGGCTGAGAAGCAGCGTCTGTACGAGAGGGCACGTCAGCAGGCCGAACGCAACCAGCGCCGCGCTGACGAGCGCCGTGCACTCCACCAGGGCATAGCTAGCTCGCCGTCGACTCCATCCTCGCCCGTGGCTAACGGCGGTCGACCATACAGCATGCTCAACCTTGCTTCATCTAGCGGCTCTCCTTCCGCGACGCCAGTGCCCGCTGCAGCAGTAGGTCTTTCCGCCGAGGCCGAAAAGATGAGACTTTTTGAACGGGCTCGAGCCGAGGCTGAGCGATATCAAAGCTCTTACCAGCAAGGCGCCGCGTTCCCAGCGATGGACTCTGCAGCTGGCAGCTCGTCGCAGAACAACCTGTCTGCAGGCCCAGGTGCAGCCAACGGAGCAGGCATTGCAGGACCCCCGGGTGTGCCTGGCTCTAATGCATCGCAAGCACTCGCATCTGGTCCGCCTAGTCTGATGGTATCGGGACAAGCCGCGCCGTACCCATCCTACATGTCTGCAGAAGAAGAAAAACGTCGGCTGTACGAGCGCGCTAAGGCCGAAGCTGATGCCTATCAGCGCGGGGAGGCGTCAACCACAACAGTCACTGGTCCCAGCGCCGCTGCTGAGCCTCCTTCAGGACACCATCATGCTGCGTCGCTGAGCAATGGCACAGCGGATATCCCAGGCGCATGGCCCAAAGCTGCGCCAGCACTTACCTTTGCCAACAACTCGGCGCCACCAGCTGCCCCGGCCAATGGCGCATCCACTTCGTCAGCAAACTTCGCTTCTGGCTCTTCCACCTCTCCCGCTCCCGGCGGCGCGATTAGCGAGAAGGAGCAGCTTCGTCGCTACTACGAAGCCAGGGATGCCGTCAGCCAGCACCTCCAGCAAACATCATCCGCTCCAGCCTCCTCATCTAGTAACCCCTCCGCCGGCGTTCAAAGTTACGGCATGTACGCGCCAGAAGTGGCCTCCGCCGTCCACCACGCAACACCGCACCAGCCTACAGACACTCTTGCAACGCCGACACGCACCACGGCGCCCGAATTGTCTCCCGTCCCCACAGCGCAGCCCACTGCGATCCGCCCGACGATTGCGACGACGGGCGTGCAATCATACCTTACCGAAGCGGAGCAGCAGTCCGCCGAGGAGAAAGAGCGTCTTGCTTCGCACTACGCGCGCAAGGCTGCCAAGGCCGAGGCAAAGGCGGCTGCTCAGGCGTACCCAGCTACGCCGAATGGGTATGCGTCGGGTGGGGCGAGCGAAAAAGCTCAACTGGCCGCATATTACGCCGCGCGCGATGCGATGGAGGAGAACCTGCGCGCACAGTCACACCCTCCCCCAAACCCCGCCGGTGGTGCAAGCGGATCCACCGCTTCTGCCGCAACAGGCGCCCCGCACATCCCAGAACACCATGCCACCTCACCCCCCTCCGCCGCTGGCCCAACCGATATCAACCATCACAGCACTAGCACCAACTTAAACTCTGTCCCTGCACAAGAGCAATGGCGGCCAAAGTACAATTCGCTTTACGACGAGTCGGACGTGGATCTGCTATTCGAGATCAACGGCGAGGGGAGGAGCGGCGTGAACGGTTCCACTGCGTCATCGGTGGCCGCGCCACCACCGTTACCGCCCAAGATCCCGATCGGAGGGGGCAACTCAGCGTTTGCAGCGGGACATCGCACCAGCTCGAGCCAGCATTGGAGCTGATTAGTCCTTCCTTTTCTAAACATCTTGTCTAAACTTAATTGTTATGGCGATGCAATCGCATCCCCCGATCCTCACTCGCATGGCGCCAAGAGCGTGTAAAGTGCGAACTGTACAGATCAGACACATTGTGATGCATGAGCAACGACAGACATCCTGTGCCTTTGATTGTGCTTGTGCTGGAGAAAGGAATATCGAGAAATCATATTGAGTATGTAGAGCAGGAGAGTGATGGGGGGAGAACAATGTTTCATTGGTAACAGCACTTCTGTTACGCGAAAGCGAGAGTGCGCTGAAGGCGACGAGTGATCGAGAACCCTGTTGACGCTATAGTTGCTCTGCTCGTTCGAGTATGTGGGCGTGGTGAACATCAGCGTCAAAGGGACCTCTGTTTAGGCGGAAAGAAGGATCAGGCCGTTGCAGTAGCGGTGTTTTTAGATGTCACCGACTCTACCTCATTAGCTTGTGGCTTCTCTGCTTCTGCCTCTTTTTGTGTCACCTCCTCTGCCCCCTCCTCGTTTGCCTCGCCATCCTCGTCCTCCTCATCATAGAACGCCTTCAACGCCTTCGCTGCCTCCTTATACTGCACCTTGACATCCCGCAGCGTATCCGTCAGCTTTTTGAGCGCCTCCTCCTTGCTCAAATCGCTCACGCCGTCCTCGCCGTGACACTTGCCGTAGTGCTGCATGTGCTCGCAGCTGTCGCGCACTTTGATCACTCCAACCGCAGCAGACGAGCCCTTGAGGAAGTGGCCAAGCGTGGAAAGCTCTGTAAGGTCTTGCGTCGACAGCGCGGCGTCCATCTCTTTGAATGTGGTTTCGGCCTGGTCAAAGTAGTTCCAGACGATACTCTTGGAAAACTCGCGGTCGTCCTCGTCGTCCATCTCCAGGAGTTGGGTGAAGATGTCCATGTCAATGATGGAGGGCGAAAGGTCGCCTGCCGAGCCGCTGGCTCCATCGGCGCCCTGGATGATGGCAATGGGAGCGTTGGGGATGCAGTGGGTGGGTACGGACACAGTTGGGAGTGTGACGAGTGGCGCAGACATATTTGCAGTATCGCAACAGGCGCGAGTGGATGCAGATGGTGGTTCGAGAGCAAGTCACCACATTCAGCGGTTGCCGGGTGGATATATGAGCGACGTGATATTGGGGCGAGCGGTGTTGAAGAGGGGATGGACGGAGGTATGAGCAAAGAAGGAAAACAAGAAGCGATCAGTATGGATACGATATGAATGGCCAGAATTCGGCGCTGCTGCTGAACCGAACAATCTCTTGCTCTGACTTTCGAAATGGCGCTTCAGCAACGAGAATATTGCTCGGTTCCTGCTGCTGCTTCATAAAGTGCGCACCGGATGCCCGAGGTATGAGGTGCGCAGGCCACCTGCAGCCGTCCCAAGCGTCTCGGAAAATCCGACTCGCGCTCGGGTATAAGGTTGGTATGAAGCTGCAGACCGGCCCATCCGGATGCTTTGATCGTGGGAACAAGTTGACTTCGTCGGGTGGCGCGCCGACAAAAGGTCATCCTAAGGAAGTTGGGTCGCGATCATGTTTACGTCATGTTGTGCACCACAGTCCGTAAAACGAGGCACGACGCGCCGGAGTCTGCGCCGTGCATGCGCAGCATGCCGCTGCAGCATGAGGTGGGTTGAAAGAGTGTATACTTACCACTTCACTCGACATTATGCAGTTCTATAGTGTGGAGGGTTTTGAGGGTATGGAGTTCCAAGTGTATGCGAAGTGGTCCGCGTTTGCAGGTATGTCCCTTTCAAGCCCCTTTTTTTTTTTTTTTTTTTTTGCGCCGATGCTTCGGGTCTTGTGGGATGAGATCAAGGAGTTCGTGCGAGACTGCTTCGGTCTATGGATCAGCTTTACGAAAACTCTCAAAAGATTGCGCTGAAGTACAGTGATCGGACCAGTCGTAGACGATGGTGCGAGGCTCGGATTTTTGGTCAATCCTTCCGGTTCGGATGCTTGTCGTTCAGACCTTGTGAATGCGGATGCAGAGCGTAGAGATGTGGACTTGCTACGAGAGGGTGAGGGGGGCGACGGCAACGAAAGGATGATGATGGTTTCGATGTTGTGATGGTGGTAGGTGAAGATGGTTAAAGGCTGAAAGAGAACAATGGCCGGCAGAAGCACTTGGCGGTGGAGAGTGTGTGTTCTGAGCGACTGACGAAATGTGTGCGAGTGAGTGTATTGTCTGTGTGAGTTTAGACACTAGGCGCATGGCTTGACGCATGGCTTGATCTTGCCTGAGCCCAAGCCCAACTTCAGGCTATTGCTCGCCCATCCGCGTCATGTCCGTCATCCGACTCGGGAGCGTGTGACCTTCCTTTCGTCAGTCTCTTTTTTTTTTTTTTTTTTTTCCGCTTCCTCTTTGTTTCACTGCTGTGTCCCTCTGGGGGTTCATGTTGGCGTTCGTCCCTTCTCCGCTTTGCTTTGCTTCGCATCCCCTTTTTCACCCTGTCCTTGTTTCTTTTATTGTGTAAAAATTGAAATTCGTCCGTGCTAGTGAACAGTCTGACGGCGTGAAGGCGATGCTTCTTCGCCATCAGATGGACCTCGGCATCGTCCGTTTCACGTTCACCAAACTCTTTTCGAGCCGGATGTCATTCTCTCAGAACCGTCTAGCCGCTCGTATGTCGGTGATCCCGGAGTCGAGTGGCTCCTCAAGTACACTTCCGGACGGCGTCTGCATCTGCAGTGTCTGTGTGTAAATGTGTGACTGTGTGTGACTGTGTGTGTGTGTGTGTGTGTGTGTGCTTGTGAGCTTTCGCACCGTGTGCAGTGCAGTGCAGGCGCTGAGTCTGAGAATGGAATCCAAGACGATCTCAAGTAAAGTTATGCGCCGTATAGCTGCGCGCGCGTGCGTGCGTGGATCCGCAGGGGGCGATCTTGAAGTAAGCTCGACGATAAGCAGCTCCAGATCTACGTACGAGTAATTACGCCCGATTTTGTGTGTCTGTGTGTCATTGAGGCACCGGTGCAAAGTCTGTGAATTGCAGAGGCTCTCTTCGATGAGCGCTGGAGAATCCCCACATGAGCGACGAGAGCGACCAGCATCGGCTCTGCCACACCCAATGGACCCGATCGCTAGAGGTTGCTTGACACTGCATCCCCTCGCTGTTGCTTGCAGTTGTGGGTCTGACTGCTTGAGCAAAAAATGCCTCAAGTCTCTTTAGAGCCATCCTGTTGTACTGGACAGCAACGTTGGAACCTGTTCCGGGACAACACCGGCGTTTCTACCCTCGCCAGCTCGTCCGAGGCATCGCACAAGATTGTGTTTGTGTGCCGAGATCAAGCTCCCTCTTGTAGTGCAATTGCTTCTCCGAGCGATTCAGGGCCTTGCTGCTGATTTGCTCGTCAAGCATGGTAACGTGGTTTGTAGACCTAAAAAGAATATGCGAGAGCGCCGACTCTTCTTTTCAACCTTGACATCACCATGCTTTTATGCTCGCCGGCCTTGCCCTTTTTCTTCCTCGTCCAGCCCTAGCAAACAAGTCGAGTTCGCTGGGTTGCGTTCGTTCACACAGTCTTGCCTAACCTTTTACCATGATACAAATCGGCTCACAACTTCGGAACTTCCCCCACCACGACACTACGCAGCAGCGCCAACTAACTGCGCTCGTTCCCGAGAGATCATGCCTCTCTGTAAGCCTGCCATTACACATGTTGTTTTCCTTCTGCTTCGTCTCGATTCCCCTCGATGTTGAGTGAGAGCGTGGCTTGACTGCCGAAGAACCGCACCTATTGGCAGTATGTCCGCGTGACGCCTCGTGTCACTGTGAGTCTCGTGGCAAAGAAAGGTCTCGCCTCCCTGAAAGTTCGCTTCCTTCCTCCAACAACATGCCGGGCACGCAAGAAAGATGCCGAAAGCGGAGAAGCTCATCGAAGCATCAACCATTACAAAGACCGTCGACTCCCTTGCAGCGAGGCTCGACATGGGCTCAGAGCAAATTGCACATTGCCGTTGCGCGAATGTCATCGTGCGGTCATTGTCGCTCTGTGAAGAACGCCGCATCATGTCGGGCTCTGCCTCCCGGTCATGATGATGTGATCGCACGTTTGGAAAACTTGCTCTGCTCTCTTCCAAAACCGTATCCAAGTGAATTCCGAGACCCGACTTCCTCGTGCTTCATGCCTCTTGAGACAGGGCGGGCTTTGAGCTGCTCAATCAAAGTTAGGTAGACGAGCTTCAGAATTGTGCCCTGGCCAGGAGCTTTGCCAGTCCGAGTCCCGCGCGAGACGCACGAACGATGAGCACAAGTCCAAGCACAACCATTGATCACGCTTCCAAACATCCATCTAGTAGCGACGTGAGTCTTGGTTTGTTTCGCAACTGCCGATATTACATTGTTGTTACTAGAAAGAAAGACAGGCTAGGCGCCTGCTTTCCTACAGCTATATTTTCCGAAGACCGAAAGCGGGAGGCATGGTCGTACGCAAAAGGCTCTCCGAGACCAACGTTAGCTGGAGCACGCTTAGGCCTCGAAGGTGACCGAGGCACCGAGCTTGTGGGCGTTGGCAGCGGCCTCGGAGTCGCTGAGCTTGAAAGTGTCAAGGGCAAGGCCGAACGAAGCTTTGACACCGGGTCGCAGAGCCTGGGTGTAGCCGAGGCAGAGGATACCGACGTTGTTGATCTTGGCCTTGACAAAGGCGGCGTTGTCGAGATAGGTCTTGGTACCGACCTCGAGGTTAACATTCGAGTTGGGGCTCTTGGAGTCGTAGGTGGCACGGGCACCGGCCTCGGTGTCAGCGTTGACGCGGTGGTAGTAGCTAGCCGAGTAGGTCGAAAGGTTGCCGAGACCGTGGAAGGTGACGGCGTAGTCGGGGGCGTGGAAGCCAGCGCCGAGGTTGTATCGGCTCAGCTTGCCCTCCTTGACGTCGTAGGAAGCCTCGGCACCGGCAAGGAAGCCGTCACGGCCGAGGACAGCGTCAGCAGTGAAGGTGGGGCCCTTGAAGAGGTCGAGGTGCTGACGGGTGTGCAGACCGGGCTGCTTGTAGGTGGAAGCAAAAAGAGCGTTCTTAGTCTGCTTCTCGGGGACGAGGGTGGAGACGAGCTCGAGCTTGAGGCCCTTGGCGATGTGGTTCTCGAGCTCAATGTGGTTGCGGAGGACGTTGGCGGTGGACCAGGCCTGGGTGAAGGTGACGCCGTTCTTGCGGTCCTCCCACTTGGCCTCGAGGTCGCCGTTGATGGCCTGCGACTTGGAGTCACGGATGCCGAGAACGCGGAAGGTGACACCGTTGGGGGTCTTGGTCTTGACCTCGAGCGAGTTGCCGTGGATGGGGTAGTCCTTGGAGAGGAGATCGTTGGCGGCCTTGCCAAGATCCTTCCAGGAAGGGGGAACGGGCTGAGAAACGATGGGAGCCATTGTGCTGGCGGGCGAAAGGGAGAAAGAGCGGCAGAGGGGATCGAGGTAGGAAGGCAAATTTGTTAGTCTGAGTTCCGACCATGTTGGCCAGGCAATGTTGTTTCGCATGCAAGTGCTGCTCGTCGAGCGATCGAATGCTGCAGCGATAGAACGGTTTTGCGTCGATGCTTGATGTGTGGACAGCCGGCAGCATCCGTTGCGCCCTGGTAGAGACGAAGCGGAGACAGACTTACAATAGTAGAGATCGATCAGCGGGGGGACGTGATACGTAGGATTAGGAGATGGTGGGTGCAGAGAGGAAGAGACGGTGGAGGATGGCTCTCGCTTTGGCTCTCTGTTGGCTCGAGGCAAACCGTGCGACGACTTTGTCTGCTGTTGTTGGGTTTTTCGGCCGCGAACGGATCAGCCTGGGCTGGCTGGTCTGGCGGGCGCACCAAGAGTGCACGCAACGGAAACAGCGCGGCCAACGCAACACGCACACACACTCTCTCGGTCTCTCTCAAGAGCGCTACGATCTCGCGTCGTCGCCCTCTCGTGCCTAGAGATATATCCCTCCTTTTCCTTGCTTTTTTTCTGCCGGGATTCGACTTTTTCAACTGCAACACTTGAGGCTATTGACTGAGGGTGCGTCTGAATGCGTGTTTCTGTTCACAGTCGCGCTGTTCTCGCTCTTTCTGTCCGCTTGACCGGAGTGCGAGCAGTTACAAAACGTGTCTGACCAACAGACCAAAAGGGTGCTGTGTCGTGGCTCGGTGACCTCCTTCTTCCCCAAAATGGTCTGCTTCACCGACGCAAGACGTGAATCTGTCCTGGCCTCCAGCGGGCCTAATTTTCTCGTGGTCCAGAAAAGCGCGCGTGTGCCCGCTCTCCGGGCCTCATTCATGCCTCACAAAGTCATCGCCACCGGATGTAGCGGCCCTGTCACTGTTACTGTCACAGCGCAGCTCTTGTCGTATTGTCGCTTGACACGATCACTAGATGATAGTGACTGGTGTGGTCAGCATGCTCACCATGCCGATGAGAAGCTGGTAACCATCGACACTCTGAGGGTCAACTGTATTGTAGCAGAGGCTTGCATCATTCTCCGTCTGAAAAGGGGGATTAACGACCGAGCGGATATTCTCAAAGACCCTGACAGGCCTCTTCTCATGGAGACATGACATGACAAGCCTTTCATGTCTGGTCGATCGGTGGGCAACAACAGCAACGCTGTCTGTCATTGCTGTTGCCACGAATAGGCCCCTGTATACATCATAGTCTCAGTCAGAACCTGGCTTCTGCGAGCGATCCAGCTCCCGAGCATAGGCGAGGGTGCGACGCTATTCGCACGGCAGGAGGCCAGGCCAGGCCGGGACAGGGTTTGATCAAGTTGAGACGTCCATCTCTCAATATGGCTGCAGCTCAACTCAAGATTGTGGCACGTTCGTCATTTAGCGTCTTCGAACGGCTGGTGTGGTCACAATGGTGTGCTGTTTGAAGTCATTTTGAATCCAATCCAGAGTGACCTCCACCAGAAAACAAGGAGGCGCGCGCGGCCAGGCTGGATTTGTAGTTCAGAAATGGCAACAAATTGGAGTAAATACATTTCCTGAAGTCAACAATTGGAACGGATCCTTACGATGAAATGAAACCTTCCTTTGTATGGCGGCCGTGCTGAGTCCGTGCGCATATTGCAAGGGTCGTGAGGAGCGTGCTTGCCGCTGCTGCAGTCTAACGGCGATTCGCCTCAGGTGAGCCCAATTGTTCTCCGACCGAGACTGAGCACACAGCGCAGCACCTGACTTCACACCGCAAATTCCTAACCCTTGCCCTACGATGCTGGCACTCGGTTGCGGGCCCTTGGATTCAAGAGTGCGTTTTGCGTCTTGCTGCTGTTCAGCTCGTGACAGATCCGGAAAGACGTCAGGTGGTCCATTCCCGTTGGCAACACCACCACCTCAGCGGCTGACGCTACGCAAAATGCCTCGCGCCCAACCTCTGGCTGTTGTCCCCGGCTGTCCTCACAGTATGCCTGTTGTCAATTTGCGCATGGTTTCATATCGACGGCTGTCTTGCGGTACAGTGCAAAGTTTGCAGAGCCGCGACCAAGCCAAGCTGCGAAGCCTATTTCATCTACTGTAGGTAGAAGGCAGAGGTCCGTGGGGCCAAGGGGAAATTCAGGCGCACTCTCTCTATCTGTGACTGTGCAGAGTGTCCAACTGCAAAGAAAGCCAAGCATGCCTTCTGTAAAGTCACACGGTTCAGCTGTGGCAGAAGGAACAATCTGAATTTTCCTTGGCCCCTGCCCGTCCTCTCCTCTGCTGTTCCGTCGGCATTGCTCCTCAGCGCACCCATTTTTGAAGAGCAAGGCTGTCATGAACCCTAAGAGAAGCCCAAAGGCCCGACCACAGCTCTTGCTCTTTTTATTCCCTAAGGCCAACTTCGTTGCCCTCCTTTGATCTATCCATCATATCACCACCATCTCTTCTATCACCATCTCACCCATATCATTGTTCGATTGCCGTCGACTACTTCGCAACCAGATCATTCCCATCTGCCTTTCGTCCCATCTTTCGTCCGTCTCTCTTGCTCGGATCAGCTTCTCACTGACCTACACGCAGATCGTCCGCCAGCCTCAGCCAAGTCGGATCCAGCCTACCGAGACATCTTCTAGCTTAGCACACGTCCACATCACACCGGCCACAACATCGCCATGCTGCCTGCCCAGAGAAACAAGATCGACATCTCGTCGTTGAACGAGGAAGAGCAAAAGCTCTTTCGTCTCTACGGCAAACTCCCCAAGAAGGACCTGCTGCAGAACAAACTCAAGGAGCGCAAATACTTTGACTCGGGTGACTACGCTCTCTCAAAAGCGGGCAAGGCCCCGCAACAGTCGGTTGGTACCGCCATCCCCAACCCCGAGATGATTCCCCATGCCTCGACAGTCACCTCGCCTGGCGTCAACGCCGCTTCACCTCCCGGCTCTTTGCCGACTCAGCAAGGTGGTTCCCAATCCGTGCCCGTCAATGTCCCTGGCGCTGCCAGTCTTGCTTCGCGCCCACAAGTCAGCGCTTTCCCTATCAGCGGAACTGGCTCCAGCCCGGGCAAGGAGAGCAGCTCGCTCGGACGCGAAGAGCACGTCATCAACGCTGATGATCATATGCAAGACTAAGCAAAGGAACCGAATTCAACTATGCCGCGTCCATCCTGCCACCTTTCCTTCACAAAACAACTCATCTCCTTTGAGCAGAGCCATATCTATCACACCGTCAGAGTCGAGCGCCTTCAACTCTACCTCTAACCGTAAGATTCCTGGAAGATGCATGGAACACGTTTCCGCAGCCGACATCAGCACACCTTTCAAACGACGTCAGAGACGTCTTCCGAGCTCGCCGCTCTTTCAAATGTCCAAGAAAGTGCCATCTACGCTTCTCTCCATCACTTGGTAGATTGCGCTCACTTTTCTTCGAACACTCGCGATCTCGAGCGCTCCATGCACCTCGACAAGCTGCCGATATTAGCTCGATGACCGGGCCCGTCAAATTCCAGCATTGCTCCTTGTTCGCAATCACGCGTGCGTGCAAGCTCGCACAGAGACTCATGCGCGTAGTTTCTTGCTTCGTGCCTCTTGTCTCGCCAAGATCTGTCTATGTCCAATGGACAGCAGGCCGCGCCGGGAGGCTCGCCCTTGCTGAGAGGGGGCGGCAGCAAAGCACGGACTCATGATGCTCTGTTCCCTACCGGACTCCATACGCTGATCCACACGCCCATACTGTGGTCTTGACTGATTCCAAGCAGAGGTGCAGTCCTCTACGCTTTCGGTGCATCTGGTGTTAGAGCATCCGCTCGTCCTCTCGTGTCAGCTCGTCAACAACAAAACCCGCACTCCTCGGTTGAGCGCCGTCAGTCCTGTATACTATCATGTTATAGCGCCGTGTCTTCGTTTGCTACTCAGCCTGGTCCTGTTTCGTATCTCTTGGGTTTCGTCTCGCAATGCAGATTTCAGTACCATCAGAGAGCGTAATGTTGCCATGTTGAGGTTGCAGTTTATATGTGTCGTGTCCAACTTGTGAGAGAAGGTCAGCACTAGCTTCCGGACCGCAGTGTGAATGGCCCGATCCAGCTTCTGTTCAGTAACGTCTGGTAAGTTATTGGAATGGTCCCCACATTTTCTGGCATCATTACAGAACCTTATAAAATCGCTTTATTTGTTCCCTTTCGAACAGTATAACATTTTTACAAGTAAGTCCTTTTCGGTGCTCACTGCAAGCCGTAGAGTCAAACGCTGGAGACATAGATATCACAGCGAATGAGAGTCACTGGCAGTGTATGGACTTCCGCGGAGTCAACTGCAAGGAGGAGAGAAGGCTGTCGATGTCCCACATTCCAAACCCAGTCTACCGCACAGAAGAGGTCAATCGTGTGTGACAGTTGGATGCGGCGGCGTTGCGCAGGTCAACCTTCTCTCGGAAATTAGAATACGACGGGTGGTAACCTTCCATCCACATCCTTATTTCTTCGGCAAAGCACTAACTTAGTACTTGCTCTGCCGTGGTTCGATGGCTGACTGTCCACTTTGCCCGGAGCTTTCCCCCACAGTCGGCGCCGGTAGTCACAGACAAGGTGGCCGCCGCAGCGCTACACCATTGGAGATCGTTGAGCTCGTGACCTAAGAACAGGGAGGAAAAACGCTTGGTGCGTAGTGACAAGTGAAAAGACGCAAGTTTCCTCGCAAAGACGCAAAGAAGGAGGTCAACCTCGCTCCACTGGAGCTTGGGAGCGCTAATTACCCCCACAGCAACAGCCTCTGTCAAACCGGCGGAAGGTCTCACTTCAACAAGGTTTGGGAGCAATTCTCCTGACGTGGACGTCGTTATAACCGACTGTTCGATCAAGACCTGCCCAGTAGCCAACCGAACAAGGCGCAACCAGGGATGTTGTGTGGCGCATGACCGCTGTTTTTTCTTTTGTCACAGCGGGAAAGGATTTGATGGAATTCTCTGACGTTTTCCGTGTGTGCAAGCGAGGCGTCCGAAAGACGGTTGTGCTGCAAGTGCGGAGAGAGCCTGCACATTTGCCGCCCCGCCGTGCTGCCCTGTAAATCTGGGACAGGGCATTGGGTCACCTTTCACAGCCCAACTCGCAACTCGTGGAGGTTACCACCGAGCATTCCCCTCTCCTGTGTTGGACAGAGTGGTTGCACAGCTTTGATACTCCGACCTCCTTCCCGGGGCGTGTTTGCCGCCGTACTACCCCCGCATCACTGTTCTTTCCTGAGCGTTGTCTCATCAGGCTGTATGTATATAACAAGAGCGCTGAGTATGTGACAGCTTGGCCGTCACTGCCTCCAACGACAACCTCTACGAACGTCCCTGCCGTCACCTGCTCCCCAACCTACGACGCAGCAGGTCTCGCAGCCATGCAGTACAAACTATCTTCCTCGTCCCTCTTCAGCGAGTCTGCCTTGGGCAAGCTCGCTACCGCTGCACAACGCCATGCCCCTACCACCATTCTCGGCTCGATCGCATTCGCCATTGGCACCGTGGCGTTGCTCGTCGGCCTCTTGGCTGTGTCCACTATCTTGCGCATGCTCTACAACACTACTATCTACCACTACTATATTTCGCCGCTGCGACACCTCCCAGGCCCCAAACCCAAGTTGCTGATCGGCAACATGGACGAGTTCGTGCAGAAGCCAGGTGCGGGTGCGGAGCTCGACTGGTCGCGCAAGTACGGTCAGAACGGCGTCTTCCGCAGCACGTTCTTGTTTGGTAGGGAGGCGATCCACTTTATGCGCCCCAAGGCGCTGAGGCAGATCCTCGTCGAGGATCCTTACAGCTACCCGAAGCCGGCGATGGCGTGGAAGCTGCTCGGGCTCATCGCTGGCTATGGGCTGCTGACGGTGGAAGGTGACACGCACAGGAAGATGAGGAAGACGATGAACCCGGCGTTCTCGCTCACCAACCTGATCGAGCAATTCCCCGTCTACTATGCCAAGATCTACCCGCTCGTCGACCTTATGAAGAAGAAGATTGAGGAGTCTCCCGAAGATCATGCCGTTATTGACTGCGATGCGATGGTCAACAAGGCTTTACTCGACATCATCTGCCTGACCGCATTCGGCTACGATGCCGACTCGGTCAACAACCCCAACAACGAGCTGGCCAGCGCCTACCACCAGGTCACGAGTATGCAGAACGGTAAAAACCAGGCCCGTCTCAACATCGTACTCAATCTTCCTTTCGGCGATACCATCCTCGACTGGGCCTCCGATACCAGTGGCTGGGAGTGGGCGCTGAAGCGCTGCAAACCTGGCTCGGTCGCTGATACCTTCTTCAAGCTGCTAAACGGCATGCACCGCATCAAAAAGGTGGCCAAAGAAATTCTGTACAAACAGCTCGAGTCGGGCGAGCGCGCCGCACAGGGTGGCCAGTTCAAAGCGATCATCGACATTATCGAAGAAACCCACCTCTCCGAGAACGACGGCAAGCCCAAGAGCCTCAAGCAGGCCGAGCGCGACATGATCACCCAGGTGCTCACCTTCCTAGGAGCTGGTCACGAGACCACCGCTTCCGGTGTCTCATGGACGCTCTGGAACCTCGCCACGCACCCCGAGATCCAAGACAAGTTGCGCAAAGAATGCAACGAGTTGATGGAGCAAGACGACCGACCGCCCTACTCGGCGATCAAAGGTCTCGCTTACCTCGATGCGGTGATCAACGAGACGATGCGCGTCACTCCGCCCGTCCCGCGTACGGTGCGAATCGCCAGCAAATCGTCCTACATCGACGGGTTGTACATACCCAAAAACACACTGCTGCCCATTTCGAATAGGTCGATCAACATGGACCCAGAGGTGTGGGGCCCGGACGCGGACGAGTTCAAGCCAGAACGGTGGTTCAACTTGCCGGAAAAGTACGACCGAACCTTCTCGATGATCACGTTCATCGCGGGTGCGCACGCCTGCATCGGTAGGACCATGAGCTACCTCGAGATGAAGGCGGTCATCTGCATCCTCGTCTCCAACTTCCGCTTCGAGCCGATCTCAAAGGAACAGAGCCCCATCATGGACACGCTGATCACGATGAAGCCTCAGGGTGGTCTGCCGTTGAAGGTCTTCAAGGTCTGAGCAATCTCATGCAAGGAGTGCTCGTATTACCTGAAATACTGAAATAGCACCGCGTTGTGATGCTATCTGTACCTGTATCGTTTGGAATCTTATTCATCGTTCTCTTCAGGCCAGCTTCCTCAATGTGTTGTCGAGATTGCATACCAAAAAGTGAAAGATGCGTGTTGGGGCAATGTGGTCGATGTCTTCGATCCTATCCTGAGCAAGGGATAGCTGGAGGGGTCAAAGGCAGCGAAGACAAAAAGAGAGAGAGAGGGAAGAATGGAAAAAACTTTAAAAAAGGAAAGAAATTTATTTCGGTTGCCCCGTACTGGGCTCGAACCAGTGACCTTCTGTTGTAAGAAACTCAGCTGAAGACTGAGGCATCGTGTATTAGACAGATGCGATAATCCAACTACGCTAACGAGGCTTGATGTTGGTTGGCGCCAATTATGCAACTATATTCTGTCTTTTTAGTCGAAAAGCCTCAGCGACTTTTTTGTTGTGATCGATATGCAGAGTCAAAAGCTTATATGTGCGCCTTGCACAGGATTGTTCGCATTGCACCACAAGGAGGTGTCATTGAGATTCGGAAACGCTTGCGGACAAAGTCTCGACTATCGAAAGCCGGATGGTCACGTCGTCTGTATTGAGAAATGTAGCGCAGCGCTGCTAGACCTAAAGCAGGAATCCATCATGAGCGCCAGTCAAGTGTGTACGTAGAGCGAATGTCTAGATGCATCCAAAAGGAATGCCAAATTTTTCAGTCGGACGGGAAGTAAGCTCAGAAAAGGTGGAAATACTGTACAATAGCAAATTCTTCCTACGAGAAGAATGTTGAGCTTCCTTGCTGCCTGCAGCCTCGTGACTTGGCTAAGTCATTCTGCAAGTTGCAAAGCGAGGGATGCAAGCAAGCTTAGTGATTCTTTGTGGTGGTATGGGCCACAAGTAACATCTTCACTTCTGCATACCACACTTCCGGAAATCACCTTTTGGAGTATCCGCCCTCATCATACACGCACATCATGTCCACCGCTCAACAGAAGCCTGCTGCCGCTGCGGCTGCGCAGAAGGAGGAGAGCTTCAACGACAGCATCCTCCCCAAGTACAAGGTGGCTGGTGAGATTTCGGCCAAGGCCATCAAGGCCGTCATTGCCGCTGCTGCTGAGGGCAACACCGTTCTCGAGCTCTGCAACGTCGGTGACAAGGTTCTCGAGGACGAGACCTCGGCCGTGTACAAGGGCAAGAGCATCGCCAAGGGTATTGCTTTCCCCACCACTCTTTCGCTCAACAACGTCGTCTGCAACTACTCGCCCCTCCCCACCGACGAGGACCAGGTCAAGCTCAAGAAGGGTGATGTTGTCAAGGTTCAGCTTGGCGCCTACATTGACGGTTTCCCCGCTATCTGCGCCGAGACCTTTGTCGTTGGTGCTGACAAGGCTAACCCGGTGGAGGGCCGTGCTGCTGATGCCATCAAGGCTGCTCTCGTCGCTGCCGATGTGGCTATCCGCGTGATGAAGCCCGGTGTGCTCAACACTGAGGTGAGCAAGGAGATCGAGGCCGCCATCAAGGAGTTTGAGTGCAAGGCTGTCGAGGGCATGCAGACCAACCAGTTTGCCAAGAACGAGATCGACGCCAAGAAGAAGATCGTCCTCAACGCCGAACCCGGCTCGCGACCCGACACCGTCAAGCTCGAGGAGGACGAGATCTACGGCGTCGACATCTCCGTCACCACCTCCGCCGATGGAAAGACCCGCTCCGAGGACGCCCACACCACCATCTACCGCAAGACCAACAACACCTACCTCCTCAAGCTCCAGACCTCGAGAAAGGTGCTCTCCGAGATCAAGGACAAAGCCGCTTCGTTCCCATTCAACCTCAAGAGCCTCGAAGACGTGCGTCGCGCGAGGATCGGCGTGCAGGAGTGCGCCAAACACGGCCTCCTAACCCCCTTCCACGTGCTCGAAGACTCGGACAAGAAGGCCATCACCGCCCAGATCTTCTTCACCGTCGCCGTCAACTCCAAGGGCGCCATCCGCATCACCCCCGCACCCACCTGGGCTAACGAGGAAAACCTCAAGCCCACCAAACAGGTCACGAATGAGAAAATCAAGACTATTCTTTCCACTGCTGTCCGTCAGACCAAGAAGAAGAACAAGACCGCCGCCCCCGCCGCTTCCGCCTAATCTTGCTCACTCACATACCGGCATCGGGATAATGTAGCTGGCACCTGTGCAGTTGCGATTTCACACCAATCACCCAACCCATCACTGCAACCCCCGATCTGTCCTCAGATCCAGCTCTCCCCCATTCCCATCATGGACTCTTTTCTGACACACTCCGTTAGGGCTCAGGCGGTTCAGTAGTGAACAAAAAACTTCAGCCACTTCATTGCATCACCCTTGCGCTTGCTGCAATGAAGAACCAGAACAAACAGCATTCCAAACGGCCTGAGAGTGGATCGCAGAGAATTTGACCGCCTTGTGCATTTGAGAAGTGAACAGTCTTTGACTGTCTGATTGTCGAGATAGATTACAGTAGGTTTCCACTACAGCGCCAGATCGTCAAGCGCATCAGGGTCCTCGGGCTCCAGCATCGTGCCCTCATTATCCACCATTATCGCGTATGCCAGCATCTGCTGCTTGGCGTCCTCCTCGTTCTTGACCTCTTCCAACCCGAAAGGCATTGGACTAAAATCGAGCGCGGCCTGCATCGGGTCCGACAGCACCCGCATCGTAGCCGGCTTGTCAGCTCCAGCACTCTGCTTCTTGGTCGGGTTGAATTTGGCACAACGAGCCTCGCTCAGCCCATAGAGCTGCTTCAGATGGTTTCGCAGCAGCAAAGCGGTACCGGAGATGACAGACATTCGCGCAACGGTGACAGGGTCAACCTGGACTTTTGAACCTGCCTCTCCATCTTCATGATCCTTAACCTCGGCTGAACGGCTCGTCGCGACCGTGCTGGTCCGCGCTGCATCGCCATTGATGGTTGGGATCGGTTGCGGCCAGCTAAAGATCTGTGTCGGGTCGACGGTATCAGGGAATGTCGGTGGAGCCTCGCCAGCCGTCCGAGGCTGCCCCGAGAGCCAGGGGTTGCGGGTTAGCTGGAACGGGCTCACCAGCTCTTCTCCAGGAACTGCACCTCCCGCTGGCGGCGTTCTTGAGCCATCCTGGGGCGGCGTGGTCGGTGCTGGAGCTGTGAGCGCATCTGGCTTCGGCACATATGGATGGGCCATGTACAGCACTTGTGTGCCTGACACGGCCAGAATCGAGCGTAGCTCGCCAATAACGACGAACAATTCTTCCATTGTCTTGTAATCGAGCGTTGCCAAGTTGTCTGCCATGAACCGCGCAAAGAGCACCTCCTGCATGTCGCACTCTGAAGCCGCCGTGTTGACGTCGAGTGCCTTGACGATCTGCTTGAGGAAGTCGAGTCGCATAGCACGGCGATCTCGCAAGAGACTGTACCACGCGCCTAGTACAGCGGTGGGCATCGAATCAACGCGATAACCACGCATCGCCTGGGTTGTGGTCTGCTGCAGCTGGAATCGGAACGCGGAGCGCGCAGTGTCCAAGAAACGAGCATGCACGAGCGAGGCGTGCTTGGACGCCAAGTGACTGTGCAACTCCATGGCTCGACTCCGGGTTCTGCGGTCCTCGAGCGTCTCGAGCGACACGAGGTACGGCACGCATTGGATTGGGTGGGAAAGTCCTTGCAGCACCGTGAAGCGCAAGATGTCGATTGCGGTTCGCTGCAAAGTAGGATTCGACACTTCGAGCGTCGCTTTGAGCACATCTTCCGAGTAGCGCTGCATCATGGCCGAACCGACACCCGTGTCTGCAAAGGTCTCGGTGTTGCCTACCAAGATCGTCATATCAACACTGCCAGCGTCTGGGTTCTCCGGCTTGCGACGTCCCATGCCTACGTTGACGACGGCATTGTCCGGATTGCGACGCAAAGAGTCAGCGCTCAGGAAGTCCAACATGATCTTCAAGAGAGTTGCGCGATCCTGTAGCGATCCTGAAGCAAAGATGCCGTCCATCATGGCCGTCATTGAAGGCCGAGTCATCAGCGTCGGGTGAGCTCGGAAGATGAAGCCCAGGTTCTGCAAGGATACGGAGCGCACGGTTTCGCTACCGGTCTTGTGAATATCAAGCAGGGCTTCCGAGACCACGTCGATCAGCGGTCGCTTGCTTAGCACATCGATCTCTGGCGCTGTATCCGGATGCTTTGTCCGGATCTCGTCAAAGTTGGCGTGCTCGCACAACGAAGCGGTCAGCGACATGAGGGTGCTCCACGCCTTGTTGTCCTCGACCTTCTGGCCTTTGATCGCCATCTGTCGCATCATCTGGACGCGCCCCAAGCACGCCTTGAGTGTCTGAATCAGCAGGCGAAAGTTGTGAGTGTGCGTTGTGATGACGGCACAATAGCAGGCGATCAGTTCCTGAAGCAAATGCAGGCCTGCCTTGGGCGGCGGTCGATTGACGAGCGGACGCAGACTCTTCTCCAGAGACTCGGCAAAGGCCAATGCCGTCTTTGGCATGTGCGGCAGGCAGGAGCGGAAGATCCGGAGCAGCAAGTCCATGATCTGCACCTCCTCGCTCGTCTGCGCTCCCTTAAGATATGGAAGCAGCAACTTGGCTTTTGAGATGGTGAGGATCGCTGGATTGGTGGAGACGAGCAACTGCACAATCCGAATCCGCTTCACTGTGTCGACAGTGGACGTGCCGCTCGACTCGACGAGGCTGTCTATCATCGAATCGCTGAGTTTCTGCAGCTTGGCATGCAGCTCAGCAGCTTCGTTTTCGGTCTTGTCCTTGAAGAGACGGCGGAACACCTCTTCCAAGGGTGAAGGACGTTCCTTGACTACATCTGCCACAGCCATGATGATTTCGATTGTGTCAGCCACCTTCCTGTCCGCCTCTGTCTCTTCAAGGGGTCCCTCGTCCATTGGGCGAGCGCAATCACCCGGCTCGGCCGTATCGTCCACCGGCTTCTGCGGCGTCTCAGCGCCGCCGTCCTTGGCTTCGGCCGCATCAACAATTTGTGCTGAGACCGACGTCGATTGCGGGGGACTGCCTTTGCGCCGGAGATACAGACGACGCGCATCGATGTCCATGTCGAGCCACATCTCGCCAATGGTCAAGACTGCCATGTCTTGAACGAGCGTGTCTTCATCATTGATGCACCTTACAATGCGGGCGCATGCATCGATTCGGATCCTCTGATCATCTGTGGCCTCGAACAAGCTCTTGAGAAGGCGTACCATGCGTTTGCGCACCGCTAGACCCGTGTCGAGCGCTCGGGCAGCTAGCTGTTTGTAGTACTTCGAAATGTGCTGTGGCTTTCTCAGGAGGTAGTTGCCGAAAAGCGCGACCGCGTTGTCTCGCACTGCGTTGCTCGAATCGCGCAGACGAACCTCGATGGCAGAACGCATTGCATCCTCGTCGAGCAGGTCGGGATCCACCTGGGCGATTCGATCGATACCCCGTAAAGCTTTGCTACGATTGGCAATGAGCGGATTATTTAAACCTTCGACCAGAAGATCTCGCAGGGCCCCAAAAGAGATCATTGAGCTGCTGGCGATCAGGGTTCGCTCGGAGAGGTCGATCGCTTTGTCGAGCATCTGGTCGTCGGAAGTGAATGCGGTCAGCGATGAGTGAGCGACAGTAGGATCCAGCTCAGACAACGTCAGCATCGCTGCGTCAATCTCTTCGCGGAAGTGCTGCAGCTTGGCTTCCTGGATTGCGCTGTCGTCTTCCGAGCTATCGAGGGCATGCTTGTCTTCCTCGGCTTTGGCCCATGCGGTGGCGAGTTCGCCCTCAGCTTGCACGAGCAAGAACTCGAGGGCGCCTTCCGTCGAAAGATCTTCGCTGCTAGCTTTGGCCAGGAAGCGGAACAGGAACTTGTACGCTCGCACAAATTCTTGAATCGCGTTTCGATCTCTCTCACGCAAGGCCCTCAGCATCGAGAGATAGTCCCACGTTGTCCACCTCGGTCGCTTGCTTGGACTGAGCGGTTCTGGGATCGCGTTCTCGCTGTGGCCACCCTGCTGTTGGCCTTTCTGCTCGCCAGAAGCAGTGTGTGGCTGCTCGGCGCGATTTGGTTGCAGCTGAAGCTGGCTTTGGCGCACTCTGGTTGCGACCAAGCTGAGCTGCTCAAGCGCCACGCCCTTAGCATCTGGATGGCTCTTTGGGTCCTCGAGGTAGTTGCCAAAGACGCGACAGAAGGCGCTCAGCATCAAGGCGGCTGCGGGCCATTCGGGCAAGAAGAGAGCGCTGAGGAGATCCTGGATCAACGACTCAATCACGTAGGCGTGGCTCATCTCCTGAGACGATTTGGCTATCTTTGTCTGACCGATGCGTTGCATGAGGTAGCCCGCAATGGATCTGGCCGACTGATTGGCACCTTCGAGACCGCGTTTCCAGATGGCGATCTCCGCCCCCCTTGTGTCGATTTTGTCGAACCCGGCTGTGTTATTGTATGCATCGATGACAACTTCCAGCCTTTGCGTCCGCTCCGGATCGGCTACACCGTCGAGCATATCTATGCCGTCGTTGTCATCGTAATCGTCTTGCCCGTCTTTGTTCCGAGAAAGTCGGTCTGCAGTGGAACGAGCATAAGCAGCCACACCATGAGAAGCAGCCTGGATAAGCTGAAGCAAAAGCGCGTTGATGGAATGGATGCCCTTGCCATTGCGCAGACTGAACTGTCGGCGATTCTTTTTCATGTCGGTGAGCTTGGTGAGCGAAGTAAGAATCTCTTCGATCATCCACTGTCGCTGATCGGGCGCCTTGGCAAAGATACTGCGCAGAAGGTTGAGTGCCGGTGTTCGCAACGTTTTCATCGAGTTAGAGCCGCCAAGGGAAAGCAGCGCAGCACGACCACGAGCTGCGGCCCTTGCGGTCTCGCTTGTTGCACCTCCGCTGGCCGCTTCTGGCTCGAGCACAAAGAAGGGACCGAGCGCGAGATACACGGCGCTGATGACGATGGAGTCCGAGAGTGCGATAGATGGCATGCGCACCATCCGCTGAACCAGCAAGAGTGCCGAGCAGAGGTGCGAAAAGAGGTCTGAGAGGGTGTTGCGGCAAATGACACCAATGCTGGACGTGGCCTCGTCTCCTGGAGCTGTAGCAGCCTTCTTCTTGCGCGCCTTTTGTGGGGCCAAAACATCTATGAGCGAGACGAGAAGCGGATGAGGCGCGGTAGCAGCGCTTCCCGAGCACGCTTCAATGAAGGGAAGGATGACCTTGTCGAGGCACGTCTTGACAGCCTCAAAGCAAGAGCGGATGTGGTCCTCGGACAAAACCTGCTTGGGGAGCACATCACCGGTCAAAAAGCCTAGGCTGCATTCGGTGGCCAGCACAGCGCGGTCGATGACTGCGAAGGTCGCGTTGAGCTTGTCGAGCTCTTCGTTGGTATCACCAAGCTCTCGGTCGCCGTGTGCTAGGCTATTTGTAACCTCTTCACCATTTCCGGGCGCGCTCGCTCCTTCCTCGTCTCCGTCTCCATCATGGCAAACAGGGGTGTGTGCAGGCTCAGGGGTCTTGGATGGCGATCGACCTTGTCTGCCAACCTTGCGCCCCTTTTTGGGCTTCGTTGGAGACGTTGGTTCAGAAGCAGAAACTCGGTTTGCGTGAGACGGGAAAGGATCGAGGTCCTCTCCGACGCGCACGGTACGCTCGAGGATGGCGAGGAGGCGGGTCACATCAGCTGCGGGGATCGTGCTGAGGCTAGGGTTCGTCGCTGGCTTGGCCTTGGCGGACATGGTCGCGATGCCGACGTTGTGGCACGAGCACAGGAGGATGAGCTTAAGCAGCTTCTGAAGTGCAGCGGGGCGCAAGACCAAGATCGATCGGGAGTCGCCGCCAGAGGACGAAGGCGATTCGATGATCTCGAAAAACTGATCGGCAGCGGACGAGATGTTCTGACCCGGCAGCAGGTCCTGCAGAGTGTCGCGATCGGGCAAAGAATCGTCGGCCTCGAAGAGATCCTCGATGAGACCGCGCAGTCTGGCGAGGGGCACCTTACGCTGTGAGCTCTTGACAGGACCGTTGCTCATCTTGGCGAGTCCCTTGGTTCCTTCGGAGGCGGGTTCGGTCTCGTTGGGAGCGGGAGCATCCCAAGTCTCGAGGATGTCGAGGTCGTCCCAGTCGCTTCCCTCAGCATCCATCCCAGAATCGCTGTCCTCGACGATCTCGTTGACGAGGTCGGAGAAAGATTTGCGGCTACGTTTTCTCTTCTTTTTCCTGGCTTCTTTGGGCTCGGAAAGCTGATCCTCGGCGAAAGGCGAATGAGCATATTTGCTGTGAAAAGCGTCACTAGCGCCGGGACCCAAAAGTGGGATATCGACCGTCAGCTGAGGTCCCACGGCGTCGCTAAACTCGTTCTTGACGTGGGTTGTATCCTTCTTCTTGCTCTTCTTGGATTTGTTCGGCTTTGAATCTTGCGGGACGTCGTCGTCCTGAGCCAGTGCCATGGCTGGATCATCGACTTTGAGGTTGAAGGTGGGAGCGTGAGGCACTGGCTCTTCCTTTGCCTTCTTAGAACGTTTCCTCTTTGGCTTGTCGGTGGAGGCTGAGTCCTTGCGCTTGCTCGACGACGCACTGGAAGCGCAATGGGCCCGCGCCATTGCAATGTCGTGCTGTTGCGGAGCAAGCCGATGGTGACCGGCACCGTTGGTAGGAAAGGGCTGAGGCGGCAACGATGGGGTGTGAAGATGCTGCCAGAGCGAGAAATGGCCATTAGGAGAGAGAAGGTTGAGTGGATCTGGACTCTCTTGAACCGACAACATTTGAGGCATCGACTGAGGCGGCGTCTGGGGCTCTTCAGATTGACGCATCGCCAGCGGGTCGACAGAGTGTGCTGGAGAAGGGGCCGGCATTGGAGGCCTAGCAAAGAGCTGACTCGGCGACGCCAACTGAGGCAGAGCTCCAACGCCCGATGGAAAGGCATTGCCCGGTCTTGGGTCAGCTGCTGAAGGTGCAACGGGTCGAGATGAAACATTTGGCACATGTGAGTTGGCTTCTGAGTTGAGTTTGGTCTTTGACCTGCACTTGGCTGGTTTGGGCTTGGATGTTTCGATCGGATGTTTCGAAACTGCACCTTTTGTGACGCTCTGCTCGATCGGAGGCGGAATCGGCTTGAGCGAAGCGATGTTCGGGCTTGCCGACATTGCAGTGTCGAGAGTAGAAGCGGCGGAAGAGGATGAAAGCGTCTGCAAGCTTGGCTGAGCATAATTTCGCGAGGCGAGCGACTGATTCCTAGCTACTGACAGGCTGGGAGAGCCGGGCTCTGTCATGTGCGGCATGTGATGCGACTGTGTCATGGAATGGTTTGATGGCGGTGGTCGCGCTGAGAGAGAGGACTGCGGTGGCGGAGCACCCCATGCAGCGTCGAGGCTGCTGTCCGTAGAGGGAGGGGCAGGGTATGTACCTGGCCGCACCGGGATTGGTCCGCTGTTTCCGTATGCAGGAACTGCGGATGGACCGGCCGGATAGATGTGCTGAACAGTCGATTGGGGCTCGGTGGTGCGTGTTACTGCGGAAGGACGAGTTGAGCTGCAATTGCATCGACAGTTGAGGCGGAAAGGCAAGAAACGCGAACACCAAGCGGATCGGAGGACCCGAGTTCGGCGGCGCAGTCACGAAGTTCAGAATGAAATGGGAGGAGGGGAAAGTGGAGTCAGGAAAAGGTCTTCTTTCGTACACGAAATGAAGGTGCGGAACAAAAGTCATTGCGCAGATCGTCTGGTGCTCCGCTTGCGTGACGTTCCCGCGAGTCAGTCGAGCGCGAACGTCCTGGCTAGTGTTTGTGCGCCGACCTTGATTCAATTCGTGATGTTGAACTTGGATAGGAGTCTTACCTGTCATTAGAAGAGATGCGCTGTGATTGCAGAGATGCATTAGATTGTGTCGGACTTGTCTGCATATTCGTATTAGGTTTCACTTGGTTCCATGAAGCGAGACTTGAACTCGGCCCAGCGCCCTGCGTCCGGACGTTCTGTTGCACACCTGGCCATGGTGAGACTTGTTGTGTGCTGCCACTGGGGCCTGAATCCCACTGACCAGACAGAGAGAGATTTACCGGCTGCGTGTTGGAATCGAAGCCGTGGCTGTTTGCGTGCGAATTACCTTCATACTGCGTCAAGTTGTCAACTGAATTCTGACTAGAAACACGCCGCGGCGGAGCAGCTGGCGTGGGCGTTCCCAGGCCAGCCATGAGATTGAAAGTTCTTCCCGAAGGCGGTCCACCGCTCTGGAACGTGTCGGACATGGGCGATTGCGACATCGCCAGTCGGTCTCGAGTGGCCGTCGAAGGAGCATACGACGATTCTATGGCATATTGGTTGGCGGCACGAGGAGGCTGCAGCTGGTGCCTGGGGGTCGAGCGGCTCGAAGGGGATGCAAAAGGTTGAGCATATGCATGCTGCTGTGGTTGAAACGGGCCAGCAGGCGCTTGTGACTGGTGCTGAATAGGCGAAGGTATATTCCCTTGTTCCCAAGAAGGGTTCGAGAGATGACGAGAAGAAGGCACTGCCATGAGATTGTACTGCTGCTGCGACTGCTGATGCTGCAAGTATGGGGAGCTTTGCGCTTGCTGGCCAATGTCAGTTAGCTGGAGCATGCCATCGCCTGGGCGCGAACTGACGCTCTCTCGTCTCGGGACGTTTGCGTTGAAACCAGAGGGTGAAGGTTGATGCGGATGTTGCGATCGGCCATAGGAGCTAGACGTTGGCAAGGAGTACGACGCAGCTGCTAGTGAGGGTTCTGCATACTGATGGCGCGGCGACTGATCCATGTTCGAAATTCCAGCATATTGTGGTTGAGCCATGTTCGACGATAGAGCGCTGCGAAAGGAAGTGGGCTCATGCTGCAAGTATTGCTGGTCAGGTCTTGGCTGCTGATAGTGTTGATACGCATGTTGCTGTTGCTGCTGCTGCTGTTGTCGAGGCTGCCCTTGGTAAGACGCATATTGTGCATGCTGGCCAGTATACCAGCCGTCCTGACCGTTCATGTTGCGCAAGCAAAGCGATCCTTCGCAGACGTGCGGAAGAGCCAAAGTCTACTTGAAGAGCGCGTGAATGCGAAACCCAGGTGAGCGTTGCAAGCGACCATACAAGCAGGCAAACCTTGAAGAACACCGATGAAGTACTTGCGAGGGGGCCGTTGGGTCTGTTCCGCTCGTTGGGAAAATATCGTTGGGTCCCTACAAGGGGTAGCTTGTTCGCATCTGCATCCTCATCCAGAGAGACCGCGTCCACTTGCCCGCTTTTGCAGCTTCTGCGGCGGTCCTTCCGAATGGAAGATACAGAGTAACCTAGTCGTGTTCAAATTGCCGAGCAAAGTTGGAAGCAAATGAGGCCGGCGTGTTTGAAGTCTATCGTCGAGGAAACGAGGGGAAGGTGGTGTCGAACAGCATATGCCTTCACGGTTCTATGTTGTGCGTCAAGCCAAGCCACCGGCTAGCAGCTGACTTACACTAGGCTCCAAATGAAGTGTCCGCCTCTCGCGTGCCAAGTGTGTCCAAATTTCCTGACTGCCGGACAGTTGGGCCCCGAGAGCAGCGAAAGCTACGTGAACGCAAAGCGTCCGACTTCTGCATATTTTGCACCCACGCGTAAAATCGGAGCATCCGGCCGGCTCACTCAGGATGCAATCTCCAGATATGTGATTTCATGGGAAGCAGCGCAAAGCGCAAAAGCTCAAGCTCACGTTCACGTTCACGTTCACGTTGTCGCTCACGGGCCTCATCGATTTAGTTAAACACCTCTCTCAATTAGCCAAGGCGCGGCTTGATCTTCCACCACCATAGCACGTTTTTGCGCCATCATCCACCCGTCCGTTTCTCGGTGTGCTCATCACTCCCATTTTGCTGGGTGTTTCCAGGGCTCACGCCTTCCGTTTAGCACCATCGAACGATTCTATCGAGTCGAAGTTACACTCAGTTGCACATTTCTGCAGGCGCTTGCGAGCCGGATAGTGGTGGTCGATGAAGCGCACTTACCCATACACGGGGCCCAACTCGCAGGCTCAAGGGGCTCAACAACCGGCATACGGTCAGCCTCCGCCGCCTGCTGGTCCGGCGCCTCCGTTGCCTTCGTCGGGTCCACCACCTCCAGCCACCTATGCCAACTATGGATATGGCTCTGTGGCGCCCCCACGCCATGCAGCTGCCGCTATGAATGGCGCTGGCACAAGTGATGGTCAGCAGTCTCAGTGGAATCAGCAATGGCAGCAGCAGCTACAGCAACCATACTACCCTCAGCAGCCACCTGGTGCCGCTGGTGCGCCAGCCGCTGGCCAGTACACTGTTCCACGTCCACCTTCGCAGCCGCATTCCGCTCCTTATCGGCCCATGGCAGGTGCCAATGCAGGATCTTCTGCTGTCAATCAGCCCGCCGCCTATAGCCCACATCAGCCTCAGCAGCAGCCTATGCCGTACTCTTACCAGGCCCAGGCCTCCCCCATGCAGTCTCAGTCCCCTTCGCAGCATCACCAACCTCTAGCGCCTCCGAGTTATGGATATAATCCCTCTGTGTCCCAGCATCAGAACTCTGCACACAATAACGGCGGCGCTCAGAACTGGCCAGGCGCATATGCTGCAGGCAGTCAGGTAGGTCCTCCGAATAAAAAGCCGCGTTACCAGGCCACTTCTGCACCTGTTCCATCGCCTACGCCGCCCTATATACCGCCTGGCGTCGCACCCATGGCACCTATCGGAGGGAACATGCCTGGCAGTTCTATGAACCAGTATCCTGGACAACCCCAGCCGTCATCGCAGTACGCTTGGCAAGCGCCCAATGCAGCTCCTGCTGCTTATGTAAATCCGCGTCCTCTACCGAGCCACCAGGGTCCTCATGGGCATGCAGCTTTGGCAAGCGGCGTTTATGCTGATACTACAGGCAGAGGTGGTTTGCCTGCTCATCCTGCCAAGGGTGAGAAAGGAAAAAGAGGACCTGGCGGCGATGCGGCGGGGCGTAGCATGAATCGAAACGGACCTCAGAGCCGCGGCAACATGCCGCGTGCTGGCCTGCCTGTCAACCCGGCTGCTTCCGTCACTAGCACGCGCACACAGAATGGTCCCGTTCCGGCATGGGGACCTCAGGCTAACGCCGGCCAGCACAAAGCTTCGGCCGGCACTGGCGCTGGCGGGTTCGCACAGCTTGGGGGTGGGTTCCAGGTCGGACGTCGCGCTTCTGCTTCCAGTTCTGTCCACAACGACAAAAACGGTAGACGTGCAGACAAACCGAAGGTTTCCGGAGGGGGTTCAGTAAAAACGCCCGGTTTCAGCTCGCAGAATATGATTCCAATCAATGCACCACGAGGTCCGAACGGCGTCAGGGCCAAAGCAGGAAAGACCAGCTCAGATGCGCCTATCACTACTCCTCAGTCTCTGATGAGTAGCAGCGCTGCCACTGCTCAGGCCGCTCGTGGCTCCGGCGTCGCTTCTAAGAACGCGAATGCGGCACACGTAGGTGCCGGCGATGCTGCAGTCACTGATGCTTCAGCCGCAGCCGCTGTCGCCGCTAAGGACAGCGGAGCAAGCTCAAAGCGAGCACACACCGACTTCCGTATCCTGGGTCTAGAGATCAGAGAGCTTGAGTGGTCCTGGTTCGCTCCGCAGGCACTTGCAAAGGATCCTGTCGTTGCTGACGAGGTCAAGGATGAAGATTCAGACTTTAAGCAGAATCTCGGCGAGATCAAGGTCGAGTCAAGCGAGCTTCCTGCTGTGCCTGCCTCAGAAGCTCGAATCGGCGACGAAAGCAAGGACGACGTGGCGCCTCATGTCGAAGCTCGCCAGAATGCTGATCTCTCCGCTTCGGTTGATCCCGACGCAGAGCCAACTCAGTGGACGGGAGACGAGACTGGCGATGTCGAAGCAAATGCTCTCGATGACCAAAACAAGAACGCCGAAGCTGAACAGGTCTCTACTGAAAATTACAACAACGGCAACGAGAATGCAGATCACAGCGAGGATCAGCCAGATGCTGAATGCGAGGACGACGACGATGCTGATGGTGAAGCGGACGTCGATGCAGACGCCGATGAGGCAGCGGACGCTGCTGCTGCTGCTGAGCCTCACTTCGAGGCAGACGGCGAGGAAGACATCACAATGTCTCACGCCGATACAGACACGGTCGCATCCAACACGCAGCTGTCTGTTGCGCCGACCCCCGAGCCCAGCGATTGGCCGCCAAAAGGCCCCGAGGGCGCGATCAATCAGCCCTCTGCGCCGAATGGCAAAGCCACGAAAGCGGAACGTGCCAGGACCGTGGCCAACCTTCGCGAATCGACGAAGCTTCGCCTCTGTTTTGCTGCCATCTCCAATGCTGGGCCCGAAGGCGCTCCAACCGGTCCCAAAGCTGCACAAATTCAAGAACCGACTGCGAACACTGAGACCAGCATCCAAGACGACACGACCGCGGAGCGGCCAGAGCAGAAGATCGCAGCGAACGAGCAGACATCTTCTGAGGACGCGATTGCCACCGAGCCAGAGAGTAAGGAGAGGCCGGATGTAGAAGACGAAGAAAGAAAGGACACTTCGGAAGGTGCCTCGAAACAAGATGGCTTTGCCGCAGAGCTCAGTGGTGATTCGACTGCAAACAAAGCAGAGGCCGAGATTGCGGAAGTGGATCCGTCCGCCGCCTCAAGTGCTCCCGAATCATCGCAGCCTGCTGTGGAGAGCGTTTCGACAGAGGAGCCTGCGCAGCCAGCAGAGACCGATGCAGCTGTACCTACAGACGCAGTAGAAGAGAAGCAGAAGGATGAGCACGAAGCACAAGCAGACGAAGCAAAGACCACCGAAAAGACCCAGCAGACCGATGACCCCGCAGCAGCTTCGACAAAGGCGAAGAAGACGCGTTCAGCAGCAGCCGACGTGACTCCACACGCAAAGGGTCCACCCCAGCTGTCGCTGAACCGCATCTTCCTGTCGTTCGCCGCCAACAGGAAGCGTCTCGCCATCGACGCAGAGGCGGTCAAGTCGGTCAAGATTCACCGTTCCGAGCATTGGGTCGAGATTTGTATTGAAGCTTCCCGTCCGGAGTCGCAGAATACACGAAAGAAGGGCGAAGAGTATCTGGTTTGCAACGGCACATTGGTAAGTTGAGATCCGTGGCGATGCAAGCATGCCGATAGTATAGTCTTGCAGAAGATACTGACTTTGCAGTGTTGATACGTTCAACGATCTACAGCTTGAGAGACGTGCCAAAGGTCAGGAGAACTACACTGCTGTAACACGCAGTGAGATCGCTGCCGCCTGGGAGGTCGGTGAGGCTGACGTCAAGCCGGCCAAAAACACTGATGCGGCTGCTAATGACAGTTGGGACGATGGGCACCTCGAACTTCCACCGTTTCCCCGTCTTGACCCTAACGCTTCGCACCTGACACTCTTTGTTCACCTAGACCCGTCCGCCCCGCTCCCCGAACCCGCTTGGTTGCGCAAAAACGATGTCAATTCGCTGCTCGCCAACCTCCAACGCGGCAGCTCTGCCATCGCCGGGCGCTCCGAGACGGCTGTCTCGGTAGCCACGGCGCAGCACGTCTGGGCCGGTAAAATCGAGGTTGTGGACCCTGATCCGCCCCCATCCATGTCGACGTTTTTGTACGACTGGGTGAAGGAGTCGTTCATCGGGAGTCAGAAGGAGAGGCGCAAGTTTGTCGACGAGCTGCTGAAGGGCGGCAGTCGCAAAGGCAAGCCCGAGGTCAAGGCGGAGGGTGAAGGTGAAGGTGAGGGTGGTTCTGAACCAACAGAGGAGGTGAAGACGGAGGGGGAGAGGGAGCGGGATGTCTCGGTTGCACGGGCGTTTGTTGAAATCGTCCTGCGGCTTGTCAAGGGCGAGCGTGCCGCCATTGCCCCCACTACCTCCACCAGCGGGGAGAGCGGCTTTACGCGCGCCCTAAACACAGCCTCATACACCACCACCACCACCTACCCCGGCCTCGTCATGCTGGGGCTACTCAACCTTGCGTTGGACAACCCAGCATCCGATCCGGCGGTAGTGAGGGCTGAAGTGGACAAACTGCTCATGGAGATCCCGCACGCAACACTGTTCAAGGCTGTCGACTTGACCTGGAAGGATGTTGTCGAGGTTGGGAGGAAGGGTGGTGTGCCCGGTGCAGCAGGGGGAGCGGGAGCAGGGGGAGCGGGGAAAGTGAGTGCTCCAAACCGTGCTGGTCGCCAACACCACCACGGGCAGCCGCAGGCGCAGCAGCATAACAGGTTCCATGCACACCACAATCGACACGGCAAACGTAAACGCGCTTGATTCCCTTTCCTTTCACCCCCTGTACCATAACGTAAGCACTCACTGTCGCATTTGCGTCGATCAAATCGAACCCACACTGTCCCCTGTGCACTGTCTCAAGAGACCAGGAGGCAGGCACTTATCCATCACCCGTGCCTGCAACTCCGACCAGCACGACCGAGTCCACAATCTGAACCCCCAAGCCAAGCTGCAGTCAACGCCTTCCCCATCAAACTGCGAACAAAGCAAGAGCAAAATGCTTGATCCCCAACACTAAGCTACTATACAGAACCCAAAAACAAAAAAGTAAACCGGTATGAAAAAGGGGTGGGGTGGGGGGGGATAGACCTGTTCAAGCGTAGAACTTCTTATTGATAAGATGCACGAGCAGGTTAACATTGACCTCTGCTGCGCCGTCCAAGATGGGCAGGGTGTGTTGATTGTTAAACTGGCTCTCGAGGAGGTCTTCTATCCTGAGGTCTGTGGCGAGGCCTGCGCTGGGTCCGTTGAGTACGTCGATGGTGAACACGCCCGGTTGGTCGGACGAGATGGTCAGATTGACCTCGCCAGCTGCTGTGGCTGAGGAGCTGGTACCAGAAGCGAACCCGCCAGAATTGGACATCGCCAGCCCTGCGTCCGGCTTAATGCTGCGCTCGATGCTCACCAACACCCCCTTTTCGAGGAGCTTACTCGCGGCGTACTTGTACGAGCCGAACTTGGGCACTTTACCGCCGTTCTGCTTGAGACTTCTCAGGTGGAAGTACTGCGGGCTGAACGGGAGCACGAACCGCTTCTTGCCCTTCCTCCCACCCTGCATTGTCTGCATGCTCGCGTCGATGTAACTGTGGTACGAGTTGATCTGTTCTTCGAGGTAGGCCTTCTTTTCGCCGAGCGTTTTGAGCGTTGTATGCATGGCCGCTTTCTCGTTGGCGCGCTGGATGCGCTTGCGGTGTTTGTTGCGAATGTCGATGGCGATGGCGTTGAGCATGTCTTGGTATTTGTTGGCGCGCGATACTTTGCCGAGCTGTTCGAGTTGCAGCATGTTTTCAAGCGTGCGCGCTTTGAGCTCGGCGAAGGAGAGACGACGGACGTCTTCGAGTCGACCGGCGCCCGTAGCACCGCCGTACAAGGGCACGCCGGGAGGTCGCTGCCCTCGTTGTCGCTGGCGGTCAGCAGCAACTTCAAGCGAGACAATCTCTTCCCATTGCAGCTCCTCACGGTCCGTCACGGGTGCAACAAACACATCGACCAGCGTCTTGCCCGATTGCACCTTGAGCAGCGACAGCACCAACCTCTTTGTCTCGACAAACAGCGCCTTGGTTTCCGCCTCGGGATCCTGCAACGTCGCCATGCGAGACACGAGCTCAAACGTGATCTCGCTGTCTCGCGCCGAATTGAGTTCCTGCGTGTTGGACACGGGCGGGGCACCGAGCTCGTTGAGAATCACACGGAGCGGGTCCTCGTGGTGCGGCGCAAGATGTTCCACCTGCTGAGTGAGGAGGAGGTGCATCGAGTAGATCTCGTTGGGCGAAATGTAGATGACGGGCTTCTGCTGGACGGTGTGGTCGAGAAACTCGTCGGCGCTGAACTGCATCTCAGCATCAGGGCAGTCGATGATGGCGTACAGCCACTTGGTGAATCGCTCCGACGCATGCGAGACGTAGTCGTTCAGCGGCTGCAGATAAGGGTTGTCGTCGTTAAAGAGCCTACCCACTGCAATCTGCGTCAGCATCTTGGACACTTCCGCCAAGTTCTTTCGCTGAACAGGTCCAACCAACGTTTCGACCACATCGAAGCCTTCAGGCGCAACAATGGCCGGGTTGAGGTAGCGGTAGTACACCAGGTGGCCGACCACCTTGATGAGCTCATTCTCC
This sequence comes from Ustilago lituana, assembly GCA_928869825.1. Taxonomy (NCBI): domain Eukaryota; kingdom Fungi; phylum Basidiomycota; class Ustilaginomycetes; order Ustilaginales; family Ustilaginaceae; genus Ustilago; species Ustilago lituana. The sequence goes on along the minus strand of CAKMYA010000017.1, from coordinate 251,204 downwards.
GGCTCGTTGGGGAACTTGCTCTGCAGCGCGCGGAACACCTCACGAGCAATGTAGCGTACACCGTAAGGCATCTTGCGGGTGGACGAGAGGATGGCCGACAAGAAGGCTTCAGTGGTAGCACGAAGAGACTGCAGGTGGCGGATGAAGATGGTTCTTGCCATCGGATCGGCAAGGGCCTCGTTGAAGGCGACCTCGAGCGGGCGACGCGATGGCTGACCCGTCTCCATCTCTTCCTGGTTGATCGTAGCGCGGTAGATTGCGCAAGGATCCGTTTCTAGATCAAGCCCGTCTTGTTCCATGATGTCCTGTACGAGCGGCGAAAGGAGGTCCTTGAGGTACTTGCGTTCGCGAGCGCCGCGATTGTACTGCGCCACAAGCTTGATAAACTGAGCGTTACCTCGAATGAACTCCTGCACGGTCGAGACAAAGCCGAGCTCCTCCTCAACACAACGCTGGAAGAGCTTGAGCAGCAAGAACTCTTCACGTGCCTTTTGCGCATATCCAAAGAGCGTGAGCACAATCTTCTCTACTTGCCGCTTATCGCGGTCGGTCATATCGATCTTGCCAACGCGGGCAAACAGACGAGCAAGGTACTCGGGACGCGTCTGGAGCGCGTAGAAGAGCTCTTGGTACAGCTCCAACTTCCTCCTAGACGCACGATCAAGCGCATGATCGGCGAAGGGGTCGTTAGCAGCGACAAGCAAGGAGTTGCGTTTCTGCACAGCCGCCGCTGCGTCACGCTGTCCCAGCAATCCACGCTCATTCTTGGCCTTGATGAGCTCCTCGATACCGATCTTGTTCTTGACCAGCAACGCGATCTTGGTGTCAAGCTCCGAAACGTCATTTTCGAGCGTCTGAGATTCTCGAATGGCACGCACAACGAGCTTGCGCAGACGCTCGACCTCGATCTCATCCTCAAAGTCGGCATCCGAGTCGTTGAGCAGATGGCCAAAGTTTTTGATGGTGGCGACGGGCACGTTCTTGCCCATGGTTAGGCTGCGGTACTGCTCGCCCTGCTGTCGACCACGAAAGAGGCTCTGGATCTTGACGACCTTGTCCATGTGCTCGTGGTAGTGGCGCAGACGCGAGAAGAACTTGCGACGGCTCAGCGTGCCACGGATTAGAGACTGGAGGTGGACAGCGACAGGCTCGCTCTGGATGATGTGGTTCCTCCACCAGTCGTACTCTTGACGAACAAGCATACCGCGGATGGCGGCCTGAATGCCCACGACGTCCGGGGTCACAAAGTCGAGCTGCTTCTTCTGCTCCTGGTGCTTACGACGTGCGAGAGCAGCACGAGCAAAGGACTGAAGGCCGCCCACTGCCGCCTTGACCTCGACCTTCTGCAGAGCCGAACGCATCCTAACGTGGTCCTTGCGCGCCAATACACCACGAACCTGGGCTTGCACCGCGGTGATGGCGTCGCTCGAGCTGCGCAGACCTCGGATCGTTCCGAGCAATTTCTGCTTGGCCAGCACGGAGCGACAGGCAGCCTGTAGCTTGATGACGTCTTCCGTCGAGTCGGCCAGACGGTAGATGAGGTTCTCGTAGGCGGCACGTGCGAGCCGACCGCGGATCTGTGCCTGCAAACCAACGACACCGGTTTCGTGCTGGTCGAGCGCCTTGATGTTTTCGAAAAAGCGCCGGCGGTAGAGGGCACCACGGGCACACGCCTGGAACTTTTCGATGGCTCGAGCATTGTCGACGTCGTGCACGCGCTTGACGTGTTCCACGTGCGTCTGACGAGCAAGCTTGGCTCGGACGGCGGCTTGAAGGCCAACAAAGGTGCGGATGCTGGTGTGAAGGGCTGCTTGTTTTCGGTGGTGTGTGCGACGTGCCAGCACCCCGCGGATTTGGGCTTGCAACAAAGGCGCCCATCGCGATACGATGCGGTCCTCTTCAGCTCGACGTTGGCGCTCTTCCTCCTCGAGTCGGCGAACTCGCTCCGCTTCGGCTGCTGCTGCCGCAGCTGCAGCGAGCCTGGCTTCCTCCTCGTGTCGTCGCTGGATCTCGGCACGCAGACGCTCCGCGAATCGCAACCTGGCTACGAACGCACGCGATGCGGTCTGCAGCGCCACGACCGAGTCGATATTCTCCATGAGCTCGCGGTCGATGCGTTCCTGCTCGGTCTCTGGTTCAGGCTCCGGTTCGATGTTCATCTCCTTGGCCAGCGCCTTGCCGACACCGCCGAATGAGGGCATAGCAACTCCCGAGGCATCGAGCCCCTTTTGCGTCTTTTGCAGCTGATCATCGGTAAACTCGAGCTTGCCGATCAAGTTGCCGACCTTAAGCGCTCGACCTTGGCGTGCGAGGACGTGACTGAGCGCGTGAATGCAGTAGACCACCTTGGGGAAGTTCTTCTTCTCATACAGATCCGTCAACTCGAATTGGAAAAAGTGTGGCAGGCCGACCTTATTGATGAAGGCGAAAAAGTAGTTGATGTTGTCCGTGTGGCGGTATTGGAGCTTGGGGTGAACAAAGATGCGTGGTACGCATTCTGGCTCGAACTTCTTGGCGAGCTTGGCGAGGAAGATGCCGTCCCGCATTTCGTTTTCCATCTCGACGACATGGCCGAGGTGCTCGCCAACATGGAGTTCCATCCATTCCTTGGCCTCTCCACAGTGGCAGAGGTACTCGTACGCCTGCAGGAGATGACGTTGAGTGTCCATCCACTTGCTCGAGCTGGTGAAGGGGAGATTGGAGGAGGTGGCGGAAGGGCGGCCTAGCGCCATGGTACCCGGGCCATCTGCGCGTGCCAGACGGATACGTCCGTGAAGACCGGCGACATCTTCGGCACCGGTTGTGATGCCAGGAAGCACGATCTCGCCCTCCTGATCCTCGCTCTCCATGCGTCCTGGACGGCCAGGCTTCTGCCAGCCCTCCTCGATGGTGGGTTCAAGGTTGAGACCGTTGAGGCTGTTGGCAAGAGGACCACCAGTAGCGTCCATGCTCTGTGTGCGCTGACCCCGCGATCTGCCGACCGTCATGCGCGTGTGGCCATGCTGGTCGCCGTATGCGCCGAGGTCGTCGGTCTTCTTTGTGAAATCCTTGATCATCTTGAGCGCACCCACGCTGGAGCGCTTGAGATCCTTGACACCGCCCAAATGCAGCTGGGATGGCCCGCTCGATCCAGAGCTTGCACCATTGGCGCCGTTGCTCCAGAAGCTGCCCTGACTGGGTAGGGTGGGCGACTGGATCCAGGAAGAATCGTCCTTCCTGGGCGAAGAGAGAGGCGAGTCGTGACTGCGCTCCTTAGTGGGTGATACGGAACGGTCGTATGGATCCTTGGTGGGAGAGTAGGCGCGGGCTCGGCCAACTGTGGACGAGTTGAAGAGGTTCTCACGGGGCGCTGGTGGCATCGAGGTGGGACGGCCATTGACGCCGCGCGATGCTGCGGAGAAGGTGGCTTTGCTGAACGTTGCAGGCACTGGTGAGGTGGTCGCGCTCACGGAGTGGCTGGCGTCTGAGCTGGAAAGGGTGGCACTGGTGCCAAAGAGGGCTGCAGAGGTACCGTGCGGCGAAGCCGTGGGGCTGTTAGCGGATGGAGAGGCAGCGGCGGCTGCGGCACGAAGTTCTGCAGCTCGCTGAGGGTCGAGCGAAGCCGTGTGACGATGCGGTGCGGGAAAGCGTCTCACCGAGCCAGAATGCTGTAGGGCTGTCGCTCCCGGAGCGCGTGCTGTGGGATCAACAGGGGAGGTGAGGGAAAAGGTGCTGCTGCGTGACGAGGATCGCTCGAGATATTTCGACTGATAGGCGAAAGGGCTGCTGCGTGCGTTTGGGCTCGCAGCCGGTAGCGTAGGCTTGGCGTGCTGGTCCATCATGGTGTAGGCCGATACGATACTAGAGAACGATGAAGAAGTTGAACGTGTATGCGTGCTTTCTTCACACAGCCGGATCTGGCTGGGATATGAAGGTGAGGAAGAGAAGGGGTTCGTGATAGATAGGGTCTTTTGCGTATGCGTGTTGTTACGCGAATAGTCCTCCGATGGCAAGCGCAAACTCCGGATGTATCGAGGCTAGGTCGTGAAGGAGATTCGTTGCTGTCGGGTGTGTCTTCGTGATCGAGCGGTCGCCGGCGGTCTAGGCGTGAGAAGGTCGTGGAAGTCGAAGCTTCCGTATTGTATCGTATCGGTGGTGTTGGAAGAGAAAGTCACCTTTGCAGTGAGTGCTACCGACAAGGAGTGAACCGGCGAAAGGGATGGAGCGACCGTGGTTGACCGAGTTGAAGATGGTGGTGGTGGCGGTGAAGGAGGCGAGGTGCGGCGTCAAGAGTCGTAGCCTAGCTGGTGGAGGAACCGTGCTGACGACGGGAAGAGAGAGAGAGAGAGCTGAGGTGAGCTGAGTGAGGAAGGTTATGGTTCCGATTCAGCTTTGGGCATAGGGGAAACGCAAAAGGGGTCTTTTCCAGGCGAGAAGAGGCACAGCTGCGCGCGCATTCAATTTCTCGCTTCCACGCTCTATCAAAAAAGAGGCCGCTGCGGCTGCAGCATCACACACACCCTGTGTTGCATAACGGCACATCCGGGCGTCCCACTTTATAATCACCTAAGGCTTTTGCGGAACATCCGAGCTGCAACAAGCAGGGTCGCCATTGCTCTCACAGTTCCATCCACACACAAGCGGACAGGCAGCCGCTTTCGATGGGTGGTCGCTAGGCAGAGCGTGGGCTGAAAGACAGGAGCGAACGAGGAGGCGAGAGGGTTCTCCCCAAATGAGGAAAAGGGGTTGCAGGGGACGCGTTTGTATTGGTGTTGTTCTCGATTGGCAATACAATCTTGTCTCGGCTTGTATTCGGCGCGTGTCACTCAGGGGCCAGCTCCCTCACCAAAATTCAATTGTTGCCTCTCCACACAGCCTCCTCGCCCTAAGTATCCTTACTTGTCCGGTCAGTACCATCTGCTCCCACTTGCTCTCGTTCCAAGGACCTGCTACTGTATGAAGACGTTTACTCGTCGCTGGACACTTGAACAGCAAAATGAAGTTTTGGTTTGGTTGCGTGATAGTTCGAACACTGTAGAAGCATGCAGTCGTAGCAGCGACGGTGTAGATATGAAGAATCGGCTTCCCGCTGCATCACTCTTTCCCACGCGCTTGCATTTGCTCGCCATGACTTCCAAAGCTCCCATGCGTCTTGACGCAGTAGACAACCACACTCACAACTCTGGCGCCAACTGGATTTGACAGCATTGTGCCTTGTGCCGTGTGAGGTGCCAGGGAGGACCGCTGACAATCGACGTGTGTTGGTCTCGAGCTACGCGTGTTTTGCGTCACGTGAGGCTGTTTTTAGGTGGCACTGTCAAGTTGCCTTTTTGAGAGGGTTGGGCTACAGGCTTTCACGAGCGGACCCAATTTCCACTGCGACACGGGAGTCGCAGTCCAATTACAGCTCTGAAACCTTTCCTCGCCATCCTTGCTTCATGCGTACAAGTTTCTCCATCGGAGCATACTTGAGAGATGGCTCTTCTTGAGCACACTTGTCATCGTAATCTCAATAACACGTTCGAGTAGTTGCTTTGCTGCCATGACACGAAACCAAAACTTGATGCTGAAATGACAAAGCTTCCCTTATTGAAGTGGATGTTGGCAACTCGACTGTGCTCGGGAACCTTGTTACATGATCGTACACTCCTCATTTCCACCCGCAGCACCGCTTCCAAACCCAGGCAGATTCTCCAACTCGGCCGGCATGTCGCCTACAATCTCCTGCGGCGGGCTGCCACAATCCTGCATTTGGTTCATCAGCTCCTGCACCCTACCCGCCTTGACCTTATCCTTGGCATCGTATCCGGGCTCCTCAAAGATCTTGACGATCTCGTCAATATACTTGCTCTGCTGCTCGTACCTCTTCCTGTCCTCTGCACTGATATTTTCTGACTCGGGCCCGGCGAGGTAGGCGGGGTACTTGTCACGGAGCTCCTTGAGCGGTTCGTAGAGGATATCGCGCGACATGAGCTCATCCATCATCCCTTCGAGCATCTTGGTGAGTTCGGGGTTGTCCATGGCGCCTTCGAGACCGGAAAGGTCGCCGGAGCCACCGAGGGCGGCGAGGAGCTTGGCCATCTCTTCGCCTTCAGCGCCAGAGAGGTTGGCGAAGGGGTTATCGGAAGAGGCAGAGTCGGCGGTGGCGGTGGCATCGGATTCTTTGAGCTTGGCCATGGTGGCGGCGATGGCGTCGTTGAAATTGGCCGGTTTAGACGTACCGGCAGCAGAAGTCGAAGAGGATGCGTTTGTTGCAGCAGCGGCGGGTGAGGAGGTGGAACGTGCAGCAGCAGCAGCAGCGGTGGAGGAGGAAGAGGGGGAGGCACCGCTGAATCCAGCCATCATTGCCTCGAACTGTCGCATCAGCTCTGCTTCGCCAAAGTCTTGCGCGCCTGCACCTGCACCTGCTTCAGCACCAGCACCGCTGCCCATCCACCCTTCAGCATTGGTGTTGGTCTGTCCACCAAGCTCCTTCATCAAAGCCTGCATGCCTTGCGCCAGCTCGTTGGCAAAATCTTCCGACAGCACGTCGTCTGGACCTGCATCCTCCTCCTCGCCAGCTTGGGCTCCGGTACCATTCGTTGTCTCTTTGACGCCAGCTGACGAGGCGGCAGCGTTGGTGGTCGAGTCCATCGTAGCAGCGGTAGGTTTGTGAGCGGAAGCCGAGCTGGAAGGCTGGTTGAACTCGTCCAGCACGTCTACAGGCCGCGAAAGCAAAACGAGACAGCATCAACGTTAGCGGAGAAGCTTTGATCGTGAAAAGAAGACGAAGCGAGACTTACCATCGAGATCATCCAGATCATCGACGTCCTCGACGTGCGCCGCGGCTGGTGGCGCCTTTTGCGCGGCTGCTGCGGTGGAAGTGGCGCTGTCTGACATGGTTGTTGCTTGCTTCTCGAACCTAGTTGTGTACTCGATTTGGGGCTCGAGACTTGTCCTTGCTTTGTTCGTTGCAAGAGACGGTTGGTGGTGGGAACGGGAGTTGGTGCAAGAAGATTGCGCGTGGGAAGTAGAAGGCGACGCTGTCGCTGTGTGAATCTCGTCTCGGCTTGAGCGCGGATGTGGGGAATTCCAGAACCGGACAATCTCGACTGCAATCTCTCTCTCTCTCTCTCTCTCTGCTCCTTCGACTTTGAGAGTCTTATTTTCCCATCGCCGACGCAGCGCAACCCGAGAGCCGGTCACTTTCAACAGCCGGAGAGTTAGGCTGCAAGCAACAAGTCGAGCTCAGGCTCCAATCAGCACCCTTACTTTTCAGAGCCATTTTCTACAAGCTGTTAAATTCTCTTAACCTTTTTGTTTCTGTTAGAGCTTTGTGGCGAACAGCAACGGTGTTTCTGGCCGAAAACGGCGACTGTTCGATGTGTACGTCATAAGTGTGTAACTCGTTCAGGGCCAGCGGCGGCTATGTACACAAGTCCGCCGGCGTATCTCCCGAAGGCGCAGCCAAACATGCGTCCAACAATCGAGCTACTGTGCTGCAATCTCGCCGACGCTGTCGAGCCAGCTAACTGGTCCCGTGCAGATGATCAGCGTGGGGGTCAGATTCTGGTCGTGGAAGAGCTGAGTGACCTTGCAAGAGCACAAGAAAGATGGACTGGGAGAGACGAGTGCGAAGTGAGGTGTCCCCCACTCATACTTTGTTGGTCAGCTGAACAGAGGTGCGTGGTTCGTTCGCTCTTCCCCCTCACCCCCATCTCTGTGTGCAGTTCGGCCAACTTCCTTCTCACTCAGCCGCACTCCCTTCCTCATATAAGTCACTTCACCGCACCTCGCACCATCTACATCACTACCCTCTCGTACTGCTCTTTGCCTCCTTCGTCCCAATCACTACCTCTGCTGCTCGCCATCGACATGTCCTCTTCCTCACCCTACGTCTGCAAATGGGGCATCCTCGCCACCGGCGGCATTGCCGAGACCTTCTCCAAAGACCTTCTCATCGACCCCTCCACCCGTTCTGTCACCGACGTCAAGCACGAGATTGTCGCTGCCGCCTCCTCCACCTCCGCCTCGCGTGCTCAAGAGTTTCTATCCAAAGTCGGAGTGCCCTCTGGCACCGCCAAAGCCTATGGTTCCTACGAAGAGCTCGTTGCGGATCCCAATGTGGATATCATCTACGTTGCGACTCCGCACTCGCACCACTATGCAAACACGCTGCTGGCGCTGAATGCGGGTAAGCACGTGTGCTGCGAGAAGCCATTCACCATTAATGCCGCCCAGACGGAGCACCTGATCAAAGTGGCAAAGGAAAAGAAACTCTTCCTCATGGAGGCGGTGTGGATCCGCTTCTTCCCCATTGTATTGGAGATCCAAAGGCTGATTCACGAGGAGCGGGTGCTGGGCAAGATCAGAAGGGTGTATAGTGATTTCGGGATGCCGTTCAAGCCCGATCCCAAGCATCGTCTCTTCAACCCCGAACTCGGCGGTGGAGCCTTGTTGGATCTGGGAATCTACGCGCTCACTTGGCAAATGCTCACCCTATACCAAGACCCTTCCAACAACCTCACCCCTCCTTCCGTAACCGGCTCCGTGGTCAAGTCGCAGCTAACCGGCGTCGATGAATTCACAACCATCGTGCTCAACTTTGCCCCCACCTCCGCACAAGGCATCGCAACGACCAACATGACCGTTCGTTCCTCGGGCAAGTATGTCGTGCTGATCCAAGGCGAGAAAGCCGACATGAGCATTCCCTGGGCACCGTACCGTCCCGAAAGCTTTATCATTCACGAGAAGGATCAAGACGGGGTGTATACGGGCAAGGAGGACAAGCGCGAGTTCCACATCCCCGGTCAGGGCATGTTTTGGGAGGCTGATGCGTGTGCAAGGGCCCTACGCGATGGTAGGACGGAGGAGCCGCGCTGCAGTTTGGCCGAGAGCACGCTGACGATGCAGATCATGGACAAGGTGCGCTACGACGCCGGCTGCAGGTATCCTGACCACATCGAAGCCACACAAACCTCGAACTAAGTTGGCTTTCACTCCTACTTTTTCACTGCACCATGTACTGATCGTCATCTCATCAAAAGCAAGACCCAACTTATCTCCTATCGAAGCAAAACAATAGAGAGAGCAAATGTGTGTATGTGTGTGCGCGTGTATGGACTAGCTCAAGCGCGACCAAAGAACCGCCTCACCCTCTCCCCAAAACTCGGCGCGACGCTCTTCCCTTCTACCGCGCGCTCGATGCTCTTGCTCAGCCTGTCATAATACTCTGGCTGGCTCTTGGGCTTGAGCATGCTCTCCGGAAGCGGGTACTCGAGCTGCACCTTGTTCTCCTTCAGCTCCTGCAGCAACTCGAGACTCTTGCGCGCATACTCGAGTTCGGCCTTTGTCAGCGTTTTAGTCCCAGGGAGCGGGGTGGGCAGCGGGTTGCCCGGCTGCTGAGCATGCACTTGTTCCGGATGGAGCGCTGATTGCGACTGGATCGATAGGAGAGCAGATTGGGCAGCAGCCGCGATCGAGGCGCCGAAATCGATTTCGGGACGGAGGGGGTCTTTGGGCCAGGACTGGGCGAGCAAGATGAAGTCTTTATACACCGCCTGGATCTCCGAGGAAGACGCTTGCTCAAGATTGTTGGCAGTAGCAGAGGTTCGGGCAGAAGAGGAAAAGGCACGTGCCTGCTGCTGCACCGACGAATGCAAAGCAGAGGCAGAGGCGGACGAAGATCGCTGCAGCTCATCGCGCACGACGAGCAGGCAAGACTCGATAATGTCCACCGCCTTGTCCACCTGCTCCCTCGTCACGGTCAAACTCGGCAGGATCCTGATAGTGTCGCTTCCTGCAGTAAGGATAAGCAGACCGCGCTGGCGGGCAAGCTGCACGACCTTAGCCGCATGAGCGGGGTCCTTGGTGCTGACACCGACGATGAGACCTTTACCACGCGGGCTGGGCTTGCCTCCCTCGACATCGTTGAGCAGAAGATCAGGAAACATGGCCACGAGATTGTTCAGGCGGCCGGAGAGGGCTTGCGAGGATTCTTTCATCGAGTCGCCGAGCTCCTTGGACGAGAGACGACCAAGCACGTGGTGTGCGATGCGGCTGGTGAGCGGTCCACCGCCAAACGTGGTTCCATGGTCACCGACAGCGATGAGGTTGGCGACAGAGTCGCGCATGAGCACAGCGCCGATGGGGAAGCCGTTGGCGAGCGGCTTGGCCATGGTCACCATGTCCGGGTGTGCCGAGGTGGGGTAGTCCGAGTGGCACCAGAGGGTACCAGCGCGGAAGAGACCGCACTGAATCTCGTCGTAGATGAGCAGGGCGCCAACCTCGTCACACTTCTTCCGAAGAGCTTGAAGAAACTCGAGCGACGCAGGGAAAATTCCACCCTCGCCCTGGATGGGCTCTACAATCACACCAGCCGTAGTCTCATCAATGAGCAACTCGAGACCAGCGACGTCGTTGTAGGTTCCAGTGCGAACGTCTCCGATCAAGGGAGCAAAGGGGGCCTGGTACTTGGGGTTGGGTGTCATGGAAAGTGCGCCCATGGTCCGACCGTGGAAGGCGTTCTTGAAGCTGACCAGACCCGTCTTTTTGCCATTCCCCTTTGTTGGGTGGGACTTTGCCGCCTTCCTAGCGAACTTGAGCGCGGCCTCGTTGGCCTCTGTCCCCGAGTTGGCAAGGAACATCTTCAACCCCGCCGTGCCGCTCTTAGCAGGCTTGCTTCGTTTTTCGAAACCCAAGCCGCCAAGCTGGTGCGTCAGCGTCACCATCCTATCCGCGAGTTCACCCGACCATTCGTTGTGGTACAAGTTACTAGCATGGACCAATTTTGCGCTCTGATCGGCCGCGATTTCGGCGATCTTGGGGTCGGCGTGGCCGAGCGAGTTGACAGCGATACCAGAGGAGAAGTCGAGGTACTTGCGCTCGTTATGGCCTGCATTGGTGTTGGGATCGGCAGCAGCGTAAAGGTCGAGACCGTTGCCGCGGGTGAAGATGAGCTGGGGTCGAGAGTAGGTAGCGAGGACCGAGTGAGAGAAGCGATCAAGGGTGTCTGCGATCTTGGAGCCGCGCGGGGCGTTGCCGTCTGGGTGAGAGAGCGAGATGTAGTCAGCGCAGGGTTTCTTGACGCTGGGTGCGCTCGAGTTGGCTGCGTGTGTAGCGAGGAGGCGGATGTGCGGTCGCACGAACAACGTCGAGGCAGGTGGCCTCATTGCCGACGAGAGGGCGACACGAGTAGCCGCCATGATGGGAGTCGAGTCGTGGAAAGGATGATGGCGATGGCAAAGGTGGGTGTCGAACAAGAAGAAAATGGGTCGACTGATAAGGGAAAGTGGTGCACTGTATGTCAAAGGCAAGGTTGACTCGAATTAGAGTCACAGTAGCTTGACTGTGCATCTAGAGGTACTGTACAGTACAGTACAGCATCTCTGTGTCGAAATTTGAGTAGCTAAGATACAGAGACAGCGCTTTCCGCCACTCTTGCTCCTCTCCTCCCAAATGTGGAGAGGTCGAAGCACAGTCACACAACAGTCACACACCTTGTCGCGGCGAGATTTATTTTTATTTTTTATTTTTTTATTTTTATTTTTTTTCCTCATTTCTCCCACTGTTCTTCCCGAGGCCGGCCACCCTCGACCCTTCCTGCAAGCAACAGTGCGTTGCTGCTACTGCTGCACGAGCGCAATGCTGCAATCCCACATCAGATAAACCCGTTGCCCTTCAGCTTGCCCTCACGCTCTGGAGTCACTTCAACCAAGTCTCTCAAAACCATCCCTGCAGCAACAGGCTTTGCCCCCTGGAACCCTGTGGCACCTCGAGCGTCACCTGTTCCAAACAGGCAGCTTTGCTTTTGCTGTCTCAACCATATCCGTCCACTGCAATTTTCAGGCATGCTTCACAACGTGCTGCTGATGGTCAAGGCTTGGGATTCGAGGCGTGTGACTATATGAGCATGTCAAACCAGAGAGAAACAGACTGGGCCCCACCTGACCAAACAACCAAAAACAAGAGACCGTTTGGAAACGAGATACGATGTGATACTACCATCACCAACAAGAAAGGAATGCAACACGGGCAGAAGCGAACAGCGCAGATCAAGGCACAGCAGGCAAGCCCACGCTGCTACCGGCGCTCGACAGTCGAGCACCAAAGCTCATGCCGTTGCCGCCAAAGCTCGCAGCACGCGGACTAGCGCACAGCTTCGACATGGCGTCCTTGCGCAGGCGACTATTCATGCGCGCCTGGAAGTTGACCTTGTGGAACTCGGTCGGTTGACCCTTGGGCTGTCGTCGAGGCTGGATGGGCGGCAGCGTGAGAGCAGCGTTGTTGATCGTCTGGTTGCCGTCCAGAGAACCGTTCGTCTTGAAAGCACGGTGCTGTGGCGCGGCCGACAGGTGGATCGCTCGAGGGATCGCCTTGGGAGCAGTGATGGGCGGCGTCGAACTCGTCGATGTGGGAGCGCTGGCGACTCCTCGGCCGAGCGAACCATAGCGACTGTTGGGGTTGCCCTTGTTCTGCATCTGCATGTGCTGCGATGTCGGTGTGCAGGACAAAGCTTTAGCGTTGGGCGTGTTGACCTCGAGGTCCTCCTCGCTCGTTTCGGGCGTTTGATCACCCTCTACCTGGTCGCCGTCCGACTGAGCGCGAGAGCCTTCAGAAGCGCTGTCGTCGATCACGATCGACGGGGTCATAGCGCGCGAGCGCATCGACATGATGCTCTCTGCCGTGCCCGACGAGGGTCGCACACCCTTGCACGAGTGAATGCTCGATGCAGGAGAAGCGCCACGCTGGCTGGGAGGCGTCGGCATCCTCTCTTCGCTCGGCACAGCACCGCCTCGCCAACTTCGCTGATCCAGAGGCGTGCACGCAGGCGTTGGAGCGTCGCTGCTCACCTTGCGAGTGTGACGGCTGAGAATGTTTTGCAACTGCAGCTGCTGTTGCTGCTGTTGGAGAGACTGTTGAGCAACATCCGTGTAGCTGGAGCCTTGCACATCATTCTCGAGGCCCATGGTCTGGTAAAGTTGCTGCACCTGACGCTGACGCAGACTAGCCTGGATACTAGCTTGAGCAGCTTGCCTCTGCTCCTGTGCAGATGCAGCTGCAACCTGCGCCTGGTTCATGAGATTGGCGTGTTGCAACAATCCGCCGTCGTACTCGCTGTTGCCACCTTGCAGCTGCTGGAGAAGAAATTGCTGCTGAGCAGCGAGCTGTTGCTGGCTATACTGCTGCTGACCGTATTGGTATTGCTGCTGCTGCTTCTGAAGAGCTTGAAGGCGAAGCAACTCGATCTTTTGCTGCTGCACAGCGGCCTGCTGCTGAGCAAACTGTTGTTGGAGCTGCATCTGCATGTACTGCTGCTGCTGCTGATGGTTGCTGTTGTATTGAGCGTATTGCTGCTGCTGCTGGTTGTGATGGCCGTAGCCATTCCGGTAGCTTTGCTGGCCGGACTGAGCATCCGACTGACTGAGCGAGAGGCCGGACTGCAGACGCATAGCAGCGAGCTGATCCTCGAGGCTGGCTTGCAGCGACGAGATGTCTCGCAGCGAGTCTGCAGTGCGGTACGAATTGGTCTGTTGCTGCTGCTGCTGATACTGCTGCTGCTGGTGCTGACGGAGGCTGGCGGTCTGCATGTAGGGAGAAGTGGCGCCGTTACGACCACCTGGCTGCTGCATGGCGTTCTGAGGTGGGAAGACGGAGCCAAGACCGAGACCCTCGGTGCGGAGACCGGAAAGGAGGTCGGAGCGGTTCTGGTAGGCGTTGTTGCCGTAGTACTGCTGGTTGGAAGTGTTCATCTTGACGAGTGATCACAGATAGGCTTTGAGGGTAATCTTGTCAACGAGTGTTGAGTACCGTTGGAGTAGAGAGGGAAAAAGGCGCCTGGCCAGACGATGTGTCGAAAGCTGTTGATACAAGTCTTGCAATGTTATATGCCTGAGCCGGGTTGGTTGACGAGCTCGAGAATGGCAATAGGGAATCTTGAGAGTGCTTGGATAGCAGGTATACAATTTGTGCGTTTGAGACACTGAGAGCTTGAAACGATACGAGAACGAGGGCTTGTTTTGCGATCAACGCTTGAAGATAGGGCTGAGGATGCCGTAAGGAAGGCAAGCGAGCTCTTCGTTGAGCAAGAAGAGTGATAGGGAGGTGAGGTGATGGTGCAAGCGACTGAGTTGCTTGCTAGTATCGATCGTATAGTGAAAAGCAATCGGACGAGAGGACCGAAAGGACGTGTGAGCGCTGAGCGTACGTCGAGCTGGGTGAGGGAAAGCCTAGCTTTGAAAGCTGGACTTCGAGTAGGGCCGAGCGCTGGGGCTGGTGCTCTGAGCTGAAACTGAATTCGGAGATGAATCGGCCAAGTGCGAACAGGCGGGATGGAAAGTGGTTGCACTGCAAAGTGATATCGAGTCAGAGTGGCGCAGTGGGTGAAGCGTGGAGTTGCTAAGGAGTTGGACCGAAGGATCGAATGAGATCACTGTGCAGCTTTGGTTGCTTGTTGACAGGAGCGAATGATGTGGGTTTGTGAACACCAACGGATGAAGTCGGACGAGTCGCGATCAAGAGGGGGCGGTGCTGATTGCAAATAGAGAAATGTGCTCTTTGAATAGAGTGCAGATCACGAACTTCACAAAGAGGCAAAATGGAGGCGGCTGGGTAGATTCGACCGACGAGGTAGTGAGCCCGGGGCTGCAGGGTGAGATTGGACCGAGGAAGCTGAATGGACGAGACGTTGGGTATGAGGATGTGCGTGATTGAAGGAACGCAGTCGATGTTTTTCGTTTTCCTTTTTTTTGTCTGGAAGCGGCTTGACTAGAGCAGGAAGAGAAGAAGGATGGAAAGAGGCTAGAAGTAGGAAAGCGTTGAAGAGCAAGGTGAAAGTTGAAGATGAGCCAAAAACAAAATAAAAAGGGCTATGAGATTGTTGAGATTGGCGAAGGAGATCGAGACCGAAAACGGAAAGAAAGGGAAGGATACGAGTGCCAGAGACGACGAGACAAGAGGGAAACCGAGACGAAAGGATGAAGGAGATGATGGGTCGAAAGAGACGTGAGGAAAGTGAGGGGAAGGAAAGCGAGACGGAACTGATGGTGGAAAGAAGCGTAGGTAGTGACGACGACAACAATGACTAGAAAGGCTTTCTTCAGCCTGGATCTGGTGGCAGAAAGCCGATGAGGCAAAGAGAGAGAGGGCGCAGCGTGGCGAAGGGAAAGCCCAAGCAAGCACGCAGCCAATGAAGCGCAGCTCAGCCTTTTGGTTTTTTGGAAATGAAAAAACAGAGAAAAAGGTCTGGCCTATCCTGACCTGTCCTTTGCGCTGCGTCTGCGTACGCGCACTGTGGGATTGCATGCAGGGAGGGTACGATTTACACTGCGCGTTTCCGCACGTTACCGTATCTGTGCCAGCTGGTTTTGGGGGCTGGGCAGCGAAACAGGGTTCCCAACCACACTCACACTCAGCACACGCTCGGAATTTTCGTTTTCGAAAGCGACAGACGGACGAAAAACGAGGCTGAGGCTGAAGCTTGAGGGCCAGTCTCAGAGAGCGTGTGCGTGCGCGCGCAACGGGACAGCGCAAAGCAAAAGGGTCCGCATCCCGCCAGTCAACGAGACAGCACACGCATACACGCAGGCACTTTGATCTCCTCATGCATGCAGGGTGGGAAAATTCGCTCGACGGAAGCATTCAATAACACATACACTGGCATATCAAACACTACCACAAGACATGCAAACACTCGCTCACTGCCTCACTGTTAGTGACTCTGCTCTTGAATGCGACCCGCGCCAAGAAAGAAAATGAAAGCGTTTTGCTTGCTCTGCGCCCGTCCGTTGCGGGCTTTTCGGGAGCGTCTCAAGAGGCTCTCCTGGACTGCTTCTGGAGGAGCGAAACGCGTAAATTGCAGCTCATGTGCAAACCCTCTGTCCACGCACCATAGCCTTGTCTCGTTGATGCTCAGCGAGGGTCTTTCCGAAGGCAAGAGCCCCTCTCATCTCGTCAACGCCAGTCAGCCTTTTCCTTGCGTCGGATGTGGCCGTATAGCAGGCATGGGTCCGGTTGACCGATGGGGGTGAAGCACCGAGCAGTACCTCAAGGTCACGAGATCACATCAGACAGTCCGATTCAGCTCGTTGAGGGGGGTATCGAGTCTAAAAGAGAGCAAGCGACATTCGGCCTCCGAGTTACATCAAAAAAACGCTGGATGTGCGAGCGCTGCAGCTGGAAGCACTGCAGATCATGGCCCCGTCCGGCGAGACGGGTTATCCCGACATTCTGCTGATCTCGCAAGCATGTACAGCAAAGCTGCAACGAGCGTCGCGTTGGTGGTTCTCTGAAACAGCCCTCGCAGGAAACGACGCATAGAAAACAACATTAGGAAAAAAAAAAAAAAAAAAAAAAAAAGTCTGAACACCAGCTCGCATCTCGAGCTATGCCTGCGCGAGCACATAACAGCCTCCAAACATGCCACTTTCCATCTTCCACTCATCTTCGTTGGAAGCAAAAGCTTTTGGCAGAACGAGAAAAGTGCATAAAGCCCTTCTGCCCTGTCCCCCAAACGAAGGATGGCGCACTTGTGTTTCAAGCGAAAGCGGTTCCTTGCGCTTCGCTTAGGCGCGCTACGCTGCACGCTCCGAGACATTTTCCATCGCTTGCTCCTCTCTTCTCGCTGGCAGTACCAAGAGCAACACTTCTTTTCTTTTTCCCCCCGTTTTTTTTTTTTTTTTTCGACAGACATTGTTTGATCGCTTTGACGCAACAAGAGCTATGTAAGAAATTCGGTTCCAAAGTTGGACCCTCCCGTTGCAAAATCACGAGTCCGTCAAGGCCGAATTGTTTGGGTGAAGGTCATCGTCGCCTTTCGGTCGTTCGGCTTTGAGGACAGACGGAGCACCGACCATGTCTGGGGAAACGCTTTACCCCACATACACACATGACACCTGCCCTCTTGTAGCAGGTTGTACAGTGCCGCACTGTCTTCTTTCCTACTCTGGTCCGCGTTCTCGATCCTCTACCTGGACATCGATCTGAGCCCTTCCCTGCCGTCTTCATATCCAAAGTGACAAGGGCCGTCGCTATTCAGCCGTTTTCGCTGAACGTTTGGCTCAAGCCTGTTGCCGCAAGGCCACGACCTCTCCTCTTCAACCTTGGTTCGCTCCTTTCGTCACAATCACCTCATACAACATGGTGTCGTCAACTGCATTCTCAGCCCGCCGTTTGCGGCTCGTCCAGCAGCTTCGCATCCCCACTCGCTCCAGTGCAGCCAGAGCTCCTGCACTTCTCTCGCGCACTTTCGCCTCCTCTTCTCTCCTCCGAAAGGATGGCGACGAGCCACAGGGCCACCTCCCCGGCCATCCATCTTCCGTCTTCCTCACCTCGCTGAATGACAGCTTTTTCGATAGCGTCAAGCCCAAGACGCTCTCCGGCAACACCAACGCCAAAGGCGGCATACCCACCTACCGTCTCATGGACGGCGTCGGTCGTCTCCTCCCCGGCGTCACCGACGAGATGGTCAACATCTCCGAAGCCGAGGCTGTCAAGATGTATCGCACCATGTTGCTCCTCCCTCAGATCGACGTCATCCTCTACAACGCCCAACGTCAAGGTCGTATCTCGTTCATGATGACTTCCTATGGTGAAGAGGGTGCTGTCATTGGCAGTGCAGCTGGGTTGGATGGCAAGGATGAGGTGTTTGCGCAGTATAGAGAGTCGGGTGTGCTGCTCTGGCGCGGTTTCAGCATCGACCAATTCATGTCCCAGGTGTTTGGTGCCGAGGATGATCTGTGTGGGGGCAGGCAGATGCCGGTTCACTTTGGCAGCACCGAGCACCACTTCCATACCATCAGCAGTCCACTGGCCACGCAGATCCCGCAGGCGGCGGGTGCAGGCTACGCGTTGAAGAGGACAAAGGGGAGGGAGGCAAATGTGGTCATCTGCTACTTTGGTGAAGGTGCTGCGAGCGAAGGCGATTTCCATGCCGGTATGAACCTCGCCAGCACTACCAAGAGCCCCGTCATGTGAGTACTCGCCACCATCCTATTCTTTCCTGCTACAGCACGGTCTTACTGACCCTATTCTCTTTGCACGCTTTCCTTACCACAGCTTCTTTGTACGAAATAACGGCTATGCAATCTCCACTCCCGCCTCGGAGCAATTCCGTGGCGACGGTATCGCCTCTCGCGGCCCGGGTTACGGCATGCTCACCATCCGCGTCGACGGCAACGACGCGCTCGCCGTTCGCTCCGCCGTCCATGCCGCCAAGTCCAAGGCTCTCTCCGAACAACGCCCCGTGCTCATCGAGGCCATGACTTACCGTGTCGGCCACCATTCTACGTCGGACGACTCGTCTGCATACCGCTCCAAGCAGGCAGTCGAAAGCTGGAAGAAGATGGATAACCCGCTCCACCGCATGCGCAACTATCTCACCGATCGCGGGTGGTGGAATGACAAGCTCGAGGAAGAGACCAAGGCACAGCATCGCAAAACCGTCATCGAGGCGATGGGCAGGGCCGAGAAGAAAAAGAGGCCGCAGCTGAGCAGTTTGTTCGAGGGAACGTATCGAGGAGAGCTGCCAGGAAACCTCAAGGTGAGTGCCCGAATTGCAAAGTTTCTTGAGAGAGGTGATGAGATAAAGCTTATACTGACGATGAACGTTGGCTTGAAATCGCATTTGATGGTGGACCATGTCTTGCAGGAACAACGTGCGGAGCTGGCAGAGCTGATTGAGAAATACGGCTCGCTACCAGGCTGGTCGAAAGAGCTTGCAAAGCATGCCAATGCGGGCAAGGACATGGAGCAATTTTGCGAGCATAAGGCTTAATCCCAACCCTGCATCCGTTGGAAAAGGAAAGCAATACAATGCGAACCAGTCAGACACTCCAGAGAGAACAAGTTCTCGTCTTCGTTTGTGTCGATGTGTTGTGTGGGATTGGTGTTGATCGAGCGTTGGACCCTGAACCGAAAGAGGCTGCAAAAATAATAAGGATGTGTGAGCGGAGGGGGAAGAAAAAAGGGGGCGATTAGAAAAGTCAGAAAAGACCAACGTTGCCTTCTTGCATTCTTCTCGTTCGACCAACTCACATGATCCTCATCCGAGCATCAGAAGCAACATGTCGTACGTGGTGCAAGCAAGCCTCTTTGCCGGCGGCCTCGTCGTTGGCGCCGGCAGTGCCGTTCTCCTCACTGGGAACCGCAAGCCAGCCCCCGTCACCGCTGCTGAAGAGCCGAGTGCGCCTGCCCCCGGCAAGCCGGCTCTCGTTACCTCGTCCCCCTCCCCCGTCTCTTCCGGCCTTGCCGTGATCGACTCGGGCTACGCCTCCTCCGATGCCCTCGGACCTGCTGGCTATCCTGGCCCCGTCGCCGACTTTCTCCGACACGCCGCCTACGTCTCCTCCTACGACCGACGGCTCCGTCACCCCTCGTGGACCGCCGAACACCTCACCGCTGCCTCCCTGCAACGAGCGCCCGGATCCAAACCGGACCGCTCCAACTCTGTGTTCAAAGAAGATCCGCGCATCCCGGAGCTGTTCCGCGCCAAGATGGCCGACTACTTCCGCTCGGGCTACGACAGGGGCCACATGGTGCCCGCCGCAGACGCAAAGTCGTCGCAGCTGGCGATGGACGAGACGTTTTTCCTCACCAACATCGCACCGCAGGTGGGTGTGGGCATGAACAGGGATTACTGGGCCCACACTGAAGATTTCGTCCGCCGCCTCACATCGCGGTTTGCCGATCTTTATGTGTTTACCATCCCGCTGTACCTCCCACGCCAGTATCCGGATGGGAAATTCAGAGTAAGTTATGAAGTGATCGGCAACCCGCCCAATGTCGCTGTGCCCACCCACTTTGCCAAGGTCATCCTCGGCGTCGGTACTGCAAAGGACAACAACGGCGCTCCGGGACCGAAGCCAGAGTGGAAGGAGGTCGCGAGCAAGGTCGGGTTGGGAGGAGCAGGGATGGCCTTGGGCGCGTTTGTGATGCCGAATAGTGTGATTCCGAACGAGGCGCCATTGGAGAGCTTTGCGGTGCCGGTCGAGACGGTGGAGAGGGCGGCCGGCTTGACCTTGTTCCCACAGGCGGTCAAGGCGGCAAGCAAGAGGCTGTGCGACACGGTGCAGTGCTCGATCATGGTGCGCGATTTCAGTGACAAGAGCAAGACGCTGAGTGCACCCGCAGCCAAGCCGTTGCCTGCGCCCAGGATGTAACTACGTTATTGGAAAGCAAGTCATAGTAGCTGAATATCTATTGCAAAGATGGAAAAGGAAGCATCCATCCAGTCGGTCTCATAGTGCTTTGTATTGGAGTGAAGGCTGTAAGCTTTGGAACACCACTTGAGACGATTATGTTCTGAGAAGAAAAGAGAGCAGTGTCGCTTCTGAACGACGCAAAGAGGAAAATAAACCACGAAAAAAAAAAAAATTAAAAAAAATGCAGCTCTAAAATCATTGCACATATATTCCATTCCTGCAAGATATCATTCGTACGCTTGGACCATCGTCCACCACACACACAACCTTCCTCACTCAGCATCACCATCACCAACGTCATCACAACCCTCCTCCTCCCTACCTATTCCTCTCTCACGATGAGTCTGTCAACACTCGCCTCCCTCGGGATGGCCATAGGCGCGCCCCTCGTGTACGCAGATCAAGCCTACTCGATCTACCGCAAGCAAGACGCCCGCGGCTTCTCGCACGACGTGTGTGCCGTGCTGCTCATCGCCAACATTACGCGCTGCTTCTTTTGGCTCGGCGAGCGATTCGAATTCGCGCTTCTTCTGCAGAGTATATTGATGATCGCCGCACAGTTGGGCTTGCTGTATCTGTGTATTCGATTCAAGCCGGTCACGAGGTGGAGTAAGAGTATTAGCAGTGATGGGGCAAGAGTGCTTTTCAACGCTCCAGGAGAGGATGACGAGAGCGGAAGAGGCAGCGGTCGGGATGCACAGGCTGCACAAGCAGAAGGTAGTGCAGAGAGGGATCTGATGGATTTCAATCAAGAAGAAGGAGAAGAGGGGGAGGAAGGGAGGGAGGAGGGGTACGCGAACAAGCAGCCGCTGCTCGTGACACTGGGTGCCTTATTCAGAGGCGGCAACTCGAGCATCAATGGGGCTTCTTCGTACGGTCGACTCTCTTCTACCGATCCATCTTCTTTCAGCAACGGCGCCGCTCTTCCTCAGCCAACCACCAGCTCGGCTCCCCCACCGCCTTCCCGCCTCACCTTGTTCCTCTCTCATTTCACCCTCTCCGGCGGGAGACCGCTCAATTTCTGGCAATGGTCCGACTACAACTCCTACCTCATCTTCCTCCTCCTCTTCTCCCTCCTCCTCCTCCTGCTCTACGTCATCTTTTCCTCCTCCACCACGTTCATCGCCCTGCTCGGCTACATTGCGCTTGGACTCGAATCGACCCTTCCCATCCCGCAGCTCATCGCCAACCACCGCCGCAAGAGCTTAGCTGGATTCCGAGCGAGCGTACTTGTGGGCTGGTTGGGAGGCGACTCGTTCAAGCTATTGTACTTTTTGTTCAGGAAGAGCCCGGTGCAGTTTACCAGCTGTGCCGTGTTCCAGCTGAGCGTGGATCTGGCAATTTTAGCGCAGAGCAGGTTGTACAGGGAGCAGACGGAGAAGGATGAGGAGGAGATGAGGAAAAAACAGGAGGCCAGGAGGACAGGCAGCAGCTCACAGCAGAGGGGGGGCAGAAGGGTGGAAGGGGAGATTGAGGAGGATGGAAGTGACGAGCTGCCAGCCAGTGGGAGTGTCGGTGGGAAGGGGAAGGGGAAGGGACGGGGAAAAGTCGCGAAGGGCAAAGTGGGAGGTAGTGCGACGAGGGAGGAGGAGGAGGAGGAGGAGGAGGAGCTGTTGCAAGATCCTCACCATGTCATTTTGATTGAGGCGGACGACGATGATGAAGAGGGAGACATCTCCAACGGTCGACGCACATGATTGTACTCTACACCCACGCTCAATACACTCTTTTCTGTTCGACATGCTCATTCTATACCCTGAACAGTAGTTACCTCTCACCGAAAAGCCATATCGAAGCCAGAGCCTGGCGTTTTTCGTTCCGAGCGTTGTCCATTCCGAAAGTGCTGGTCTTCCTTCTACACGTATCCATCTACTGAAAGGATTGCGTTCAGCCAGTGACAAGTTTCTGAATCCAACTCTTTCTCTTCTCCCCCATCCCCACCCCTGTCCCCTCTCCGTCCTTTGGCACTGGCTTGCAACCCGTCTTTAGATCCAACTCCTTCCTGCGCTCCTCAAAGCTCTCCTCATCCTTTACCCCCATTGCCCTCTCCACCCTCCTCAACGTCAACTTGAGCACACTCGGTTGCATCGTAAACGTGAACCTGAACCACCCAGCCTTTGGATGATGATACTGCGCTCCCGGCGCCACAAACACTCCAGCGTCCAACAATCTTTCCACAAACTCTACCTCCTTCTTCCTCCCCTCCTCCGTCCCCGATCCCGGTTTCACTCCTACGAACTTTCCGAAATCGACCATGAGAAAGAACCCAGCATTGCTGGGATAGTAGGGGATGTGGTAGTGTTTGAAGAACTCGAGCGTGTATTGGTAGGCGAGGGAGAGACGGCGGCGGTTTTCGGCGAGGTACCATGCGAGGAAGGGAGGGTCGGAGAGCCAGGCGTGCCAGAGCGAGGCGGCGGGAGAGGCGGATTGGGAGAGGATACCAACGGAAGACATGGCGCGTTGAAGGGCAGGGTTGTGTTGCGAGACGAGGACGCCAAGGCGGAAACCGTTGACGGCGAAATCTTTGGAAGCAGAGGTGATAACGTGGACGTACGAGGGGTGGAGCGAGCATTCGGTGAGGGTGTCGACGGAGAGGATGCTGTGGAAGAGGGCTGGGTGCGGGATGTCGGGGGTGGTGAAGCATGAGCGGGCGTAGATTCTAACGATACCAATAGAAATAGTGTCCACAAAGAGTGCAAGAGAGGGCAATAAAGATCTGTCAGTAAAAGGTGTGGAAGCGTCTCTAAGTGAAAGAGGGAGGGAGGAAGATACTGACTCATCGGACACGAAATGCAGCTTGTACTTTGCAGCGAGTCTTGCTAACTCGACAACTGTCTCTCTAGGATAGATAGTACCCGTGGGGTTGTGCGGGTTGCACAGCAGCAACGCTCTCACATTGATCCCCTGCTCCTTCGCTTTGTTGTACGCATCCTCGTACGCCTTGACGGTCTCCTTTGCAAAAGAACTCCCCTCCAAGCTCTCCGCTCCCCCCTCGCCCACTTCCGGCAGCGGCAGCGTAACCTCGACCACCCTCGCCTTGGCCCTGTTGGTCAGATCATGGTCAAACGCATTATAATAGGGCGCACTCAACAACACTCCATCCCCTGTATCACACAGGTTCCAGAAGAGCTGGTCCAAGATCCCGGTCGCGCCACTCGCAATCGCAATGTGATCCACCTCCACCTTTTTCAACGGCAACGGCGATCTCTCACCCTCGGGCCAATCGGGCTGCCTTTCGTTGAACAGTGCAGCGATGGCCTTGAGCAGACGGGTGGAAGTGGTGAAGCGGTCCGCGTAGGTAAGGTCGGCAGGGGAAAGCTTGAGCCGGTCCTTGGCGAGGAAGTAGTCGAGCAGCTCGGTGCGGCAGAGCGAGTTGTCTGCGATACCGGCGTTGATGATGCCGTCAGGGTTTGTGATAGGATCATACATGTTGGCGAGCATGCGTTTGAGGCCGGAGGGGAGGTTGAAGGAGGAGGCTCCGTGCGCGCCGCGGCGGGAGAGGGTTGAGGTAGTGTCATGGTGGGACGAAGGAGACAGGTTGATGCTTGAGAGTGTGTCGGCGAGAGAGGGGAGCTCGGCAGCTCCTTCAGTGCCGGCAGCAGCGCCAGCGGAGGGTGCGGTGGTGTCGATCATGACGATGATGGTGGTGGTAGCCGTGGTGAAAGAGAGCGTGGAGAGAGACAGAGGTGGTTTGGATTGCGGTTATCTTTTCTGTTTTTTGGGGTTATGGTCCGTGTCCGTGCTCGGCATCTATATCGGCGGATCAGGAAGGTGTTAATAGCCGTGGGCAGCAATCGGCGATGAGACTGCGTTTACTGGCGCGGTCAAATTGCGATGCTTCCCCGCAAAGATATGTGCAGTTGAGTGGGTCGAGTGTTTCGGGAGCGTTCGGTCAGTCATCAATAGCCATCGGCGAGTGGAGGTACAGTAACTTACTGAAAATGAAGCCTTGCTCTCTCATCGCTCAAAGAAACAACTGTGACTCTCTTCTTCGAACAGCTTCGAATTCATCTATCCTTCCTGCTTCAACCTCCTTTAAGGGCAGCAAGAACCACGACCTCCTCCCGCACATCTTTCTTAAAGTCATCCATCAACACCACAATACGTGCGAGTTCTCACAGCATCGGATACGCACCAACCATGACGGCTGGACGAGTCTGGCGTCGATCCTTGGCGATGCTGCCCAAGCGGTCATCCTCGCTCGCGCCGGTTACTCGCGTTGCTGCTGCTGCTGCTTTATACGCACTGCCGCAGCAACTGCTGTCCTCGCGAACGCTCACCACAACTCGCGTCGTGCGACAAAACGCTAAACACGTCGAAAATGCTGCGCCTCCCAACACTTCCCACTCGTCCAGGTCCGCACTATCCAGCAATGGCTCTTGGTCCGGACAACACGAGGGTGTCGTCTCCCGCTCGCGCCGTTCCATGCTCTACGTCCCTGGCTCGTCCGAAAAGATGATCAAGAAATCGCAATCCTCTCCGGCCGATACGATCATCTTCGACCTCGAAGATTCTGTCGCTGCGCACAAGAAAGGCTCGGCTCGTGAAACCGTCTTCCTCGCGCTCGAGGCAGCTGCGCGCCCTGGCCCGGAGCTCGCGGTGCGCATCAATCCACCTTCAGCTGATCGGGGCTTGGCGGAGGACGATTTGGATATGATGCTGCCGAGCCAGCAGTTGCAGGCGATTGTAGTGCCCAAGGTGGAGCATGAGGATGACGTACGCTTGATTATCGACAAGGCGAGGGCACTGAGGAGAAGTGGGCAAGAGGAGGGAAACGCGCCGCTCGCGCTGGTGCTGTCTGTGGAGTCGGCGGCGAGTTTGTTGCGCATGCCGCGGATCATCGAGTCCATCCGCGAGACGCTCGGCCAAGACCCCTACTCTGGGATGCTCACTAAATCCGGTGGCAAAGCCCCACCTGCAGAGATTGTCGCATTGCTGTTCGCATCGGAAGACTACTGTGCCAGCACGGGCATCCTCCGCACCCGCGACCGCAAATCGCTCCTGTTCCCGCGTGCGCACATGGCCACCATCGCCAAAGCGTACAACCTTTGCGCCATCGACATGGTCTGCATCGACTACAAGGACCAAGCCTACCTCGTTGAGGAAGCAGAAGAAGCAAAGCAGCTAGGATACGATGGCAAACAGGCAATTCACCCGGCGCAGGTGGATACCATCCAGCACACTTTCAACCCGACAGAGCAAGCACTGGAGAGGGCAGCCAGGATCTTGCACCTCTACAAGCATGCCAGTGAGAGTGAGAACCGCGGTGCGTATGGATTGCAGGAGCAGGGTGGAGGCATGACGATGATCGATAGGCCCATGCTGTTGCAGGCGAGTAGTGTCGTGGAAAAGGCGAGGAAGGCCGGGATGAGGGTGCCGCAGGGGAGCGAGCTTGAGCAGCCAAAAGAGGGTTGAGTGGCAGACCACCCACAATGGATGGACGGGGTTGGATTTTAATTGCAACATGAATCGTCTATGGATGATGATCCGAGTCGATGTCAAGTACAGTATCTCAGTGCGTCTTTGTGTGTGATGGGGGTCCAATGTGAGTGCCGAGAGCCAACGGTGAGGGCGCAGCGCTTTCGAGTGAGTGGAATGTGGTTTAGCGGTACACACAGCAGCCAAGTGCAATGTTGAACCGAACGCCAACTTTTCTGCGAAAAACGTACAGCAGGGTCGATCCGGCAGAAATAGAGAGCGCGATTGCCGGAGCTCGCATCGAACATTTTCGCACCACATTTTGCGGGGTAAATCTATGTATGTCCACTCTTCCCTGCCTCCCTTCTCGCCTCACCTTCCTTCTTGCTTACCTTCCCATCTCGTGGCACCATCACTGTTCTCTCATCTCCCATCATACATACATACTAATCGCTTCATACGAACAGGATCGCTCAAAGACATAGACAGAGTAGAAAGTAAAGGAAAGGCAACATGTCGGCAGCTCGTAACAAGGTTTGGTTCTACTTTGACGTCGTCTCGCCCTGGTCGTATGTCGGGTTTCAGGTGCTGAGGCGCTATCAGAAGCTGTGGAATCTCGATATTGTGAGCAATATCCCCTCTCGTCAGCGTTGGCCCAATGCCATGCCGTGTTCTGTATGCTGACGTTTCTGCGTACTCTACTTCTGTCTTTGGTATGTTACACAGACGTACAAGCCGGTCAACCTGGGATACATTATGAAGGTAAGCCATTCTTCCCCTCTCCTCTCAACCATAATACCTGCTTTATGCGTGTCTGTGACGCTGATATTGACAAATTTGTGACACTCTTTGTATCTCGCCAGTTCTCCGGCAACAGACCCCCCATCTCGGTCGCCAACAAAGGCGTCTGGATGTGGCAAGAACGCGACCGCGCCGCCAAATTCTTCGGCGTCACGCTCAACCCCACCAAAACGTTTCCGATCAACACGATGCACCTCCAAGCCTTCCTCTCGACCCTCTCGACCCACCCATCTTGCAACCGCGCCGTGTTCGAACGCGCCGTCGAAACCTGCTTCGCCGCCATCTGGCACTACGACTACCCCTGCGCCACCCAGGAAGACCTCGAAAACATCTTTGCCAAAGCAAACTACCTCGGGCTGCAGAAGGAGGTGGTGGAAGAAGTGCTGAGGCAGAGTATGGAGAAGGGGGCGAGGACCAAGCTGCAGGAGGAGGCCAAGGTGTTGGTGGAGCAGAAGGGGTTGTTCGGGATGCCGAGTATGGAGATCGAGCGGGGGAAGGATGGGGAGAAGGTGGTTTGGTTTGGGAGCGATAGGTTTGAGCAGATAGCAGCGTGGTTGGATGTGCCGTACAAGGGCCCGTTTGCGGATGGGACTGTTGCGAAGCTCTGATGGTGGTCTGAAGGTTTGAAACAGCTGCTCTTTTTGGAAGGATCACTTGTTCGGAACTCTCACCGTCGGTGCCAATCGGGTGACTGTGTGTGGGTGGAAGACAAGGTGTTGCGCGAGATAGGCTCTACTTTTACAAATACAATGCTCACGAAGCTTCACTTGTGCACCAACCCCGCCTGGCTCGCCAACTCGGCCACAATCTCATACACGGCCTCGAATTGATCGATCGTCTGCACCATCCAGGCTCTATACCTTCTGAGATGCTCGACTATCCTCACTGGCAGATCCCACACTTCAGCCACGACGTTTTTCCCTATCACCGAGTTTGCCGCCCACTCCTCTAGCGAGCCTCCCGCCGCGCCGTGTTTCGCGACGTTGATCGCAGCCTGTGCGATGAGCGCTGCAGCTAGCGTACCTGAGCGGCCCACACCAGCCGAGCAGTGGATCCACGTCGGTGGTGGCGGGTAGATTTTGGGCATGGCCACCGCCTGTAATTCCGTCATGAGCTGGAGCAGGAGCGAGGTAGGGAACACGCCATGGTCGGGCCAAGAGGTGATGTGGAACTGCGTCACCCGCCATCCTTCGCTCATGCTTTGTGAGGGTGTACTGGCGGTGTCGAGGTGAATGACTCGGCGCACAAGTGTCGCTTTGCCTTGTTCCAACTCGATCTTTTTCTCCGACTCGCTCGTCACTTTCCACCCGTTCTCGAGCACCATCTGCTTCCTCCCCTGCCCTTGGGTATTCGCTGAGCTTGGCCAGTACTGGTGCGCTTTGAGCCTCCCCTTCTCGATGAGCGGCGTGAGGTTGACGAGCACTCGCACGCGCTGCTCCACGATGTGCGTATAGAATGCGGTATATGCGTCTGGCAGCGGCGCTTGAGAGGCGATGAAGCTCAAGCTTGTTGGGTGGAACGGTGGGATGTAGGCTGCATTGAGGTAAGGGCCGGGGAGAAGCGCATGGTCGTACGCGAGAATGTCGCGGTACCGGTTGGCGTCGATGTTTTCGGGTGCGGTTGAATGGGTGGTTGTGTAGCCGAGATCGGGTTCAGAGAGGCGGAGATTGTCGGTGAAATCGAGAGCAGAGTAGAGGGAGGAAAGAGCTCGCCGTGAGGGTCGTATGCCAAGCGACATTGTGAGGCTGATGACGATGGTGGATGGTGGTGGTGGTAGTGTACTGTCGTGTGTACGCTGTCCTTCATTGGGAAGGTGTGGAGGTACAAAGCGAGCGAAAGTTGCGCATCGAGCAGCTCATGATTCCAGTCACGAATTATAGAAAAAGAGAAATTAAAAACTGGGAAAATGGAAAACGGAAAATGGAAAATGGAAAATGGAAAATGGAAGCACACGAGGCGGCGTTCTGCGTCCCATCTGCCGCTTTTGGTGCAAGTTGGGCCGGCATTGAAGCCGTTCGCCCCGAGGCTTGGTGGGAGCGCATTGATTCCCCACGCGCTGCTGCTATTGCTGCTGTGCTATCTAGCCACCACCATCGTCTCTACTTACACCGGCCATCACCGCCCCACACGCATCAGCAGATTCATCCGCTGGATCCCCGCACAGCACTCGACATACACACATCGCTCTGTTTGGGTTCTCAAACGCCGATGCTGCTTGCTGCCTAGCGCCACTTGCTATCCTCGCCATTCTGTGTGTGGTGAGCTGCTCCATCACCACCTTGGCCTCACTCGCACACCACACAGCAGCTGCATATACAATCAGAATGAAGGCCGCAACACACCTGTTCTTGCTCATGCAAGCGTCGATATGTCTTGCGGGTTCGCATCGAGCGAATCGTCAGATTCACTTTTCATACCCATCCTCATCCGTATCCAACGCTGCCACTTCGACACCGACCACTTCGATATCCGATGAAGCGTGGCACCTTCGGCTCGATGCTGCGCTCGTAGAAGATGATGACCCCGCCCCTGTGCCGCCACTCCGCCTCTCGCATTCAGGGCTGTACATCAACCAAGCCCACCCGCCTTCCGCTATCCACCGCCCTGACCACTCGAACCAGACCGATCCCTTCCAGCCCCAACCTCTGGTCGTCCACTTTGACCCTGCCCTCTACACCGCTTCCTCCGCCAAAGCTTCGCTCGGACCCGTGCGGTTGAGAACGCGCGATCAAGTGATGCTGCATTGCGGAGATGACACGGGCGGCATCGAGGCGTGCGAGCACGACGATCTCCACCTCTCACCGCCCGGCAGCGCGTCCAAGCCCAAACCTCACCCAAAGGCACCATCTGCTAAATGGCTGCATGAGCAAGCTGGATCGCTCGACTGCGAGGCCGGTCCGCAGTCGCTCGCGCCAGACGGAAGGTTCTATCTCGACGAACGCTCGTGTCCTGGTTGGGCCAAGTTTTGGCAGGCCATCGAGCAAGCTCGCAAAGAATCTTCCCATGAAGTTCTACAGAGTTTTGTTGCTACTGTTAAGCTCGCAAAGCAGCCTTCATCTCAAGCCAAGGAGGTGGAAGAGGAGGTGAAGCAATTCTGGATCGGCCACTTGCATCTGGAAGAATCGCGCGCCTCGTGGCCTCTCGCCGGCAATGCTAGAGATAGACGACCAGGGCAAGAAGACAGGACGTGGCATCCGCAAGACGTCAACAGGATTGCAGGCGCTATGGAGAACCCGCTGATCCCCAAATCGTCGCGCTTTGTCAACGATCGCAACTTTGGCGTGTACGTCGACCAGTCTACCTGGACCCTCGGCATGCAGATCAAAATTCCTCTATCCATCACCAATCCACGCGATGATGATGATGATGACGATGACGGCAATGAGGGGGACGTGTACAAAAGGTTGGGGACAAAGATGATCCTGCCGCCGGAAGAGGTCTTCTCGCCAGTGTCCGGGCAGGTGGTGTGGGCGAAGGATTACACTTTCCGAAAGCCACCTATCTTTGGTCCGGCGGCGGGCGAGAACGACGAGAGGAGTTTCTGCTTGATGGTGCGAGACGAGTGGTCGATCGTGTATCAGATTTTTGGTCTCGACGCTGCTACTGTTACCGTCAAGGAAGGCGAAACCGTTCTGCGCGGTGACGTGCTGGGCCATGCTTTGCGCGAAGGTCTTTCGGTGGAACCGCCGTCGAGAGAGCCACCTGCCGACCACGCTACGTCCAAGCCGGATCGACAGGTCTCGTACTACCCGCATCGCTATCGAAGCCTCCAGGTGCGTGTGTCCCGCCCAGACCCAAGCTGGACCGAGTGGAAGCATCCCGACGAGAAGGGCTGGCAGTACTTTCATCCCTTGCACGTCTTCACCGAGGGCAAGGGCTACCGCTCCAGCATCCCTCCCTACGGCTCACCCACGATTGTATACTTTGCCAAGCCATCGACGGACCCGCTCAACAAGCCGCCGAATGCGTATGCGACGAGCAAGGATTTCTGGACGCCCACGTTGCAAGGCCCCACCGAGATCATTGTGGGATACGAGTACTTTCAGCAGACGCCCGGCGATCCAGGGGACGGGATGGAGAACTTGGCAATTTACGCGCTGGACATTGCGTTCAAGAAAAAGGTGGCTGGTCAGAGGGAGCCGCAGAGGGGGATGGAATGCGATTTGGGTGGGGACACGGATCCGACGGGGACGAGTGAGGAGGATAAAAAGTACTGGAGGAACGTGTTTGAGCATTCCAAGCTGCCTAACAACTGGACTCCCGTCCCTTGGCCTGGTTCGCTTTCTTCGTCGGAGAACGGCAATGCGACGACTGTAGTAGAGGAAGAAGAAGTGGGGGGATATAGGTGGAGGAGCAAGCTGTTCGCGCACTACATGCCTGCGTTCTCCCACGGCCGGTTCTTCCCAGAAAAGATCACGAGTCAGTTTGACGAAAAGGACAAGCGGCTCTACTACTCGGCCTCCAGAACGGTGCGAGGTGAGCCCAAGGTGGGTGGCGCGTTCGACGTGCAAAGCATCATAGACCAAAATGATGGGCAAGAGGGAGGCAAGGGAAAGTATAGGTTGGTGGTGAGGGCGAGGGATTACTGGGGTAATGTTGGGTGCATTGCCTCGGACGTTGTTCTCACTTGAAGAATGCAGAGTGTAGAACCGGTGGTTGCTTTAGATGATAACGATGACAATGACATGGTTTCTTAGATAGGCAGAGTTTTGCAAAGATGTGAGTGGGGATATGAGAAGGATGAAAGTGTCTGAGGAGGATCAGGCGAATTTATGGAGCTTGTGTTAGGTCGGTGCTTCTATTGAGTTGGAGCGTGTGGTTCGTGGCGATGGGTCTGGAACGTAGCGCGCACGACCAAGACTCGCCTAAGCTGGCTCGCTTAAGCACGGGCGCCTGCTTGCTGACCCCGTTTTTCAGGTTCCCGTGTTGCCTGCTGCTCCCATCTGAGTTTGGAATCCTAGTTAGCCACATGTGAATGCGCTTCTCCGCATCCAAGATGGTACGTTGAAATCAGCCATTGTACAAGTCGTACATACTTGCAACCACTTGGAGAGCGCAAAGATGAACAGACAGAGTGGAAGAGAGAAGTGAAGGGTGAGGAACCAGACACCGAGGGAAGGACAGCAAGGGAGGCAAGGGAAGCAAGGGAAAGCAAGGTAAATGCACGTTGGCGCATTTTGGGCTTGTTTCACACGCTCCCAGCGCCGTTCCAAGCCGTGTACAGTACCACCTTCTGCAAACACGCTCCTCCAGCTGGTTGTTCACTTGCAAGGGTCGATGACATGGACAAGGCAATCAATGAGAAGGAAGGTCGAGCTCTACTTTGCTGGCATCAAGAGTGATGCTCGGAAACCCGTCAAGTTGCCGTTTTACATACAGTATTGAGAAAAGGCGGTGTGGTGCTGCACACGGCTGATCATGATTTATTTGTTGCCAAGCAGGTGCGGCACATGTCCTTACAGCGCACAGCAACTTGCAGCTCAGCTCAGCACAGCAAACCCCCGCACCCGTTGCTTATCCTCGTCGTCTCCATCCCCAACTTGCCATGCTCTAGACAGGTGCTTGCGATGGCGATTGAGCGGTGCCTGTGGGTTGTGCGTGTGGTGCGCTTGTGCCGAGTGTGACTGTACTGTACAGTATTTTATTATTAATTGCAACTTGGAAATGCCAAAATCTCAGACATTTTTCTAGCCACCGCCGCAAGCACTTGCACTGTCTACAGTCACATTCTAGCGCCACTCTCGCAAAAGTCACATTTGGCAAGTCTGAGCGCAACAAAGGTAGCATTGCCAGCAATGTGTGGATCACGACCCTATTCTTACACACACACTCTCGTCTTTGAGCATCCTATTCATCACCATCATCTTCACCTCTTCCTGTTTCATATTCCCAGCTCACATCCCACTCGAATCCTGTTCGGATCAGAACCATCCGAGCTCAATCGTGATCAGACGCGCACATATTTGGGTCTATACAATTCTACTCGAAGACAGCCATTGCTTTCATCTCTCAACCGCCTTGCTCCCACCCTTCGGTCGCGATTCGTTCCTGAACACTGGACACTCTAGACGCCCAGGCTTGCACCGAATGGTGATTTGAATTGCCGCACTTCTCCCCCACCATCACTGCTCGGTCTCGGGCAGTTTTGATTCCACCCCTGCAGTAGGACGATTGCTGCGCTTGGACCAACACTCGGATCATTCATCCTCTCGCTTCACTGTAACACCACTGCCTAGCAGCGTGCCTCCCGCCTCGGCTCTCTTTTGAGCACGTGTCACCTCAATATTGCTGTGGCGCTGAGGGCGGGCCCTGCAGCGTATCATCGAATCGCCTTTCCTTCATCTAACGCCAACCTCGTGAGCTCTATCAAATCCCATTCGAGGCAACCACATCCATGTCACGCTCATTCATCCTTTTCGGCAGCAGCTCGTAGCATCTTTCTGCGACTCGCTCGCGCTTGGCTTGCCCTTAACTTGGGCGTGTAGCTTGGCGCTCGTCTCGCCTCAGGGCCTAAACGCAACAAACCCGCGCGCCTTGAACAACGCTCGGATCCTCGTTTTTCTCTGTGACTGCACTCGCCCATTTTTGCCCACCATGCCTTTTACCCATTATTACTCCACCTCCAGTATTGCTGCTAGCGCGAATAATATCCACAAAGCGAGTGGCTATTTGCCTAGCAGCACCAGTAGCCCTACCATCGATCCTTCTTTAAGCCACGCCGCCTCCCTACGCTCTGCCACCACCGCCGATACACCTTCACCGTCTGAACCAGATTCGGCCCGCTCCCGCTTCTTCTCATCAGGTCGCAAGTCGCCAGATCCCTTTCGTCGCTTCCGTCGTCTCTCCTCATCCAAGTCGCTCAACATTGCCACCGCTCCTCCAACGCTAGATGCAAGCCAATCCTTCGCCTCGCAGCAGAATCAGCACGCTAACCGCACCCATTCACACATCCCACAGTATACCTCCGACCATCGTACGGCCGCCTCGCCTGCTCCACTCGAGACACCCCGTTCGGCACCTCCTCCTCTGCCTTCGCAGTCCACCAAGCCCGTCTTTCAGCGAACCAAGCGTACCAAGTCATCTAGCATCTCTATCTTGTCATCCGGATTGGGCTTGCGGTCTCGAGACAACCTCAACCCATCTTCCTCCATCGACACCCGCCGGCGTCATCGCAAGAGTGCTTCTTTGTCTGGATCGGATGTCGACTTTTCTTCTTCCACCATAGACTCGCCGCGTGCTGCTACGTCGCAAGCCACGCTTCGTCCTGCATCTCCTTCACCTTCCCTCTCGGAGAGCATTTACTCTATCAATCACGACTCAACGGCCAGATCATCGGCGCTTCCTCCGACCTCTGCAAATCACCAGTCCAAGCAGCATAAACAAGCGTGGTATCAGGCTCAGCAAAAGACTATCGAGCTCGAAAATCCTCACAACCGTGGCGCACAGCATCCCGACTCGGACAACGCAAAACTCTTTCCGCTCAACATCACCACCCCTGGGTCTACAACGACAGATAGAAGTGACCGTGTTCGCAGCCCGCCCACCAATTCCCGCTCTCCCCGGCCTGTCGTCGAGACGTTTCTGTCTGAAGAAGAGATGCTGGCTGCTGGTATCCACATCATCCGACGCCGTGATGACTCTTCCACCACCGCCTCAGTGAGCTCTAAAGATTCGGCCGGTCTGTCAACGCCAAGGTTGCATGATCAAGCGTCAGCTCCTGCCATGCCCCCGCGGCTGTACGGAGCGGATCATCCCGACTTTCTCGAGTTCATCGACTCACCCATTACCAGCAAGCAGCCCAGTCCCCTGCTGGATCAGCTTGGCGATCCGCCCTCTTCGTCCGCGTCCATGCAACGTGCTTTTTCGCATTCACATGCAAAGTCGAGCAGTGGCAGTCTTACAATCTCTTCCAGCGGGTCCACCGATTACCTCCCGTCCTCGGCGACCCAGCACGACGACGCATCGACGCTTCACAATGGCAGCACGGGTAGTTTGAGTAGTGGAGGCAAACACTCATTCTCATTCGCCAAGCTCAGGCGGCCTAGTGCTAAGCAGATGACCGTTGCAGGCTCGTCACGTCCTTCCACCGCCAACTCGTCTTCGAACGAAGACGTGAGCAGTAACAGGACATTCTTATTCCCGCCGCGCAGTCAGCAATCTGCGCAGCAACAGCAGCAACAGCATTCACAAATTTCTTCGTCGGGTGGGGCAGTTGCACCGGGATATCTCACTCCCGGTCCGGGCTCTTCGGCGTCTCCCTTCCTTAATAAGCACTCTGCAACGGTTGGACGAGCCTCTGGTAGCATCGGTGCTGGACACACTGCCAAGAATGGCCTCGCTCAGGTCTTTAACGGTGGTGGATCGTCAGCAGCTACCTTCGGTCCATCGTCCTCTGCAAACAGTGTTTATCATGTAAACGGGAGCAACGGCGGGCCTCCTTCTAAGCCGCCCAAGCCCAAGCCGAGTTTGCTGGCTGCATTCCCCCGGTCGAGCAACAACTCGATTTCTGATTCCATTTCGGTGCCTCACACAGCTCCCCTGGACGGCAAGTCTGGTCCTGAACACAGTGATACAGGCTCGCAGGGCTTGCTCCGACCTCCAGGCAGTGCAGGAGCGCGCGCCAACGACATCTATGACAACATCTCGCATTCACGGTCACAAGAAGCTGTTGCCGAGGCTCGGCTTGATGCAGAAGCGCTGCGTGCTTCGGCGGGAACACCACTGCCTCCTCCACGCAGGCTCAACGCACCACGTGGTGGAAATGGTAGCAGCGTAGCTGGCGGAACGTCTACATACTCGGCGTACTCTTCTACTGCGATGGCAAGAACCACTTCAGGCGGCGGCGGTGGCGGCGTCGTCGGCGCATTGGGACAAGTTGGTCAACTTGGCGCTGCGATGGGCAGGAAAGGTTGGGACTTTATGAAAACTCTGCAAAGCTCCAACAATGCTGCTACTCCGGGTCGTGGCGGTACTTATGCACCGAGGTATCGAGGCGGCGGGGCAGGTTATTCGTCGGCCGCAGCAGCTGCAGCGGAAAATGAGCCAACGCGACAGTGGCTTATGCTGCTCGAGGGGCCTGAACATGCCATCAGAAGTTCCTCAAGTGGCGTCTTTGGAGCGCCACTTAAGGATGTTGTTCTTCGTTCTCGCCTCTCCAGCATCGCTTCAGATCTTTCTGCAAGCGAAGACCACCTTGGCGTGCCTGACCTGGGCAAAGAGTTTAGCGCCAACTTTCTCCAATCACCGCGCGTCACTCCACGCGCATCCGTCGCTGGCGCTGCAGCTAGCGAGCCGCTGAGCCGCGAAGAAGCTCGCCACCTCTTCCTTCCGCGCATTGTCGTCCGCTGCATAGAGAGCTTGGAAAAGTGGGGACCGTCCGAAGAAGGCATCTACCGAATCAGCGGTCGTAGCAGCCATACCGCCAAACTCCGTGCGCATTTTTCCGACGCGCGCAACGACCTCCGCCTTGACGAGATCAACCCTGCCGATCTGGACATCAACTCGGTCTGCAGTCTGCTCAAAAGCTATCTGCGAGAATTGCCTGAGACGCTGATTCCGCTACCGCAGAGCAAGGCACTCGACCAGGGCCTGGCACGGTTGTTTGCTGATACTGATGGTTCAGCTGCAGAAGGAGTCGGAAGTGGCGGGAAGCTGACGGATGCTCGAGCGGCACAAATCTCAGCAGAGAAAATCGCGGAAGAGCTGAGCCCGCTGGTGCGACAGCTCCCAGTGTACAATTGGTACCTTTTGCGCGAGTTGACGCATCACCTAGGGTTGCTGGCCCAGCAGGAAGTGGTGGCGAGGACAAAGATGCCCATTAGCAATCTGACGCTTGTGCTCGCACCCACCGTGAGTATCTCGCTGCCTCTGCTGCAGGTGCTCGTGCGACATCGCGAAGTGGTGTTTACTGGCCCAGCTCCCACCGAGGATGTGGCCGCCGCCGCTGTAGCTCTTGCCTCCATCCCTTCTCCAACTATCTCGAGGCGTGGTGAAGAGCGCAGTTCTCCAGTCAAGCCAGAGAAAGAAAAGCTGCCCAAGCCGGCCAAACCCGAAAAGTTGGGCTCCGCCAGCAGGTTGCCAGTGTTGGTGCGCAAACGAGCCTCGTCGATGGGCTTGGCCGCTTTGCTTTCCTCCCCCACGAGCAAGACGGCAGGCGAGAAAGCTGCGGCGTCGGGATCGAAATACACACACAGACGAACATCTTCCACAACGCCCTCGCTCGAGTTGCCTGCTGGTCTCGGTATTGATTCGGGCCCGAGCTCTCCTGCTTCTCCCCACCTGCAGTGGGAAGGCGCTCCCTCACCCTCGGTGGCGGATGAACCGTTTGAACGGCCCTCGACTTCGTTGGGTCACTTTGCGGAGCTGAGCAGCAGCAGCAGCAGCAGCAGCAGTAGCCCTTTGCGGCCCTCTGCTTCGGCGAACCATCGCAGCCAATTCGGGTCTAGGGACGCCGCGCTGCGATTCAACGCACTGGCTCTCGACGACAACGGAGGTAGGAAAGAGGAGACGCAGACGCCGATCGCGAGGTACTATGCTAGGATCCGCGAGGAAGCAGAACGCGCGGTGGAGGAGGGAGAAGAGAGGGACGGTGCCAAGACGCCCATTGCTCCCACTCTGGCCTCTTCTGGTGGTGCGGGTGGAGAGATGCACCGGTACTGGGCTGAGAAAACCTCTTGCCCCTCGTCCTCGTTCTTGAACCCAGACCCTGGTAGGAGCGGCAGAACATCAGCACTGGACCGCCCGCGCCCGCCCACTTCGAGCTCAGCTAGCTTCTTTGCCGGCCGCAGCAGGAGGCAGGACTCGGTCAACGGGTTCGGGTCTTTTGTCAAAACCGTCTCCTCTTCCACTTGTGCTGCTGCTGCTGCTGCTAATGGGAATGGGGGCAGTTCGATCCCGCAGCTAGTCCGATCCAATATAGCAGGAGGACAGGGGGGCCCGACAAAGCCGCTCAGGATCGTCAAGCGTAACCCTGGTAGCAGCGCGCACTCCGCGTCCGGTAGCACGAACAGTGTTGCTAGCAGTTTCGGTAGCATAAGAGAGGAGGTGGATCCAGAGAAGACGCCTCGCCTGTCCTCAGGAACGGGGACTGGGATGTGGGGGGAGCAGGAAGCTCGCACGAGGATGATGTGAGGGTGCGGATCAGGCGATATCTCGATGTGCGGCCTGGACCAGTTTGAAGCGCTCTGTCTAGCGGCTGCTCGCTCCGCTGCGTCAATGCGGACTCTTGCACACGACTCACTTCAGTTGGTAGAAGGTACAGTCCACCGCGTGATGTTCAGCAGCCTCAACTCAACTGTGCCGCGCGACTGACCCCAGTCTCGCACACTGCACACTGCACACCCAATCTGTAACGTTACTTGACCTAAAACAAACCCCGCTTCTGTATTGCATACGCAATCTTAACCTCCCAGTTACCCCCCAACCTTCCCCCTTAACTTATCTCTCGGTGCGGGTTTCCAGGTTAAGTTAGAACTTGCGCACGACGGGCGTGATAACCTTGCCTGGT
Source organism: Ustilago lituana (assembly GCA_928869825.1). Classification (NCBI taxonomy): domain Eukaryota; kingdom Fungi; phylum Basidiomycota; class Ustilaginomycetes; order Ustilaginales; family Ustilaginaceae; genus Ustilago; species Ustilago lituana. The sequence goes on along the minus strand of CAKMYA010000017.1, from coordinate 213,323 downwards.
CTCTTCGTCACCCTGGGGAGATTCAACCGCTGCGTTTCGATCGTTGTGTTCCATTCCTTGCCTAGTGGTTGTTGCATTGCCGCTTTGTATTGGGCTAGGGAAGTGTAGGGGTGGGGGAGGGTGGGGGTGCGGTATTTGTCTTGTTTCTTGTCGCGGCGTTCGGAGATGATTACGTTTGTCATGTTTGCGTCTTTGCGTTTGTTCTTCTCAATGCCGGGGATGGTCTTGATAAACCTTGAATTGGAACGGGATTTGATGCCTTTGCCAGTCCAAGAGCCCCAGCCGGGAAGGTGGGTGTCGACGAGCTTGGGTGCGTCTGCTGTTTCGATTGAGGTTTTTTCAGCTGCGAAATCGGAGACGACGTCGTCGGATGCAAATGCGGTTGCGACGAGCGTGCGTTGTTGCAACGCTGTCATTGCGCCACCCGCTTTCTTTTGCTTGCGTGTTAGCTCAGGGACAACAGCAGAGGGTTGCACCGCATCACCGTCAGAATCCTCCTCAGAACCAGAACCAGAAGCAGAATCGTGTTGGTGAAGGCGAGAGGTGAGATCAATCGCAATGCTCTCGTCCGCTTTGCGCGCTGCAAGCGAGGCAGACGACTTGGATGCAGACTTGGTCGCGCGCAGTGCGGATTTGGCAGCAGCAGTCGCAGTGATGGAGTGGCCAGCAGAGAGGGATGAGTCGTTGGTTTTGCGAGAGAGCTTGCTGTGTCCGCTGGAGTCAATGGCGAGCCAGGGGTTGGAATCGGAGGAGGCGGAGGGTTTGGTCGAGTTGGATGGGGGTTTGGGTTTGGAGCTGGTGGCAGTGCCGCCGATTTCCACGCCCGCACCACCAGCAGCAGCAGCGCTGGCACGAGGAGTAGCAGAGGTGGAAGAAGCAGCAGCAGCAGCGGGAGGGGTCGGCTTAGTCTTGGCCGCCACTTCATTGTCGTCCACTTTTTCCCGGAGCGCAGCAGTGGTAGCACCACCGTACATAGCGCGTCCCTTGTTGCCCTGAACATACACCGAGCTACCTCCCTCCTCCCCCTCTCCCTGCTGTCCTCTGCCCTTTCTCGCAACCACCACCTCTCCCTCAACCTCCTCTCCCCCGCTGTTTGCCTGATCCTGCGCCCCAATGCCCTGTATCTCCGTGACAAAATCATCCACATCCCCCCGGATCTTTGCATACTCCCTCTCCCTCGCGTCCTTCATAAACTTCATGTTATACACTCCCTTCTTCCCGCCCACCCTCTCGAACTCCTCCTCGTCCCTCCTCCTCTTCGCTTCTTCCCTAGCCTCAAGCGCAGAGAGCTCGTCAAACACATCGCCCACCACCCCCTCCGCGTCCTCTGCTCCATCAGCGCCGTCGGAATTGGCAGAATAATCGGAATCAGAATCGTCGCCAACGTCACGACCCTGAATCTTGGAACGCAGCTCCGCACCGCGCCGAAGTTGTGCATCCAGCTCGTTGCGTGCTTCTTGATTGTGCTCGCCGTGGCGCGAGGCGAGGATGTTCTTGGCCCATTTGGATGTGTTTTTGTGCTTGAGCGTGGCGCGTTCGCGCGCGCGCTCCCTCTCGGCTTTGAGCCTCTCTTCCATCTCCTCGTCCGAATCTAATGCGTCTTCAGCATCGGATGCGTCGCCAAGCTGTTTCATCTGCGCCTTGAGCCTCTCCTTTTCCTTCCTGTGGATTTTGCGGTACGCTTTGCTCTTGATCTTGCTTACGCGCTTCGCCTTCTGCTCTGCGCGGAACATGAGCATTCGCATGCGTCTCAGCTCGTCTCGTCGAGCACGCGCTTCTGCAGGGTCGAGTTTGTTCATCGCCAGATCTTCCTGCTGGGCGAGCTGCTTTTCGGTCAAGCCGCCTTCGGTGAGCATGGCCACGATGGACGACTCCATGTCGTTGTCCGGCGTAAAGGTCGCAACGAGGCCAGAGGTGGATGGTTTGGTTTTAGCAGGTGCCTGAAGCGGGAAAGAGAGGTGTTCGGCATCGCGAAGGCGGTTGATGGTGGGTTGCCAGCCCTGCACTTCGTCGCGTGTGATCGAGTATGCGCCTTGTCGGTCCAGTCGGTCCTGCACGACCGAGGGGAGGGGAGCAGAAAGCGCGCCTCCGCCTTTCTTGGATGCAGCAGGAGCAGCGGAAGAGGAGGTGGAGGAAGACTTGGGGTTGGAGAGGAGTTTGGTATTCTTGCGGACGTCGGCAAAGTCGATGTTGGATGAGAGCGGGTTCATAAAGTCTTCGAGACGGAGGGTGGAGCCGGAATGGGCGGCGGCGGCGAATTCGGTTTCGGGGATTGCTTCGGTGCGTTCAGAGAGCACACGGCGGGAGCGCTTGGCAGAGGGCTCGGCATCCGATCCAGCTTCGGAATCAGAGTTACTCTTGGTGGCGGTGGGACGCTTAGAGCCGGCAGCGAACGACTCGATGTGCTTGGCGAGCTTGCTGCTGCTTTGATCGTTTTCAGCTTCGGACCCATCTTCTTCCGCATCTTGTTCGTCGTCGTCATCAGAAGAGCCAGATGCAGAGTCGAGCATGCGAGAGAGATCCATCATCCCTCTATCTTGCCCGTCATCCTCCTCTTCCTCTTCCTCTTCCTCGTCCTCGTCCTCGTCCTGTTCGTCAGAGTCTTGAGATTTGCGCTGAGCCTTCTTGGCACCTCTTCCAAAGGTCCAACCATCAAATTTCTCCTCATCGCTCTCACCGAACGCCTCGTCTGAGTCAAGCTCCTCATCGCTGCCTTCTATCCCGGCGTTCAACTCGTCCTCCGAGTCGAACACCTTTGGACCGATTGGGCCTGCATCGTCGCTCTCTTCGCTATCCTCCTCTTCATCGTCCTCGTCATCATCTTCATCAGCGCGACGTCTGCGCTGCTTTCCTTTGGCTTTGGAGGGCAAGTCAGCATAATCGCCCGAGTTCATGCCCGCTGTAGCACGGCGGGCGCCGCGACCCTGCTTGGAGGTAGCGGATGTAGAGGCCTGGGCAAAATCGTACACATCGTGGAGCCCACGGGGACCGTCGGCGGAGCGGGGAGCGCGACGAGATTTGGATGGGTTGGCGCCCGAAGAGTATGCTGAAGAGGAGAAGGGGGTAGAAGGGTTGTTGGCGCCGGCGTTGCGGGAGCCGCGCTGTCTCACCATGTTTGAAGGCAAGGGTGGCTTCGGCGACCGAGTGCTTTTCAATGTTGCTGTTCGTGGCTGTATGAATGTGTCGAGGGTATACAAGTGGCGGTGTCAAGATCCTTTGCTATGAAGGATGATGGAGAGATGGCAATGGTTGTTGGAGGACAAGGTAAGTAAGAGTGTGTGTCTGAAGGCGAGAAATTTTGTCGGTGCTTTTTGGCTGAGCTGTATTCGACCTTGCAAAGCGAGGATTACAATTTGTATTGAAAGGGTCTTGCAGAAGACAGCAAGTTGTATTGATTTTTTTCTTTTTGTCGAGATGTGGAGCGTTCAAACTTTTTTTTTTTTGTTTCTTTCTTCTCGATATGAAATTTAGCGTGTGGCAACGCACTGTCACTTTCACCAACCATCTTGATCGACTCTTCTTAGCTGTCGTCCTCATCATCCATCACGTCGACGCTACCATCCAACACATCGTCGTCAGCAACCCTATTTAAACCGACAGACGAGCCAGTCTCTATTCTGGCTGCAAGTTTCTCCTTCACCGCCCTGCGCTGGCCGCAACTCATTCACGAACCACATCTCCACTCGCCAGCTACGGCAGCAACGCTCTTAGGCCCCACCATGCGGCCGCTCACCGAAGAAGAAACCAAAACGCTTTTCGAAAAGATCGCCAACTACATTGGCAAGAACCTCGTCAACCTCATCGACCGTCCCGATGACCCGCACGTCTTCCGTCTCCACCGCGACCGCGTCTACTACGTCTCGGAATCGTCGATGCGTCTCTCCATCTCGATAGCCCGACCGAACCTCATGTCGCTCGGCACGTGTTTCGGCAAGTTTTCCAAGACTGGCAAGTTCCGGCTGCACATCACGGCGTTGGATTATCTGGCGCAGCATGCAAAGTACAAGGTTTGGATCAAGCCGAATGGCGAATTGCCGTTCTTGTATGGCAATCATGTGGTTAAGGCGCATTTGGGGAGGATTACGGATGATACGCCCGAGCATGCGGGCGTGGTGGTGTTGAGCATGGGTAATATGCCGTTGGGTTTTGGGGTGACGGCGAGGAGTACGGTGGATACGCGCAAGCAGGATCCGACGAGTATTATCGTGTTCCATCAGGCGGATGTGGGAGAGTATTTGAGGGAGGAGGATACGCTCTTTTGAGTGCGGCCATGCTTATCGACCATCAGCAGGCTTGCAACATTCGGAAGACGTCAAGGTCATTGGCATCAAATCACAAGGTCTGCATCTACTTCCACCGCCACTTCAACATCTCGATCTTTGTTCCTCTCTCTGTGTACTTTTAGCCCCCTTCTCTTTCCCCAACATGGCGTTTCTTCGAATTCAAGGCATTCTTTCAGCATTCTTTTGCTGCAGGCATGGTAGCCTAGACACGATGCGATCTTGGGTGGCAGGCAGCCCTTGCGTGAAACAAGGAGGCGTACGGACGTCGCGGTGCAACCATGTGGATGGAAGAGGGTTCCATGGACGGTGCACGATGCTACAAAGTCGTTTGGTGGGATCGCCTAGAAGGACAAGAAGAAAGAGGCGCAAAAGGCGTGCTTTTTGAAACAGCCAGCACAGACTGACGTGCTCTTGCAAATTTCTCCCTCTCCTAATCTCTCTCATGCAAATGCCATTCGCCGGCTGCTGTCTGTCAGCGCCATGCGCGCAGAGCTACTCCACATCACATCTTTTTTACCCCTCCTCTTCCCCTCCATCCCTCCCCTGTTCTTCCTGCTTCTTGTGCCACACCACCTCCTCCTTGCCATCTAGAGCACTCTGCTTATAGGCACTGCTCAAAGATGGGCGTGATCACCCGCGCTGCTGCCTTGGCGGACGACCAAACATCGCTAGCCCTCACCGCCCTGTCCCGTCTGCTCGGGTGGATCTATACCTTGGCCTGGTCGGCCTCCTTCTACCCACAAGTCATCCACAACCACACACACAAGTCGACGCGTGGTCTCAGCTCCGACTTTGTTGCGCTCAACGCAACTGGTCATGCTGCATACTTTGTGTACAACTCGCTCCTTCTCTTTTGCGAGCCAGTCCGCCGCGCGTACAGGAAGGCTCATGGCGGGAGGGACAATGTGGTCCAGCTGAACGACTGGATCTTTTCCGCCCACGCTACCCTCCTTGCGCTTATCACCCTCGGCCAATTTCTTGCGTACAAAAAACCCGACCAGCGCATCTCCCAACCCGTCCGCCTCTCCCTCGCCGCCACACTCACCGCCGCCGTCTTCCTCGCCGGTGCACGCCGGTTGAACCTCGTCAGCTGGCTACACATCGTCGCAGCCGCTAGCACCCTCAAACTCGTCATCACCCTCACAAAGTATCTACCACAAATCAAGCTCAATGCACAAAGAAAAAGCACAAAAGGCTTCAGCATCGAAAACATCCTCCTCGACCTCACAGGCGGCATCCTCAGCCTCCTCCAGCTCCTCGTAGACGCCGTCCTCATCCAGGGCAGTTGGAGCGGCGTCGTGGGAGATTGGGGCAAGTTAGGTCTGGGCCTACTCAGTATAGGTTTTGATGCGACGTTGGTCTGGCAGCATTATGGTGTGTATGGGCCTGTAGATGTGGATGAGCCCCAGGAGGAGGAGGATGTTGGTGACGCGGAGGGAGAGGGACAAGGAGAAAGGAGGCGCAGCAGAAATTACGGAAGCACTCAACATCAAGCTCAAGCTCCGACTTCGTCTATGAGAAGGCCCAACGCTGATAACGCTGGCGAGTCGTCTTCCCTCCTCCGATAGAAATATGATTCAGTCGAACCAGTAGATTGGATGGTATACAAGTGCATTTCGGAAATGCTGTATCATACGAGAGATCAGTAGCATCAACTACATTATGTCAGACACAAAGAAAAGGATGCATTCACGGCGAAGGGCTGCACAACGGGTGTGTGTGTGCTATTGACCCTCGGCTTTGCGCTTGATACCAGAGAACGCGAGACGGAATGGGCCATTTGCTGATGGAGTCGTTGCTCCTTCCGCGGCAGCCGAACCCGCCGTAGCGTTCGCAGCACCAGAAGCAACCGGTTTGAATCCTGCGCTTCCAGTCGGGGTCGTTGTTGATGCAGTGCCACTCGCAGGGGCGGCAGGGGTTGCGCTGCCGATCCGTGCCCATCCACCTCCAGCCTTCGACGTTGTTGTCGCTGTGCCCTCCCCGTTCACCGACACCGTCGCTGCACCGCTTGAATCGAACCCAGTGGTGGGGAGGGGCGAGAGGAGCATCTCTCCATCTGTCTTCTTCCCCTTGCCGCTCTGCCCTCCAGCTGCTGCTGTTTTTGTTGCCTTCTTGAGCTGCATCCCCGAAGACGAGGCTCCTTTTCCGTCGAGCAAATCGTTCTCCTGCGGCGCAGACCCACGACTTCCCACACTGAGCACCATGTGCGCCTTGCCCGTGCGCTCGCTCCTGCTCTGGAACGCCGACAGCATTCCCGTCGGCGTATCCCCCGCTGCCATCCTCTCCCTCTTCTTCTCGTCCTCGATCTTCTTGAGCCTCTTCTCCATCTTTTTCGTTCCCGGTTTCTTGCCATGGAAGACGTGCGAGAGGTGCTTCCAAGCTTCTTTCTGGTCCAGATCGCGCCCGAACTCGTCGTGGTACTTGATCTCGACGTCGGGCTTGTAGTCGCGGAAGCGGTCTTGGGCAAGACGCGCTTCTTCGAGCTCGCGGTTGCGGTTCTGCGCTTCGCGCGTGGCTTGGTCGACCGAGGAGCCTGAGGCTTTCAAGGCTTGCCGGGCGAGCTCGCGGTCCTGTTCTTCGCGGCGGCGAGCTGCGAGCCAGGCGTCGTACTGGCGTTGCTGTTCTTCGCGTGATTTGAGTTCCGGGTTGAGTTGGGGAAGCATGCCTTGCTGGCGGAGGAAGGAGAGAGTGCCGGCCATGCCGCGGCCAATCACGGGTTCGCTATCGTCGGCTGTGGGTTTCTCGTCATTGTCTTCGGTCTTGACAGTATCGAGAGCCTCGCCTGCTTCTAGTTCTTCCTTGACGCCGTTGGCTGTGAGGGCTGCATGCACATCGTCGTCTTCCTCCGTCTTGACGTTGGCCGCATTCATCTCATGCATAGGTACATCGCCCGCATCGGTCGCATCTTCCCTTTTAACGCGTACATCATCATTGGGCGAGATCACTGGCGACTCGCGCTTGACGGATCGAGCACTGACGTGGGACTCGCTTTCCAGCGGTCGCTCTCTGATCGCGCGTACAAACTCGCTCGTCTCGTCAAAGGTAAGACCACCTTCCCCGCCCTCATTCTCTGTCCCGCCACTGACTGACGCTGTGCCATTCATCGCACCAGCGGTGGAGCGTTCTGCTTCCTCAGCTGCGCGCTGTGCGGCTAGGTTCTTCGCGATCATCTCTGGCGTCATCTTGTTGAACGTCTTCTTGGCCTTCAGCCGGCGAGATCTGGCGAGCGAGGCTTGGAGCTCGTCATCATCGATAAAATTGTCGGTCTGCTGACGACGGGGTGGCTTGGGAGCAATCTTTGTATCCTCCATCTCGACGTCTGCAAGGTCGTTCGCGTCCGAGACGGCCATAAAGGAAGTAGTTGTTGTGCTTTGTTGAGTCTCGCCATCCTCGTCATCGAAGCTGATTTTGACCTTGGCGGCCTTCTTCCTCTTCTTGGCTCTGGGCTTCTTGAACCCAACATCGCCTTCTTGCAGATAGTCTGAGACTTCTTGATTCTTCGCATAGTCGAGGGAGAGAAGCTGTTTGTTGGCAAGCTTTGTTGCTTGTTCTGCTTCCTGCCTAAGTCTCGCTTGGCGATCAGCGGCGGAGATGCTGGCACCGAGACGGAAACCGGCGTCTTCGGCAGAGGCAGGATTTGCTTCGGGCAGATCAGCATCGTACTTGGCCAAGACACCACGTTTGCGGCCTGTGAGAGTCTCTTCGTCATCCAGACCGGTATACTGCTTGGCGCCTTTCTTTCGTTCTAGATTCTTTGCATCTCGCTCTGCTTGGTCTAGAGCGGCGTCCATGAGCTCGTCGTCGCCATTATCGAGCACGCCTGCATCTCGTAAGGTGAGGATACGCTCCTCGCCTTCACCAAAGTCATCTGCATCATGACCGACACGAAGACCTGCAAGGTCTGATTCACGATACTCTGCTTGTGCGAGAGCCTCTTCTTCTTCGAGCTGTTTGGCCCTTCGGGCTGCATGCTCCTTGGCGCGCTTCTTGGACTCTTTGATCCACTTGAGCGTGTCTTTCGAGGAAGAGCCGGACAAGTCAGAGGTCACATCTAGGTCGCCCAGGGTGGGCCCTTTGAGCTGGCGAGCAGCATCGCGCTTGGCCTGTGCTCTGGCTAGGCGTTCCTTGAGCTCGGCATCTTGGCGCTCTCGTCGCTCGCGATCCTGCTTGTCTTGAAAATTCTTGGCTGCCAGCGCATCGCCGTCTAGCTTGGTAGCGGATGCATCCTCAGACGCTGATGGCTTGGAGGCGGAAGGCGCATCGTCGGCAACAAGAGGCTTGAGACCAAGCGAGATACGAAGCTTGTTGGTCTCTTGGAGCGAGAGCTCTTCCTTCTGAAACTCGGACATGTCGTTGTGAGCTTGGGCTTGACTCTTTACTTAGGCGACGACATTTAGCCAGACCATCGATCTGTGCTCACCCTTTTGTTCCTATTGTTGCTTGGCTGTCCCAATTGGTCAAGATTAAAGTGATGGCATCGGTCCAAGCTGCAGAGTTATGAACCGATGTGCTGAGATGCTACGTCGCTTCCCCAAGTCGTTACCGCCACGTTCAGCTGCGTCTCGAAGAGGGCGCTACTTTGAGACAGGAAGTGAAATGTCCGATGCTGTGACCAAGTAGGTCCTTGCTCGATTGCTAGATGGTGAGTTGAAGTTGAGAGGCGAGGAGCGGATTGAGTGGCTGCGATACAGTACAGTGCAAACTGAGCCGATCCGCAGCGATTGAATTGAAATCACCCAAATTTGGTTGCTTCTTCAGGGTTCAATCTAATCGACAAAGTTGAAGAGCTTCCAGCGCCCGATCGATTCAACCAATGCTGTAAATGGGAGCTGTCGCTATTGTTCAGATCGGACTGTCAAAAATGGTCCTCCCTTAAAATCAAGCGCATTCCGAAATTGGGAGATAAATGAAGCCAGATGACGCACCTCTGCTGCAGCGCTGCAACACTGTAGTCACCTTGCACTCCTCCTTAGCCGCTGCCTAGGCAGACGAGGGCACTTGGCCTTTTCTCTTTGCCTTTCTCTATTGCCCTCTGCTCAGCCCGCAATCTCATTGTCCTCTGTCTGTGCCCCGCTCGTGGTCCGATATTATCGTTTTGAACTCTCCCTGTTCTTCGTCGCTTCCACGGCCTTCCCATCTTATCTATACATCCACTCTCAACCCACATCTTTGTTCCCTTCTACCATCCATCCATCCTTCAATCATCCCTCACACCTAACCCCCTCATCGACTCCAGCTATTCATCATGGCCTCCTACGCCGATATCGCAGCGGAAAACGCCCCGCCCAAGTCGGAGCAGCCCAAGCCTGACCCCGCCTACCTCGAAGGCCACAACGCCTCGAGTGACGTCAACCACGCCGCTCTCGACGTCAACTCGGGCAAGGTCAACGTCGTCCCCTCGGACACTGATCTCGAGCACCTCAAGACCCAATCCCAAGAGGCCTACGAGGAAGCCGTTGCCAAGGCGCGCGAGCAACGCAAGCAGCTCGAAGCTGACGCCAAGAAGACCTCTGACGCCGCCCAGAAGACCGCCAATGACGCCAAGAAGGCCGGTAAGGACGCTGCTGCCGACGCCAAGAAGACTGGCAAGGACGTCGCCGATAAAGTCGAGAAGGTCGGCAAGGATGCCCGTGCTGAAGCGGAGAAGTTCAGCAAGAACGCACGAGCTGAGGCGGAGAAGGCGGCCAAGAGGGCAGAGGAGTACTACGAAAAGAGCAAGAAGGAGCTCTCCAAGGACGCCGAGGCGTTGAAGAAGAAGGGCGAGGAGGGGGCCAAGAAGTTGAAGAAAAAGGCGGACGAAGCGGAGAAGGACCTCGAGAGCTTCTGGAACTCGTTCTCCAGCGATCCGAAACAGTGGGGTCCCGCACTGGCCGCCGTCAACGTTGCGCTGCTCGGCGGTCTCGGTGTGTATGCATACACGCACAAGGAGCAGGTCCAGCGTACGGACCGCCGCCTCCTCAGCGCTGTTACCGTCGGTATCCTTGGCTTGATCGGCGGTCAGGGCTACTGGGCTACCGAGACGGCTAAGAAGCAGAACAGCTCGCTCTAAATCAACCCCTCTTGTCCTGTAAAGTACATTTCCCCTTCCAACTCTCGCTGGACGATTTGGTCGCGTCTGACTCGTCGACTATGCTCGTTGAAATTCCTATCACCACTCGCATTGTTTGCTCGACCCTCAGAGAAAAGCACTATTGAATGGAAGGTCGGTCTGTGATGAGCTTATAGGTCAAAATTCGAAGCGTTTTGTCGAACTCGAACAGGTTCGCGACTTAACTTAGATCGTCACAGCTTTTCAGAGCGAACTAAGGCTCTTTACGCGAATGCAGTATCATGATTGAGACAAACGAGTAACGCTGATAGATGGAGTGTACAGATGCGATCATCGCTTGATGCAGCGCACAAGGCAAGTGCATGCTGGCCGTAGCTGAAAACTTAATCCTCCATCGGTGCCTCACCGCCCGCACCTGGTGCCGCTGCATCGCCCTCACCTGTGCCTTCCGTGTCCGCTGCCGTTGTTGTCGCCGTCGCCCTTGCGCCTGGAATGGTTTTTGGCTCCATTCTGTCCATGTACGGCCTCAGCTCGTCTCCCTCCACCACCCTAAACTTCTCGCCCTTCCTTGCCTCTGGCGAGTTGACATCTGCATCCGCCCCTGGCCCGACCACGGCCACGGAGACCTGGTCTAGCTCGAGATCCTTGTTCTGCGGCAGCGTGTCGCGCACCGCATACAATCCGTGCAGCACCAACTCGTCCAGACTCGCATTTGGGAACTCTTCGAATTTGCGTTCGAGATACGTCTTGGCGGACTGGGAGCGAGCGCCGATCGACATGGCATAGTACTCGAAGCAGTTGGCCGTGGGGGAGAATTCGTACAGGTGTGGGCCGGTAGAGTCGACGCCGATGATGAGGAAGCCGACGCCGTAGGGACGCTTGCCGTAGTCCATGGTGTTGAACTGAGCGCGATCTGCGAGCGAGTCGACGACGCGAGAGATGGGGAGCGGGCGGGAGTAGACGAGACGCGAGGAGAGAGCGAGCCGGCGCATGTAGGTGGAGAGGACACGGGCGTCTGAGGTGAGACCAGCGAAGCCGATGCCCATGTGGTTGTCGATGCGCAGCATCTTTTTCTGGTAGCTGGCGAGTTCGGAAGGGGCTCGTTTCAGGGCTACGAGGATGGCGTGTGTGTTGCTGCGGAGGCCGACGACGGCGGAACCTTGCTTTACGGCTTCGAGTGCATACTCGACTTGGTGCAGACGCCCTTGCGGCGAAAAGACGGTGTTGTCGCTGTCGTAGGTATTGCGGAACATGGTGGTATCGTTCCGAGGTTCAAATTGGCTACAGCGCTGATGCTTTCGATAGGCGAAGCAGTGTCAAGCTCGGATGAGGAAGAGGTTAGATCGCGCAGAGGCTGAGACGGCCACTTGCAGCTGTTGCGTAGGAAAGTGAATATGACTGTCAAGCACTTTGATGATGAGATGGGATAGCTCGATGGGAAGGGTGAAGTGTTGTCGTCGTCGTCGTCAAAGAGCGAGTGTGGGTGCAGAATACTCGAGGTGGAGCAGCGCAAGATGGCCGTGCTCGAGCCAAAAGTAACAGCGCTGATGCCTCACAGCCAGCCAGCCAGCCAGCCAGCCAGCCAATTGTGAACGCGTCTTCTGCTTTTCAATTTCAAAAGCGCTTTCGCAAGCGCAGCAAAGGTGATCGACTCAGTCTCCAGTCTCCGATTTCCCTCCCGACCCCCTCGGCTGACGCGTGCTGACCAAATCTTGCTCTCAATCTTTTCCGACTTCCGAAACGAGCTGCTTCATGTGGACTCTGACCAACCTCGTTCTGCTCACATACACACTCTTTCTCTCTCCACTCTCTCCACACATCTGGCTCTACACTTTTGCGCTCAACGATCAAGGATGGCATTCGTTGCACCCGCTGTGCGGTGGCCTGACGCCGTGGCATCCCATCTGTCGCAACCACTCAAAGACTCTGCCATCCCACCGCAGTATTTTGTCATCGTGCCTGCTACTCTCCTCGCGGTCCTCCTCACGTACACCCTCACCAAAGCGTCCTCCAACATCAATGCACCTCATCTGGTCAGCGCAGCATCGCTCTCTGATCAAGAGTACACCACAAAGCGCTCGCACAATCGACCAACAACCGTCGTGCTAGTCGGTCTCAGCGATACAGGCAAGACCTCGCTCTTCTCATCCCTAGTCTATCAGACCACCCCCGCAACTCTGCCTTCGCAAAAGATGTCACAAGGCATCATCCATACATCCTCCCTCCCTGAGGCTGGAAGTCTCAAGCCAGTCACGCTGATCGATCTGCCCGGTCACCCCCGTCTGCGACCGCTCGTAGACGAGCACATCAACCAAGCCGATGGCCTCGTCATCTGCATCGACGCCGTCATGGCATCCAAAGCCTCCACCTCCGCAGCTTCCCGCCCTGGAGACGCTGAAACCATCACCGACGTTGCCGACTTGCTGCACTCCACCCTCACTACTCTCGCCAAACAACGCGCGCGGTCATCCACCAACATTGCCCCGCCTTCCGTGCTGGTCCTTTTCACCCGTGCCGATCTCTCGCCCCTCCTCAGCGGAACAGGGGCGGGCACTGACGCTGCGAAAGATGAGAAACGCCGTGCGCAGCTGCTTGCACGCTGCAGGACTACGCTCGAGAGCGAGCTCGGCCAAAGACGAGCAAATATGGGTTTGGGGAGACGTCGCGCCCGAAACGTCAAGATCGCAGGCTTGGGCAAGGTTGCTGATGCCGACCCGGCCGCGAGTGGTGCAGGTGGCGGTGTGTTCGGGTGGATCAAAAAGGCATTAGGCCTCACCGGGAGCGGGAACTCGAACGTTTCGGCGGATGCAGCCGAGGGAGAGGAGGACGAGGAGGACGAGGAGCTCGTGGACTATATCGACTGGGCCGCGTCACAGCGTGCTGCGGAGGAGGGCGAGCAGGGGCTGGGGGCGGCGAGTTTTAGTTTGGAGAGGTTGGATGACCATGTGGTGTTTGGGGGGAAGGTGGAGTTTGCACTCGCAAGTGTGGGCAAAGCGAGGTCGTGGGATGGGAAGGGAGAGCAGGAAGGAGGGGTTGCGGAAGGCGGCGAGAAGAACGTGGACCCCAGTGGCGGGATCAACGACTTTAAGCAGTGGATTGTCGAGCTGCAAACCTAAGCTCACCTCGTCCTCCGCATGCAATGTTGTTCAGTCAATCAACCAGCCAATTGACCATCACAATCACACTCGCGACCATGGGGCCACTGTGTGTGCGGGTTAGAACATTCTATTCCATCACAAGAAAGCCAGTGTACCAAATGTGTCGGTTCTGACTGAGGCAGGTTCACAAATGCCATGGTGTCCCCTGAGGAACATTCCATCTCGCCCACGTCCCCTCGATCCCCATATCCAGCTTCAAGTCCCTCTCAATTCCCAAATTCTTCGGCCTATCCCCCTCCCTCTCCGGGTTGAGGAACTTGATACTCTCGTACAGTCCCAGACTGAGATGGATTCCCGATGGGCCCGGCACGAATTCGGCCAATTGTTTTTCAGGGTTGGGGTTGATGAGGGAGAGAATGTTGGCTTTGATCACGTCGATCTGGCCCATGGCGGCGCGGACGGTCTTGGCGGCGCCTGAGTTGGCGATATCACCCAGGGCAAAGATTTTGTCCTCCAACCCGCCGAAAGTAGGAAGAGGAGGGGAGGATGGGTGGATTTGCATCGTGGGCTTGACGTTGATAAAGCCTTCGGGTGTGATGGCGGTGGGGGCGAAGGAGGCGAGGAGGTCTGAACGCGGGGTTTGGCCGGTGCACATGAGCACGAGGTCCGCTTGGACTTTGCGGCCGTCTTGCAGGGTAACGTCGAACAAGTGGCCGGGGGTGAAGGTTGGGAACGCGCCGGAGGGAGGGATCACCACGCGGCTCCCGAGCACGGTGTTGATGCCTCGTTCGGCAAACCGTTGAAAGACAACTTGATGAAGGTCTGGATGGAACTTGTTCATAAGGTGCGCGCGGCTGTGCAGGACAGTCACGCTCTTCTGTCCTGCCGGGTAGAGTTCAGCAATATCGCATGCCACCTGCACACCCACCGCTCCACCGCCCACGATGACGATGTGCTTCGCCTCCATCACCGCATCCTGATACCCCCTAAGCGTTTCCACCGCCTCCTTTTTCGCCTCGGTCCCATCCCTTTGTGTACTCGGGAGCGACCACGGCTGCCTGAGCTGTGTCCCCGTCGCAATGGCCAAGTAGTCAAACTCGAGGGTATCGCTCCCATCTTGCGAGGGACGGTCGAGCTTCAAATACCCCCTGCTCGGATCGCTGGGGAGAGCGTGGATCGAGAGCGCCTTTGCATGTACCATTGCGCTGTTGTTGTACGACGGATCAAGGGCGTAAGCGTAGGGAATGAGCGCCTTCTCCTCGCCGCCGCGATGGAGGACGGAGAAGCGTGGAAACGTGAACAGGTGGTGGAAGTGCGAGTTGGCCTCGACGACTACGACGCGGTGAGTTGGGGGTAGCGCAGGGATGAGGGCCTGGGCGAGCCGCATGCCGACGTAGGAGCCGCCGACGACGGCGATGGTGGACTGGTGTTTGGCTGCCATGCTTGCGATGCTCATCGAGTATTGCTGCTGTTCGTTGCGAAAGATGCGAAAGAAAAAGATGACGACGGGGAGAAGGATTGAGCTGACCCCAAGCGAGGTTCTTATATGCATCCCAGTCGCTGGATTCGAGGTCCTTTAAGTTGCCTGGGAAGGAAGAGAGTGTGTGGTCAGGCCCTGGAAGGTGGGCTGAGCAAGGGTCGGCTGCTTTAAGTGTAGGCAAATGGTGCACAACACCCAATCAACAGAGCCAAATCAAACGGAAATACCGTGGAAGAATCGGTCTGGCATGCCCGCGGTTGTTCGGATTTGCGTTTATCAGATAACACAAAAAAAAAAAAAAAAAAAAACTTCATCTCACCCAACCCTCGGCTACGCAACTCTAACCCAAATCGTCGGCTGCCTCATGCCACCCACTCGTCCACGTCTTCCACTCTGCAGCATAGCTCGTCTCACCATGCGTTTCATTTGCATCATCCTTGATATTGCGGGGGGCTACAGCTCGAGTCACGAGGTCGGTGCTAAGACGGATGTGCTTGAGCCGGTCATGCCACCCGGCAGTGCTGCATGTCGGAAGACCGCGCAGACTTTTCCTGCGCACAGAGCTTGCATGGCTCAGCGATCCAAGCTCTGTTGGATTGAGCAGAGCAAGAAGTGCAACAGTGTCCGTGGATCTGATAAGCTCGAATTCGACCCGTTGTGAGGTGTTCAAGCTGAGCTATTGGAGACCAGAGGCAACGGAGTGAACGGAAGAAAATTGATCCCGCGGCCCCAGTTGGACCTCAGAAAACCGCGTTTCGGCCGATTTGCTCCCGACCGACATGGCTCAGCCGCGCGGTTCCCACACGCCTGCACCACTCACTCTGATTCTCACTGTGACCCTCCAATGTCAACATACACGATGGATGCTGTTCGAGCATCCCTTGAAAAGCTATGGGTATCAAAGAATGTTTTATGCATTGCTGATGCTGAATGTAAAGTAGTACATGACATGTTGAATATAGAAGCAAAGCGCTTTCTAAGCTCAATGAAAGTGATCTGACGGTGATCAACCACGACGATGGGAGGACATTGTGTGTAGTCACTCCTGTGAGCGTACCTGCTGCTCCTGATCTCGTGCCTCGGCTCAGAGTCGCTCATCGTCGCGTCTTGGTGAATCGGCCCCTTTCAGCAGTCGTTTCATGGCTCGCGTTGGCCTAGGCGGCGAAGATGGTGGCGAGGACGGAGGCGAGCCCTGGAGTTTATCCACCCAAGTGTTGCTGCCTGTGCTCGAGCTGAACGTGGTTTCGTCCAAGCTTCGCGCACCACCCATCGTTGGCGTCACTGGCAAAGGTGCAACTAGGTACTGTGACTGTGCCCATTCCCTTGCAATCTTGGATGCGGGCGTCTCGCTGTCGACATTGTCGGACAACCTCGAGTATCGCTTGACCACAGGTGACGTCGGCGCGGCATCGGATGGCTCGGTGTTGCGTGTGTGCGACGAAGCAGCACCAACGGGCGGTGGCAATTCTGGTTCCGCCGCCTTGAGGACACTTGGATCGAATGAGGGGTACACTGCCACGGTCGAATCCGAGGTGGTCTGCTGATGCTCGACTCCAACCACATCTTCACGCTCGACCGAACCCTGACGCGAACGCCCCACATCCGAGTTCATCGCGACCATTGGCAGTGAGGTGAGACCGAACGATTCGGTCACGTCCTGCGGAACCGACATGGTAGCATCCCTCTCGCCACTCAGCCACGTTCGAGAAGCTTGCAGAGGTCGCAGTGGTAGCGGCTTGGACCTCGAGGTTCGACCTGTTGAGTCGTAGAATCCACTGCGCGACGCATCCTCCATCTCTGGAGTGTCACCGGCCGACATCACCGATGCAAGCTGGTCGTCAGGCCGAATCACGAATCCGCCAGGCAATCCGGTTTGTTCTGCCATGGCGAACTTCATCGAAGTGTTCAACGCCATCTGTGGTCGAGACTGCACCACTGACATCATGGATGCCTCCAAATCGACACTCTCTGGTACCGCAGGGAGCGTACGCGTCTTGTCGTGCGCAAACGCACCTCGATTTGCTGCCGACTGGTTTGCTCCACCAGAGTGTAACGATTTCGAAGTGTTGCGCTGGAAGCGGCGACGCATGCCACGACCCTCACCACCGCTGTTCTGGCTCGCTTCAGGCAGTGGATTGTCAAAGTTGCGAAAGATAATCGAGCCGATGGTCAGAGCACCGAACACGGCAGACACTAAGCACACGGTGGTGCCTGCGATTTGAACCGAATGTGCCAACGCCTCGGGACCCTGCAACGCATGTTCGTACTCGACAGCCGCCAGGTAGATGGTGACGGCACCGAAGAAGCAAGCTGCCGAAATGATGCCAAAGTAGAGGATGAGCAGGTTGACGAGGCATCGACGAAGATACTTGTATCTTGCCAGAGGTCCACCCAAAATCGAGAGGCGTTTGCGCTTGGCCGCTTCCTTGCTGTTGTTTGACGTCGTTTCTAGGCGCATCAGCTTTCGGAACATTGAAGGTGTCTTGAGGGTCTTTGGAGTGACGGGTGTCGAGCCGGTATCCTGCCCGTGGGCGGTGCTCGACTTGTCGCCTTCTTCGGCGAGGCTGACCGCCTGACCCGTTCCCGATATCACCTCGGGAGTCAGAGCACCATGCACTCGGTGTGATGCCGGCGGCTCGTGTCGAAGCGCGGACTCAATCCCGATAATCTCATGGCTGCCCTTGAATGAGACTGTAGCGCCGCTGTGCCCTGTTCCTTCGCTTCCATCAGACGCTCCTCGGTCTTCATAGATGTATTCGAGTGGAGCACCAATGCGGGGGGGAAGGTTCGCTGAGGACCAGACATACCTTGAGGAGGGATTGGTTGTCGACCTATGCGCTGGTCGTTGCTGTCTTGCCGGTTGACCATCTGGTTGAAGCGCCTGCTTGTCTGGTATCTGGGCCGCATGCTGGTCAGCGTGCTGACATGGTTGCTCGGATGTCAGCACGCTGATCTGCGTCTGCCTGCCCTCCTGTGCTTGCTCAATCTCTAGCTTGCGTTGGTAGCTGAGCAAGACGGCCTTTTGGCGGCGCACTTGACGGAAAAGAAGAAAGACGAGCACGCCACCGGCCGGAACGTAGAAGGCCAAGAAGAGCAGCGCCCAGAATGACCAAAGTACGTAACCAATGTCGATGTAGTAGTACGACATGGTCCAGTCTTTGAAGATGATGAAAGCCTGGGAGCGAAACTCGTTGAGGGCTGCCTGATCGACAAGGCTCCCCGCTGCCGTTGAATCGAGGAGCATCTGGATGCTGCGATCCCAGTTCTTGTACTTGTGGAAGGCTTTGACCATCGTGACCGATGAAAAACTTACTGGCGGGAGCAGCGAAATCATGAGCGCGACGGGAGTCCCCAAGCAGCTGAAGTTGACGATCATGGGCCAAGGAAGGCGCCCTTTGGCACTGGTCTTGTGGCGTGCAGCGGTGGGCTTATCGAGAGCGCCTGGGGCCGTATAGAAACTTCCCCAGCCAGTGAGGAAGGCTCCGATGTAGAGAGGAATCCAGATGAGAAGACGTAAGGGCTGGAAGAACTTGACAAACGATTCCACGTGTTGATGGAAGATCTGCCAGAAGATGAAATTGAAGGCGACAGTCAAAACGCCGTAGGCGCCTTCAAGCAGAAGGAAGCAATTGATGGCGTTTGGGATGATGTACAAGCCCTGCATCCGCCTCTCGAGTCGGAAAACGGTGAGTCGGCCATGGTAGAGGCGGTGTAGCACCACTGGAATACCGATGAGAAGGAGTGCACAGATGACGCCGGCGGTCATGATGGTGATGATGAAGCAGTACTGCTCGATGTCGAGAAAGAAGAAGCTTCTAACGAAGGCACGTAGCTCGGCGATCGCTGTCCGTTGAATATTTGGATCTGTCGATGAGAGTCCAGCGACGATCGAGGAAGGGAAGCCGGTGGGATCTGTAGGACTTCTGAACAGCTGGACAATACGAGACGCGATCAGAGAACCCTCAGCAGGCGCAGCGGCCGCTGCAGATACGGGAAGCCCAGGCATCGCTGTGTAGAGTCCAACACCGCCAAGATGGAACCTTGCGGAAAAGAAACGCAAGAGCTGCGATGAGGAGAGGTAGCTCGAAGCTTTTCCTCTGAGCTTGGATTATGCTAGCATGGCCCTGTGGCTTTGCAAATCGACGTTGCGAGTTAGTCGGGATGTGATTGGCAATCAAGCTTCCAGTGCCTCTGTTGTTTCCTTTGGGATGTGCTGAATGGAGCCGGGCTAGAAGGTCGAGACAGACAGGCTCGAACCTGACAGCCGGCTGAATTTCGAGACTCGAACGATCCCGAACTTGAGGTGGAAAGGTATGTGAAGGTTGCCGTTGGCGATCGCCTGGAAGTTAATGGCTCCAATCTAGGATGATTGAGCAATCGGACGATATGTTCGGATGGTCCGGGGCCCGGCAGTGTGTGATCAGAACGTCCGATGGTGGTGTTTGATCAAGAAGTAGAGCGACTGATTGCTCAAGAACTATCTGATGGTGAAGCGGAAGCACCGCAAAGAGGATGGAAGTAGCGTCGGAGCAGGGAGGCTTTAGAGAAGACCGGTCAATCGTTTATCAACACGAGTAGAGCTCCGACGGCGACGTGTCAGGCAGAAGGGGCGCAGCTGTCCAGAGTTGTTGTTCTGTATGCTGAGATGATGGAGGTGCAAGACTGATGAGAAGAAGGCCTACCCGACAAGTGATGGATAGTGATGGAGTCGGAAAGGAAGCTACCAACGCAGCGACTGCAAGCTGATCGGAAGGTTGCTAGGAAACTGCTGAGCTGAGTATGCAGAGTACGAGCCGAATCGGAACGAGGCGAAAGGACCAGCAAGGAAGGGAGCTTTCGTTGCGCAAAAGGGTTCGGAGACAACAGTCGAACGGTAGTCTAAAGTAGAAAGCTTGAGACAAGAGCGACTCTGAGTTGGAGTGGCTTGGTGGTTCAGGTACAGCGGTAAGAACAAGACACGGAGCGCCGAATTACCCTGGCGTAGCGGTTAGGCAGAAAGCGAGTGGCAAGTGAGGGGTGAGGAAGTAGTGTTGGCGGAAGAGAAAGGAGGTTGGGTTTCGGATGGCTGGGCGCGATGGGTAGGCGTCCAGTGAGGCTCGGAGGGTTGCTCGATGCGGAAAGCAGAGTTGCGGTGGAGGAAAGCCAGAAGGGAAGCCAAAGCCGTCATAAGAGGAGAAGGACAGACAGAGCTCTCGCGAGGCAGTGTGACGCTGTGTACGAGGGGCAAGGGTGATTTTCTGAGACATGGTGACAGTGGCCGGCCAGGGTTCAACTCGATGCTCTCAGGTGACCGGAGACACAAGAAGAGTAGATCTGGAGAAGCCTTGAACAGGTTCGGGGTCTGCGCATGAAGGTGCAAAGCTGTGCACCGGAAGCGGTTAGGATCAAGGGCCGAGACGAGAGGATTTCGAGCGACGACCTAGAGGCGTCAAAGAGGGCCTCTCTCTCGGACATCGACAAAGGAACAGAAGAGGAGGGTCTCCGAAGCGGCGGCGGCAACTCAGGCGGCAGGAAGCCCTACGAAACGACGCGGAGTTGAGATTTGCCAAAGGGCTGCCACCTGAATCGGAGAGAGAGGACCAAGTGTGACACGATGTGACACGAGAACAGAGCATGATGCTATTCGCTGTTGCTGTTGCTGTTGATATTGCTGTTACTGCTGCTCCAAATAAAACTTGAGACATGACGAGAGCCTCAAAAGGGGGAACACGGGCCGGACAGAGAGGAGGGAAAAGGTGAACAAGAATTCAGCGAATTTACGGGGCCCAGCCCCAGCGCCACGGGAGGTCGGTGCAAACCTCAATAATCGTGTCCAAAAGCACGGTGGTTGTTGGAGAGAGACGCGCGCTAAAACGGCACAAATCGAGAATTTACAGAAACTTTTTGACAGGATTGAGCATCGATGGATCGGAGAATGAACCTGTCGCATTCAGCGGTCCACCTGCACAAAAACACCCCAATTCTCTTGGCCGACACGCCAAGCTAGGCAGCCGCCATAGAAATTGCCTCTTCCGGTTCCCGCTGTCTCGGAAAAGACCTTAGCGAGGCTCGTACCTCGAAAATATTAGCTCAAGCGGTCGAGCAAGCGACGCCGATGCTGCTCATGCCATGTGAGATCCTGTCGGTGATGACAATCGGGTCTGTCGTCAGCGGTAGGGACGATACCGATTGCGGTTCTCCGTACCAAAACTTCCTTTGCCCATAGGTGACGGCACCGGCAACGACTGATACGTGCTGGGCGACAACAGCACACACAGATGAGTTAAGGCTGAACGACGTGTGTCAGCCGTCAGCTCTCACGGATCTGCAGCCACAAAATCGAGCTTCGAGTTCTGTCGCTTCCAGTTTCTCATCGCTACCTTCGGCGTCTTTTGCTATGCTTTCCGCCTAAAATGTTTTCCGCTACCTGACAGCTCGAATCCCTTCCTACCTTTAGACGTCTTCGGATCCTCGAGGCAACCGTACCCAATGATCGATATTCAGCGAAATGAATTAAAAGGTTACTTGAGGCGGTAATCCAACCGTGCGGATTGACTATACAAGCCATAGTGACGATATGTGACCGGCCCTGCTACCAAACAGTCCTATCAACCATTACCGCTTGAACAAAGCTAAACCATCGGCAGTATGGTGAAAACTCAAGCCTTTGTCTCGATTTGAGGTTTAAGAAGGAAAGCCACAAACGCTTGCTCGCCAAGGTCCATGGTCATGTTGGCCGCCGGGAGGCGGTGACGACACGTCATTCTGCACAATATTCTCTTGACGACAAGGAGTTAGCCACGCAAGAGTCTTTAAAGGTCAGCGGATGTCCGTGTGCACAGTGTGGACCACATTATTTACCATCCTGCTAGCGATAGAGCCAAAACATCCCCATCGCTGTGAAGTTCGAACATCGCTCACTCGTCCAAGCACAACTCGATGCACTCAACCTGAAGTACGCGAGGAGTCCAAAGCGGGTGCAAGATCCGATCGTATAAGCCACGCTCAAGCCCATTACTCTCGGACCTGTCCAGCGCCTAATTGCACCATCCCTTCCCAGTCAGGCTACTCCTCTGAGAATGGGCAAACGAGGTCTGCAAGTCGACAGCGAACAAGATGCCTCCAAGATGCATGTCGGAACGGCGACAATTGACGATCAGCAGACTTAGTCAACCACCAATCGCACCTTAGCCAAAGTGTTTGGACTACAGACGCAGCAATGAGATCGCCGACTCGGGCTTGGTCTCGCAGCCTCCTCTCATGTTGGCGGCAGTTACTGCGCTATAGCACTGGCTGCGGACAAAAGCAACCCTTCAGGCTAGATGGATCTCCCTCATCCTGTCTTTTCTCATCACAACAGTGGCGTTGATGAGCACTTTCGTCGCTACGCATCAACCTCGTGGCCCGCAACTATGCAAGCCGCGCTCAAGAACCTCGGTGCTTTGGACACCAACGCTCGGATCCGCCGCTTCATCGTCGACCAGCAGCATTACACCGGTCAACAGCTCGAGCATGACGTCGAATGCTTCTGCAGCAACTGTGAGAGACAGCAAGGTACGTTCTTCTTGCAGCCATTCCGAAGTGCAGCTTCTATTCGTTCCATTTTGAGACTGACTGCGCTTTGTGTAACTATCCAGTGCTTGGGGCAAGAAAAAGCCGTCGTTCAGTGCCAGAGAACGTCATGGACGCCGCCCGGGGTGGAGTGACACTGTCTGTGTCGAGGAAGCAAGGGGGGCGGAACGAACGCAAAATAACGCTGCACAGACGTCATCCGACGAACGAAAACGCCAGAAGGGGCGAGAGCAAGCTCGGGAGGGCGGCTAACCTTCGACCGGGCCGAATCACGCTTTGGTCGGTGCTCAATGCCACCCCACCGGCTACGGTTGAAACTCGAGACTGTTCTGAACAATCGCCTGGACCCTTGCCTTGTGCTACGAACCATATTGAGCATGATGATCGCAATGGGCGTATGGACGGTCCGTGTACTGGCGCTTCCGATGAAGAAGACGGTTGGGACAGCGACGAGCATTCGATGCATTCGAACCTTTTGCACCATGAGGCCGAACTCAGGAAAGCAGATCGGCCGGACCCTGATCCGACAGTGCATGCCGACTCACCGTCGTCTTGGGAGCCTGCTTTGCAACAGAACGATGCAGGATACTTATTCGACGACTTTTACAGCCGCAACCCTGCTGCGTTGGCGAATGGATGGTTGGCGAATGGATGGTTGGCGCTCCCGCACCACCGCGATGATCCAGCAGTGCAGGGAAGGAGAGTGACATCGCAAGCGATTCACAGTGTTGTTCGCTCCTTGATCCGTCCCAACCAACCTCAACTGGTTGGTCTCATGCCCACTCTCAAGCTGAGGCACAAGCGGTATGAGAAGGGATCCTGTCACATTTGAGCTACACGCCATGCAATCCGAGGGCAGGGTTGATTCGATGTGAAAGGTCTATTGTATTCATGTTTGTAGATGGATGAATGGTGGGATTAGACAAGCTTCTGTTCGCGTGCGGTCGACTCGGTCTCCTCAGTCGACCATCCGAGGAACCGGTACAGCCCATCCCATACCTCCGGCTTGCATCCCATCGCCAACAGCATGACTGCCGGCAAATGGATCAAGCTGACCCAAAAACACCATCTCGCCGACTTGACGGTTCCCTCGCTGTAGAAGCGCCACGCGGCATGCGCCATGGCTGCATTCAGTGGCGTGCTCAGCACCGCGTACGCCACCGGGCTCACGATGCCACTCAGCGGCATCATCACTGTACATATTGGCAGCAATGCAACTGCATATCTCAGCGATACACGCCTGTTGAGTGCTGGGTGGGAGACAGCCATCATGCGGTACCCGCCTCTGGCGTATTCTGCGCGGAGGGTGTGTGCGAGGGAGTTGAAGTGCGGGAATTGCCAGGCGAAGAGGAGCGCGGCGAGCGCCCAGCCGCCCAGGTCGGTGGGGTGGGTGAGGGTACCGGTGCAGGCTGCCCAGCCCATGAGAGGGGGTAGCGCGCCGACGATTGCTCCAACCCACGTGTTTGTGATGGACACGCGCTTCAGGGGGGTGTACGTGAAGGAGTAGAGGACGATGTTGAGGAGGCCCAGCGAGGCGGTGAGGGGGTTGACCATTGTTGCGAGCACTCCAACGCCGGTGATTGCGGAGGCGGAGGCGAAGGAGAAGGCATGCAGGGGGGTGACAGAGCGAGAGGGGAGGGGTCGGTTGCGTGTGCGCGGCATCTGTGCGTCGTACGGAGATTCAACGAGCTGGTTCAGTGCGTTTGCGGCTGCAGAGCAGAGCGTCATCCCCGCGGTAAGTGCGAGTAAGGTGGTGACGGGGGAAGAGATGGCGGAGGCAACGGTGAGGGAGGCAGGGCAGAGCGCGTACCCGGCCATACCGGTTAGGACGACAAGAAACGTGAGTCGGGACTTGGCGAGCTGCTTGTACAGCTTCGGGAGTGTAGCCAGGGAGAGGGGCGGGACAGGGCGGTAGGAATCGAAGGAGGTAGAGGCTTCGCGGCTGCGCAAACCGCTAACCGAACGTAGGTCAACAACGGTGGGGTCGTCGGACAAGGGGGCGAAGGACGAGGTGTCGATGCTCTCCACCGTCGCAGCGGTGTTGGTCGAAGCAGCCGCAGCACTAGCACTCGCCGACCGCCTCACACTGGTACTGAACCCTCTACAACCAGCAGCAGCAGCAGCAGCGAGCGGAGCCCGACCATGAACCTTAGTCCTCAGCGTTCGATACGTGCTCCAAATCGCATCGCCATCAACGTAACAGCCCTTGAGCCAGCGCTTGACCTCGCCCGCCTTGCTCTCGTCCCACTCAAACCCTTTGCGCGAGTGCAGCACGCGGCGATTGTCGAAGATAACACACTCGCCTTCCTCCATCTGCTTTTCGTATCTGAACTCCTCCGCGAGGGTGAGATCCGAAAAGCGTTTCAGCGCCGTGTAGAACAATCGTCTCTGCTCCGGCGTCCGCAAATGTTCGGTTGGATGGAGCGGCAGCGGCGACTGAAACGGCGGCGAGTAGTTGACCGCACTCAGCCTCGGCATGGTCGTACCCTCCAAGGGCGCACCTGCATGCCCCTCGGTTTCATGCGCCAGCTCAAACGTCGGATGCGTGAACCTGTAGTGCCTGCCATCATTCACATAGTGAAATCCCACCGGCACTTTTGTCAGCACCTCCCACAGTGCGCGATCCTCCTCCCACATGCGCTCAGCGACCTTGAAGCTGTCGACAAAGATGCTCGCGCCGCCGCGCACCTTGTTGCGGAGCATGTGGAGGAACTGGAAGCGGGGCGGATTCTGAAAGTAGAGCAAATCCATGTGCAAGCCGAGGTCGAGGTTGGTGTATGCGATATTGCGGGCATCGGCTTTGGACTGAACGTCCCAGAGGGGGCCGTAGAAGGTGTTGCGGAGTTCGCCCATGATTTCGGCGAGGTCGCGGAGACGAGCCGAGTTGGCGCCGGCTTCGGTGTCGGTGGTGTCGGTGGGGAGACGCGTGACGAAGGCGAAGCCATCGCGGAGGACGGCTTCGGTGAGCAAGTAGAGTGCTTTGGTGCGTTCCGAGGAGGTGTCTTCGGGGCGAATGGCGTCCCAGGGGATGCGGGCAGGTCGAGCAACAGCGCCCTTCTCCAATGCGTCGGCTGGCAAGGGCGTATTGGCTGACCAAGGCTCAGTCTTGAAGTGGGTCAGGTCGTTAGCAGCCCAGCATTCGGGCACCGCCATGACGTCCATATGTGTGTCGGCGTAGAAGCGGTCGATGGCGTGACGGAGCAAAAATGAGATGGGGATGTCCGAAATATGCGGCGCATCAGGCTTCTTCACCTCGCCGAAGGCAGCAGTAAAAGCATTGACGACAGCGTGCTCCTTTGCAAAAGTCAGTCGAAGTGCGGTTTCTTCTCCAGAAGTAACCAGTTCTGGAGGATGGTGGGGGTCAAGCAAGGGAACATCGAGGGGCACATCGCTGGTGTGGAAGAGCTTCTGACGGTTGCTCGGATGCACCGACTGCGGTGCTTGGCAGGCGTCGCGCAGCCAAATATGGTCGAAGCGAAAGGGTTGCAGTCCGAGCTGCTTCGACTCGAGAGAGATGCCATCCGAGAGCAAGCTGATGACAATATCAGAGTCTGGCACACGGAGCTCAGCGGTCCTGTGCTCCCTAGCGAGAATTGCAGATGAGGTGAAGTAGCGTTCGACAGTGGTTCGCAACATCGCAGCACATGATGGCTGCTGGGGTGGCGCTCGGTGGTGTAACGAGGCGGTGTGAAGGCCTGCCGAGGCGACCGCTGGCATGTGACCTGAGAAATGGTGACGCAACTGTCGACACATTCGACGACTGGCTGCAGCGAAATGGCCGTTGGGCTTGAGCAGCATGATGGGTAGTACCGACAGAATGCGACCCTCCGTGGCCCAACCCAACGATGCGGGTGCGTTCGTGTTGGTGGATGCTGGCGGGTAACCTGCATTGACTGGCTCCTTGCTCGCCGCGGCCTTGGCCGCCTCGTCATCGCGGGTGAGATAGTCGGCAATGGCAAGGTTGGCAGCAACGATAGCTGCGATGCCAAAGACGAGGAAGAGACTGCGCCGAGTAGCATCCCATTTGACATTCTGTTCAATCTCGGTCTTGAGATCAGAGAGACTGATGGTGAAACGATTGTTGAGATCCTGGATCTCCTGCTCGAGGTTGTTCTGTTCCTCCTTCGACTCGGCCTTGCGGTTGTTCATGTCCACCTGGATGTCGTGCTTGAGACGCTCGATGTCTTCCTTCATCTTTTGTTCGAGCGCATCGACCTCGCGCTGCAGGAGGGTGGTGATGCTTCGCAGACCAGCAGCGTCATTTCTACCGCGCACCTGGACCTCGGTGCGAATTTCGGACAGAGCTGCCTTAAAAAGGTAGGCCTGGTTCTCTACGTCGCTCTTGTTGAGGCAAGCGTGCGCGAGCTGTCGGCCTCGAGTGGTGATGAGATGACGAACGCCTTCCATGATCGCTTCGGCTGGATCATGTCGGCGAGCGATCTGCAACTGAAGTTCCTGTGCACCTGCTTCGGGCTGTACCTGCTTTCCCTTTCCGATCTTGCTGGCGGCTGCCAGGCGTTGTGCCTTGGCCGCAGTCGAGATCCAGCCTCCGGTCTCGAGTCGCTTGACAAAGCCATGGGTGTCGAATGGAACCTGCAGACTCTGCAGTGATTGGGACGAGGCTCGGCGTTGTAGACGAGGATCAAACTCGATGTCTCCGTGTTCGGGACCGTTGCTTGTGGTTCGTGGTGACTCGGAAGCATCGGAAGAAGCGCTCGCTCCCTGTTGTGAAGATTCGGAGGACGCCGATGTCGATGCTGATGCGCTCGGCGAAGAAGACGAAGCCCCTTCAGGCGGAATATCACTTTGGTCGGACTGAGGGGTGGTGAAAGAGGGATAGAGGTTTGCTGCTGGATTGGATGGAGACGTGAGACCCGAGTAAACGCGTTTGTTTTGCTCCTGCGCATGGAAGAATCGTTGCTTGAGGAGGTCTTCGCTAGTCACTGGTCCAGTATTGTTTTGTGCAGTATTGATCGTTTGCTGGCTTTGCTGGGCAGGCTGACCTTCTGGTTGCTGAGCATCGGACGAGGCCTCCTGCTGTTGTGATGGTGGTGTCTGCGGAGAGGTTGTTGCTGTCGATGTTGATTGATCCTGCCTGCCGCCTTGACCCTCTTGGTCAACGTCAAGGACAGTTTTTGCTT
Organism: Ustilago lituana; assembly: GCA_928869825.1. Taxonomy (NCBI): domain Eukaryota; kingdom Fungi; phylum Basidiomycota; class Ustilaginomycetes; order Ustilaginales; family Ustilaginaceae; genus Ustilago; species Ustilago lituana. The sequence continues at coordinate 185,721 of CAKMYA010000017.1, read as the reverse complement.
GAGGAGTGCGCGAAGAACCTTCAGCAGCGCTGTTGGTTGACGCAGGGCTTCTGTTGTCCGTGACTCGCACCGAAGGTGATGCCTGCAAATCACTCTCAAAGGCAGCAGAAGCGCCATCACGAGAGGCCTTTCCCTTGGAGCTTGCGCTTGCCTCGGATGTGGAAGATGTGGAGAGTCTCAGACTCTGCGCAGTGCTGAAGAGCTTGGAACGGCGCGGGTGGTTGAAGAGATGGCGAGGCAACGAATGCCTTTGCACTGCAGCGTGGCAACGCACCATATCAGGCGCAGCCCGCCTGGCAAGGCAGGCAGTCGCTTTGGATCCCACGTTGGTCCAGCTCATGTTGCTAGTGTGTTTGGCCGCACACGATTGTTGCTGAAGCAAATCGCCAGTGCAATTATGCGGCCATTGTGATGCTCGATCGCAAGCTTGTTTAACGAGTGCTGGAATGGGTCGAAAGCGCAGCTCCACTGACTGCTACTGTCACGGCGACCCGGGTGAGGGGAGGGTTTTGCGAGGTGGTCGTGGGGTGAGTAGCAGGTTGATTGCAACTGCTATTCACATGAATATGGACGGCCAACTTTGGCCTTGGAGACTTTTGTAAGATCCGAAAACCCGGCCGTTGCAAGCCGACACGAAGACCGTCTCATGATTTTCGTGCAGTTTCAAAGTGTTAGGAGAATTCACCTTACATTGCTCGCGGAAGGAAAAAGATGGCGCGGTGTATTTGCTGTCAGTGCGCAAAGTGCGCAAAGTGTGCATGCCTCTGTCAAGTGTTGGTCTCTTGCGCAGCACTCAAATCAATCTCGAATCCGGCAAGCTACTTTTGAGACTCGGCTCTCTGGACGAGACCATACCAAAAGACCATTCTTCATTCGTCGATTGTACTGCGCATAAACTTGCTGCAGTGGGCTGATCAGCATGAAGTGAGTTGGTGTTTGAAAGGAACTTGCGCAGAACACAGGGGCCAAGGTTGGGTTGAGCAAGCAGTCTAAAGTCGTGGCGCTGCACGTGTTGCACGCACGCATGCAACACTTCAATTTGTGCACATTTTGGCTCGCTCCCCGGGACTCGACGAACAGCGCAGTGCAGCACAGCACAGTACAGTACAGCACAGCACGGCACTTTGCACACAGATGCTGCTGTGAAATTGAGAGTTGGCAATAGCGTTGGTTGGTCCTTGCAATTTCAGGCTTGGGCGAGCGAGCAGTGCTCTCGACACTCTGCTCATTCTTCATCTCTTGTGAAGGCGACTAGAACTTCCCACCTTGACACCTACTCCCACATCGATACCCGTCATTGTTAACATCATGTCGCACGCTCAAGAACCAACTATCGGCGACGACGAGCTGGCTACCACCAGTATGTATACTTTCCATCGTAGAGCCTCGTAACATGACACTGCACTCTTCACTGACACACCTCCAAGTCATTTCAACACTCTCTCTTGCATTGAATTCCTCACAGCCACCGCCGGATATAAAGTCGGAGAGAAAAAGTCTCTGGCCGAATACTCGCAGCTTGATGCCGAAGACGAATCTCTAGCAAGATGGAAGGCCAGCCTCGGCATTGGCGCCTCGAACGGCGGCGTCGACCCAAATGCACCCAAGGTAAGCTCGACAGCCACGTCAAACAGCAAAAGACCCATCGCATACCTTTGAGCGCTACTGATACTAGAGCCTTGATCATGCCACTCGCCAAACACAGCTCTCTCTGCACAATCTCTCATTGGTATCGCCAACGGCACCCGGCGGAAGTGTCTCGATCAACCTGCAGCAGTCACGGGAGCAGCTGGCACAGTTTAAGCAAAACCCGCTCACCGTCAAGGAAGGCGTCGAGTACAGCGTCAAGATCCGCTTCAGCGTTGGCAGCGATATCCTTTCCGGCCTCAAGTACGTCCAGGTGGTCAAGCGAGCCGGTATTAAAGGTGAGTGCCACACGTAAACCGTCGCTACCGTGATGCGCAGAATTCTGACCCTGTGTCTCCCGGTATGATATCCTGCGCACAGTCGACAAGATGGAAGAGATGATCGGATCATACGGCCCGCGTGCCGAGCCTTACGAGAAGACGTTTGCTTCGAGCGAAGCACCCAGCGGTATGATGGCTCGCGGCAACTACAGCGTTCGCAGCCGTGTGGTGGACGACGACAACAATGTCTTTGCCGATTGGGAGTGGGCTTTCAAGGTAAGTTAATCGCAACACGGACGCTGGACAGCAGTCTCGAGTCGCGATCCACCACATGAGCTGGCCTTGCCAGCTCTAAAGTTTGAGATCGACTGACTCTTAACTCTCTTTCTTGCCCATGTTTCACATCTACAGATTGCAAAGGACTGGTAAAGTGTTCAAAACCAATGCTAAATTTCTGCTCGCGTCCTCAAATCACCGTCGGTCGCTTCGTACTCATCGCAATGCAAACTTTACTGTCACGAAAGTGCCCGCTGTAGAGAAGTGCAGCAGGCAGAGAGGAGAGCTGACCGATTGACGATTTTGCACGGCGGAGAATGATCTAGCCCAAGAAGTTGAACACGAAAAAGTGAAGTATCACTGAGCCAAAGAGGAAGTCACCAAATGCTCTATTTGGAGGCAACAAGAGATACAGAAAGCGAAAGATGCATGAGAACGCTTGTCAGCCCTGAGACACTTGCAGAATACGATTGATCGGGATAAGGGTATACTGCACTTACCTTTCTGGCGAGACCTTGGGGAAGGTCTTGGCGTTTTCAGGATTTGCCTGAATGCGGAGTGACGCTGCGAGGACGAATTGGCCAACCGTCGATGCGAAGCTGTTTGATGCAAAATCAGAGAAGGGCAGTATTGGGGACAAGTTCGAAGGTCAGTATGAGAATTGCCATTGTAACCGAGCCGACGCTTCAAAGGACCAAGGCGAGAATGGCCAGGATCGCCTCGGCTACGATTTCAATTATTCGAAAGGCGACAGCCTTGCAGGTGTGTACTCACCCAGCAATGAAAGAGTTGAATGGGAAGTTGGTGATGAGGGCGCAGTAGACGAACTGGATAATGCCCGAAAGCATCAAAAAGACCAAGAACGCATCAACCACTTTAAGCCTTTTTGGCGTGTTCTCGATGTAAGAGTTGTATAGCGTCGACAAGGGAGACAATGAAGATGAAGATGAAGAAGCCGATGCTGGGGCGGAGCTGCGAGACCTGGAAGCGGCCGATGTGGACGCTTTTGAACCTTTGGGCGGCATGGCTATGTGACACGAATATACGAGGCGATCTGTTGCGGAAAGGGGTTGATGAGGGGGCGCAAGTGCAGAGTCGATGTCTGATGCACAGTACCTGTCGAGATTTGAAGTGTATCTATGCGATGCAGATAGCGACGGATGATGTTGGAATAGAGACCAGAATGGAGCGTTGCTGCAAGTCGACGATGGCCTTGAGGCCAAAGTGAAAGTTGGCCCAAACGTCGGAACGAGCGCACTTTCAAGTCTTCCTCCAGCGTGGCCTTGCCGAACAATAAGTTGTGTTAGACCACCAAGTCGAGTCGGCCGTGAGCTCGAACCGTTGATAGCAAGCTTCTAATTTCGAGAAAATTTTTCGAAAGAGCTTTCTTTGTGCTGCTGCCAGTTGAGGAGAAGAGCAAGAAAAAGTGGCTCCAGCGGACTGTCTCTTTTTGGCATTCGAACCGGCGCTCGGACGACTATGGTCGTCTGGAAGAGTGCGCCCTGGATCCCACAAAGCTGTGCGCAGGCAGGCTCTTGAGTGGATGCACACAGCGAGGCTGAGTTGTGCTCAAGCACAACGCTTCCGCCAGCCCAAAAGGCTCTCGAGTGTGCATCATCGACGCACACAGTTACAGTACAGTTAGAGTTGGCAGCTGCGACTCATTTCGATCTCGGCCATTTCAAGTAGTCGACAGCGTCTACACGCTTTTCCACCACCACCACCATCATCATCATCATCATCATCATCATCATCCGGATCCTCGTCCTTTGCTAGGTCACTGCATCGGTGGATACGATCAAAGCGGCATCGAACGGTCGATTCTCTTACATACGCTCAAGGATCCAGAACACGGACCCTCGTACTTGATTGTGCGGCCTCATAGCAGCTCCAATTTCGTGTTAGCTGCAAACCTCGTCCTTCTATCAGGAGCTATCATACCTTCAAAATGAACCCCAACGCTCCTAGCTTCGGCTTTAACCCCAACGCCTCGGGCTTTGTGCCCGGTGGCCAGCAGCAGCAGGGCCAGCAGCAGGATGGCAACCCCTACGGTCAGCAGCGCGGTTACTACCAGCAGGGCTTCAACAACCAGCAGCAGCAAGGCTTCAACGGTGGCTATCAGAACCAGTACCAGCAATATCAACAATACCAGCAGCAGCCATACGGCGGCGGTTATGCTCAGCAGGGATTCAACCAGCAGGGATTCAACCAGCAGGGATTCAACAACCAATACGCTCAGCAGGGCTTTAACGGCCTTCCCGCTCGCCCCGCTGCGTCAGGCTCGAACCAGTCTCCTGCTCGCGCAGCTCAGCCTCCCGCTCCTTCCTCGGCTGATGCCGCTCCCCGCAAGCCCGTCAGCATCTCGATTGGCGCAGGCGCCAAGCCCACTGCTTCCCAAACTTCGGAAGCGCCTCGAAAGCCTGTCAGCATCTCCATCGGTGGAGGCCCCAAGCCCGCCGCTCCTGCTGCCGACAAGAGCGAGGCCCCCCGCAAGCCTGTCAGCATCTCCATCGGTGGTGCAAACGCCGCCAAGAAGCCAGAGGCAGAGAAGGCCGCTCCTGTTGCTCCCGCTCCTGCTGCTGCCGCGGAAACCCCAGTACAACCCGCCGCCGTCGCTGCCGTCAAGGCTGCCGAGGCCCCATCCTCCACCACTGCTTCTGCTCCTTCCTCGCGCGCCGAGTCGCCAGTACCCGCTGCCGAACCCAAGGCCGAGTCCAAGGTGGCTTCGCTCTCGGGTAAAGCCGTTGCTACTGAACGCGCTGCCACCAACGCCGACCAAATTCTTGCCGAGGCCTCTAAAGCCACCGACGAGGAGACGCTCAAGGATCTTTTCGGTGAGAAGAGCGACGAGCTCAAGTCGCACTTGAACATTGTCTTCATCGGTCACGTCGACGCGGGCAAGTCCACCATGGGTGGTAACCTGCTCTACCTGACTGGTATGGTCGACAAGCGAACGCTGGAGAAGTACGAGCGAGAGGCCAAGGAGGCTGGTCGAGAGTCGTGGTACCTCTCGTGGGCGCTCGACTCGACAGCGCAAGAGCGAGAAAAGGGCAAGACGGTCGAGGTGGGTCGTGCATACTTCGAGACCGGCAAGCGTCGCTACACGATCCTCGACGCCCCAGGACACAAGTCGTTCGTTCCCAACATGATCAGCGGTGCAGCTCAGGCTGATGTTGCTGTCCTCGTCATCTCGGCACGTAAGGGCGAGTTCGAGACCGGTTTCGAGCGAGGTGGACAGACACGAGAGCACGCCGTGCTTGTCAAGACGGCTGGTGTCCAGCGTCTTATCGTTGTCGTCAACAAGATGGACGAGGCCACTGTGCAATGGCAGCAGTCGCGATACGACGAGATCCAGGGCAAGCTCACCCCCTTCTTGCGATCGGCCGGTTTCAACCCCAAGACCGACATCACGTACATCCCCGTCTCGGCCTTTGCTGGCCACAACCTCAAGGAGCGTGTGCCCAAGGACGTCTGCGACTGGTATACTGGCCCCTCGCTCCTCGAGTACCTCGACAACCTTGAGCTCGGTGACCGCAAGATTTCGGCACCGCTCAAGATGCCCATTTCTGAAAAGTACAACGACATGGGTACCGTTGTGGTGGGTAAGCTCGAGGCCGGTAAGATCAAGAAGGGCGACACACTTATGCTGATGCCCAACAAGACGACAGTCGAGGCTGTGGCCATCTTCAACGAGCAGGAGGAGGAAGTTCCGGCTGCCATTTCGGGTGATAATGTCCGAGTCAAACTGAAGGGTGTCGACCACGAAGACGTCAGCGTCGGATTTGTGCTCACGGATCCCGTCCACCCGGTACACGTGGCCACGCACTTTGAAGCGCAGCTCGCTATTCTCGAGCACCGCAACATCATCTGCGCTGGTTACAGCGCGGTGGTGCACTGCCACACTGTGTCGCAGGAGGCCAACCTGGCGGCTCTGTTGCACTACTACGACAAGAAGACGGGCAAAAAGAGTCGACGCGGTCCGCAGTTTGCCAAGAGGGGCATGAAGATCATCGCGCTGGTCGAGCTGGCAGGACCTATCTGTGTCGAGAGGTTCAAGGACTATCCGCAGCTCGGACGATTTACGCTGCGAGACGAGGGACGAACCGTGGCCATCGGCAAGGTGACCAAGCTCATCACATCGCCTGATGAGCTGCCAGACGTTGCAAAGTTGAGTGTGAACGATGCAACCTCGGCCGCCGCTGCTACCAACTAAGCTAGGATCAGATCTGAGGTCTCTGGATTTTGGTTTGGATCTTTCCAGATCCATCTGATCAGATCATGGTTTGTGGACGTTGCTTTGTAGATATCAAATTGGCGTGTGTGTATGCATGCACGTCCCTAGTTGAATACCTTGTTCTCTCGTGTGTTTGCTGTGTTTGATGCACTCGCGCTTGTGCTGGGGTGGGCATTAGGAACCAAGGCTGCATGACATGTGCAGACCGCTCAAGTGTCCTGCCTGTCAGTGGGGCTGCTAGCTCGATTGTCGGCAGACGAGCACGCTCAGAGCCGACATTGTTGAGAGCTACATTAAGCGCTGGGGTACTTTTCTGGAATCTTTCTCTATAAGCTAGCTCTTCCACGTGTCGCTCTGCGCCATCGCATTGGAGCTCCTTTTGACCTATGCTTGCTTGTTTGCTTGCCTCCCTCCCTCCCTCCCTCGTGGCTTTCCAAAGCGTCCAAGGTTTTGCCGATTGTGCACTTGCACCGGCTAATTGCAACTCGATACAGCCATCAGCGTCAATGTTTCGATGCGACGTGGAATGCCTGGCTTTGCACTGCTGACTGAAGCTTGCCGGGGTCTCTGCACCACCATTACCCTGTGCTTCCGGTGCATCAATATCAATGCTTGCTTCTGTCTGGTGTGGGTTCCAGGTCTAACTGCCGACACCCAAGGCTTGCACAGAATTGCGGTGCTTCAACCTACCACAGAATCCGCCTGCCGGCTGGCAGCCAGTCACTGAGCTAGCGTGATCTTTCGCTGCCGAAGGGTTTGTCTTGGAGCTGTAAGCTCGACTGATGCAGGATAGTCATCGGATTAGCAGTTCGACCGGCGCTTCCGTTATGTCGGTTCCCGGTGCTTCTACTCGACCCCGGAATCCGCTCACGCAGTGCAGTACAGTGCAGCTGCCCTTTCTGGGGGGGGCCTGCCTTCTGCCTCGTGGAGGCCTTCCCAAATCCTACCAGCGTGTGTTTGAGGCTACGCCTCATGGGGTCGCCTGCCTTATCTGGCGCTCTACGGTGCACCGCTAACTCCGTCGACACTCACTCGACCACCGGTGCAAGTATATACTTTACTGGGCCGCATTCAAGGCTATCCCCGCCCCCTCCCCGGGCTTCCTTTTCGAACAGCTAATCTTCCGCGCTCTGTTCCTACAATCGCCTTCCCACTTCCAACGGCTGTGCAAGTAGACAGTTCTAACCCGAAAGATTCGTCCGCTACTCATGGACGGTTTTCAGCAACCGCTCTTGTCTGACACCATCAGGCTCTCGCTTCCCTCTGCACTTACTCTTCACGCTCTTCAGCTCTATCTGCAACGATGGCCACGGTCACCACCTCAAGCCTGTCCTGGTCCACCACGCCTGCCCCCGCTCCATTGCACTACCCATTGCCTGGCAGCCACCCCTCTCACCATCACCCTCAGCCTAACTCCCCCCACCGGCTCCCTCACCACCACGCCTTTCCCCCCGCGACAGCTTCCTGCCATGTCGACGCTAGGCTCCCCTTCGATACTATGCCCTCCGCACCTGGCGCTCCACCTCCGCGACGCGGTCCTGGCTATGATTCATATCTCGGCTCTCGGGATGCTGGCAATGCGGCACACTTGCGTATGCACAGCTTGGAGGCAGGTTTCTATACATCGCAGTTACCCGCCAAGAAGCGAACACCACGGAAGATGTATTCCAGCGAAGAAGCTAGGCAGGGAGCCAAGATGCTGCAAAAAGAGAGGAGGAGGGAGCAGAATAGAAACGCGCAGAGGCTGAGGGACAGGAAGGAGGAACATTTTTTCAATGTGAGTATCCTTTCCCCTTCTGACGGGTTGACATCACTGGCACACTGTGTTTATTCACTTGTTGTCTACAGTTGGAAGGTGAGGTAGCCCAGCTCAGGAGGAAAGGCGAGCAGCAACGCTCCGAAGTGCAAGAGTTGGAAGAAATGATCCGTCGCCTGCTCGATCAGCGACAGGAGCTTCAGCGCAAACTTGATACCTTTGGTGTTGCTCCACCCCCCCCCCCCACCACCACCAACGACACACCCGAGTGGCCTTTGACAGCATCGGCAAGATTTGCACCTCTCATGTCGCCGCCCTTCCAACAGCTGCCACGACTGTCCGGCAAGCTCGGCGGCGTTAACGACAATGGTAACGCGCTGGGGCTGTCCGAGTACGAGCCCCCCTCCTCATCATCTTCGTCCGCAGCCTTGAGCATGAGTGCTAGGAGCAAGAGCGGTGCGTCCGAGGAGGGAGGCGAGGAGAGCAGCAGCGGCAGCGGCGTCTCGTCCGCCTCGTCCAGCTCCATCCTCACCCCACGCTCGCCGTCATCCCTCAGCCCAACAGAGCCAAGGTTGAAAGTGACGAGCATGCACAGCTCTATGCACAACCAGCGCCCGTCGCTGTCGCTTTCCGTGTACTCGTCGTCTGAGCAGCAGCACTTGCCCCGGATCAAGCTCGATGCCCAGTGCGCACCGCTGTTGGCAGCGACCAACTTGTTGCCGCCCGTGACCGCGCAGTGGGGTGCCTTGCATTTATAAACGCCTCCGACAAGCTTTATACCCTCCTCGCTTTTCCGCTGCCTACCTCTGTCATGGATCATTGGAAACTCTTTGCGGGTTTGTTTAGGCGTTTCCAATCACGTAAGACGCCTCCCGCGCCTCTTTTTCTCAGAGCTTGAATGTTTGTGTGTGGGTGCGAAAGTGGATGAGCATCGGGTGTGGATTAGCAGCTTTTGTGTAGGAGGAGGAGGATGCTAGAGGAACTTTTTGGCGGCTGCCCGGACGCGAGCGTCGAAAGAAGGGTTGTCGATCGGCGCATTCGGGTCTTGGAACGGGTTCATCGATATCTGCGCAACCACCACACGAAAGAGATGCCCGTCCAAGAGAGGAAAAGATAGGAGTTAAATAAGAGGATGCTGAAAGAGGAGATAGGGAGAAGAGTGGGTTGGAGTGCTTACTTTGAGAAACGCCTCCCAAACGTCTAGGAAAAAGTTTTTTATGCCGTCTTCGTGCTTGTGCTCGTGCAGGAGGACCATTTTTACGTCTGCATTGCAGCGCCGACAAGAACGGCAAGAGCGCGAGCTGTGTCAGTGATTTGAGCTCCACTGTGGTTTGTATGGAGGGGGGACTTACTGCCGGGGAGGACGAAGCAGCTAGTTGTGTATTCTTGGATCCTGTCGATGCTTTTCAGGTACCTATTCGAATGTCGAGTCAAAGTAGAGGCAAACGTCAGAGTGGTGGGACTAAGCCCTGACAATAAGGCTGTGAGGGATTGTGCTTACAAGTAGGGACTTGTAATGAGCGCATCTTCGATAGTGTCCAACGCGGAATGGGCGATCATTTGCAACTCGTACCGCTGCTTCCGCCTGACCCCGACCCCACTGCCTGCCGAAGACCCTGTTGGCCCTGGCCCGCTATTCGCCCCTCCCGCAGCCGATGCCAGTGCCGAACCTGTTGAAGTGGGGATTCTCGAAAGCAAACCACCAAACATCCCCCCTCCCCCTCCCGCGCTGACTGCATCAGCGGCACTCGCCTGCCCGGTCGCTCCCGAGCTTGCTCCGGACGAGAATATGCTGCCAGAGGCTGACGCCGAAGAGGAAGAGGATGCGGTTTTGGGCGTGATCTCGGTTTCGTAGAGCGGGTTGTCGCGGGTGCCTATCAAGGTAAGGTAATAAGACATTGTGCTGCAGGTTGGCCGATAACCGCTACTGTAAATATGGTCTCTGTAGTGCTTGCGGTCCTCAGTGTTGAGGAGAATCCGTCAGATTAGTATGTAGAAAAGATTCTTGGATAGGTTGATGGAAGGGAGCTAAGTTGATGAGGAGCGGAAAGCAGTTCGAGAGTCCGTGCGAGCAAAAGCTTCCGCGAATTGCTCAGGTACAGAAAATACGCATAAATACTGTACATGAAGAGAACCACAAAAACTAAATTCAGTAGTGCCTAACCCCCAACTTCGCACCTCACAGCCCACCCTTCGACCTCGCAAGGCCATCCTCACATCTGCACACAAAGCATTATAGACGAGGAATTGATCTGCACTGGATTGCGGTGGATTTGCAAGTCTGAGGGAGGGAACGTGTGTTGGGTGAGTCTCGTTGCACGACAACGAGCCTCTTTGAAAGATGAAGAAACAGTGCGAAACCGAGAATGAACCAAAGAAAGGACGGATTGCAGTGTGTGAAGAATGAAATCGGGTTTATTAGTGTGAATGAAGGAGATGATGCGGACGATTGCGAATGAACGAGATAAGGAGAGTCGTGAGAGGCTGAATCAATAATCGTCGTGCTTGAGTGTGACCGACGAGAATCCACTAAAGGGGTTGCTGACGACGGCGTCGCCTTCTTCGTCGCCGACATTCTTCTGTCCTGCGACGGCCTTGATTTCGGCGGGCTGCTTGACTCTGGTGTCGTTGCCCTGATCGTCGAGGTTCAAGCTGCGCGATTCGCGCACGTTGCGGAAGTTGACTGCATCAACACCGTTCGAATACGCTGGCACAATGGGTGGGGTCGAGTTACGCAGCAGACCCCAAGAGATGTTGGAGAACCACTTGTGCTGCTTGACCTCAGAAGCGCCCGACTGGCTTCCCATGCGCTTGAGCTCGTCCTTGATGAGCAGTTTGCGGATGAGCGACTTGCCGAACGACGAGATGGGGGTGGAGTCAGGGAATTGCACTTCGTTGCGAAGGACGTTGGAGAACGTCTCGTTACGCGTGCTGCCCTTGAAGGGTGTGGTGGCAAAGATCATCTCGTAGATCAAGATACCAAGGGTCCACCAGTCGACAGCCGAAGTATGACCACATCCTTTGATGACCTCGGGAGCGATGTACTCTTCAGTACCAACAAACGAGTTGGTGCGCAGGTCGGCGATGCAGCTCCTTGTGTCGACCAGCGGCGCACTGTTGGGAGTCGCCTGACGGATCATAGCAGGGGCACCTCCACGCTGGGTGGCTCGTGCCGACAGGTCGAAATCGGAAAGCATGACGTGTCCGCTCTGGTGCAGCAGGATGTTTTCGGGTTTGAGATCGCGGTAGATGAAGCCCATCAGATGGAGGTACTCCAAGGCTGCGATGACCTCGGCAGCGTAGAACTTGGCATCCTCTTCCGGCAAGCACTTTCCTGGACGTGTCTGCAGGGCTCGGAAAAACTCGCCGCCCATGCAGTACTCCATGCAAAGATAGAGGTAGTCTTCCGACTGGAACGAGTGGTAAAGCGTCACGATGAAAGGATGGTTGGACGCGGCCAAGATCTCTTGCTCGGCCATGACGCGCTTGATCTTGTTGCGCTTGATCATTTCCTTCTTGGAGAGCACCTTCATGGCAAAGAGCTTGTCCGTCTTCTTCTCTCGCACCAAGTAGACCTTGCCGACGTCACCCTTTCCGAGCATCTTGACCTTGCTGAAGCTGTTGGGGCCCACTTCGACCTCTTTCACTTTGATGCTGTTGCTCGAGTACGTGCGTCGGAAGCTGCCAGGACCTCGATTGGCACCAGTGCTGCCTGCGAGAGCAGCCAGATTGGCGGAACTGCTTGGTGGCGGGAGCTGCGACTTTTTGTCCTTGCCGTTGGAGCTCTTGGAGCGACCAGAACCTGGGAATGCAATTCGACCCGACTTGGGCGTCGAAGAACCCTTGGCACTGACGGATCTGCCCTTCTCAAAATCCTTATAGCTGAACGAAGTGGCTGTGGTGTCCATGCGGACGGGCGAGTTGGAGAAGTAGGCAGCGTTGGCTTGGTCCTTGGAAGGTGTGGCTGGTGCGCCACCTTCCGAAGCAAATTGACCGTGCTGGCCGCCCGAGGTGTCGGGCGAGAGATAACCGTTCCTGGTGGAAGAAATGGCATCGTTGGGCTTGGCAGCTCCATTCTTGTAGAGCTTGTTGTTATCGGGTGCACTTGAGACACGTCTCATGAGGCGCGAGGCAAAACCCTGGTGGGTTGAGTCGATATCGCTGATGTCGGCTGGCGGCTGCAGCTTGCCGGAAGCAGAGGCCGTCATGGCATCGCCGATGGATCCGGAAGCATTTCGGTCCTCGGAAGAGTAGCTATCGTTGGAGAAGGAGCTGGGGTCGGTTACGACGGTGCTACCGTTCATGGGCTGGAAGGTAGAAGAGCCTGCATGTGAGCCAGATAGTTGGTGATGCTCAAAGTAGTCGCCGTTTCTGTTGATTCTGGATTCAGCCGAGTCGGTCTGCCAGCTACGATCATGTGAGCCGTTGCTCGCGCCACCGCTGGCCTTCCTGCCGATGGAACCGAACTTGAACATCTGCTTCCACTTCTTGTCCTTGCCGCTACCGCTGGAGCTGCTACCGTTGGCACCGTTGGACTGATGCGGATGTGACGACGTGTGGTGTGGACGAGCCGAGTAAGGGGCCGGTGATTCACCGATGCCGGAACTCTGGCCGTTGAGACGGGAAGGGTGAGAAGGAATGTTGGAGCCGCTAGCAAAGCTCGAGGTGGACTGGGTGGGAGGCGTGGCATAAGCGCTGCCAGACTCGTGGACGGGTGTGCCCTGCATTGTGCTCAATCCTGAAGAGGTAACGAGCGAGGGCATTCTAGATGCAATATAGAAACTGCTGACTGCGAAGAAAGCAGAAGCGATGAGGCACTGAACTGGGCACCCTGTAGCTGGGCTTCGACCAAGAGAATACGTAGAGCTGCGGTAGGATAACCAAGTGCTGTTGTACTGCTTGAGACAGCTGAGTTTTGTAAAGGTTGCCAGGCCTCGTCACGATGACGGCGCGATCAAGCCGGCGACAGGAATTGAGATGGTCGCAAGTAGGGAGTTTCTGCAGAAAGTCTGTTCTGCAGCGAGCCCTTGGGAGAGTGCTGGGGAGTCCGCAACGCGTGATGCGATGGTTGCGTAGCGCAGGAGCGGCAAGGTGCGATATCGATATGTACTAGATGCTACGAGTGCACGTGTGTGCAGCGACCGAGTTGCGTGTGTTCGAGAGTGTTAATGCCGCTAGAGGCTGTAATCGAAGTTCGTGAGAACAATATACGTGAGAATAGCGAGGTTGGTGAAGAGGAAGACGACGACGACGACGACGCAATTGAGAACACAGACGGCGTTGCGAAGGAAAGCCAGAGCGAGACGGCGGGGAAGCGATGCAAATAGAGACAGAGAGAGAAGAGGGAGGGGGGAGGAGGGGGGAAGAGAGGGGAAGAGTGGACTTGCAACCGTCAGCCACTGCAGAGTGCAAGTCACAAGTCACTGCTGTCTGCTGCTGTCTGCTTGCTGCTGCTTCTGGTGCTTCTGGTGCTTCTGGTGCTTCTGCTTGCTGCCGTTGCTGTGCAGAGCCCAAAGAAGAGACAAGCGAGGGGCTGCGAGAGCGTGCGAACGCGGAGCCACAAAATTATGGCCTCGCAGCTCTCGCAGTCGGTTGAAGCGGCGTGCCAGCCTGCCAGCCAGCGAGGCGAGAGCGAGTGGGGGAAAAGACGAAATTTCAAAAAGGCGGGAGGAAAGAGACAGGCAGCAGAAACAAGCAAAGTGAGCGCGTGGCACACTCTCACCCGCTTGTCCACCGAAATGCCGTCCGAACAGAAAGGAGGGACAGAGACGGTTCGAGCGCCTGTCGGACTTAAAACACTTGGTCTTGCTGCCGTTCTGGCTGACGCACGACAAGTGTGTTGCAGCAGCAGCAGTTGCCCGCGCCAGTCCAAACGGTGCACCTGCTCAGGGTCGTTGTCGAGGCCTATTACAACTTGTGAGTCAAAAGCCAGAAGCGACTACAAACATTCGAAATCCAAAGCGCGCTTGGTGAACAGTTTGTAGTCGCTCCTTTGCCCTGTTCCGCGCCTCTGCTCCCCTCGTTTGTATTATATTTTCGCACGAATGCTCGAGTGATTTCTGTGGGAAACTCTGTCGGCATTTGCTTGGTGCAATTCCGTCCGGTGCTTCAGCTAGCCTTACTCTCTCAGGTTAGTACTGTCTTGTTACGACCACTTTTCTCGTAGTCAGCATCAGAGCCGTGCTGCACAAGTACATGACAGCCGGGAAAAGCAGTCGTGTGTCTTGATCTAGACACCAACATTGGCCAACTTGCGTACAAGTGCAAACAAGCCTGCATGGCGTACCTCTTCGAAGCGAGGGAGAGAAAAATTCGAGGGTGCCTTCCCTTGCTACGCCCGGGCCATTTGTCGAAATTTCGGGGCGCCAGCACGTACAAGTGAGTGTGCGATCCACGGTGCTGGACGACCTAGCTACTGCAAGCATGAGACAGATTAGCGAGTCAACAGGTGCATTTGTACCTGATTGCCGTCCGGTCGGTCAGACGCAAGCACACGATGGTCCACCATAGTGTCGGTCTGCAGGGGCGCTTCTGCTGCTGCTGCTGTGTCAGGCTTGCGTCTCTTTCGTCTTCCTGAAGTGATAGTCAGCAGCTTGCTCGTGCGGGCGTAAAGGTTCGAGGGATCATCTTCACAGCTGATCTGCAGGCGATACGCTATGCATGCCTCCTGATCGTTGTGATCTGCATCGTCTTTCTTCTCTTGACCGCAAAGTGTGCAGGCGAAGAGCGGGTTGCTTTTCATGTTCAGGCACACGCAAGAGCGCAAAGGCCACATCCACTCAACTGGCGGGCGGCCATGCACACGCCGTACCTTGGCAACCTCTCCTGGTTTGCCTCCCCGAATGCAAAGCCGGTCTCTTGAGCGGAAGTCTAACATGGCCCAACTCCAGCCAATGAACTTCCTTGTACGGAGGGCCAGATACCGCTCAACATGACTCTGCGAGTAGTTGACCTCAGCCTCGTTTGACCATGACGAGAGTGTTGGAGCTGTCGAACGCGCGTTCGAGTCCTGAGCAAATCGAGTGGACGCAAGACGGTATGGCAACGTTCCAGGGATGATCAGACATGCGATGCTTGGACAGGTATAATACAGATCGGGATCAAGAGGTAGGTCAGTGGGAGAATTAGCCGCTGCGATGCTCAGCAAAGCGAAGCTCTCGGAAAGCAGGATCGCAGTGGGAAACGTCGAGCCGACTCGCACCACACGGCTGACAGGTTTGCTCTGGACGCTGCGACACTCAAGGCGTGGCTCTCGACCGCCTTTAGGTATCGGCCGTGAGATACAGCGCTGCAGGCGAGCGCCTTGAAGCTCAGCGGACTCGCTCAAAGGAGCTCGAACGGCCCAGAATGACAACTGAGAAGTCCATGATCTATGTGCAAGCAGCGCCAATACAGACAAGAGTCGTGAGTCAGTATCGTTGCCACCAGTGCACATTGAGCGTTCTCAGGCCGCGAGTTAACAAGGATGCTCATACTCACCCACTCTCCTGCCTCCAGGTAGATGCGCATCAGGTTGCGAAGGTCTTTGTTGGGCATACGTGAGACTGCTGGTGTGAGCCCGGTGCTGCGCTTGATGCCCGACAGCGCCACGCTCACCAGCATGGCGTCCACTAGCAGATGAAAGATGCGTCCGAACATGATATGTGATTCTAATACGGGTGGTGCGGATATACTTTGTCGCAGCAGGTTACGTTACGCTCCAAGGTGTTCTCGAGGATGCACGCAGATTGCGGGTTGCTGCGATTGTCAACGTTTCCCTTTCGATTGATTGGCTGTGATGGCTGCTGTGGCTGTAGATGCGGATGCGGACGGCAACGGTAAGCCGATGCGATGACAGTGAGGGTGAGGGAGAAGCAACGATGAGCGGGTTGTGATAACCTTGCAGCGGCCCAAACGCAGGGTTCAACTTAAAAAAAAAAAAAAAAGCTGAAATCTCGCGCGTCTCATACGACTGAGCATTTCGGCGCTGATTGACCGCGCTGAAACAAAGCTTGTCCTCGACGCTCGTGACACTAAGTCAAAGTCGGAACCAGCGTTGTGATTACAGCACTCGCATCCGCTTGGCATCCAGACCAGATCAGACCGCGAAATCGCGACGCTCGTCAGGCTTGCAAGCCTTCGCCCATGCTCAAACCCACCTGTTTTCTACTTTCCTGCATGGCACAGACCCACTGCGATTGGCTCACCGTGAACCCTTCCTGAGATTTGTGTGGGTCAATGCAAGCTGCAAATGGTGGATCAAAGGGGGTTAAAGAGGTTGCGCAAGGTTGACAAGGTGAAGGGGCACTAAAAATGTAGATTCATGAACTTCAATTTGTAAACCTGAGAGATTGAGTGACTTTTGGTGAGGCTGGAAGAGGTTGGTGAAGTTGAGATGAAGCTGAGATGAGGTTGAGGTGAAGTTGAAGCTGAATTTCTCCAGTGGCTCTAGCGCAGGCTGTGATTGGTCACTCTATGCACTTTGAGCCAATCAAAAAGTGGGCTGATGAGGTGGCAAGTTATGTCAAAAATGACAGGCACCAGAGCAGAGCAGAGCAGATTGTTTGTGGCCCAAGCTCCAATTTCCGCTAGAATCCCTCAGTCAAATAAGTAGGCTTGAAGCTGAGTTGTATTTGTCACTTGCTCAACTCAGGTTTGCTATTTAAGACCTCCTTCCTCTCCATCTCATCCACCTTTCCTTTCAACCTTACCCCCTCTTCTTACTCTCTACTCTCCCCCCCCCCTTCCCCCCTCCCACTTCCTTGCTTGGCGTGTTTGCATTGTCAGTAGCCCTAGAGCGCAAGATTTTGTGCCTTGTCTGCTGCGGAATCCGGCTATTGAGATGCTTCCCGTTCAGACAGCCTCGTACCTTGTCATCTGACAGACGGCTTTACTTCCACAATAATTAGCACGTCTGTTCTCGGCTGTCTCGTCACTTGAACGCGATTTTCTCTACTTTCAAAGCTCTCTTCAGCGACATCAGGATTTGTTCTCGTTGCGACGTCGATAGTCCCATAACCACCGGCCACCTGCCTTGCAAGCCGGCCCTCACTCGCGAGAACTTGGAAGACCAAAACGCAAGACACACATTCGGCCTCGATTAGCTGAGCAGCCTCAAGGATAGTCGCAATAGCGTTCGCGAAGGGTCGCGATTGACCAAGTCAAGATACCATTCGATTCCGGCGTGCTTCGGCACCTTTCACTCAAAACACAGCAGCGTGCAGCACCTTGGCGCTCGCGAGTACGATCTTGGAACTCTTTACACACATCGCAAGGCAGAAGACCTCTTTCTTATTGGCAACCGACGGCGGAAGAAATCGACAATCTTTGGTCCACAATAGACAAGAAGCCATGTCTCTGAAGGCAGAGAACGGTAAGTATCTTGAGCGCTACATGTGGTTGCCGTTCCCTAGGCGACCAGACGGATGATCACATCTGCTTGTGACTATTTACTGACAAGAACCCCATTCCCTTATCACCCTGTTCCTCTCCTCCTTCCTTTCTGTGATCACACTTCATAACGAACCTTGATGCTAATCTGGCTATGCTCTCGATGCGGCTGCGGCTGCGGTTACATCTTGCGCTTCCGCACCTGCTGCTCGACACCTTTCCACGCTCCACGCTATACGCAACGACTGCGCTAACTCGACTCGCGCAACATATATAAACCTGCTGTTGCCCGACCGCTCTCCGCTCCCCCCCTTTTTCTCCATCATCAACCTTTCGGGGATATCGGCGACAATGGCTGGACCAACACCCCCCAAACATGTCTCATTTCTCGATCTCGTCAATGAAATTGCACGACGACGCACAGGTGACGAGCTCGATGAGCTGTTCGACTACCAGCCCAACGCTACGTCCGACTCCGACCTGAGCGACGGTACCGATGGCGAATACGCCGGCCCCTCTCCCTCTCGAGCGCGCGTCAAGAAGCGCTCCACCAGGGTTCTGGACCTCGGCCAGGTGCTGCAAGCCCCGCGAGCAGCCCAGTATTCTACCAAAACCATCTACGAAATGGTCAAGGACGACATCGTCGACCTCGAGCCCGAATACCAGCGAGGAGTCGTCTGGCCATCTGAAAAGCAGTCTGCCATCATCGAGTCGATAATGCGACACTACTATGTTCCGCCGATCTTGCTGTCCGTGCAGAAGCAGGAAGAACCCTCTGATGAGATCACGTACGTTTGCATCGACGGCAAGCAACGTGTCTCGTCCGTCTGCAACTTCCTCGACAACAAGATCCCAGTCAGAGAACCGTCGACGGGCCGCAGGTTCTGGTACAAGGAGGATATCGCAGAAGGCAAGACCCCTTCCCTCTCCCCGGCACAACGTCGCAAGTTTGAGAACGAGCAGATGACCATCGTCATCTTCGAGGGACTATCAGAGGAAAGCGAGCGAGACATGTTCAGTCGTGTTCAGATGGGTGTTACTCTTTCTTCGGCAGAGAAGTTGGGTGCGCACCTTGGAGCCTGGCCCGACTTTATCCGTCAAATGGTGAAGCGATTTATCGATCCAACGCCTTCGCTCGTTCACGACGACCAGGGCAAGACCATGCTGCTCGTCAATCGCGGCAAAGACTACCTCTTCATGGCCCAAATCGCGTTACTCATCTTCCACGCGCACCTCGATCAGTATGTTCCTTCAGCTCACACCATCGACACCTTCCTCAAACAGCACGCCAAGGACGAGCCTCCTCGTTCGCTCCGCCAAAACATGCAGCGCACGCTGGAGCGCTACGTCGCGCTGGCCAACCACAAGCGCTATGGCGCCTGCATCAAGCCCGAGGTCAAGCTCAACCGCCTCGGCAGGCCAACCACCAAGCCGCTCTCCCCGGCTGAGTTTGTGTACATTGCATTGCTCATCTACAAGTTTCCTGACGCCACGGTATCGCAGCTCTTCCGCCTCGTGCAAGGGCTCAAGCAAGACGTGCGATCGCAGTTCAAGGATGTCTTGTTCAACTCGAACGTCGCCGGCGTCATGCGCAGATACATTAGCCAGGCGAGCCTCGCGCCAGATGCAGAGTCTCTCGCCACACAGAACACCAGCCCGCGCAACAAGCGCAGCCGAAACGACTCTGCTGCTAACAGCGACGACGAGGGCGATGCACCCTTGTCCTCACGCAGGAGAGCCGCCAATGGCGGCTTGGATGTCAACCCTGACGCTGGTCTCTTTCGCAACAATAATGAGAGTCCGTCATGGAACCCGCTCACAAATACGTCACCAGGGCCATCGCGGCGATAGCTGAGCCCGTTGCGTTAGGCACTTACTTACATGCTCTACATCACTGCTGCCTCCGCACCGCTGCTTCACCGCATTTTGTACGGCGGCTTAGACACTGATGCCATTTCAAGTTACCAGCTGGTTCCCGCAGCGCCTGTCCGGTAGTTAAAAGTTTGCGGCAGGTTGCTCCTTTCTCTCCATTCGATCGTTCATTCCACATTGTACTATTACGCTCATGATCTCCCGGTCTCATTGACCTTTCTCCTAACCAACATGATTCTCGATTCCGCCTATATGGCTCGACAAACCGAGCTGAGAATCCATCTCGCTGGGACGAAAAAAAGGCTACAAAGCCGCACCACTTGCCATTAAACTCGACCCTGAAGAAGGCACACCTTGAGCCATCACACGCCAGAATGTGGTGCGAAATCAACTCGGAATGGTCCATTACGATCGTCGCACGAAACAGAGAAAAGACGAAGCAAAAGTCGACACTATGCAAAAAAAAACGGCTGTGTATGGTACAAGACGAGCAATGATGGTCGAAGAACGAAAACGACACAGGCCTGCAAAGAGCCACTGTGGAGGAGTCGAGTGGCGAGGCCGCGAGGGTGGAAACGAGATGCAGGATGGCGTTGGGGGCGCCGACGAGATTTTTGAGGAGCGTGGTGATGCGTCGAGGGAAGAAAATGCAAGTATAGGAGAGGGGGACGCAGTTTGGTGGGAGGGGGAAATTCGGGGTTTCTGTCTTAGTCTTCGCCGTTACGGACAGCTAAGCGGCGGCCGTAGTCCTGGTCGTCCCTGAGACTAACCGCGGACCCGGCCTCATGAGCAGTCATGTCAATGCGCCCGTCGGTCTCGTTGCTGCTGCTGCTGGGGTCTGCAAACACGTTCCCCGAATCCTGACCCTGGCCAGCGTGAGCCCCATACGCGGCGTCAAGGGGGGGCGAAGCACCAGGAGCCCAGTTGAGCTGGGGTGCGCCTGTGTGGCTGTACCCATGCCCACCGCTGCCTGCACCATAGGCATCATCGTGCGCACTCTGGGAGTGCCCATTGTCGTGGCCCATCGATCCCATACCAGCGTAAGCGCCTTCGCTGGAAAGACCAGCGGGGACGCTCTCGTAATAATGCGAGCCATCCGTACCAGCCTGGCCAGCGTAGTAAGCAGCAGCGCCACCAGCAGCAGCGCCGGTAGCCATGGGACCGTAAGCACCCATTCCAGCGTAACCCGGCGCGGTTCCGCCCGACATGTGGCTGGGTTCATAGCCCTCACTCGAGTGGCCATAGTTGTTGTAGTACTGCTGCATCATGGCGTTGGAAGCACCGTAGGCTCCAGCACCTGCCGCAGCACCACCCAAGCCCGCAACACTGGTTCCGTAGCTGGGATCCTCGATCATCTCGGGATCGTCATCGTCGAAGGGCGTCCTCTTGGTAGCAGCGGCAGCCGAGGCGGCAGCAACGACGTCGGCGTCCATTCTCTGCGCCTTTCGACGCCTCCACAGCATGTAGAAGACGGCCGCAACGATGGCGACGCAAACAAGACCAACAACGGCGAAGGTGCCACCGACAGCACCTGAGTTGGCGAAGAAGCCGGTGGAACCGCCGCTGTTGTTGCTGCTGCCGCTCAGCTGGCCGTTGGCGGTGGTGACGGCATAGGCGGTCGAAGTGGACGTTTGACCGTTGGGCAAGGTGATGGTCGTGAGCGAGGTCTGGGTGGTGATGACCGATGGTGTACGCGAGGTGGAGGTCGAGACAGCGGCTTCACTGCTAGAGCGGGAAGATTCGTGGGTCGAAGGAGGCGAGGATGATGGGAGAGGGGACGAAGATGATGGTGTGAAATGCGAAGATGACGAAGTAGGCGGGGAAGTAGAAGAAGTCAGAACGGCTGAGCTGGATCGTGATCTGCAAGCGATCGAAAAGATACATGGACGGCACGGGCCATAACGGCGCACAAAGACAGTACTGATCAACATCACAAGTCCTCGCAACAAGGCGACGACCACAGGGACGGTGTCATCGAGGGAGGGAGAGGGTGGGACGAGGACCTGGCAGGATGAAGAAAGCGCCCATGTGTATGCCGCTGGGCACGCTGTGTCTGGATGCGCACAAACGCACATTGGGGATCGCAAGGAGGCGTGGAGCGGTGCATGTCACGAAATTAATCAAGTACTTACGTAGTCGAAGGTGTTGTGCTTGTGCTTGACGTGGAAGAAGGTTCGGTGCTCGATGATGTGGTGCTCGTGGAAGTAGAGGTAGGGATAGATGACGAGCTCGAAGTTGTACTCGAGGGCGTGCTTGACGTTGTGGAAGATGTGGATGTTGAGGTGGTGGTTGGGGTGGTGCTGGTGGTGGCACTTGTTGTCGACGTAGACTGGAGGAAATGAAAGTAACAAAAGCCGTCATGGCAAGAAGGAGGTCAGAACATGTCTCGATGATGGAAGTAAAGCATCAAGAAAGTAGCGACAGAGGAGACTTTGCTTGCGGCTGGGCCAGGGCAGGCTGCGCATCCGACAGGCCGATGAGCACCGATCAAGCGGAGACGATGAACTCCTTGGACCATAAATGCATCCGACCCTGCCTCCTCCGCAAAATTGGCAGAGCCAAGGCCATGCTGATGCAAGGATGGAGCGTGGAGCTTACACTGGAGACGGGGCGAGACGTGCTCGACGTGCTCGACGTGGATGGCGGTGCCTGCGTTGAGGTCGAACTTACGCTAGTCGAAGTTGACGAGGGGGTTGTCGATCTGAACAGTGGGAGCACAGGGGACATGAGGGTAAGAGTAGCTTTTGGTCAGCTACCATGCTCGGTCAACTGTGGCCACCTGGATCAGAAAGAGGCTACTTACGTTGAGCTGGTGGTGGATGTGGCGGGATCTGATGTTGAAGTAGAAGTGCCAACAGTGATGGTTTCTGATGACGAGGACGAAATCGAGGTCGAAGCCGCAGCGATGGTTTCGGACGTCGAGGAGCGGACGGGGTCAGAGGTTGGTGAAGTGTCAGCCATGGTTGCTGTGGTTTGTGGGGTCGATGACGATGATGGAATAGATGGTTCGGAAGAGGTAAGAGGAGGGGTAGAGATGGACGTCGGAGAAGAAGACGCAGGCTCTCGTGAAGAAGACGAAGATGCCTGCCCCGTAGCCGACGTTAACGCCCCTTGGGACGCTGTAGCAGCCGAAGACAGGCCTGAACTCGAAGCGTTGCTCGAGCTCACACTGATGGTGACGGCTGGAGTCTAGCCAGCCACTGACCTCACTAGGAGGTCGAGTCAAGCGTGACCGAGCGACACGGAGGTAGCGAAGGGGAGATCAAATCAAGAACAGTGTCGTCGAAGAAAACGGCGACGAAGCTCTAGATAGGATCTGTGGCGGAGATGTAGTGGACAGTGAAAGGAGATGGCACTCGAGCTCAGGGTGAAGTATGAAGGAATCAGGGGAAGGGAAGATGGTGTCGAGAAAGAGAGGAGCGAAAACAGACGGCGATAAAGCCAACGGAGGAACGTGGCAAGCAGAAGCCGTGCAGTATCGCAGCGTCGGAAGTGGAAAAATTGTGACCAAGAAAAAAGGGACAACGGCGGTGGAGGGGGAAAAAGGATCGGAGAAAAGGGGGCAGAGGCAGTGACAACAGCAAGTGAGAAGGATAAGGGCAATACTCACGGTAAGAGCCATCCGGGAGAAGGATGGAAGAGAGAATGGGGACGAGTTGGTCAACAAGGCCCGCTGCAAATTCAAGTCACAGCGCAGAAGCGGCAGCAGCAATTTTTGCCAGGACAGGACACGACAGGACATGACAAAGGCACAAGAGAGCGCGGCCCATTTGCATCGCAATTCCATACGAACCCAATCCGTCCGCGCAAAGCATCGTATCGGTAGCCGGCCCAAATACAAACGAAGTTTCGAACAGGACATAATCGAAGCAGAGGAGAGAGAGAGAGGGAGAGAGAGAGAGGGAGAAAAGCCGATCGAAGCCAGTCCCAAGAAACGTTGTCGAGCCAACGTGTGCGGAACAGCGAGGAGGGGCAGGGGCCAAGAGAGGGAGCGTATCGGGGACGCGCAAAGGAAAGAAAGGCGAAAGGATCGTCTTTGTCAACATTGCTGTCGTCGTTGGATTCTAACTCGAACCCTGAATGGCGGCCGACTCGAAGCAGCACCAACAAAGCAATGCTAGATCTGCTTCGGTCGAACCCCATTTGCAAGCCCTCTGTCTGGCCCACAATGTCTTGCTGCTGCTGATCCTCCCTAGCTCACAAAAGTCTCAGCAGCAAAGACCAAGGTGGTGCAAAGCTAAACCTAAAAGCAACAATCTCTGAGAGCGCAGGCGTCGAAACAATCGACTAGAGATGATTGCCGACGGAACGAGAGCGACGTTGCCCAAATGGCAAAGCGACGACAATCCACGAGCCGAAGAGAGGGCGTAACATCCATCATCGGTGATCAGGACAGAGGGAAGCAGCAGCCTAATAAACCTTGTTTCGACGAGCTGCGCCCATGCTGCCGTTAATCACGTCCCTATTGGATGCTATCAAGGACTGCGATGCGGATTCGACCTCCGAGAGAAACCCAGCATGTCGTCTTGGCACAACATCTCATCGAGTCGTGTTGATACCGTGCACTGCATCCACACGACCTGCTGGCAGAAGGACGGCCTCTAAGGGAAGACCAGGAAAGCCAGCCACATCGCCAGCATGGCATGGAGCGGACAAGATCATGTGGACTGCGACAGTTATGCTGCAGGCAAGCGGCGGCTGCGTCTGTTGGAAGCAGAGTTCTACGGTTGATGGTTTCACTTACCCATTTTGTCAGAGAATGTCCAATCGGATCGGTGTCAACAGAATGGCGGAAGGCGAATGATTGGAGGAGGAGGGATCCGGACGGGGAAGGCAGTGGGAAATCAATGCAGGATGAGCAAGCTTCGAGTAGAGCACAGAGTCGAGTAGAGGCGCGCAACCTTGTTTGTTGAGTGTGCAGTGCCGAGACGCGGTTCCTGATCGGAAGAGAAGCCGTTGGCTGAAGACGTATTCCAGTCGAGGGAGGGGAGGGAGGGGAGAGGCGCTTATGCAGTACTAGAAGCGGAGCTAGAGGATCAAGAGGATCAAGAGGATGGGGAATGCGATGTGATGATGGAGGGTGGGAAAGAGGCGATTAAGCTCGTTGGGTTGGTTCTGATCGATCCGGCTCGAGCTGCGCGCAGAAATGAGGCTTTGCGGCGGATCACAGCGGAAGCGTGGGCGTAAATCTAAGTAATCCCAAAAAAAAATAAAAAAATAAAAATAAAATAAAATAAAATAAAAACGGGAAATGGAAAAGAGAAGTAGACCAACTCACTTCCACAACATGTTGACCACAGATATGTCCAATCCACGATCGAGAAAGCAAGCCGGTGAGGCATAAGGTTCGCGTTCGAAAAATACACACAAGGTGCTCAACATGTGCACTGGAAGAGTACAACAAAGCACAGCATAGTGCGACAGGAATACGGAAGCAACTGTGGAAATACGCAACCAACCAAAAGAGTCCTGTTTCGCCATTTTTGTGTTGTTCGCAACGGACAAGAAAAGAGTGCCGTTTTGCCGCAGAAGAGATGTTGGCCCATATGAAATCACGGCAGAACTGCAGCCGCAAATAGAACAAATTGGAACCCTGCTACTGCAGCATACACCTCGTCTCGTTGCTGACCGCTTCGCATCTTGATTGCGCAACGCCATCTTACTGCGACCTGGCTCAACTGTCCGGTTGTCACCCTCAAAACTCTCCTCCATGAAGTCACACCTGAAGTCGCACCTTATTAGGTCAAGTTCGGAATTGCCGGCGAAAGAGTGCTTGCTTCGACCGGTCGAAAGCAGCTCTGTGACGATGAGTGCATCAAAAACAAGCGATAGCTCTGGCTTTCGGGGCGAAGTGGAATTGCTGACACCACAAGAAGGTGACATCGGAAGAGAGCCACTTTACCCTGTGCCTAGCAGGATCTCTTGCTCGCAAATGAAAGCACATGTTTGTGTGGCTGTTGATTGCTGGCTTTTATCCTCACAGCTTCATCTGCGCACGTCTGTCAGCAATACATTGCGAACAACGCCAAGATGGTGGCGCGCTGCCGTACGGAGAGGAGGAGCAAATCTCCCCTATTCCTTTCTCGCGATCGGAAATTTCATGCAAGATCAAGCAAGGAATCATCACTTCGCATCGAGCCTGGTGCAATCACGGCATCTATGTACACACGGTCCCATTCCAAAATAACATTTCGAGCGGTTTAGGCTCGAAAAATTATCACACGCCTCAACGGGTCACACAACACCTTGACTCTCAGCATGGATGGTCTTGATCTCACTCTTGACACTGTCTTTCGACAAGAGATGAACGATAACGGGAGCGCGAGTCAGGCGGCTCTCTGCGGAGACTGATCAGATCGGATGGACCGACAGGAGAGGTTGCTAGGTCGAATTTGGCAAAGGTGTTTTCGATACGTGCTCGAACTCGGTAATGCGTTGCTTGTTCACACGCTCTGATGCTGCCCTCTACTGGAAGATACTGGAATAGCAACACTAGCTCTTTTCCTTATCGCACACGGACAGATCCATTTGCGATCAGGCTCCTGAACTTTGGAGGAACAGACGAGCTGTGTTGACTTTGGGTCTCGCTTCGATGGGCAAGACCGCGGAAAACCGAGGTGTCCCGTCGACAAGTGGCTGCCTTAACTACGAGAGCGCGCGCATATACCTCGTTGCGAAGCTGCCCTTGCATCCAAACTTTCAAAAAGAGAAAGAGGACAAAGCGAGAACGAGAACAAAGACCGCTTGCGCACGGCTCTCTTTCGACACAACTTGTTCTCCAGTGGAAGCGGGCGATCCGATCCCGAATCACCGATGCTTTTGTGTCTTTGACCCGATCACGAAACCCGCTCTTCTGCTCGTTCCGTGACACCATCTGGGGCGCAGACGGCTTCGCCATCCTCCTCCGACCAGAGATAGTCTTTCACAATGACTGAACCGTCAGCTGGGTATTGCATCTTGGCTACAGAGCAAATTGCTGGCATCATCAGCGATACGTGGCTCCGAGTCGTGCCCGTAGGTGCTGGCCACCTGTGAGCTCAGAAACATCCGCAACGCCTTTAGCCGCGCACCTCCTCTTGAACTCGTCACGATCCATAAGCTTCCCTTCACACTTTTGGCGCACAGTGTCAGAAATCGACAACGGTACCAGACGAGCATCTTCGTCAGGCTGACAAAAGTATGCAACCGAGAATCGCGAGCCGCTCTCCGACTCGCTGCGAGGCAACACCACCCGGTGCTGAGTCGATCGGAAGAGCCCCGCGCTCCAGAACTCTATCGCATCACCGACGTTGACCACGATGCAACCTTTTTGCGGAGGGATGTCGACCCATTTGCCCTCTTCCATCTCTACCTGAAGTCCTCCGACGTCTTTTTGGAAGAGCAGCGTGCAGGAACCGTAGTCTGAATGCGAGCCTGCTCGGATGCTCGCACTAGCGTCATGATGCGAGACTGGGGTGGGTGGATAGTGGATCAGACGCAAGCGATCGTGCTGGCCATGGTGCGAGTCGACAAAGTATGCTGGTGGGAGATTAATCGCCTCAGCAAAGCCAGCCAGGACAGCATCGCAGACGCCTTTGCACTTTTCGATAAACGAAGCGATACCTTCGCGGTGAGGCGCTAGTGTAGGCGGCAAAGGCTGTGATGGAGGACGATACCGCTCTTCAGCCTGCGAGGGGCCACCTTCAGCTCTCGCAAGGCCAGCAAGGTAGAATGACTCTTTTAGGTCGCCGTCCGACTTGCTGCTGGGGTCCAAGCTCTCCTGCTTCATCGGTGTGTAGCCGGTGTTGTTGGTTCGGTCCTGGCATTTATGACGCTCACTTTCTGGATCCTCAAGGAAGAACTGTGCGCTCTGACGGAAGACTGCGTCGATCTCTTCTTGAGTAATACCGTGGTGGGAGAGGTAGAAGAAGCCCGTCTTGACCACGGCATTCAGGATTCGCGAGCCGAGCGCAGATTCACTGCCGTCTCCGCGGAGTGCAATGATCGGAATGGGGGTCGAGTCGGACATCTTGCACACGAGATCTTATGTGGCTTGTCGTATTTCTGCCTTTGGACGTCTTGAGAGGCTTGAAGCAAAGTGCGCTGCGAGAGAATAGCCTCTTGAAGTGTTGGAAGTCACGGTCGCAGGGAAGATACCAGACCCTGGCTGCAGACAAGTCTTATTTTCCAGACACGTCGCCGAATTTGCCGGTGCAAAAGTCGGGTGAGAAGATACCGCGCGTCCGTGCGAAGCCGATGCGATTACAACCGATCCAAGCCCGAGTCACATGGCTCCTTGACGAGCTTCCCCTCACACTGCTGCTGCAACGACCCTGCATTCATAAGCCTGTCGAAACTTTGCCCAAACAGCCAACATCTGCTCTAAAGCGGACTGACAGCATCCTTTCGCTCTGGATTCCAACACGCCTTCGTCAACACCGCGCCGGATCTTCCTTTTCTAGGCTTCAACGCAACATGACTGGCAACATTCACGTAGTGGTGTTAGGAGCCGGAGGTAAGTGCAGCACGCCAAGCATACACCTGTTTTGGCAATGGAGTAGTGGAGACAAGTGCTGATCAACTTGTTTGACTTTTGTTTACCACAGTGATCGGACTTACCAACGCCTTCGAGCTGCGCGAGCGTGGCTACAAGGTCACCATCCTCGCGCGGGATCTGCCGCACGACTCGTTCGCGCAGACGTTTGCAAGCCCTTGGGCAGTAAGTATCTCCTACTCTAGTCGCTGCATGAGCATGCTAAGCTGACAGCTTTCATCCATCCCTGTAAATCCCAACTTCGTTACAAAAGGGAGCCAATTGGCGCTCCTTTGCGACCCTGGACGACAAAGCGGCACAACGTCGCGATGCCATCACCTTCCACAAGTGGCTCGAGCTTCACAACCACTTGCCACTTGAAGTACTAGCAATGGTCGGCTTCACCGATATCAGCCCAACCAAACTCGAAGCGAAGGACATCTGGTTCAGCGACCTCGTGCCCGACTTTGCGGTTCTGCCCGACGGGCACGGCAACGGAGCATTCGCCGTCAAGTACAAGTCCTTCACCATCAGCGTGCCACTCTACACACAGTGGCTGGTGTCGGAGCTGACTTCGCCCAAGCCTGCCCTGCTTGACGCATCTCGTGCTGGGCCGCCGGTGGACATCCGTCGCTGCTCCACGCTGACCTCTTTGTCTGCAGTTCGTTCGCTTATTCCGAGCTGTGATCTTGTGGTCAATGCTACCGGAGTGGGTGCGGGGGATCTGGCCGATGTGCGCGACCCCAACGTCTTCCCAATCCGCGGCCAGACCGTGCTCGTCTCAGTTCCTGGGTTCAAAGCCCCCAACATGGGGGCAAGGTGCGTGATGAAACTCGGCAGTCCCGCGCACTATGTCATCCCACGAGCCAGGTCCGGTCAAGTGATCCTCGGTGGTTCATTCGATGTGAAGCAGTCCAGAACGACTCCGGACAAGGCATTGGCGGAGACAATTCTGCAGGAGTGTGCGAAGCTCGTACCGGAGCTCGTTCCTGAGGGCAAGACGTGGCGGGAGATCGAGGTAGTATCGCATAATGTGGGGTTGAGGCCGGCGAGGGAGAATGGAGCGCGGGTGGAGCTGGAGCGGATCAAGAAGGAGGGTGGTGATCTTACAGTGGTGCATTCGTATGGGATTGGGCCGGCTGGGTACCAGGCATCGTTCGGCATTGCGAAGGAGGTCGCTGACCTGGTTGATGGGCATGTAAAGGGGCAGTCGAGCGCAAGTGAGGTTCGATCGCGGCTATGATCATGTCCGCACCAATGATGAAATGAAGCAAATAACGGACAACATCAGCGTAAGACCCACGACGAGTTGAATGACACACATTGGCAAACAATGAGATGTGGGAGAGGTGAGGACCGCTCTGCAGCCCTTCCACCTTGTTGACATTGAGGAAACACATGTTTGGAGACAGAAGAGACCACGAAAGAAAGTGATGGGTCCTAGCATGGCCGCTAGCAAACGTGATGCAAGCTGGCGACTGTCCAGGGCTGAGAAGGAGTCAAAGTGAAAGCGAAAAAAGACGCCAAGCAGTACCTGACCGTGATGTCGAAGGAAGGTAAGAACCGAACAAGACAAGACCGAGACTAAATGAGTGAACGAAGGTGCTAATAGTTTGAGCTGGGAACAGGCACCCATATATGCAAAGACTGGGGGATTGGATCACGAGGCCATGACCAGATGGCTTCGAGTCCCTTGTTGGAGAAAACCGTCTAGTTGGCGTTGGCGTAGGTTCGGAAGAGCGAAGTGGGGTTGTTGCCGTTGGACAGACGCTGCGACTCGGCGACACCCTGAAGGTTCTGGATCACAGCGAATGGAGCCCATCCCTTGACCCAATCCTGCTGGTTCATCCAAGTCGACACCTCGTTCGCAAACGCATTGGTCTGATCCTTGTCGCACTGCGCGCCGCCGTTAAAGTTTTGGCAGGCGAATTCTGTGACCCAGATATCCTTGCCGAACGTCTTGTGCCAGTCCTGGAGATACTGCTTGAAGTCAGCGCTCGAAGTGCCGTAGTAGTGGATGGCGATCGAGTCGAGCTTGTTGAACGTGTCGGGGCAAGCTTTCTGAAAGTTCTGGTACCACGTTTTGCCGTCAGGAGCGTTGGTGGTGGAGGGGCCCATGAGGTACCATCCCTTGTCCTTGAGGGGCATGAGGTACTTCTCGATGAGCGTGCAGCCATCCTGGGGGCTCATGTCGGACTGACCTTGTTGGTTGACCTCGTTCATGGCCATAGCGCACTTGTGCTGGTTGAACTTGGAGTCGAGGTTGTCGAGCACGTTCTTCTGGAATGAGTCGGTGTTCTTATAACCCCAGAGCATTGGACAGTACATGAGCTTGTCCACTGGAGCGGCGTCCCAGCCAGGGGTGGCATCCCACGAGTAGAACCACGAGACGGAGCCAAAGTCAAAGTTGTTGATGGGCATACCGTTGGCATTGGCCCAGCAGAGACCCATCTTTCCGCCCGAGCTGTCGCCGTTGGCAGAGCTGCTGCTCGAAGAGGAAGAGGAAGAGGACGATGAAGACGAAGAGTTGGACTTAGAGTCGGACTGAGCCTGGGACTGAGACTGCGATTGGGACCGAGACTTGGAACCAGAAGCTGCCTTGTAGTGGTTCTCGACCTTTTTGGCCTTGTGCTTCGAGTGGCCGAACGAGGAGCAACTGTTGTGGGCGTGTCGCTTGTGATTGTGTCGGCGAACAACATCAGGGAGATGGGGCTGCTCCATGGTGGAAGCCGACACCATGGCGGTGCTGGCAACGAGCGCGGCGAGCGCGAGCGAGGTGGCGAACGACTTCATTGTATGCTGAGGGACGCTGTATTCAATTCAGGTGAGAATAGGTGTTGGGTTGCAGCGAGCCGATTAGAAAGAGCGGAGAAGAGACAGTATTACAGAGGTCGAGACAGGGGATGGTCGGAGCTGTGCGGAGGTGGAGAGGATTGTCTGATGGTGGTCGAGAAGTGGAAGTGGGGTATTCCAGATCACAAAACCAGTTTGTGTTCTCAACAAGTTGTGTTGTGTGTAAGCTTGAAGGTGAAGCCGGGGAGGGGAGTGATCGCAAGTGCGTGTGTGGTATGATAAGCAGGAGGAGAGGAAGGACAGGGTTGGGGAGAAAGTGAAGGAGAGGGGAGGGGCTCAAAGGTAAAGATATGTAGGATCGGCCAGGCAGTAACCTAGGCACATAGGGGAA
This sequence comes from Ustilago lituana, assembly GCA_928869825.1. Lineage (NCBI taxonomy): Eukaryota > Fungi > Basidiomycota > Ustilaginomycetes > Ustilaginales > Ustilaginaceae > Ustilago > Ustilago lituana. The sequence goes on along the minus strand of CAKMYA010000017.1, from coordinate 154,611 downwards.
GGAGAAGGGAGGGTCAAGATGGAATGGTACCACAGTGGAAAGGGGGGGGCCGGGGGGGGGGGCCACAAGAGGTGCGGCATAGCAACGATCCTATGCTCAGCCATGAAACAGGCATGATCGACAGCACACACAATTCGAAGAAGCGCTGCATCATCGCTTTGTGTTTCGTGACTGCGCAGAATTAACTGAAGCTTGTTGGCGCAGATGGCGCAGCGCGCTGCCGCCTTGTCATGGTGACTCTAACTGGCGCAAAGCGCAGATCTTGCCGCTGTCAGTCACGATGACAAGCCCCGTGCTGAGACGGCACACAGGCTTTGTGAGGCGCAGTTGACAAGGAGAAAGACTCGCAAGAAAGGTTGCGCGGGATGCAAGTGGATATGCACGACACCGCCGCATATAACGAGCCAACAAGTCGAGCCCGCTTTCGCCCAGATCGGCAAGCTCTCGTATATTGTTGTTGGGCTCACAGAGGCACAGAGGCACACGTCCGAGTATGTTAGCTTTCGAGGCTTCGAGGCGTGTTGTGAACGCGAGCCGATGGGTGCAAGGCGACAAAGCTAAGCTGGCGCAAATCTTGACAGCACTCACTGTCGCGACCAGAGCGTTGTTTGCGAGAAACGGACAGGGCGCAGTTGCTACGCTGGCCGAACCGACGTTTCAAGGTGAACCCCAAAATCAAGTCTCGCGTCTTCCTTGATCTGAAACCAACAGCAGCTCGCCTAAGGGTCCTGTTGATCGCTCCTTCAAGCCGTTCAGCTTTTGTTGACGCAGCGACTCTCTACCCCTTCCTTTGGTTCTCGGCTTGAGAGAGCGAGTCGGGGAACTGACGAGAAGCAGGGACACGCTCAGGAGGTACATCAATGATACGCGAGCCGAGTTGAGCGCCCTTTCGAGTGCCGAAGCGATGCTCAGAGACGGCAGCAATGTCCGTAAGTCGATTTCAGCCACTGGCATGTTGAGCGATCTGATGCCGGTCACACCAGTGGTAACATACTGCTAGGGCGGTACGTTGCAGAGGAGGCGGGCGGGCGCAATGCAACATGCAGCCGCAGGAGCACCGCGAACAAGAGCGGAGAGTCCATTTGGGAGAAGAAAGGAGCAGCAAGGAGCAGCAACCTTTGTGTGGAACTGGAATCAAGAGCAAGGAAAAAAAAAAAAAAAAAAAAGCAGAACGCAGCACTTGCGAGTGCCGAATTGTGCGGTGGGAGAGAAGAAAGAAGGCCTCGCCAAAACTAGCCGGTATGCAGGCTCGACCTAAAATTTCGGGGTCATCAAGAATGTCATGTGCGTCTCTCTGACTTCTCCTTGCACCCGATCATTCCAAAGAAGCTTCGTCGCTCTGCCTCTCTTCTTTGCTTCATTGCCGTCGCTCCATCTGTTCTTGATTGTGCATGTGTGCCGGAAGTCGAAGGCTCGAGAGCGAAACTTTCGTCCGGGAACAAACAGAGGTCGTGTTAGGCCGCTATAGCCTCATCGATGAGTGGCCGATATTCTCGCCCCGATTCCTCGACCACACCACATCACAATCTCATGTGGCCATGAATCCGGATGGACGTCTCGCTCCACTTATGCTTGCCACCCTGTCGATGTGCTCGCCCTTTCCCGCCCGAACAAATTGGTGCAAGCATAGGGTACTTCAAGCGACACGGCGACACTCTAATCCGACCCCGCACAATCCAAAGTGTCTAGCCAGGCGGAAGCTGAGGTTGTTTGTTCACGCAGTGTTGGTATCCACATCGTGCCCCTCACGTGTCCATAGCCTGCCTGATGGGCGTGTGAGAGTCCTCAAGACATCAGCTGCGCAACATTTGCGCTGTTCGAAAGGTTTCAGCGGCTCATGGAGATGCTTGTGGGTTTCAGTGATCATGCGAGGTGGCGCAAGAAAGATCTCGTGATGTGGTCTGAGTCGCGCCGCATTGACTCAACTTGAAGCACCGCTTGAGGCGTAATTTGTGGCGACCTTGCCATTGTCGCCTCGCAGCATCGACCTGCCCATACATGGTCAGAGAGATACAGCTCCGACTTCCCCTCTATGGATTTGTCGATAGAAAAGGATTGTGAGATGCTGACGGATAGCTTCCTCGAGCTTTCCATCCGAAGGCCTCTGCGCGGATCTTCTCCGGTCCAAACCATGTCCGAGCATGACACTTCCGATTCAGACTAAGCTTGCGCTCTAAGAGAATAGTGAGTTCCTGCAGCGCCGCAAGTCCGGTTTCAGCTGCTTCAGATCAACTTTTTTCTAGAGACCAGGACTGAACGAGTTAATCGCCGAATCGGCGACGCTCGCTGAGATACCGCTGGAACAGTACTGGCTTCGCTGGTTTGATTGCTCGGAGCGGTACAGGCACAGTGTGGGTGCTACCGTTGCGCGGGGCAGTGTTGCTCCCACCTCCCCGTTATCTCTTGCTCGTCCTTTCCACCACGTTCCACATCCTCGTCTCCATCTGATCAAAGTCGTTTCCTGATCGCCGAACGAGAGGCCGCTCCTCTGGGACAGCGATGCGTTAGGTTGCGTTAGGTCATAGCGATGAAAGGACAAGAATAAGGGTCCTTGTCAAAGGTGAACGAACCCGTGAGAAGGCCAGAGCAACCAGGGCAGCTGGGCAATTTAAGTAGCAGACGAACTTAAGCGAAGCCTTTAGGCGAGGCGGGCAGAGGTGTAAAAAGTTTTGAACCCCGCCTCGAAAGTAAGAAAAAAAAAAAAAGTATATATCTATACCATGTCTCTCATTCAGCCAGCAGACTCAGCCAGCGGTATCGAAATCAAAAGGACAGCTGTGCAGCTTTCAAGTCGTGAAAGTGCGGGGCAGAAATGGCTTAGTTGGTCCAATTCAGTTTTCCACAACAGTAATTCTCTGTCTTTCCCTTAGATTTTTACAAAAGGATTTGAGAGGCAGTGATGCAGCGTTCTAATTGGCTAGACCTGCTTGCAATCGTCCAGTCGAAAGTCGTGGTGTTCCCACCTAGCCGCATGCATGTATCAAGTCTACAACTCGGATGTGTTTTCAATCTCTCCCTTTTTCGTAAATACAGTTCAATCCTCGTTTGACCCACTTGTATTCGAGTGTTCACTAAGAAGGGAAAGCTCTAGACCGTTCGACTCTCTTTGTTTCACCTCTCCCCCTTGGGCTCTTCTCCCCACAATTTGAGCGTGCGCGCTTCTCCTGTGCGTAGGAGCCGATGCGGGCCAAGTGTTCGCGTGGCGGTATCTGACTCTTATGCCCCTCACACCAAAGCAGCGTTAGCGTCCACAGCAACACACTATCGATATCGACCCAACTTGTGGGACACCAAAGCAAGGAAGCAAGCAAGAGCCAAAGAGAGAAAGCAAACGGCAAAGAGTCAAGGGTCTATCGTCGTTGTCCAACGTACACGAGAGACGCTTTGCCTTGTTCAACTGCCGTTTGTGTTGTTCAACTGCTGTTTTGGACTCCGCCGCCCAGACATGAACCCCGTCAACAGTTAAAGGTGTTGTGCAGCATCTGGCCCTCCTTCTCCAAGATTCGAAAAACTCGCATGGAGTCAAGTGCAGAAAAAATAACGGCTCTGGCCCTAACGCCTTCCCGCTTAACCGCCCAGTCGCAACGCCGCTAAGGAGAGCAGCTCGTCCGTCCGTTTGTCTCGCTTGCCTCACTCACACACTGATAGAGTGGCAGCCACTCGCTTGTCTTGCACACTGCAGTGACCAGCAGCTGAACAGCTGCGCTCGCTACACTTGAACTGTGTCAACCCCGCAAAGATATATACTTTTGCCCCTCGCCGATTCATGCTCCCCGCTCCCCTCATCCACCTTTCTATCCTCTTCAGTTCTTGCCGCCACCGACCCGTCGCTTCGACGTACATTCCATCAGGGTGCTCAGCACTCTTCTCGCCGTTCAACGATGCAGGATCGAGAATTCACCGTGGCGAAATCCCTGCTTACAGCCCTCTCAGGCCGTTCTCGCAGCAGCAATGCCGCCGAGACGGGCAGCAAGGGCAAGACTCTGAGCAGCACCAACACTGCGGCTGCAGGCCAATCATCCCGTCCCGGCCGCCGTGACCGCTTTGACGACAAGTCGGGACCACCGCCACCACGTGGTTCCCTCACGAGCGACAAGCTCACGTACCTTGACTGGCGCCTCAAGCGCATCAACAATGTTCGTCAGAAGTCGGAAGGCACTTCGCACTGCTGGATCGATGGGCGTGACACGATCGGGCGTACATCTGTAGATCTCCAACGACCAGCTCGCGTGGCTGAAGGGCAGGAAGATTGCATCGCACCCGCCCCCGCACCAGCACCAGCACCAGCACCAGCACCAGCACCAGCACCAGCACCAGCACCCCAGGCGGTTGCGATGATGCCAAGCATCATGGCAGCCATTTATGTGGAAGAGAAGGCGGTAGGGCTCAAGGCTCTCGAACTTGCTTATGCTGGCGACAGTATCATCGCTTCCATGCCTCACCTTGCCAAGCGTGACTCGAGCTCAGGCTCCGAGCTTTCAGGATCGTCCGACCAGCACGCGTCGCATGCTCGAGCCATTCTCGATGCCACGTCAGACAAAGACGTCGGCGGGGTCTATTTTACCAAGCCACGGAGGTCTCTCTTCGTGCGCGCTGGCTCTCGATTCAGCAACAAGAGGACGGTTCAATCCTCTACGCTCGCCTCCCAAGCCGAACATGTGGCACACAAGGTGGCCGATCCCGAACCGGTCTCGCGCAACAAGCGCTCTTTCTCTCGCATCTGGAATCGCTGAACATGTCCTGTCACCACACGATCACCACTCTGACCAGCTTTGCCGATCCTTCTCAGGCTCAGTCCAGACCCAACCCTCTCATCTCATCTCCGATCTCCAGATCTCGAATGGAGATCAGCATACCAGTCTCCGTCACTAAGATACCCCCTTATGGATTTGCTCTTGTTCACGATCTTCTCTTCTCCCGCCCCCCTTTTATAGCTGAAGTCCATGCGGGCGCGTTCGAACATGGCTCCTCGTCTCTCGCTGCACTTGACCTCCTCGGACAAGCTCGAGTTCCTCAATGTCCCTGGCAGGAGATCTTTGCCTCCGAGTCCACCTAAACGTCATGTATTTGTATCTATATCGCAACGAGATGGAACCGGGAGAAACACTTGAATTATCAATTTCTTCACCGCACTTTTGCTTTCCATCTGTCTTCGGCCATTGACTGAGACACGTCCGCTTGTGGGTACCGCTAACATACAGCAGCAGCTGGACGTGGAGCAATGGAGTTCGAATGTGAACGCACGGACAGGACCGCACGGAGAGCGGATGGAATCCGTCCGGCTCTCAATTTCAAAGCAAACTTGTTCGATTTTCTTGGTCCTCACACTCCAAGCGCAAAATTGTTCTCTTTGAATACTTGGCGTGCAGCAGCAGCAGTCGCCTGATTGGCCAACCAAGGGTGTCCAAAATCTGTGCCCCGCAATGCTCTAAAATTAAGCAAAGGTGGAGCGAGCACACAGGGGATCAGCACAGCACAGATGCGTCGATCCGGTTGACAAACTTGCCATTCACATGGCGCTTTTTTTTTTTTTTTTTTTTTTTTTTTTTTTTTTTTTTTTTTTTGTTTTTCAACTTCGAGTTCCCACACTTATTTTCCGCAGAAAAACCAACGACCATGCCAAACAGGTGTCGCTGTAACGTCACTCGGCAGCTGATCACCCACACAGCACTTTCCGAATCCGCTTGGAAACTTCGCACTGTTCTCTCTCATTCGTGGGCGTCTGGCGATGGCACTGTTCCGCACTCGCATCCGCATCTGTGTCGTAACGTTTACTACGCTGATGGCAATCGATCTTCCTGGCCAGACAGCAGAACTTGGTCTTCTTCACAAGCGAGGAAGGGGAGGGACGGCCAGATGGGAGGGAAGTAAGCATCGTCCACGAGCCACGATTCTCTTTTGAGGCTCGACATGCTGGTCGTCAGCCCGTTGCCGATCAGAAGGGTCTCCCTGTTCGTTTAATTCGACGACTCGATCGCGCCATCCGTGTTCACCTTCCCTGCGACTGAAAGCCACGGCAAGCTCGTTGTAGCTGAGCACAGTTGCGGACGCAAATCGACTTCGGATCTTCTAATGTTGCTGGATTGGATACGCCGACAGAGATGTGACGCGACAGTAATGGACAGAACAAGCTGCTTCCTTGAAGGTGCTCTTGCATCAGAAGCGGACTTCAGCTTCACTTGCAGCTGAAACACTGCTGCTCAGCTTTGCTACGGCTGCGTTTGCTGCCGATGTTGGCTGCTGCAAGCGATCAAAGGCTTGAAACCTTTCCAAGCGAGTAAGAGAGAGAGAGAGAGATTGGAATTTCGGGTCCATCCATCCATCCGCCATCGTCTGTCTGTCCATTCCAAAGTGCACTAAGAGTTGCATGCTTCTTGCGGCGGTGCTTGAAATTAATTCCCGTTTTGGTCCTTGCCTCGCTTCTCTCTCATCGATCCACACACACCACCAGCGGGCCTCCTCCTCCCCCAATCGCTCGAGATGTGGCTCATTCGGTGACAGCTGCGTTCCTGCTTCCAGTTTCCCCCTAAGTTACTCTATCCTCCCCGGCTCTTCCTTCCGGACGTTGGCCTCCATTCTTTCCACTGCATAGAACCGCCCTTGAACATCCTCGCTGCTGTCTCGTCACCACCTCCATTCACACAGATATCATCTCTATATCTGATCCGCAATACCCAGCTTGGCTGCCATCTTACGATCCTTGGCCAAAAGTTTCTTGATCTAGAGATTATTGCGTAGCGCTGCGCCAGCGACGAAACCTCATACCACTATACCCAATCTCTCCCCAATCTCTGGTCTCGTATTACTGCCAAGCATACGTTCTCCATAGCAGCCTCTAGGACGGAAGTTTACATCAGCAAAGAATCCGCACAACCTTACTGCTCGCATCAAGCAGCTGCTCACTAAGGTCAAGACAGAGAACGAGAACGAGAACGAGTACTCGAACAGCTTCTTGCAGCCCGCTTCTAGCTCAGAATGCGCCGACCCTACGTCGAGCCGGGCCATCGCTCAGCCCGCCCAGGCATCAGGCATCGCTCTCGATCCAACGGACCCGACCGCAAAGGCCGCGATCCGAACACACTTGCATCAGCCGCTCGCGACGGCGATGCTCCTCGCCCTGCACGACTCGCCAGTGAAGGAGAGACGGACCAAGACGACGACTTTTACAGCGACAACGACGACCAAGGCTTTGTCACCCAAACTGACGAAAATGCCGTCACAGCAGCCGAAGATGTCGATGGCGAAGGAGACGACGATCTCGAGGACGAAGACGTTCTTGATCATGATGACCCTAGAGAAGCTCGTTCCGTCAATTCCATGCCTCGACCAGCTCCTGCACTTCGCGCCGCAAGGGTCTCCGAGCAGGACCGCGACGATGATGGTGATGACGACGACGAGGAACGTGGTGTCCGAACACCACGCACTCAGAGCAGGACCACCCTCGCTACCACGCCACGAAACAGACCTCGCGCCTACTCCCGCTCCAATAAGCTTGCCCCAGAAGAGGAGGAATGGGCGCTCAAGGACGAGGCCAAGCGTCGCAAAGGCGGTGTTTTCGGCAGGCTCAGACGTCTTGGCCGAAAGCATAAGGACTCGACCAACGATGTCGGCCAAGCCCGCGAAGGCGCCAACGCAGACGTGGTTCTTGGACGCTCTTACGGAGCTGTCCGCGAGCTTCGTAGCCGCAAGAGCTCTCTGAGACGCCCGGACTCGGTCGTGTCCAACCGTACAGGCGATCGCACCCTGATTCGAAGGAGTGCGGCGACCGCCGCAGTCTCTTCGGGCGTCGCTGCCAGCGCCAACAAATCTTCTGGACGAGGCAGTAGTCGCAGTAATTCGGGTCGTGGCGGCTTCGATGATGACTTTGACAGTGAGCTCAGTACTGCTCGAAAGAGCACCCGACTCCGAGCGCGTCAGCCTCCGTCAATCATCGCCAGTGATGACGGGACCGACGTGGTTGCTACAAAGGTGGAGACCGTTGCAGTGTCGGAAAATCCTCCTCGCATTACCACCCCCATCGCTCTGCGCGATGCGCAGAATGCACGCTCCCCTCAGCTCGTCGACCCTTACGCTGTGGCCGTCTCCACTGAACCCCACAGCCGAAAGCAGTCGCTCGCTGAAAGCGTCCAGCCAAGCGTCCTTGACGCCAGTGATGCCGCCTCGGTGATGCCGCCTTCTTCGCCTTTGATCCCTCTGTCGGGCCCGCTCAGCCACAATGACGCGGTTGTCCCCAGTCAGCGTGCATCTATGCAGTCCATGAGGGACAATGAGATCGATGAGGAGATCATGGCACGGTCCCGTAAGCCAAGCATGGATCTTCGGGCATCTGCCGGTGGTGCTCTGGGCGGTCTCGCCGCCATGATCGGCTTTGATGCCCTGCGCGAGAAGAAGAATGGTCTTCCGCCCAAGGACGATCCCGTCTCCCCCGCTCTTGGACTCACTGCTGATGAACCCACTGCTCGAGAGGCGGCTGCATCCACAACTTCCGTCACCACAGCAACACAGGCCGCCCCAGCAGAGGCCATTGCGACCACCACCGAAGCTACCTTGTTGCCCAGGAGGAACCGAAGGAAGAGTAGCAAGGCTTCTGTTCTGACTGAGACGACGACCGAGGTAGGTGCCCCTGCGGCTGCTGTTGTTTCAGCCGAGCCTGCTTCCGAGCTGCCATACGTCGTAAACGACGAAGCCGCGATCGATAGGTCTACGCCTGCCCCCGCCGGGCCTGTTCCTGCAGCGCTTGGAGTCGGGCTCGGCGGTCTCGGGGCAGCCGAAGCCCCCTCGACCCCAGCACAAGAAGTTCTCGTGCCACAGAATGTCGGTAAGGTAAAGAGCAAGAAGAGCAAGAAGAAAAAGAACAAAGCAATCACCGTCGAGGAGGGAGTCGAACCCGTCGTTGTTGCCGCTGCTCTTGAACCGGAAGCCAGTCGCCTCGACACGGCTGAAGTCGCCCCATTGCCAGAGGCAGCCGTTGCGCCTGTGGCCGTCGGCGACTCGGTCCAAGCAAGGGACTATGCCGCCACGACCGCCATGACAGATAATTCCGAAGCCGCACTAGCCGACGACGAAGCCGGGCCACCCGCGAACGTGGCACCGCTGGGCGAAAAGAGTGGATATAGCCAGCTCGGTCTCGCCGCTGCCGTTGCTGGCGCCCGAAAGGCCAAGACCACCAAGGTCGCCAAGAAGCTTCCAGCTGTCGACGAAGATGTGGCGCCTCGACGCACGATCCCAGCTCCGGAAAAGGGTGGCTACCTCCTTACCCCAAGTGTCGCTCCCAGCGTTGCTGACCCGCTCGATGCTGGACGAAGCCGTCTCACGGACCATAAGGGCGACTGGCTCACCAAGGATCTCTCGCCGCAGCAGACTCACTATTTCTTGCGTGAGCTCACCATGCGCGAACTTAGGTGGGAGCTCGACCGCGCCTGGCTGCTGACCAGTTTCGAGAAGCCACAGCGCCCGACTCGACACGTACGCAAGAACTTTTCCGATGTCGAAGAGGACTCACGCATCAACGACTTTGACGAGTCGTCCGACGAGGACCTGCTCGCCATGGATGAAGACGAGGATGAAGAAGCCGTCTTCCGACGTAATCCGCAGCAATTCGGCGCCCTCTACAGGCAGCCCAGCATCCCCGATCTGCCGTTGCTGCGATTCCTCTTCAAGAATGCTTTCTGCACCTTCCCGCTCTTTGTGGCGCCTGAGGACAAGGTGGACCAGTACGTCGGCGGGCCGCCGGACAAAGCTACACTGGCCCGCACCTACTTCTTTACCGGCATCCTGCCGCTCCTGCGTGCTATCCAGTCGCGTTCATTGAGTGCTTGGGTGGACCGCCACGGCGAGGGCGATGGCACACCATTCAGTGCTGTCTCCACGACGGGCTCGTTGCGATACCTGCTGACCAAGTGGGCCTCTCGCTACATCACTGCCGTGTTGCGCGTCGGCCCCGGCGATCCCTACTTTGAAGACGAAGCACCGGTCTACAAGGAGTCGTGGCCTTGGCCTGCGCCCAACCTACTGCCGCCGGAAGCCTACTTTGCCTTCCGAAAGCCTTTTGACCGACTCAAGTACGGCGGATACGAAGTCGATCTTGTCGGCGTTCGCAGGCATAGCGCCAACGAACGAGACTACATCATTCGCCTCCGCCGTCCCAATGCCCCTGATGAGTACGTTGTCCGCAACGACAACGACTTTGAGGAGTTCCGACGCAACCTTTCGAAGGATCTCAACCCCTTTGTCTTTGTCAAGCCACTGCCTCGCACTCGTGGCCGCCCCGACGAGAGCGAAAGCGATATTGAGGATGGAAGCCCGTACGGCTCTCTGCGCTCAGAGAACTTCAACGCTGCCGGTCTGGGCTCAGCGGCACTCTACAAGTCTCCAGGAGATGCATCGGGTCGAAGCAGCCTTGACAGCCGACGCATGCGTGGAGGTGGACGTGACGGGCGAAGACGATACAGTTCTGGTGTTCGATATGGCCGACCTGTTCTGGGTCGAGATGCGCCGTCGGGGTACGACAGCGAGGCTTTCGAAGACACGGCTGATGAAATGCGTGACGACGATGACATTTCTGAGGCTACTCTGCAGCCAAGACGGGCGCCCAAGCAACACAAATCGCTGCTTGAGAGAGGCAAGGGCTCGTTGCGTCGGCTCACCGCCAAAGACACGCCGCCCAACGGACGCACCGGATCGTTCCAACGAAAAGAAGGAAGCAACGGCTCTCAACGAAGGCCGCCTCCTCCTCTTCAACCTCTTCCTCCTGCCAACCTCGAACGCGGAAGCGGTTCGCTTCGCCGACCGCCTCCTCCTGGTGCTATGGACTTTGACGCGCGCCGAAACAAGCTGCGAGACTGGCTGCGCGACACCCTGTCCATCCGCGAAGCTGGTCACGCTGCAGAGACGCAAAACTTCCTCACCATCGGCGGATTCCCTGAAAGCGCCTTGCGCCGCAACGAGTTTGAGGACATCCAAGAACGACGCAGGCAAGACAGGCACCGTCGCCAGGAACATGAGCGCGATGCGGCCGAAGCTGGCGATGACGTGCACGACCTGCGTGACGTGCGCGAAGAGATCTGGTTCGACTGCGTCGAGGGCGATGGCTTCCTGAAGATGTACGATGCGCTGCGCGAGACGCCTGACTATGCTCGACTACCTCTGGGCTATCAGAAGATGGTCTCGTGGGGTAATCTGCAGATCGCACGCTGGCTATATGGCGTGTTTGTCGCCGGTGACGAGTCGCGTGCTAACTTGGCCCGGGTGCAGGACGTTTACGAGTCGATTCCGTGGAAGAAGCTCGCGTTTGCGATGAAGTCGCCCGTCTTTCAAATGGTGCGGGCTTGGAGGGACCAGTTCTTGCAACGCGGCTTCCTACAGTCCATACTGCACGTTATGCTGGAAGACGAGCCCGAGACCATTGAAGAGGACCTGGTCGAGCTGCGAAGAACGATCGGATCCGAGGTCATGTTCCAGAAGCTCCGCATCTTTGTCGACTCTCCTGGCGATCTCAAGCGTCTCATCCGACAGCATGCCGAGAAGGCAGAGGTGCCCCTCGTGGCTGCTATCGTGCGTGGATCGGAGCAGCCCAAGCTCAACAAAGTCGAAGTGCAGCGCGTCATGGATGCTACGAAGTCCTACCAGGAGTTCATGAAGACGGTTCCTTCGGTCACCAAGAAGAATAACAACAAGGACCCGGGCTATCTGCTGATCACCGACCTGCAGAGGGCGCTGCGTCTTCTCTCGCTCCAGCGCGACGGAGCGCAGGTGCGAGGCATGCTGCAGGACCCCATCATCGCCGATGCGCTTGCCACCGTCTTTGAGCCACTCATGGAAGAGTTGAGGCGTCTGCACAAGGTCAAGGGCATGGGGGCTGCAGTGATGGATCTACAGTCTTTCTTTGGCTTGCTCTTGGACCACATCACCGGGCTGCGCGCTCGCGTGCTGGACCCAGCACATGCGATCAATAGCATTGCAGAGATCCTCGACAACGCTAACCCGAGATGGTTCGCGTTCCTCCATGCGGCGTCCGAAGTCACGCCGACGGTGTTTAGCTTCTTCGCGTGGTTCCGCCACCTCGCCATGACTATCGGGGCTGGTTCGGAGGATCTTGCGCAGATCTGGACTAACCCTCCTCCCGCTCCCCTGCCAGACGAGGATGAGGGGTCGGAAGGCGATCGTCAGTCGGTCAACCCTGACAACATGCCAGCTTACGATGGCGCGCTCGACCCAGCGACGATGAGGGAGATTAATTCTCTCGCCGAGTACGGCCGCAGAAAGCGCAACCGCCAGATGGAGATCGCGTGCCGATGGGCTGCAGGTAATACGGAGGAACACCATCCGATCCAGGTTCAGGGAGATGGGAGGGGCAAGACCAGGACGGACCCGTATCTTCCGCGAGAGCCAAGGCCCGCGAGGAAGGCGCCTGGTTTGGACAGATTCAGGAAGTCCTTCCGCGAGGCCGTCTCCAGCGCCCTTGCTCTTTAGGTGGCGCGCTATAGCTGCTACAATCTCTTATCGAAAAAACACACATTTCACTTGCTTCGGTTAATACTCTGGATCTCAGTGCATAGCATCTTTATGGACTTTGGACATTGCTCTAATAGCCTCGTCTTCGCTATCACACTCTTTTGGATCTTTCGTGTCGTGGTCGCTTCGTCAGAGCTTGGATAAATGTATATATTGCTGTTGATACCGTGTGATCCTCAGCCGTCCGTCTCGAGTTTTGTTCGTGTGAGTGGGAGAAGCGCGGTGATGGCCACGAAAAGGTAGAGGCCAGCGAAAAACGCACCCGTTGTTAGAGTGAGGTTAGCGCACACAGGTTGATTTGGGCCGCCTTTTCGCTGCCTTTATTTCCAGCCTTGTTTCTTTTTTGCAATTGCGTTTATTGTCAACGTGATACCTTTCTCGTCCCCCAGCTCTCTCGTTCATGTTTCGCTCCGTCATCTGTTCACACAGCGACAAGCACTGTGCATGGGGCACGAATCGAGCCGACGGAACGCCAGGCGGAGACACACCATAACCTCCTACAATTTTGGCTTGTTGCATCATACTTGTCATGCGGTGACAACGGTTGAGAGCGCAACATTCCAGAGATGGTTTTGGGAAAGACAAAAATATGATTAGCGAGAGCGAGGCGTGGGGAAGGGGAGGGTCGACTGTGAGACAGAGACCGGTACGCGTGCTACATCACTTCAACGCGCCTTGACAACAAAGCTTGCTTCCCTTGCGATTGTAAGACAGTGCTGTTGGGTTAGCTCATCCCGTCGGGAAGAGAGGCTCCTGCTCAGGCGATCGCTGGATCGTGAGTAGTTCCGCATTGGTCGACTGTACGCTTCATCTCTCTCACATAGTGCTGGCGAAACGAGAGGTTAAGCTTATCGAGCGGTACCTGGTATGGGGTGGGGTTGGGCGGCTCTGGAAGCACCCTTCGCGGCCACTGTTCCTGCGCAGAGCCCTATGGACAGGTGGGCGCAGGTGAGGTCAGAACAATTGGGACCGAATGTGGTAAGGGTTAGAATCAGGGCTCAGGGCGAAAGGGGCCAGTATGGTTTGGTCCCCTTAGAATACCGAACACACATATTGTGGCAACCAATCCACCTTGCACAAGCGCCGCCCGTTGCCAGATTGCGCAACCAAACCCTCACAACCCTGCATACACATCGCACGAGTATATCGTTAGCGTGAGACCGAATTATGGTAGGGCGGAGAGGAAGAGGGTCTGACTTGGAGGGGAGATGATGAAGGGCTTCAATGGGGATCGGGATCGGCCTTCTCCATCCCAAATCACAGCGCTACGAACGTTCGAGTTGTGTACCCTCTGGCTATCGACTGCCGCGACTGCTTTTCTCATGTGCATTCTTGGCCGAACGGCGATTTTCGCCTTCACCGTGGGACACCTTCTCGCACATGCGCTCATGTGGACTTGCACGGACGACGTATGTGCGGACATACCCAACACCCTTCCGGTAACGCCACCCTCTCGCTGATACGATGAAGGCGGCATGCAGAGCCCACGTTGCATGCAGCAGTCGAAACCGAGTGGCCGCATCTCTCCCCGGAAGGCGAAGCGGCATGAGAAAAACGTTGTGGGCGCTGTGCAGGGCGGAGTGCTGGCGGAGTTGTCGCGCAATTTGGAGCTAGAGCAAAGCACTGAGTTGCAAATTGATGGTGGCGGTTCTCTCATGTTGCAACTCAGAAGCATTCGCCTATTCGCTCGACTCCTTCTCACTCTTTGTCCGCGTCGTTGGAAATCCGTAGTAGATAGAAGACTGAAGACAGCGCACAGACCGGTGGCAAGTGTCGATCTAGCCGTCTGTGCAGACGCACACGCAGCAATGTCTTGATGGAAAGACTTGTTTTCGTTATTCGCGCAGTAGGCGTGCATGAGACAAGCTAGTGGTAGCCTGGGTCGTGCTTGCTTGCCTGACTTGACCGCTTCTCGACGGAACACTCCAGACGAAGCGAGGGTGTGACGAGTTAGGCGCCGCGATAAGGGAGGGCTCTGCTGCTCGACCTGGTCACCAACTCGAACACGCAGCTGTGGGTCCGACATAAGTCCCCCTGGTACTTTAACGCCTTCAAACAGCGGTAAGGCTCGCTCGACAAGCTGAAGCGATACCTGGCCAAGCAGCTTGGCATCCTAGGCTCCTCTCGACGACACTCTGGCTCAGCCTCGGTGACCAAGTCAAGCGGACTCAACAGCACATTCCACCTTGAACTTGGCGCGGCTAGCTCCATCGGCCAAATGACGAGGGCGACACTCAATTTTGCGATGCAAAGCACGAGCGACGCATCGAGACCTGGCGGCACCTGACTTAGTCGCAGTTGCGGTCGGTTGCGGGGTGGTTGGTGGAGCAGTCTGCACGAAGGCGAGCGCGTGGGAATAGGCAGAAAAGTGCAGAATGCGGAGACGCCGAATCAGCACCTCCCATTCGCGACTACTGTACTGGCCGACGGAAGGCAAATCGCAAACCTCGCCACCTCCGGATCTGGCGTACTTGTGATTCTAGAAACACACACTCTCACTTAGGTTGAGAAGTCGAAGGGTGTTGTCGTTGGTCGGAGCGGAGCGGCCGATGGCTTCTGACCGGGAATTCACGAGTGTCTGAAGAAACGATTCAAGTAGATGAATGCTACCCGTGGCCGGCTATGAAACTGTCAAGGTTCAGACTCCTTCCGCCCACCACCGCACGTCGGCGTTTTGGGTCCTTCTCCGTTTGTTCGTTGCTCTTTTTACTGAATTCGTTCCCCAGGGATTCCGGCACTGTCTGCTTTATAACGACCAACCGGGGAATCCTTAATCGCCTCGAGTTAGTACAAAGGTCTTAGCTGAATACGGATCTGTCGATATTGGGTTCGGAGCTTCATTCTCGTATCCAAACAAGTCAGCGTGGTTCAGGAAAGCAGCGTATAGCCTCAGGGCAGGCCCAGGGTGTGATCGCGTGCGGAAGAGTCCGATGACGCTGCCAATGTGACCGATCAAACCGCTTTGCCAAGTAGCATCGGGTCGATCCGACCGACGTCCGTCATCGATTAGACCGTGACGTGTGCTCTCTCAGGCACTTGTACTGACGATTCGGCTGGTCCCTCTTGGGGGAGTTTGATTGTGCTTGCTGCCCAGGAACTCGCGCTAGTTAACGCTCGCATGCGCTCCGCTGATGATGCAGCATGGTTGGCCTCGCTTGTTTTGTTGAAGGTGGATGACCAAGGCCGAGCTTCACACGCGCAGTCACGAGTGTCGGAGAGCAATTCTCTTCGCATTGCCGAACAGGTCTAACGAGGATCTCGCCAAACGTGGGCAGGGCAGAATTTCGTAACAAGAACTTGCCGCGACCGCCAGACATTTCACCTCGCGTTCCTTTCCTGAACCGCACTAGCGTTGAACTAGTGATTGTGTGTGGCTTCGGAACTGATTGAAAGGAACACGGAGGAACGCCGGTGCTCTTCCGAGCTCTTTGAGCTAGCTCGCTTGCTCGTCCCTGCAGTCATCGAGATGGGCTTCTTCGTCTTCATACGCAACGCCACTTCGAAGGAACGTGTCGTGCTATCGCACAAAAGGCATCTAGCAAGTTATTGTAGGCGATGACGCCCTGGCGCTGGGTCGAGCAGGTCCAAGCCTTCGGAAAGTCTTGAGAGGCAAGCTAGCGATCGTGCGCTTTGATCTCCTCGTTTGTGCCTTATCCAAATCACGCTAGCCCAACCCCAGGAATGCGGTTAACGCCACCTCACTCAAGCATGGCAACCGCAAAGTCCCATCGTCGGTTAGGCAGCTTCCAGTAGCGAGAATGCCGAGACAAGCATCTCGGGCGCTTAACCGGGCCATGATGGCGACATTGCAACGACTTCTGCCTGCTTGCTTGCGTGTGCTTCGATGATACAGTACGCGCTTCCTCTCTTCTGCCGCATTGACACGTTCGCCAGTGACGAGCTGCTTGCGTGCCCACAAATGATTGGGTGTTGACCTGATCGTGTTGTGAAAACGTGCAAGATGTGCTGATGGAGACGGGCATGTGTGTAGAGAAGAGGCGTTGGTCGGGATTCTCGCCATTCTCACAGCTGAGTGAAACATGCGCTTCGCGGTCTTCCAATCTTGCGTCTTCTCCTTTTGTTTGATTGAATGACCGCCGCCGTTCACTCTGCTGCAAGACCAATGACTGCTGTGTGGGGCTCACATCATACAGAACAGTGCAGTGCATGAGCACCGGCTAGCATCTTGTTTCTCAGAACGAATGCATTGCAATCCATGACGGAGATCACGAAGGGCTGTCCAGCCGTGAAACGAAGCGGGAAAGCCAAGATAGGCAGGCAGGCAATGGGTAACCGCTTTGCCGGCTGCCTGTCTGCTTGTTTGCAAAGCCCTCCTTTGTTGCTTGTGCAGACGTAGTTGAGCCTCCGACGCTTTCCCAAGCCAATTCAAAGTCCGCGCGCTTTAGCCCTTCCTTTCCCGCAGATGCGAATATTGGCATTTCGACTTGGCTCTTCTCAATCGCTAGCAGCCAGCAGAGCAGCAGTGCAGCAAATCAGGGGCCGCCGATGGCTACAAAGAGCGGCCTCCTTGCTTGAAGCCTGCCGGAATTCGGTTCCTAGGTTCCCTTCTTCTGTCACTTGTTCATGCGCGGCGATCGACGCGGTTGTCTCCTCTCTCTCTCTCTCTCTCTCTCTCTCTTTGTTGCTTTGTTGGAGTCTATCATTTCCGATGCATTGGGCGCTGGTTAAGCAGCTCCGCAACTCCGCCTTGTCTCCCCTGTCATCATGTGCTCAATCTTGACCGTTTTGCCATAACGCGATTGGCTCATTGGTTCTCAAAAGAGTTCGGGGCGCCACTCAACAGCGCTTGCAAGAATCAGCAACAACCCAACATCAAGCGCTCCTCATCGAAAACTCTCACACTCGCCGAACCGCCAACCTTGTTTTGGTGTGACATTGGGCAATTGCGGAGCTTCAACCCACCTGTCTGTCCGTCGATCCAATGAAAAAGAATTGAAAGGAGAATGTCATTACTGCTGCTGTCGGCATCTCTCCGGTTGCTTTGGCGCCGCCGCCGTGCTTTTTGCTCGACTTCAAGCTCAAGCCGTCTAATCGTGGAAAGTCAGACAGGGCATCGCTGCCAAGGCTCTTGGACGGCTCGTCGTGTTCTAACGATTTGATACCGCCATCCTGTTTTGGCTCTGGGATTGCTCTCATTCCTAGACACTTCTCACGCTAACGTATCTCTTACACGCGTGTTGACTCGCACTTTGCTTCTTTTAAACGTAATTTCTTTTCTTCGGTTATTCGGATTTGGACTCTACACTTGAGAACGGGGTTTTTTTTTCTGAAATTTAACCTTTAGCCGAGGTGCAAGAGTCGTTTCTGCACTTTCTGCCCGGTATGAGCGTGTTGTTCCCCAAAAGAAAGTCGCTCCGGCATTTCACCCATTTGCACACCAGCCCGTCACGTAACCTGTCAAGTTGCCTTTGTCTGCCTTATCATTCAGCCAGTCGTCTCATCCGTCGGATGTCATCAAGCCGTGATCTGATGCCACAAGTCTGATTTACCGCTTGAATTTGTTCAAGGCCCTCGCAGAGAGGGTTTGCCCTGTTTTAGCACGGCCCGAATCCGCTTCTTGCCATTTGCCCAGTGGGCGCCCCTGCCCCTTGCGTGCCTTCCCGCCGTCCACGCAGCCCGAGGAACGGCAGGCGCCCTGACGGCCTCTCCATGCACCCCTAGACAAACGTGAGAGAGGATGCCGGTAAAAGTCTCGCCCTGAACTTGCGCAGCCGCTGATGTTGCTCCTGCGCAAACTTGCATTTGCATCACGTTGTTACTCACTTACAACCTCCGCCGTCCAGCAGTGTTTCTGGATCGTCACTGCTTGATTCGCTTTCGTTTGCGCCTCACTCTCCTCTCAATCCTCTCATGCACCACCCAATTTGCCGCTTCGCTGTCCTCTCCGAGTTTCTGCCCTCCTCCGAACTCCCTACTTCTCCTCGCTTCCGCATTCTGCCCTGGTCTGATCTTGCTTGTCGTCAAGTGCCCTCGACGATGATCTCCCGCGCAGTCAACACAAACACGACCGATGGGCCGCCACCCCGCCCTTGCTGAGCAAGCATCGCATCCCATCGAAGCAACTTCCATACACCCTGGGCCGCATCTCCTCTCTCTCTCTCTCCGCTCTCCTGCGCATCTTGAATCCTCGTGCCGTACCTGAGCTAGGTAGTGCAATACGTCGTATTCGGATACTGCACAGCACTTCTCCCGTACCGGACGTCAACGCAACGCAACGCAACGCAACCGCTCGCTTTGCTTCGCTCCTCCGCGCTCGGGATGTTGTGCGCCGTAGCGCTTTGAGCAAACCGATTGATGCACCTCGCTTCTCTCGCTTCTCCAGTGGCTTCCATTCGTTGAGGTACAGCGAAACTTGGTCTCCCGTCGCCTCGGCTTCAATTCCCTTTAAAGACGTCCCCATTCCAGGGCCTACGATCGGCTTTTCCGTCTTCTTTACCTATCCGTCGAATCCAATGTCCTCCCTTCCTCTCTAACATTGTAGAGTGGACCCTCTTTACTGCTTACCTCTTTACATATACCACCATCAGCACCACCATCCCTCTCGACCTTACTATTCGACCTTGGTTGTCGTAGCTGCCCGTCACCATGCAGCTCAAAGCTTCCACCCTCTTTATGGGCGTGGCCGCCGTCGGCCTTGTGTCGGCCGCCCCTGCTGTTGAGCATTCGGAGCCTGTTGCCGTCAACAACGTTGAGCGTAACAACGTTGAGCGTGACAACGCTGCCCCCGCTGCTGACTACGGTTACGACCCTCGTCAGTGGGCTTACAAGAAGCGTGATGGCGCTCCTGCTGCTGACTACGGCTACGACCCTCGTCAGTGGGCTTACAAGAAGCGCGATGATGCTCCTGCTGCTGACTACGGCTACGACCCTCGTCAGTGGGCTTACAAGAAGCGCGATGGCGCTTCGGAGGACTACGGCTATGACCCTAACCAGTGGGACTACAAGAAGCGCGAGACTGAGACTGCCGAGGCCAAGTAAACGCCTCTTTTCGCATCTCTCATCGCCTTTGCATGCTCGTCGCTTTTCGGCATCATAGACACACCTCCTCTCGCTCTCGTCACCGGTAGTCCTCCCATACTTCAGCTCTCCCTGAAAGTGTCTATTTGTAGATGATGCACTCGTGGCATGCACTCGTGGCTGCGCCCTCGAAGAAGCCACTGTTTACACATTCTCTTCGTCATCCTTGTTGCCACGCTCACCAGTTGACACATCATGTTCCTTTCATACCTGTTCCTCTTGTCTCTCTATTCTCGTTTGTTGTATTTTGCAAGTCGGGTCGAAACAAGGCTTCGATCCCAATCCCTCACTCGCAATCCACTCTTGTATCGGTTTCTGGTTGTAGTTTCGAGCTGTGCTTTTTGGCCGATACTGTGCTTGCGGTTTGGAGGAGCTCAGGTGAGGGCAGGAGAGGAGGAGGAAAGGGTGGTTGAGCCTAAGAAGGTGGAGGGACAGTGGCTTCGCAGCGGTGGCTTTTAGGTATAGGGTTCATTGGAGGGTAGGTAAGGCGAATTGCACGACATATGCAGCGATCGCGCGGAGTCTGAGCGGGGGGTTTTGATCCAGTGCTCTGGATACCACTGCGTTCTTTCACCTCTTCAACGTTCTCGTGGCGATGACGGCGTCGTTGCTCGAATACGGAGGAAAGACGAGCTTGCTTGAATAATGGTAATTATGACAGCGTTTATTGGGTTATGAGATGAATGAGATGTTTTTGTGGGTGGGGTAGTTGTATTAATCGAATGATGGCAGCAGGCGGGGAGCGAAGAGTGTGGCCGGGTTGGAGGATGGGAGGGAAAGCTCGGAATTCGGACGCTGCCAGCACTGCCAACCCTGCATGCAAGTTTATATCTCGCTCGCTCGGTCCAGCATTCTTCTGCCAACACCAACACGTCAACGCTTCTCTCGACAACTCTCACAACGCTCCTCTCGACGACTCTCACAACCATCCTCCGCAGTGTTATACTATGGTGGACGGTGGCACCGCTGGTGCCGATTCTGGTGCTGGAGCGAAGACTCCTCCACGGCGGCGCTCGTCTACTGCTGCTGCTGTTGTAGGGAAGAAGGTGCCTCGTTCGAAGTCACGCAGCAGAGCACTTCAACTGCTCCTGCTCACCCTCTCTGTAGCGCTACTGGCCATTCTCGCTCCGCTCGCATACCCCGAAGCCTTCCTCACCCAATCTCAAGTAGACCAAGTTACGCGATTCTTCGAATCCAACCGTCTCGGCGAGGCCCTCGCCAGCCTGCAAGGACGCGATTCCACCCTTTCTACCCTCTCACCTCACACTTCCTCGAACTCTTCTTCATCTTCCTCCGACACAAGTGGTGTAAGTGGGGGGCATACGAACAACTGGGCGGTCCTCGTGTGCACTTCCAAGTTCTGGTTTAACTACCGCCACATCGCCAACACGCTCGGCATGTACCGCACTGTCAAACGCCTCGGCATTCCTGATTCGAACGTCATCTTAATGCTGGCGGACGATGCGGCGTGCAACCCGCGCAACAAGTTTCCAGGCAACGTGTGGGCGTCCACTGCCAGCCGCCTCGACCTGTACGGCCATAACATCGAAGTAGATTACCGCGGCTACGAAGTTTCCGTCGAAAACCTCATCCGTCTCCTTACCGGCCGCCTCCCTCCGACCACCCCCAAATCCAAACGTCTCGAGAGCGACGCGAGATCCAACATTTTCCTCTACATGACCGGCCACGGAGGCGACGAGTTCCTAAAATTCCAAGACTACGAAGAAATCTCCGCCGTCGATATCGCCGACGCCATCGAACAAATGTGGCAGAAGAAACGATACCACGAACTCTTCTTCATGGTCGACACCTGCCAAGCCAACACCCTCTACACCAGGATCTACTCCCCCAACGTCCTAGCCACAGGCTCCTCCGAAAAGGGCCAGAACAGCTACAGCCACGGTGCAGACGACGATCTCGGCGTAGCAATGATCGATCGATTCACCAACTTCGTGTTGCAGTGGATGGAGGATAAGAACAAAACCACCGAGGCGACGATGCAGGATCTGTTTGCAAGCTATGATGCGAGGGAGATCGAGAGCGAGCCGGGAGTGAGGAGCGATTTGTTCAGGAGGGAGCTGCGGGAAGTGAGAATTACGGATTTCTTTGGAGGCGTCAGTCAGGTGGATCTCACGGAGAAGGGGATTGGGGTGGATAAAGATCCGTTTTTGATGTAAATAGAACTCAGATCCGTCAATGGTTCCGGGACGTTCGCCTCAGTGTGTGTGCAGGGGCGCTCGTGAGGTCGATGTTGGTGAACGGGAAATCGTATTGCATACAACTGGGGGCCAACTGCGCCAAAGATACAGGAGAGTACGGCGGCAGGCAAAGCGTCTTGGCTTCAGCCCGCCGCTAGTGTGAGAAGACAGAGGAGTGGAGAGCGAAATTGGGCTCGGCGAATGGCTTTGTGTTCTTTCTGCCGATACCAGAGCGGGTCTCGGATCAGATCAAAACACCGGCGACGGTAGGGCTGCAATGCCCATGTCATGTCCGTACGAACCTTGTTGGGGCGAGGGAAGATTCGCTGGGGTGTGTGATCTCAGGGAGGGGAAGACGACGACGTTGGTCACAATCGTCCGGGCTACTTACCTGCACAACTCACAACGCGATAGCCTTTCTTGCGTACACCCATCTTTCAGGCCAGTGGGACCACTGCGGTAGCCTTGGTTGCGTAGAAAAGGGCCACGACTGACTGGACTGAGGGGAAATGTGAAGGTCGCGCACTTTCCGGTAGATGCACCCAGCGGTCTCGATAGGCCAGACGAGAATGCAGGGAGAAGGCGGAGATAGAATAGAACAGATCCTCAACCTTGCGCGTTGTCCCATTGCGGTGCTTTCCCGCAATGTCGAAGAACTGAGAAATCCTGCTGTGATATGGACCGAGAAGATGTAGCTTTGACCGAGAAGAACGGCAGCTGGCAAGACAGATTGCGCCTGTTTGATACAATTGTACCTGCGACGTGAACGAGGTTCTTGTCGCAAGACGTTGTAGAGATAAGAAGCGAAACCAAGTTGGTCAGGGTTGCTAGGCCCAAGACGAACGGTGCATTTGCAACGCTCGCTCATCGACCTGCATACCAACACGAACAGCGTCGAAATGTAATCAAGTGTGAACATCACCTTCAAGTCTTTTCCGAGGTTAGTAGTTGCGGCCGATTTAGTGGGAGTAGGATTCGCCCCCTAACTTGCTCAGTGTTGGAAGCTTTCCGTGGAACCATGACAGAGAGTGTGCCCTTACGACCATTGTGGAGACAGTAGATGACCTGAAAGGAACCAGATTGGAGGATGGGAAACGGGAAGAGGCCAGCATTCGAATGGCGGAGCGGAGGTGGAATCGACAAGGAATCGTTTGTGCAGCCAGGAGGATTCGTTTGGACCGTCAATTGAAGAGAAACACAGATATCGAGAAATGGAATTGCTTGCATCGGGCCAGGAAGCCATCGTCATACGGGGGAGGACGCCGGTCCGGTCAAGCGAGGCAGGGTATGCAACGGCTTGTCGAGGAGAGCCACAGGGACCGATCGAAGCGAAGGGCAAAGATTCGATGGACCAAGACCAGGTTCGGAGAACGAGACAGGAGAGGGAAGAATACATCAATGCACAGGATAACCAAGAGGGACTGTCGCCCTTCTCACTTTGCGCCGTTTTTCATTCTGAGCGCTGTTGGGAAAGAGCCTACGAGATAGCTGCCAGACGGTGAGAGCTTCTAATCATCGCGAGGGCGGGGGACATCGTCATCGTCACGGGGAGGCAGTGGGCTGCGGCTGTCGTAACGGCCGTTGCGCTCCGGAGCAGGCTCGCGGCTGTCCTCGCGGTCACGAGGCTCACGGCTGTCTTGACGACGACGAGGGGGAGGGCTGTCTTCGCGTCGACGAGGAGGGCTTCGGTCACGGTCATCGCGAACAGAGCGAGCGGGGTCGATGCGAAGCTTGTAGCCACGGAGCTCGGTCCCCTCGATCTTGTCAAGGGCGCGTTCGTAGTCGTCACGGTTGTCGTACTCGATGACACCCTCGTCAGGGCGGGAAGGGTCTACATCGGCAAATGAGATGGAACCGTGCTCGCGACCAATGTCCTTGAGGTCCTGCCAGCTGGTGTTGGGAGGCAGGTTGGAGACGATGCAGCGGAACTGGCCGCGGCGGACACGTGGCTCTCGGCGAGGAGGGGGGGCGGCATAACGCGAGGGAGGCTCCCTGCCATATGCGCTGCTGCCGCCTCGACGGTCGTAAGGGTCGGAGCCGTAGCCAGCGGGCTCACGACGACGCTCGCCGCTCTTGGCATGCTGGACTACGATGCGCTCGCCCATGAAGTTCTTGCCGTCAAAGTCCTTGACAGCGTCTTCAGCGTCACGAGGGTGTTCGAACTCGACAAAGCCAAACGAGCCCATGATGCGGACATCGTAGAGGCGCTGAGAGATGGTGGAAGGAAGGGCGCAAGTACAAACAGGTGAGCGAAAGTGCGGAAAGATGGAAGCAGGGGAGAATGGAACTTACCCCGTAGTCACGGAAGAGGTCCTCGATGTCGCCGCGACGGACATCAGCAGGGAGCTTGCCAATGTAAACTCGAGTGGACATGATGTATGCTGCCTTTTCGATGACGAGGATGGATGATGGAGCAGCGGATGGCAACGGTCAGCGAGATGGAGTAGCAGAAGAAGAATGTGCGGGCCATGCGCACGCCGGCTGTCTCCACTGCGCGACATTGATTTCAACACATTTTAGCGTCCTCAAAACGGGGGGAGGGGCGGCGTAGCCAAAGCCAAGAAAGAGCGCTCGCGCAAAGTGCCAACGTGCGACGAGCCTGCGAGTCTCATGACCGGCACTGCGCTCAACCCCAAGGTTTGCGCGAGCTAGAAAAATTAGAAGTGTGCTCCTCTTCGATCTCACACTCTCTATTTTTCTCGAAAAATTGACCCTGTCACTCTTTCTGCTAATGTTAGCTAAATAAGTCCAGGGCACGAACAAACAGGCAGAGAAAACAGGGGTTGTCATTGAGTCCCCTCGAATAGGGCGCGATCCGCTGCCAGTCGCTCGTCTTTTTCGCAACATGTATCGAACAGAACGCCTCCTGTTTAGCGGTGTTGCTTTGATATTCCCAGTCCGATTGGGAGGCAGTGTGAGTATCTCAGAGTGGCTTCAGAGCGGCAACCGCGGGTCAGTGAAAGGAACGAGTGAAAAGTCAAGACGGCACGAACAGGAGCAACTTCTACGCTGCGTGCGTCTTGCATGGCATCGCGTAAGAAGCTGCAGTTTGTTCCTTTCTCCGCTCGCTCCTGCTGCTAATTCATTCTTCCAGCGAAGGCGAGCGGCAGGCCTTGATCAAGCTCGGCTGTGATTTCGACCAAAGTGTAGATCGACAGATTCGCCCTACGGAAGCACGTACCATCTCGCCTAAAAATGCGGCACAGTGACAGGGCAGACTTGATGATTCTCTTTTTTTTTGGCACAGACACTGCTGCATCGATTCATTTACTCTCATGCATGAGAGAAGAACCTTGATATCTAATTGCTGCTGTCGTTGCCTATACTGTATTTGCATGCAAGCGGTGAATTCACTCTCACGCAAAGCGCTTTCTCCACAATGAGTCCGTCCTGCAGTATTCACGCCTGGTTATGTTCTAAACCTATTCCGCCGATCTTCCAGTCACTTTGACGGTGCACTCGCCGATGCTGAGCGCCTTGCGACCATCCGTCGGGTCATCCGATTGGAGCTGGTGATAGCACTCGACGGAGCAAACTTGACGTCTTGACGAGAAGAGTGTGCCTGTGCCTTTGCTCGTGTTGCCTTTTCGGCACAAGGCAACTTGGTGTTCGATAGGGGTGGTGCAGTCGCAAGGCTTTCTCTGAGAGCACTCTTTCCGTGTCCGGTTGAAACGCGTGTTGAGTGAAAGAGAGCTCATGCCATGTTTTTGATTTGATTTCTTGTACAGTACTGCAACTTTTTCTTTTTGGATTAAGTTAATCGAGAATTTTTCGCGTTGGCTTAGCGCATTGCGTGCGTTCTGTCGCGTTAAGGTGCAGGCGGCTGCATCGTCGGTCGGTCGGTCGGTCGGTCGGTCGGTCGGTCTCGCGGCGCTTGTCTGGCTTGGGCAACTACAGCAGTAGACAGTAATTGACAGTAACTCTGTCTCTCAACTGCCGCCGCCGCCGCTGCTGCTTTCTGGCCCTCGCTCTCTCTCCGCGCAGATAGCCTTGACGTCTACAATTTCATTTCACTTCACCATCTCATCCTCATCTTCTACCATTAGCATTTCACATCGCTTCCGTCTGCGCATCTCACTCATTGCGACGCTACACGAGCGTTGTTTGGGACACGCTCGCACTCATCAACATCCGCGCCAGTACGCCCCCCGTTCATCCCTTCTGGACGACAATCACGACCTCGCAACCGCGTTCATCCGCACGTCCAGACGAATTCAAGGTGCTCTGTGTCGACGCATAATCGTATGCTACAGGATCGACTGTGAGCCTGCGATTCGCCGCATCCTACTACGACATCCATCTCACTATCCGCACATCTCGACGCCAGTTTTCGGTGACAACTCGCTAGGTTGCGCACCTTTATTTACACATCCTCCCGATCCGAGAGGCTTGCATCCACGTTACTGCTTCGACATCCTACAGCCGCCGTGCTGTCGCGTCTCAGAACCGCCAGCCCATCATGAAAGGTCTCAAGGACTTTCGCAGATCTCTCAATAAGGATCGTCATTCGGGTGGAAAGCCCTCCGCCTCCAATGCGAGCCCGGGCACTTTCACCAACGTCAAAAGCGCCGTGACCATTCAACCGCCCAAGCTTGTCATCCGTGCCATCCGCGACTACAGGTCTGCATCTCCGCACGAGCTCAGCTTCCACAAGGGCGACTTTTTCCACGTCATTACCGATCCCGCTCCCAACGCAGAATGGTTCGAAGCCAGCAATCCCATGACCAACGCGCGCGGCCTTGTCCCTGCCAACCACTTTGATGTGCTTTCCAAGAGCAATCGTGCCAATCCAGCCACCGTCGCTGGACCTGGCGCCACGTCACCACAGATGGGCAGCATGTCTCCTCCTTCTTCCTCCATCCCCTCCACATCCGCACCTCCTGCATCCGCATCCGCAGCCGATGCCTCCTCATCCAAGGCCTACGGTGGTCGCGCTGCGGGTGCCGCCATGACAGCCAAGGGCGGTGGAGGTCTCTACGCCGTGGTCAAGTACGACTTCCTCGCCGAGCGAGCCGACGAGCTCGAGGCCAAGGCGGGAGAGTCCATCATTGTCATTGCTCAGTCCAACTTTGAGTGGTTCGTCGCCAAGCCCATCGGAAGGCTTGGCGGACCTGGTCTCATCCCAGTCGCGTTTGTCGAGATCCGCGACTTGGTGACAGGCAGACCCATCGAGGATGTTCAGGAGCTCATCGAGAGCGGCGTTGTACCCAAAGTGGAGGAGTGGAAGAAGATGACTGCAGAGTACAAGAAGAATACCATTCCCCTGGGTCGCTTCGACTTCCCGCAATCGTCGCAGCCGGGAGTCAACTCTCCTTTTGCCAACATGGCCGCAGCTGCATCAGGGAGCCGCAGTAACGATGCTGGTTTCCCCCAGCCCGGAATACATGCCAATCAAGCCTCCATTTCCTCTTTGCCGGTCCCAACACCACCGCCAAAGGACGACCTCTACAATCATGCTGGCGGTCCGCTTGGTGCTGCCGGCGTTCTACAGCCATTCGACGAGAATGCTATCGATCCACTCACTCAGCTGCCGCCAGGCATGTCGCCTGGAGAGCCTCTGCCGACCGGTATCATCACATCAGCAACTGTCGACTCGTTTCACTACGAGCAGGGCGACTATTGGTTCCGCATCCAGGCCACCCACATTGCCGGACCATCCGCTTCAGCGCCTCCCAACGCACCTACTGCGCCCGAAGGAGAAGAGCGCGATCTCATCCTCTACCGCTTGTATGAAGACTTTTACGAGTTCCAGATTGCACTTCTCGACCACTTCCCGGCCGAGGCTGGTCGCGAAACTGACGCCAACGGTCACGCCAGTGAACGCATCCTCCCGCTCATGCCTGGGCCGCTGGACGTCGTCGACGACCTCATCACATCGCAGCGTCGCGTCGACTTGGATCAGTATATCATCGAGTTGTGCTCTCTGCCAGAATACATTATGCGATCCGAGCTGGTTCGCCTCTTCTTCGAGCCGCGTCCTGGAGATCACTGCACCTCACATCCTGCGCGAGGACCTGCGGACGAGCAGGACACCAACAATCTGCAATACAAGGACTATGGTTACCTTGCAGGCGGCGTCGATTCAGGCAGCCAGAGATCGAGTCAACAGCGGTTGCAGCATCAACAGCATCAGCAGCAGCAGCTTCAACAGCAGCAGATGCTGCGAAGTAATGGCGTCGACAAATACGCCGAGGACCAGCCCGTGGGTCGCAGCAGTACTGGCTCGAGGACCGAGGATGAGCTTGCCTCAAAAATGCGCAACGCCTCGCTTGTCTCGGGGTCTGCCGGTGCTTCGTCCAGCCAGCGCGATTCTACGAGGAGCAGTGCCGCGTTCGGAGCAGGCGGCGCGGCCAGTACCGGCCGCACGTCGCAAGCCTCGAGCGGCCACCGCAAGCAGAACTCCTCCGGCCTCTCGTCACAACCCCAGACCACCTCGGGATCGGCAGCCAACGTCGCCTACCACCGCATCAAGGTCGCCAGGCGCAACGATCTGGATAGTGTGATTGCGTTGCGCATGCCACCTAGTCCTACGTTTGCGCAGTTGCTGGAGAAGGTGCGCGAGAGGTTGGGCTCGGATGTGAGCACGTTTAGCTGCAACGAGAGGGTGGAGCCGATCGACGATGATGCCTCGTTGACGGCGTGGTTGGATGAAGCTATGGACAAGGGGTGGAAGCTTATGCTGCATGCTTCGTAGTGCGCCGACGCAAGCATTGTACGTTTTCCTTTGTTTGGTTCTTGTATGTTTGGACGCCGATTATGTGTCACCGATACCTGGCTTGTTTTAATCTCAAATGTGCGATCCTTGCATCACTGCTGTTTGTTTTCACAGTCTGTATGGGCTCAGTCAGTGCGTTCCTCTAAAGATAACTAATTGGTAGCCTACTGAATTAAAGCTCAGCGTTGCACTAGAGCCTGTACACGAGCTTGCCCTTCGAGATGGACCTGACGCCCTTGAACGGCCTATACCCATGTGTGTTGGTGTTTGTGATGTTGATCGAGTCTACCTTGAGCTGGGACAAGTTTGCGTGTGGGTTATTCCATGTGAGTGTGATGGCCGAAGAGTGGGAGGGAGGGGTGCTAGTGTCGCTCGTGGACCAGGTGAGCTTGATCAGGCTGGGACGGGAGGAGGGGGAAAGTTTGGGGATGGACCAACGGAGGAGTTTTGTGTTTGGGTCGTAGATGTATGAGCCGTGTATGTCGCTGGAGGAGGGGATGATGGAGGGGGTGAGGGGGGTGGGGGGGAGGGGGGCGCCTCCGGTGGCGGCTTCGAAGGAGAGGACGCCGGGGCCGAGACCGAAGGTGAGGGTGACGTCTTCGAGGGTGCCTGGTGGGTCGGGGGTTTTGGCAGGCATGGAGCTGCGGGAGGAAGGGAAGCCGCCAGAGGAGTGCGAGCTAGAGGTAGAAGCTTGGACTTGGATCAGTGCGGTTCCAGCGCCCTTTTCCAGCACGATGCAATGCGAGAGTTGCACCGGCACCGCTCTCCCCCATCCATTCGTCGCACCCTTCGCCTGGCCCCCGTCTCGACTTCCACCTGCGAGGTACGGCTCGCCAACTCTAAACGCGACCAGCTCAAAGTTGCCATCAGGCGGTACGAAGGAGAGCCTTTTCTCCTTGCGCCACACTCTATACCGCACGCACGGGTGAAAGCTCTCGTCCTGCACCAGATTCGGATGGTTAAATGTCATGGACAGATCCGGCGTGCCTGACAACCTCGCATTGCACTGCACGGACGCCCACACGTCCAGCGCGACCGCTTTGCCCGCGCGCGATATGACGCCTTCCAGAGACTCAACCAAGTCGACATACAGCTCGTTGTTCGTGTACTTCGAGTTCGGCCTCCTCCACGGGATGGTCGAGATCAGCGGCGGTGGCGCAGCAGAAGCCAACCCAGACACGCCAACCGCCTTGACGAGCTTCCCGACCCAATTAGGCGGCAGCACGAGACTCTTCAGCATGTTGACTTCGGTGGTGAGGATGTTGCCATCGGTATCGAGGATCTCCTCGAAGAGCTGGTAGACAATGTCAAAGTTGTCCCGCAGTGTGTCCTCTGTGAGTAAGGCCGGGTCTGTGGATTGTGTGAGGTACTCTTGCAAGATGGCGATGAAGGAGCGAAGGAAGGTGAGGGGGACGAGCGGGTCGACTTCGCGCGAGACGGGGCAGAGGAAGCGGAGGGGGCCGGAGGCGACGTGAATGAGAGCGGCGCCTTGCTCGGCGAGCGCTTCAGCGGCGTGTTGCACTACTTGGGCACCTCGTGCTTTTGCTGTGCTTGCGGAAGTTGGAGCTGTTGGGCCTGAAGAGGTACTGCGTTGTGTCGTTGTTGTTTGCGGTGGTGGAGAGGAGCTGGAGGGCTGCGCGCCTTCGTCCCATACGTTTACATCGTCGAGGGCTGGGTTTGATGCTTGGCTTGCTGCGCGGCTTGCGGATATGCGTGCACTCAGCTGGCTCGCCAGCGAGAGCTCCCCGAGGTTTGCAGTCACATCCGCCGTGTCTGTCTCATCTTCTTCGTCGTCTTCCTCTTCTGACTCGTTCTGGAGGTCGAGCGGGTTGACGTCCGGCACGCCCGGCACCCAGATGACAGGCTTGATGTCCTTGGTAAAGTAGATTCGATTCGATGACGGTCCCGCCACCGCCGAGTCCCCTGCAGAAGAGGAAGCTGATGGCGTCGACGTGGAGATCTGTGCGTTTGCCGAGTTGATCCCTGCGAGCAGCGTCGCAAAATAGTCCGAATGTAGCAGCGGGTAGGAAGGGATGCGGTTGGCAAAGTGCGAATGCACCACAGGCCGACCGTCGGCGCTGAGCACAATGATGCCTTCCAGCGCGCCTGACATGGCTCTCAGCGTCCAGCAGCTTGGTATTACTGCTGCTTAGTGAGAGTATGTTAGCGGAATGGAGGAAGGAGCGCGAAAGTGTCCGTGCGGAGTGTTGGCGAGAGCAACACCAAAACTGGAAGGACGGGTGCAAGTCACGTGAAGTGAATTATCGAGGGTCCGACGAAAATTTCGCCGCCTTCTCCACTTTGCGACATTCGCATCACCACCACCACCTCCTTCTTCCAACCACATCGTGACCGCACCCACACCTTACTTGTTTCTAATTCGGATCTCGGCGCATTCGGGATCGATCACTGAAGCAAGGATATAACAATGTCGTACCAGGCAAGACCAGCAGGCTCGGCACCGAGCGGTGGTGCAGGAATGGGTGGGTTGGCGACACGAAACCCGGTCATGGAGTACATTTGCGCCGACTGCGCTGCAACCAACGAGATTCGACCTAGGGAACCCATCCGTTGCAGAGAGTGCGGACACCGTGTGATGTACAAGAAGAGAACCAAGCGCATGGTAAGTGTTTGGCGCCACTTAGGCGGAAGCAGGCACATCGAGATGGTCGCTCGGAAGATGGAGTGTAAGGGCGATCGTTGCATGCCAGCAAATGGCAGAGAAGACATGACTATTGACTCTTTCCACTCGCTCTTTCTTTCCCATTGGCAACAGTTGCACTTTGAGGCTCGCTAAAGATGAAGTCGAGGCTCAGGTTTGGGCTTGGGCCCGAGTAAATGGCGGGCTCCGTGTCTCGGCGCTGCCAAACACAGTTGCAGAGATTGAACAGCTTCGGGAGGCGAAGGCATTTGCTCGTTCAAACGTTCTCTGAAGGTGGGGCAATACAGCAAAGCGTACAACGACGCTTGATACGCAAAGCAGTTCTTGCCAAACCCTCTACGATTTGCCGTTCTTAGGATCGACTTCTCGACCGCCACCCGCGACATCATCCCGCCTTCCTTCAGCCCTTGTCCGTCCTCATCAACGCCTCGCAACTTGACCCTTCACCTTGTCTCCTTTTGCGCTGCAAGGGATGATGACTCTTGCCAGTGTCATCCGCAGCCAATCGCTTTTTCTCGTTTGTCCTTTCCATTATAATGTGCTCTCTCCTTGTACTCTTAGCATGTCTTCCAGAACCTATCACAGATTCTTTCTCAAACCTGGTATGCAAGTTAGTGTTTGTTCCCAGTGTGCAGCAGCACAACCATGATCAGTTGACGATGACTTGGGCGCTAAGAGCGTTTTCGACAAGCACATGGTGAGGCCGCGGCGGTGTCGTGTGCGAACACAAGAGACCACTCAGCTTTCTCAGAAGCAGAAAGTCTACGACAGAGCTTGGCGGCTCGGTGGTCGAGAAGGTACAGTACAGAGCCAGTACAAGCGGTGATAGGGATGGGAGTGTCAGTCGTGGCTGGCGGTGGCGACGTCAGTTGAGAGGCAACATTCAGGGTCGTTCGGTCAGGATGGGAGTGAGCTGATTCAAGAGTCTAACAGAGTGCATCAGGTCCAAAAATTTGGGGCTTGGCAAGTGTGAAACCGAATGAATGCACGTGTCAGCGACACTGGATTGAAGAGCCAGAGTGCGCGTGTCTGTGCGTGTTGGTGTGGAGAAGCTGCGCGATGCTGTCACTCGCATTTACACTACTTTTTTCCTACACCCTCCTCATTTTGTCCCTCATCTCTCTCGCTCAACATTTTCAAAGCTAGGTTTGCGACAATGGGACCAGACACACTCGCCGTTCCGGACACGGACGTTCTCGCCGCTGCCAACGAAGGTGGTGGTGATGATGGTGGTGGTGTTGGCATGCGACGCGCCTCGTCCGCGTCTTCCACCTACTCGCATGTCTCCGATGCCTTTACCTCTGGTCTTCCGGATGGTGTTGCCAGACCATCGCTATCGCGCGCATCCAGCATCGCATACTCGGACGACGGATCTGCCACGCCTTTCCGCACGCATCACTCGAGCGCCTCCGCGTCCATGGAAGGCATCGACTTGCTCGCCTCTGCATCCTCCCACTCCGGCGCGCTCCCTCTCAGCGGTAAGCACCCTTCCCACCTCCCCTTCGTCTCTATCGCAACTCAGAGCATTCATTCAATGCTGACAGAGACTGTCTTGTTTGATGTGCAGATTTCTTCGAAACCTATTTTTCGCCACGCTTAGACCTTGCAGGGCGCAAATGGTCCGCCTTTTCGGGCGATATGCGCTCCCGTGCCAGGCGTAGACGCGAAGAACTTGTGCGCAAGGCAAAGTCGAAACGCGAGCTGCAGCAGATGGACAACGAGCTGAAAAAAATGCGCATCAAGGTGTCAAAGAGGATCGAAAACCTGCAGCAAAAGTGGATGGATGCCAAGGTGGTAAGGTTGAGGGATAAGGTGTCTTTTGTGGTCGGCGTCTGTAATCTCGTCGTCAGTGAGTACCCGATCGATCAAGAGGAGAAGAAGTAGAGAGTAGAAAGGGGGAGTTCTGTGCTGACGTTCAAGTTGTGGGTGGCAGGCTCGCTGGTGTTTGCGTTGAGGCCGGAGCTGATCCCGACGCTGTACTCGGTGCTAGCGCTGTACTTTTTGCCGCTGAGGGTGTGGTCGTAAGTACATCTCCCACCGCCTTCTGGCAATGGCAAATACCAGAACACTCGCTGACCCATACACACAATCATGTCGCGTTTGCAGATACACGAGCAAGAAATGGGTATGTCCAGCAAACCACCAAACGATCTCTGACGACAACGTGACGATGACTGACTGATCTTCTCGGCCTTTGTTCACCTTCGCCATGTTGTGGATGAACAGCATTACTTCCTCTTTGATTTTTGCTGTACGTCCCTTCCTACAGCTCTTTCTGGCGTGGATCGTGTTGGCTGGTAGGAGGCAACTGACCATATCTCACCTTCTTCCCCCGCATTGTGCCTGGTTGTGGGGATGGCAGACTTCCTCAAGTAAGTCGTGCTTTACAGCCTCTACCTTCACTCGCGCATTTCTCTTCCGCAAAGTTACTGACCCTTCCCGTTTCTCATCCGGCTCTCTCCGCCCCACTCGGCTCACACAGCGTCGCCAATCTGCTCTTCATCTGGGTCTTTCCTAACTCGGAGTTTCTCTTCACCGTGTAAGCCTCTTCTTTCCCCCTTTCCTCTCTCAGTATTCATCTCGTGTTCGATTCTGAACCCTCTCACCTTGGCACTGGCTTGCGTCCCACCTTGTAGATGCTACTGCGCCGCTCACGGCCCGTTGGCCTTTAGCGTAGCAACGTGGCGAAACAGCCTCGTTTTCCACTCGCTCGAAAAAATGACCTCGCTCTTCATCCACCTCTATCCGCCATTCGTC
The DNA here is from genome assembly GCA_928869825.1 of Ustilago lituana. Classification (NCBI taxonomy): domain Eukaryota; kingdom Fungi; phylum Basidiomycota; class Ustilaginomycetes; order Ustilaginales; family Ustilaginaceae; genus Ustilago; species Ustilago lituana. Next base: position 120,728 of record CAKMYA010000017.1, on the reverse strand, counting down.
TTCACCACCATGGTCCACTTTATGCCGCACGATACCGCCGTCAAGAGATTCCCCGCGCTGAAGAACCTCACTACGCTGAACGGCTATACCAGTTTCTGGTTCGTAAGTATCCTCCCTGTCCTCTCTTGCTTTTGAAGATGTTTGTTTTGCGAGAACACAGAAGGCTGATGTGTATATTTATTTTTATTTTTTTGGGCGGGGCGAGATAGAATGTGACGATCTACTTGGTGTGGCAGCTGGTGTACTACGAGCTGATTGTCATTCGGAAGAAGAGCAAGATCGAGACGGGCGAGAGGATCAATTCGTACTCTACGATGAGTAAGGGCAAGGGGCCGGTGGCAAATTTGTTGGGCAAAGCACCGCCCAAGAGGAGGGAGCCGGCGTTTATGCGTAAGTACTCACATTGCTACTCACTTTTAACAAGTATGGGGGAAGAGAGGATTGCTGACAGAGTCTGATATTTTTGGTTTCTTGGCGGTTGTGGGGAGGACAGTGTTGCAGTTCGTCTATACGATCATCACGACCGTAAGTCGGCCCCATCCTCCTCCCTTCCTCTCCCTGTGCGATTTTGAAACGACGAGCCTCACACATCTCCCACATTCATTTGCTTTTCATCAGTTGCCAGCCCCACTCATCCTCTACCCGAGCTCCACAGCCTCAGCCATCTTCTTGTAAGTCCCCGCCGCCCCATCCCCACTCCAACCCACGTCCCCTCTTCTAACACCCCCTATCTCTCCTTCCTCGCCTCTTCACTCCCCATGTGCACAGTACGGTGATCTTCGTGGTGAGCGTGTGGAACGGCGCGTCGTACTACGTGGAAGTCTTCGGCCGGCGGTTTGAAAAAGAGCTTCTCGCGCTGAAACGAGAACTCGAGCTAATGCAGACGACTGAATCCGCCGTCAACGCCGCCGAAGATGCAGGAAACCGCGCGAGGGCAGATGAGGTTAGTGAGGGAGAAGCCGCTGCTGCAGCTGCGGCTAGTGGTCTACCCCAAACTGAGACTCAAGATGCTGCAGAGAAGAAGGACAAGTAACCCAGTCAAAGCTCAGGAACTTATACGATTCGATGAGCTGTGCAGTCGACACAAACATGATCGCAACTGTAGACAGAACAGAGTATAGTTATGTGCGCGAACAAAGTACAAAAGAGCTAGCAAAGTGTGGGATAGAAGGCTCAAGTGGTCCAAAGCACAACATTCCCATCCGCCCCTGCCGAGAAACACCACGGCTGACTCGGATGCCACTTTACATCCAGCACGCCCAATCCCCCCCTCACCTCATGCCCCCTCAACACCTTCAACGGCACCAGCACCAAGTTTTCTCCATAATCTGCGCCCACCTTAGCATAGAACAGCTGCAGCGTCCCATCATCACTCGCATCAGCTACCAAATTCCAGCCCGCACTAAAGCTGACTGCCCTAATCGCCTTAGCATGGTACTTGAGAATCTTGTACGGACGCGCGGAGAGGTCTAGGTCGAACCACGCGAGCTTCTTATCGTACGACCCGACCATGATGTGGTCGCCCGAAGCGTGGACGTCGAGCGTCGAGATCCACTTGAAGCCGGTCTGGAGGGTCTTTACTAGTTGTTGGGCCATGAGGTCGTAGATGCGGACGTAGCGTTGGGTTGCGACAAAGATCCACGGTTTGGTTGGGTGGAAGACGCATTTCTGCACGCTCGAGCCTTTGGAGGCTTTGCGGAAGGGGGACTGGGAACGGTGCTTGGAGAGCTGGTGGATGAGCATTCCAGCGGCGCCTGAGGCAGAGTCGGGGCAGACGGTGGCAAAGTAGTCGCCCTTGGCGTGCCAGACGACGCTCTTGAGGTTGCTGGCGGAGGGAGAGGTGATGTTGAGGTACATGGCGACACCGAGCCGGCGTTCGGGTTCGGTTGGGCGGGTCCAGGCGACTGGCGCGCGTGCGTCGGGTTTGCTCGGCATCGATGAGGCCGCCGCGGCTGTCGCGTATAGGAATGAGGCGGTCGAAGTGGCGGTAGAACCCGAAGAGGAGGAAGCAGTAGACTTGGACGATGCGGGGCCAGAAATCGTCTTTGCATAGTTCTGCGTCTGCGGTGGCGCAATGATGGCGATGCGACCGTTGACAGCAGCGGCAAAGAGCGAGTAGCTCTTGGTCGGGCACCAAGCGACCGAGTGCACAGGGCTTCGCTCTGCCTTGGGCATCCCCTCGCACACATCCCACGATGCGGTGCATCTTCCAATGGCCACATCCCACAACCTCGCCCTTCCATCATCGCCGCCCGTCACAAGCCAGTTACCCGTCGGGTCGACCGACAAACACCTCACCCTGCCTCCATCCGGGTGTGCATACACAACGCTGGTCGTGGTCGGGAACGGCCTCAGCTCCTTTGGCGAGGGAAGCTTGGGGAGGAGGTTTTCAGGATTGTGAATGTCGAGCTTCTTGCGCATCATTCTAGGCGCGAGGTAGAGGTCGAGACAGCGCTCGAAGCGTTCCTGCACAAAGTTGCGGTAGGCGCCGACGTGGCGGAGAGAGTCGTGCTTGGTGGGGAGGTAGTTCTGTTTACGGTCTTCGGGGTCGGCCTCGTTCCACTCCTTCTGCTCCTGCTCGTTGAAGAGGTACTCGGCGGGTGGGTTGTACGACTCGGCGTGTCCGGGAAGGGGGAGCTTGGGGGCGGCCATGACGGCCCAGGGACTGCGTGTGTCGTTCTCATCGGCGTCGGCCCAGATATTGTAGAACTTGGGCTTGGTGTCCTTCTTAGCATCTGCACCGGGGACGATGCGGCCCTCGCGGATGGCACGGACAATCTTCATGACCTTCTTGTGCTCCCACTTACTGGGCACGAAGCGCGACTTGGGTTCAGGACGGCCACTGAGTGCGGTCTGCATGACCTTGTCTTCACCAGTGAACCAGTCGACGTAGTCCTCATACGGGTCGTATGCATCGTCTGGAATCTCTGCATTCTGAAGCTTGCGAATGATAGCAAGCTCCTCGTCGGAAAGGCGTACGTCCTTGCCTGTAGAGTTGTCGCGAGCAGAGAACCACGCCTCGCCATCGCCATCAACCGTGTCGAGGAACTTTTCCAGCTCATCCTTGGTGGCAGGCTTCATGACCTTTCGTCCGTTGATGTCGTAGCCGATGTGAGGAAGGTCATCGTACCACTCGAGCGGCACGTTGCCGATCCTGTTCTCTGGGTCCTCTGTGCTGCTGTCCGAGTCGTAGGCAGCGTCGATCTCGGGGTAGACGCGCTTCATCTCGCCGGTAATCTCGCTGCGCTTGAAGACACCCTTTGCCGACCCATCTGGGTTGCGAACGCGCGAGTCGAACGCTTGTGCGGCTTGGTGGCGGGGGATACCGAGTTTGTTGGTAGCCGAGAGCGAGCCAGACTGCTCGTCGGGCTTGGACGAGTAGCGTGACATCATGCGCGAGAGCTCCTCGTCGATACTGGTCTGAGAAGCGTCGCTGCGAGCTGCAAAGGCGGAAGCACGCTCATCTTCGTCCGCCGAGTCGTAGGATAGGTCGCCTTCGTCAGCGTCAATGTCGGAATTGTCGATATCCGACGAGTTGTAGCCTTCTTCGGATCCCTCCTCCTCTGCCTGGCTGTCCTGGAGCTCTATCGACTCGTCGTCAGCCTCTTCTTTGTCGTCGTCATTGTCCGTCTCCTCCTCCTCCTCCTCAACATCTGCTTCCTCTTCCTCTTCATTGTCGCTGGCCTCGAGGTCGATCTCGGGGAACTCCTCCTGATCATCGTCCGAAGCGTCGGCAGCTTCGTCTTCATCCTCCTCCTCGGAGCCGAGGTCTAGTTCACCCGCCTCGTCATCGTCTGATCCGCCAAGATCAAGCTCGAGCGCCTTGGACTTGCCCTTGGGTGCGATGGGTGCTTTTGTGGTTGTGATGACGGTAGTAGCGGCGGGGAGGTTGCGCTTCCTCTTTGCCGCGCCGTTGCTAGCAGTGGCTGATGCGGAAGCAGAGGGACGCGCCATGTTGGGGGCGTATGATCAGGCTGCGCTGCCTCACCTGTTGCTTCTTTCGATGACTGTGAAGGAGTTGGCGATTGTCGATGTGATGGAAACAGAGATAGTCAGCTTGGCCGTTGTTGGGCGTCAGAAAGGGTTGGGAAGACCAAGTGCTCAAAATTGGACGGACTGGTCAGGGTTCAAAGCATTTGACAAGAAAAATTAGAAATGCAGGCCAAAGGTTCTTGGCTTCGAAATTTTTGCAACCGACACCGACGCTTTTCTGAAAATTTACTGAAATGTGTGGAGTGAGATTTGGCCTTTCTTTTCGGCCGGATGGAAGAAGAAGATCGCGTCGCGAGTGTGAGAGAGAGAAAGAGAGATCGCTGTTTCGCTCCCTGGGTGAGTTCGAGCCATCTCCCCCCCGCAATGGGATGGCTGCTGCTGCATCCTTTGACATCTATCATCTTGACCTCAACATCAGCATCCACATCCACCTCTTTGCGACATCTCCATCATAGTATCGCGCATCGTCACTTTCACCATTACAATCGGACGGCACTGGCTACACCATCAAAGTTGGAGCGCGGCTTCGGTAACAGCTTGCAATAGATCAAGATGCCGGGCGTCTACGGAGGCGACGAGATCAACGCGCTCGTCATCGATGCTGGTCACTCGACTAGCCGTGTCGGTTGGGCGGGCGAGGATGCTCCTCGTATAGTTCTCCCTTCTTACTACGGCTCCACTTCCATCAGCGATGAGGACATTGCCGAACTCGAGTCCCAAGCCGCACTTCTCGCTTCCACCTCCTCCCAGCCCGCAAGCGCAGCCGCAGCCGCTGATGGCGACGAGACCATGGCCGACGGCGAACCCTCTGCGTCCGCCTCCACCGAAGAACCTTCCGACACCCGCCTGCAACAGTCCCGCGCTAAATCCGCCAGCAAAGTGCTCCGCTTCTCCCTCGACCGCGAGAAGAAACGACGCCGGTTCGTCGGCGACAACGACCTCAACCTCTTCCGCCGCAACTTTGACATCGCGCCCGTTTTCGACGACGACGGCATCCTCGCGGATAGCTCGGCTTTTGCGCAATTGTGCAACTTTGGGCTCGACTCTCTGTCGTGCGACGCGCGGGAGCATCCGCTTCTGTTGACCGAACCCGCGTGGAACTCGCGCGAGTCCAGGGAGAAGCTGACCGAGATGGCGTTCGAGACGTTGGGCAGTCCGGCGTTTTATCTGGCCAACAGGTCGGTTTTGAGCTCGTTTGCTGCGGGTAAGCCGAGCAGCTTGGTGATTGATGTGGGCAGCAGCAGTGTTTCGACGATCCCGATTGTCGATGGGTTCATTCTGAGGAAGGGGATTCAGAGACACAACAATGGTGGCAATGCGATCAACCGTGCGCTGCTGTACTCTTTGCATCACTCGCGAGGCGGCGATTTTGCAGGAGTAACGCCACAGTACCTCATCAAGAGCAGGACGGGTGTCGATCCAGGCGCTGCCGCCAACGTGGTTTTGAGGCAGGATCGGCTGGAAGGCGTTTCGCCATCCTTCAAGAACTATCATGTCGACCGGGTGGTCAACGACTTCAAGGAGAGCGTAGCGCAGGTGTTAGAGGTGCCCTGGGACGAGCAGCAGGCCCAATTCCGCAGCGGGAGAATGTACGAATTCCCCGATGGCTACAACGACGCGTTTGGCATCGAACGTCTCAAAGCGCCCGAACTCCTCTTCACCCCATCGCTCTGGAACGGCATATCCTCCCCCGAGAGCTCCGGTTCGGTCCTCCACCCATCCAGCGCCGACGCTGCTACAGGCAAATCCACACTCGGCCTGGCAGACATGGTGCTCGCCTCGATCAACGCTGTCGACGTCGACTCGCGCCCATCGCTCTTCGCCAACATCGTACTGGTAGGCGGCTCGTCTTTGATCCCAGGTCTAACTGATCGCTTGAGCTACGAGTTGGGCGTCAAAGCACCTAATCAGAAAGTAAAGATCCACTCGCCCGGAAACACAACCGAACGTCGCCACTCTTCGTGGCTCGGCGGCAGCATCCTCGCGAGCTTAGGCACCTTCCACCAACTCTGGATCTCGAAACAGGAATACGACGAGCACGGACCGGCCATTGTCCACGCCAGGTGCAAGTGAACAATCGCTGTATCCGCTCTTCTTGCTTTCAGGTTTCTCGGCTTGTCTGACGGTCGTGTATCCTGTACTCCTGCTCTCAAACGAAACATTGTTACCCAAGTTGCCTTTTGTGCACAGCAGCGTGTGTTTCGTCACCTTTTCCACTCTATGCTCTCTCTTTCTGTCTTTATCGCACTACTTGCTTGTGTGACAAAATCATGGTGGATTTCAAAATTGCGACCTTTTGCGAAGCGCGATTACCAGATAGTGAAACCACCATCGGGACGGATGACGCTACCGGTCAAGTACGAAGCCTTGTCCGAAAGCAGCAGCACGGCGGGATCGGCTTGCTCATGAGGCTCCGAGAACCTGCCAAGAGGAATGCTGGCAGCCTGGTAATCCCTGATGCTCTTGTCCATGCCGCTCGTCTGCTCCGTGTTGCAGAAGCCGGGCTCGAGAATGTTGACCCTGATACCGTGCTTGGCCCACTCGGCAGCGAGACACCTGCCGAGGTTGGTGACGGCACCCTTGGACGAGTTGTAGAATGCCTGGGTCAAGGGGTCGTTGAGGCCCTTCTGGTTGTAGATCTCCGACGACATGGACGAAGTGATGACGATGGAGCCCTTCTTGTAGCCGGACTCGATCCAGAGCTGAGCGACAGCCTTGGCAGTGTTGAAGACGCCGAGCACGTTGGTGTCGTAGACGTAGCGGAAGTCGTCCGAGGTGAGCTCGACGGCGGGCTTGACGACAGAAACGCCAGCGTTGGCGAGGAGGCCAGTGACTTGGCCAAGCTCGTCCTGAGCCTGCTTGATGGTCTTCTTGACAAGATCGGCGTCACCGACATCGCACTGGTAGGCCTTGCACTTGACGCCAAACTCCTTGGCGACTTCCTCAGCGGCTTGCTGGGCCTTGGGGTGGGAGCGGTAGAAGATGGCAACGTTGGCACCAGCGCCGGCGACAGCCTTGCTCATGGCGAGACCTGTTGATACAACACCCATCCAGGAAGAGAGACCGATCGGGGGATTGCCCAGTCGAGCATGAGGTGAGAAACGAAGGAAAAAGGGGGGAATTCAAGGAGGTGGTCAGTCATCTGTCCTGCTCTGTGGTACAGCCGACAACCTTGCTTGTGGCTGCCTGAACATTGCATGTGTTCGGAGCCATCCGATGGGCATCACAAAGCTCAGCATGCAGTTTGCCGGAGCATGCATCGGTAAGGTGGACGCAAACATGGCTTGCAACGAATCTCCACAGAGCGCATCCTGCGGAGATGGTCGCTCTGCATCATCCGGCGATACGTCGGCAAAGAAGTATATGTAGAAGAGAAACTTACCGATACCACGGTTGCCGCCGGTAACGACGACGGTCTGTCCCTTGAGGTCGATAACGAAAGGCATTGTTGTTATAGAGTGTAGACGAGGGGAAGGCACACGAAAAGGTAAGATGGGGAGGGGAAGCAAAGAGGCGGAGAGATGCGAAGGACGGTCAAGTGCTGGCGGGGAGGGGCCTTTTTAATGCCTCCGTGAAGTAGGGTTTGAGGTGGGAAGCGAGCAAAGCAAGGGACAGGGCAAGGAAGCGTGGGACGGGGATGCGCAGCTGAGGACCGGAAGAGTGGGCGGGTGAGCGTGCTAGTCGTTTTGTGCAGCTGATTCACGGCAAGGGAGATTCCAAGAGTTTGCATGACGAGCGTAGACACTTTGAGCAAAGCTGCGAACCGTCGTCACACGCTTTGTCCCCCGACTGTTGAATTGCATGGGCGCGTTCACCTGTGCGTTCAGCTGTCCGATTCTAACTCATCACTTGATCGCTTCGCTCCGCAGCTTTTGGCAAGAAAGGAGTGATACTTTCGGAGAGTGTTCGGTGCTGCTCCGACTGTCATAAAGTCACGCTTCTCACTCTCGATCTCAGTCCCGCTCTTGGTTTTGATCTTGGTCTCGGTCTCTCAAAGACTGGAATACAAACAGTGTGTGTTGGCGTGGTGCACAACCCTGCGAGGCCGTGCGCACGGTGCTGCTGCTGGTGCTGCTGCTGGTGCTGCTGCTGGTGCTGTTGTGGCGGCAAGGCGCGTGGAGGCATAGAGGCATGTGATGGCGCATCATGACGCACGGTGCAGCCCGGAATTCAGCTCCGATCTTTGTAACCTCGATATTTTCTTGCTGTGCTGCCAAGTAAATTTGCTCAAAATACGCTCTTGTGATGACTGAAAAAGCGGTACTGTATTGCAAAGCTTTCCCTTGACCACACTGAGAAGAGCGACAAGGGAAAGGCCTTCTGATCCGAAACACTCTTTGGTTTCGATCAGGAAACGCATTCGTTTCTCACAACAGCGCCCAGCCCCCATGCTACGCACGCACTGCGCATACCCTGCTGCCCTATTTCCTTGTGCCTGCATCGGCGCACGATGATTCTTGTTTTGATTTCTTGTTCCAGATTCTTCGCTGCACGGCGTGTTGCAACACCCATCAATCCCACCGTGTCAACCTGATCAACCTGACCAACCGCCTCAATCTGATCGTTTGGATGAGCATGGATCTCCATCGGCCGAGTTGATGCCAGATCAATCGCAGAAGTACACCACGTGGCGAGCGGGTCAGCAGTTGCGAGCTTCGTCGTGCTCATATTGACCGAACTTGATGAGTATGGATCAAGAGCCTTGGATGGGCTGTGCCGTCCGCCCGTCATCGACAAGAACAGCACTCGGATTCCCGGATCCACCGCTTGCCGTCTTTACTGTGCGCCCCTTGGGCTCTGCTGTCCCTAGGGTTTGGTGCTGTCAACCAGTCCTACCAGAGCGCCCTGACTTTGGGAAACGCAGTCATCGCCAAGTCGAAACCCTGGGAAATCCTCCACTCTGCGACTGCTCGGGAATAGAAACACACAGCAGCAGTGCGTAGAGACTGTGATGAACGGGCTGAGAGAAGGAGAGTGTGCACGTTCTGGATCGAGTAGTCGCCGACCACGCGCTTTTGCTTGCTCGCATGGCTTGGCTAGTAATCAGTAACGCACCACCAATAAATGCAAGCTGCATTGCCAAGCAAGTTTCTCACCTCGCCGCAAGATACTGTCCCCCATGACGAGCAGCCGAGGGAGCGTAAGTCAGCAGCAGCGGTTATTCCTAGCCTACACAATTTAGCGAATAGCTGAGCTGAGCTGTGCCTTGTTTTCTTTCTGCATCGCCTTGCCTCACCCGGCGCAGAGACAGGACAGATTCTTGTTTGATAAAGCAGCACTTAAAGACTCGCATGACCGCTTGACACCGTCATACCTGACTCCTACTCGAACCCTGAACCAGACGCGTTCCAGAAGCCAAAACAGCTGCTCCACAGCTTCACCAACGTCAGCAACGGCTTGAGATTTGGCCAAGCGGTTCGGTTCGGTGCGGCGGTAACAGGGTGCTCCATCATCATCATCGCCAAGATAACCACGCACACCCTGCCTAGCCGTCATATTGGAACAGCCGAACCACAAAGTAAAAGTCTTCCAAGAGACTTGGCGTCCTCATCTTCTCTTCTCTTTCCCCTCTCTCCTTTACTTCTCTTCTCACTTTCATCTGATCCTCCAACGACAATCGAGCTCTGAAGCACGCCTGCACCGCCCGGTTTCGGTTTTCGAGATCTCGTTGCTGCTTCTTCTCACCCCCCACCTGCTTTTCACTGCACTGCTCTTTCTCGATCCCTTCTTTTAACACGCGCTGTTGAACGGCACTGATCTGCATCGCACCTATAAAGGGTCATCGCTCGGTCCTCGAACCACGCCGCTTTCCGTTCAAGAGCCACATTCAAACCTATCTGTACCTTCCGCCCGTGTCACTATCTTCACCCTTGGAGCAGTGCTTCACCATCGGTTCGGATCAGCTCAAACACACATCGCAGGTAGGCTGAACCAGTTCTGGTAGCCACCTCCACGCTTCATCCACCATGGGTTACGAAGACACAAGCTCATCGTACGAGCAATCAAATACAGGCTTCTCTAATAGGCCTCAAGTACGGCCGCCCAAAAAGCCCTTCTATCGTCGCGGGTGGTTCTGGTTCTTGGTCGTGGTCCTCTGCATCCTCTCCGCCATCATCCCACCGCTTGTCGTCTTTCGCGACCGTCTGAAACCCAAACCCTACTCGCCCTTCTCCGACCCGCCCTTCTGGAACGGCACCGGTCCCAACGACAATCCCTTCGGCACATGCTTCACCATGCAGGCCACCGCTTTCCAACCCAACTGGAAAGGCGAGCAGACCACTACCTGGTGTGGAGCACAGTTCAACAAGACATCGCCTATCTTTGCGCTGCCGCTCATCAACATGTCCCGATCGGTGGGTGCTGACGAACCCGTGACGCACGTTCTGAACGAGACCCTGTGGGATAGTATGACACGGAACTGGTGCGGGGCAGAAGCGAGGATCAGGGGTCCAGCGGGGGAGTTTAATGCCATCTTGGGGGATGCGAACGCATGGGCGACGGTCGATTTGAATATGAACCTGTATGAGACGCTACAAGGCGTGCCCATCGGGACGTATGCTGATCCGGACCAGGCGAGATGGATGGAAAATGTCAGGGTGTGTTTCACGGGGAACAGGACTGATGTGTATAACGGGTACCCATACAGCTATAACTAGGGCGCGCATCAAGGAGGGAAAGGTAGAGGGGGGAATATAGATGTATTATAGATTGCTCCAGTGTACAACGGAGTGTTTATAGATAATGTTTTCATTCAACGCCATATCTCTGCAAACCGGTAAACGGAGAGGAAGAGGGGAAGGTGGTCAGTGCTGCTCTTGACGAGGCGATGTAAGGGGTGGAGAGAGCTTACCTTGATGTGCAACACCTCGGTCGGAAGCATGCTGGGTGGGTTGAGCACCTTCCACATCGGATTCAGCAGCTCTCCGCTCAGCTGCGCGATTGAGAGCATGTAGCTCGACTTGCCATAGTGCGCGTCCACGCTCACCGCGGGCGGTTGGTACAGGTATACCCTGTTATCACACACACCCCAAACACCAAAGCAGCATCAGTACTGTGCTCCCTTTACAACAAATTTAAAAAAGGAAGAAGGGGTGCTTACTGGTTGTAGCTGGCGACGGGGGCTTGAGTGTTGTTGCTGGATGCGGAGGCGGTGGTGTCGCAGCCTGTCCATTGGGATTGGAAGCCGTCTCCGAAGAAGGGATCCATGCGGAGGGTGCCGTTGATGGGGTTGAGGGAGAAGTTGCCGTGCTGCCAGAGCAGCGTTGCTGACACGCATTGCGGGTATGTTGCTGTTGCACCACCATCACAGATATACAGCGGTTCAAGTGTCAGTATCCCTTGTGGCGGAGAGAGAAGAAGTACGGATCGGGGGTTGCTTACGATCGTTGCTCCACTGAAAGAGCGCTTCTTCCCAGAAGCCGTCCTTGGTGAAGCTGAACGAGTGGCCGGCCGAAGAGGGTACTGTGAATTGCTGCGTGCGTGGGTTCCAGAACCCCTATATGGTCAAACGCAAATGTAAAGCATTGCGCTCGGTTAGTTCCTGGTGGTATGTCTGTAGGATTTGTGGGTGTGGGGATGGGATGACTTACAGGTCCGGTGCGCACGGCACCACTACCAGTGCTCCATGTTCCGACGAGGCTGTCGAGCAAGTCGTCGAACTGGCCTTCTGTCTGTGCTGCAACCAGCGATGCCAGCGCCACGAGAAGTATTAGTGATGTGAGTGGTGTCGACAACATCGTTTTCGCGACCAATGCTGCGGATGGTGGACAGCAAGAAAGCTAGTGACGGTGACGATGGTGGAGTGTTCCAGCGTCAACTGCCGAAGCGGCACTACAGTGACTAGTCACAATAGTGGAGGAGGAGAAGGGGTCCTTCTTTCAGCACACCCAACACACGCAACACTTCCGTGGACCGAATCGCGATTGCGTCGTCCTCGGTGACTTGCCGGGAGTGTCTGAGTAACAGCGATGGCTTATCGGCATTGTCGCTTTCTTCAGAGTACAGGGAAGAGATGAATGCAAGTGCCAACCACGTTGAACGCATGAATAACACCATTACCTGCTTGCTGCAGCCACAGAAAACTTTTCCCCTCCTCTCAAGTTGCTTGCGCGCTACTCAGCGACCCCGCTCGGTCGCGCTCAGCCTGACCAAGCGCGATCGATCGACGTGCTTCCACGCTCACCCTCTTCCTCCCTTCTCACACCGGTAAGTGCCAGGGGTGGAGTTGCAGCAAAATTGACCGATGGATGCTTGGACGTTTGACCTCGTGTTCTCGGGCATCGAGGGGACGATAAATACTGTAGCCTGCGGTAGGCTTCTAATCACTGGCAGTGTTTTTCTTCTGCTAAGTTACTGTATTTCCAAGATTTTGTCGATCAATTTTTCTTTGGACGGTGAAAATTGTCTTGGCATGCATCGAGGCGCATGTCAAATACAGCGCCAGCAGAACACTGCTCATTCGCAACGACACTTTGCAATCGCTGTGACCTTGGCTCATTCCTGCTCCCATATGCTGCTGCCAGCTGTTGCGTGTGCTCGGCTACGGCCTTCCGACGAAGAATCAAACCCACCCTTTCTGCCACTCATGGAAAACACAAAGAAAGAGATGGTGACAGCGGTGCGGTACGCAGGTATGGAATGTGCGGTTGCTACGGTTGCGCGAGGATCACCACCGTGTCTGTGCCTGTCTCGTGTCCGTGTTGCGTGTCAAGTCGCCGACAGCCACGATAGTTTTCCCGATCGTTACGTACCTTGCAGTGCACAAGGTCGCTAATCGCTTTAGGAACTGGGCAAGGGTTTGGTGGTCCAACCGGCCAACTTTGACTCAAGCAACAGGACTCCAGAGTACAGCAGTCAAAGCTGTCGAGGGGGTGTGCGTGTCAAGAATGTGTACAGTATGTGTATAGCTCCCTCCCTGTATTGTGTCAAGCGCGACTCCGCGGCACTCGTTGAGACCGACACTCTTGACATGACCCTTCATCTTTCTTTCTCCTCGTCCACCAAGACCAAGCCATCCTCCTCCACACTCTTGTCCCGTCTGAACACCTCCCTTCTCACCGACTTCGGTATGGCAAAGGCCTCTTCCTCTTCCAGCCACACTTATCAGCCCGTCTCGACGCCGGCTAGAGGCACGAGCAGAATCATGGACGGCGATGACGGAGGGGTGCTCGCCTCCGACTCTGAACAGCAGCAAAATGTGGGGAGCTACTCTCGATCATTCCGACGCGAACCCTCGCCCCTCGTCTCGCACTCCAACATCGTTCAGCCGGGCAAAGGCACCAGCACGTTGCACTCTTACTCCACCGGCACCCAATCTACTAGCAGCGGTAATGCGACCCCAAGATTCTTAGGAACGTACAATAGCGGCGGGAGGGGATCGGCTTCGGATGTGAGCGTGCACTCGTCTTCCCAGCTAAGCTCTGCTAGCAGTGTGGGTGGCGAGAAGGTTGCCTTTTCTGCTGCTAAAGGCAGCGCTGGTCTTGGGGGTGGTGCGGGGGGTTACGAGTCGGAAGAAGATGACTGGCTGCACGAGCCCTCCTCCAAGCACACTTCAGAAGCACACCAGACAGGCAGTTCGATGCGCGGGGTTCTGAACGTCGGAACACTCCTCTTCATCCTCGCCTGCCTCCTCATGCTTTTCCTCGGCTACCCAGTCATCATTGAGGTCCGCAAAAAGCACGCCGATGGCGCCGCCTCCGCATCTCTCTCCACCACCAACACCTTCACCACCTTCCCCTCCACTATGAAGCGCGGACTGATCGACCAACAAACCCCCCAATCCGCCTACTCGCGCACCTCTCCCACCGACTCGTCCAAGTGGCATTTGGTGTTCAGCGACGAGTTCAACACGCCTGGGCGCACGTTCTGGCCAGGCGAGGATCCGTTTTGGCAGGGGTTCCACGGGTGGTATTCGGGTACCAACGACTATGAGTACTACACGCCCGAGGCGATCAACACTACGGATGATGGGTATCTGCAGATTAGTTTCGAGGAGAGGGAGACGCACAATTTGAATTTCAGGTCGGGCATGCTGCAGAGCTGGAACAAGGCGTGCTTTACGGGTGGCTACATGGAGGTGCGCGCGCAGCTGCCGGGAAGCCCGGATGTCGCTGGCTTCTGGCCAGGTCTCTGGCTCATGGGGAATCTGGGAAGACCAGGGTACAACGGTGCAAACGAGGGCATCTGGCCCTACTCGTACGCCGGCTGTGACACCGGCGCTCTGCCCAACCAGACCTGGGTCAACGGCACCGGCCCCGCCCATGCGATCCATGCCAACGGCCAGTTCAGCTACCAAGTCAACCACGAGCTCTCCTACCTCCCAGGCCTCCGCTTCCCCAGCTGCACCTGCCCTGGTGAAGACCACCCCGGCCCCAACAACAACGTCGCACGCTCTGCGCCCGAGCTCGACATGCTCGAAGCCACCATCGGCGCCAACGGCGGCCTCTCGTCCCAATCCCTCCAAGTCGCTCCCTTCGACATTGACTACTTCTACAACAACAGGTCAGGCACCGATTATATCATTCATGATGCGGACACGACCGAGATCAATGGGTACCATGGCAACGAGCTGCAGGAGAGTGTTTCCGCACTGTCGGCGATCCCGGATAAGGCGTATCAGAGGTACGCCAACCCGCAGTTTGTCAACTTTGCCGTCGAGTGGGAGCCGGATATGAAGGGTGATGGCAAGGGATTGGATGGCGAGATGGATGCATATGTGACGTGGTATATTGATGACCAGCCGACGTGGACGCTCAAGGCGAGTGCGCTGACGGGGGTTCCAGAGCTGGATATCAGTAGGAGACTGATCCCTCGCGAACCGATGGTGAGTTCTCTCTCTTCCTTGCCTTTTTCCGAAAAGTTGCGATGGAACATGTGATGTGATGCTAACAGAAAGATGCTTGTTTCGTGTTGGGCCGGTACAGTCGATGATCTTGAACGTGGGCATGGCGTACAACTTCCAACCTCCAGTGTGGAACAAACTCGAATTTCCGGGGACGATGAAGGTGGACTACGTGCGCATGTATCAACGCGATGGTCGGGATGATATGGTCTCGTGCGATCCCAAAGACTTCCCCACCAGGAAGTACATCGAGAGGTAAGTTTCCTTGACCCAGAGAGGTTTGACTTTTGCTGCTTAGCATACTGACAAAGTTTCTTTCCATGTCTGGGTTTGTGACGGTGGGTGTAGACATAGCGACGTGTACCAGAACAACAACATCTCGCGCTTCCCCAAGTCTAGCATCCCTAAAAACCGCATGACGCACCCTGGCTGCTAGCCTTGGAATTACACTCACAGAGTAAGCAATGTAAAACGGACAATCAATTCCTCTCTGTAGTGGACTCTTCGTCTTTGTGTGCGTTGTGTGTCTACAATGTGAAACAGAGTTCCTCAGCCAAGATTGGGGAAAGGCGGGCTCGGGCCAGTACCGTTGTAGATGGTTCCCTGTGCGTTGGGGTTGTTGGTCGGCTCAGGGTACCCAATGGCCTCGTTGATCAGCTGCTGTTTGTCCTTCGGTCTGTTCGGATAAGCGTCGACCAGGCCTTCCCACCACGACACGTTACTGTACTTCACTTGCACCCCTGCCTCGCCCTTGCCCAAGTTCGACCCATGCGGTACCTGATATACGAACCCCATGCTGGTCGAATTTTCATACCAATAGTACCCTCTAGTCGTCAACACAAACACGTCGTTAATGTACACCTCCACCGCCGACCCATCCACGAACACGCGCATACTCAACGACTCCACCTTGTCCTCCTCCTCGATCTGCCAGAGGCGCAGCTTCCCAACCTCTGGAGTCGTGAGCACCGAGTCCGGGCTGAGCGCAGTGCGTCGCTGGACGATAACCGATTCGTTCGCGGGCTGATAGACGATCGCCACGTCTTCAAAATTGGTGCTGTTGCGGTTGCGGAGGATGGAGATGCCCGCTGCAACGCTTGCAGACTTGCTGGTGTTGCGGAGCGAGGAGACGGGGAAGTCGATAGTGGTTTGCAGCTCAAAATGGCTCGACGAAGGGGTGCGCGGAAGCGGAACGAAGATTTCGTCTACTAAAGCATCAGTTGTACCTGAAGGCACGCCTCGGCGGAGTTCCACTTTCAGCTCGCCAGCTGTGGTGGTGTTCGAAGAGGTGAAGTTGGTTGCGGATAGCAAAACGGGGGATCGGGATGAGGAGTCGAGGTGGAACGAGTCGTTGGCTTGAGTGCGGAACGCGAGCAACTCGGAGGCGGGTTGAATACCCAGCATCACCAGCTCCACCGTCTTGTTCTGCGCACTAGACGATGCCTTGAACTCCTGCACTGGGATCGTGCTGATCTCGTCCTCTGTCGAGCAAGACGTGTTGAGGATGGCCCAGCTAGCGTTCTGCAGCATCAGATCGTTGTTCACCACTCCATCAATCCGCTTGACAAACAATTGCCTCGGCAGGGTGAGCGACGAGATATACTGAGTTACAAATTTAGTTGCGTCCTGGTTGGCAAACGCTTCCTTAATCCAGCAGTACACCACCCTTCTCGCTTTCACCCCATCTCTCAAACCAGTGCACGCATATGCCAGCCCCCAGTCCAAGACCCCCTCCAATGCTGTATCCATCTGCACGCCGCGATCCGAACCCACCACACCCGGCGCAAGAGTCGCATTCACATGTGTAGAGTGGATTCCAGCGGTTGCGCGCCAATGGCCAAGCCGGTACAGCATGAGCGTGTGGTTGCTCTCCGCGCCATACGACATGAACGCCATCCCTGTACCCGAAGAGGAAGAGTCTCCGGAGAAGTCGAGATTTGTGATGTGGGACGTTTCGTAGTTGTTGCCATCGCTGTAGTCCGTCGCTGCCCAGCCGGATCCAGGTGTGACGAAGGTAGTGTTGATGGTGGATTGGAGGAGCGGGCCGCAGAAGGTCCAGTTCAGCCAGTTGCCCGGCGAGCTTTGGCGATACAGCCATACACGAGGGCCGGCTTGGTCAAACTCCACTCCGGGCAGGCCGGGCATCGCGGGATGGAGGCCGGAAGACATGGAGACGTAGTGCATCGTCTGGTTGGACTCGGACGAGATGTTGAGAAGACGATCGAGCTGAGGATTCTTGAAAATGTAGGGATCTCGGAAGCCAGTGACGACAGAGCCTTCATAAGGAGGACGAGGGATGACAGGAACGTTGGCGCCACCGTCTAGTTTCTTCCACGTCCTCCCCTCGTCCTCCGAGTAAGCTAGGGCCTGGCTCTCATATCCATCCGTGTAGGGGATCGTCCACGAAATCGGCAGCCCTTTGACTGCTGTCCAAATGAGCGTCGGCAGACCTTTAAATCCTTCCGCAACGACACTGCCGTCAAAGTCGGCGATGAAGTCGACCTCATTACCTGGGCCCATCTGCACGGGAGTTTCCCATGAAGACAGATCCTCATATTGGAGAAAATTGCGAGTGGTGGAGCCTGAGAATGCAGAGGTCGAGAGGGAGGCGTTACCGGTACCACGGAGGTAGGAGTACAGCGCGGTGATGTGGGATGTGCCATTGGGTGATTGCCAGAAGGCGGTGGGGTCGCCAAGTTGGTTGGATGGATGAAGGAAGTGCGCTACAGGGCGCCAGTGGTAGAAGAGAGAGCCGTTAGGGTAGTGTGAGATGTTGGAGATGGGAGGGGCGGTAAAGTCCGGCTCAGGAACGGTACTGGCGGCTGAGAGGGAGGTGACTACGGTGACCGCAAGTGCGGCTTGGATGAGAGGGGAACGCATTGTCAAGACGTAGCAGCAGTGGTGACGATTGTTGTGGTAGGGCAAGGTCGATGTCGAGAGGTTGATAATTGGTCTGACGTCTTTATGGAAGTCTCCGCACAGTCACCCCCGAACGGAGAAGATGGTCTCCGCAACGACGATCGACCACGGGCGATCTCTCCCCACACAACTACAGTACACATATCAAGTCGCAAAGAGGGCCGTCCCTTTGTCACAAAATCCCCCAACACTGAACTCGGCTCTCACGGGAAAGCCCAATCCATACGGTACAGTTGAGAGTGCACTGCATGGCCCTACTATCGAAGAGCACTGCAGCCGTCACTCCGCGCCGGCGAATTGACGAACCGAGGGCCAACTCCAGAAGCAGAGTTCGAGAATTGCATCGTACCAATGCTCCTGCTTAGAGGTCACCATGCAAATCCCCGCCTGTCCAACAAGTGAACTTTGTTTCAAACTCCGCCCACTCCCACTTTCCTCTTGCCTCTTCCTCATCTTTCCTGGCATCTGAACACGCTCTTTGCAGCACCACCAATCCTTGTTGCAGGATCGAGTAAGGACGTCGCGCCGGGGCGAGCAAGTGTGAGAAGCAGGAAAAAGAGGCAGAGCAAGCAAACAGAGCAAGCAAAGTTGGAGCGTCGTCGTTCGGGCGTTCTTCGGTGCTCGCTTAGCCCAACCTCGCTAAAGCGAGGGGTCGAGCGTCACCCGCACGCTCCACAACGATTCAGTAGCAAATGCAGCGATGCATGGTTGGCACACCGCGCATAACTTAGCACAGGCTGCTAAACGAGCACTTGCGAACTAAAGTCCACAACACCACACACACCAGCTAATCGATGTAACAGCAGCATAGTAGCCAGTTCCAAACCACACTTGCTGTATCACCTGTATCAGGAGCGTGTGCAATATCGAGTGGTAAATTAGTCTTTGCACACCCAGCACGTGCATCAGCTGTGTGTAAGTAAGATTCATGAACTGCAGCAATCACTGCCGTTGTGAACACTTGCAAACTTCATGACCCTAAGCACACTTCCACCACAGCTACGTTAAACGAGAAACAAGATCAAATACCCGTGAAGAAACGACAACAACCGATGACAGAGCTAAGCAAGAAGAAGGTTTTGGGGCAGAAAGGAATCGTCCGTACGGGAGAGTTCCCCCGGTATGTTTGAGTATTATGTATGTGGAACGACCTTTAGGCCGCCTTGCGCATCTTAGCTTCAGCAGCGCTCGACGTGGCAAGATGCAAGCTGTCGAGCCTGTTGCTGAGCGCCTTGTTCTCGAGGTAGTCTCGGCGGCCTCGGGCCGGGGTGTAGGCGCCCGAGTTCGTAGCGCCGGAGACCACGCCGGAACCTCCGCTGGTAGAGCGTGCTCCGGAAGCCACACCTATGCGAGGGCTAGCTGCTGCGCTGGTGCTGACCGATCTCGACATGCCTGCTCCTCCGAGCTGCTGCATGATGGACGGCTGCGAAGAGAAGGCCTCGTAAGCAGGGCCCGTCTCTTGACTGTGACCATGAGTGTAACCGTGCGCGTGGGCATGGGGGTGTGGGTGAAAGATGCCGTGCTGCTGTTCGTCACGCTCAGCGGCGTGTCGGACGACGCCTTGGAAGTCCATCACTTCGCCCTTGTTCTCGTTCAAGATATCGGCATACGAAAAGAAGGAGAGTCTGCGCTTGTCCGCCGAGGGCGAAGGTGAGCCAGATGCCAGCGCTTGAAAGAGCGACTCTCCCGTATTGAAGACGCCCAGGCCGCTGGCGCTCATAGGCAAACCGAGTGTTCCTGGTGCTGCGGCTCGGTTAACGCCTGGAGCGGCGCCCGTGCCTCGATGCTGCTGAGGTTGTCGGATGGTGGAGCCAGCAGCACTGCGGCTCTTGTCCACGACGGGACTGCTTGAGCCTGATACGGCTGGCGGTGCTGGCGATCGTGGGACGTAGGGACTAGCTGCCTGTTCGGCGTCGTGTGCGGCAAGCACGTCTGCGATTGTATCCAGGCTATGATCCAAGGTAGCGACTTCAGTACCGGAAATGATGGCACCGTCAATGCTGACGCTCGAAGTGGCAGGACGACCCGCATCAGCACCCGCAGCGAGGGAGGGAAGCGCCATAGCGCCAAGATTGGGAGAGCTGGAGCGGAAGGGATTGGGCAGCGGAAGCGATGGGAATGCGGTCGCTGTTGGCATGGGAGAGCTGTTACTGATCGATGCGGGCGGAGGGGAAGTGGCTTGGGCCTGAGAGACGGCAGCTACCAGCGAGACGGGTGGCACTCCAGGCACGGGCGAAACCGAAGCACGCGATCGAACGGGGCTGCCACCGTCGGCGAGGTCGTGAAGCCGAGCCGCCTGAGGCGATCGCGAACGCATCGAGTTGGCTGCACTTTCCACGTCAGAGCCAGGATGGCGCGGGCCCGCTGAGGCACGTCGAGGAGTACTGGCGGGATCATCTGTGGTTGCGCCACGCGGCGCAAGCTTTTCGGCGATCTGAGCTGCCATGGAACCGGGAGGAGCCTCGAGAGCGCCAGAAGCCGAGAGCGGGGGCGAGGGCGAAGAAGCGAGACCCATGGAAGGAGAGCTGGCACCGCTGTGCACCGAGAGAGCGGCGGAGCTGAGAGCAAGTGGTGGGGCGGGGTTCTGGGGAGCGACGACCTCGATCTCGGCATCATCCTCGAGGATGGCCTCGACAGCATCGTCCAGGACGCTGGGGATGGCTACATCCATGGCCTCTTGCTTGGTCATGATGTGGCTGGCATCACGGTGCTCAATATCACGTTCAAAGATGCTGGGAGAGTGGGGAGCGTGAGGTGTATGCGGGGTGTGAGGGGCGCTGGGTGCTTGGAGGTCGGCATAGTGCCAGGCGGAGCCAGGCTGAGCTGCAGCCAGGTTGGGAGGGGAAGTGCCAGCGAGGCCGTTGGGCGAGGCAGCGCCATGTTGGCGGGATCGAACGGGCGAGCGGAGGCCGCTGTTGCTGAGATGCGGCTGCGCTGTGAAAGCGTCGACAGTGCCGGGCAAGTGATGATGCGGATGCTGCTGCTGCAGGCTGTGCACGAGGTGAGCTGGATGGACGCCTGTGTGAGACATGGGATTGGCGCGTTCCGAAGAGGGAGAGCCCAGCAGCGACGAAGGTGACGCGGCGGACCTGAGGCTTGTCGGAGCAGCAGGGGATCGTGGTGGAGAGATGGGATGTGGCGATACAGGAACCGAGCCAGATGCAGCTGTCAGTGGTGCTGCTGGAGTGGAGGAAGGTGTCGGATCAGGAGCCGGAGGATGAGGAAAGAGTCGCGAGACGGTAGAAGCCTCGATGGGATCGTCGGGTAGGCCGTTGGCAGCGGGAAGAGCGCCCATAGCTGCTGCTGCAGTGACGGCGCCCATCATGGCGCCAGGCGAATGTGCGGTGGTATGGCTGCGAGCAGCTGCAGGTGAAGTGGATGGCTGTGACACGTCCGAGCCAGCCGAGATGGGCTGCACTGCAACAACAGGTGCCTTGTCCACAATGATGGGCTCGAGCGGAGTAGCCGATGCCGTCATGTTTGCGGTCAAGTCGTGAAGAGGTGAGCCAAGAAGAATGCGATGGAAGCCTGGAGGCTGTTACGCAAAGCGTCGGTTCGAAGGTGGCTGAGTTACAGAAAGGGGGTTCATCGGCTTGGGCTCGGTGTCTCTCCACTTGGCGCTCCGTTCGTTCGATCCAGGTAATGCGGGGTGCGAAAGTGAAGGAAGCTAGAAGCAGCAAATTCGCGGACAAGGAGAATCCTGCAAAATGAGACCGATCGATGGGGTAGACCCGGAAGGGTCAAGGTGGAGCAAAGGGCCCGAGATAAGGTCGAATCCGAGGCTGTGAGTCGGACCTTTTGAAGAAAGCAGAACGATGAAATGAGGTGATGGATAGGATTAAGGTTAGTGTTGTCGTTGAGGATGAGGATGAGGACGAGGCCGGGAGTCAAGCAAGTGAAGTGAGAAACGCAAAAGTGCGGTATGGCGAAAGCGTGTGAACTCGACGAGCCAAGTTCAAGGCTAAGCTTAGTCGGTTAGAGTGACCGAGCGAGTGAACTGACACAAAAGCGCGTCACCGCGACGGGCAGCCCAGTGGTGGTTTGAGCGTAGCCAGCTTTATTTTCTTTCGCTGCGGTGTTGCTGTGTGCTGTCACAAAATTGCGTGGATCTGTGAAATGTCGGCAAAGCCGAGACGGTATGGATTGAACCTCTCGGCGCTTGCACACCGCAATGCAATTTATCCTGGTTCGTTCCCCTTTTTGCCCATCACGCAGCTTCATGCACCAAGATGGAGCAATTCTGCGCCCTGTTTTCGAGCCTTCATTTTGCTTTTGCTATTGTATTTTTTGCATGCACAAAAACACACTCCCTGACTCCTCGAGCTCACCCACAGTGCTCGACTCTGTATTACATCGCTTCATGTTGTTCTATGGCCACGTAAGCACTGAATCCACAGCGCAGACCCCCTCGGAGAAAGACTTCATCGCAAGCAACGAAGGGCAGGTCTATTGGACGACATGTGTGTCCGGCAAAGGGCCAGTTATTACTGGCTTTTTCGCAGCACGGCCTAACCACATGCCGTCGAGGCAGTGCCAAAATTTGAAGGCTGCTTCTGAACGGACCTTGGTGCCACCCTCCTCGACAAACAGTACTGAAAGCCTGAGCGACGTGATGCGGCCGTTTTCGCATCAAGCAAGCAAGGCGAAGCATGATCCAGATGGTCGTCGAGCAGAGAGCTGTGCCAAGCCGATCAGTGAGAAACAAAGGGGAGCGGGGGAAAGCCAGCATACAGCCGAACCTGTCGGTGGAAGGGACCTGGCGGCTCGGCATGGCGTTCCAGAGATTTTAGGGGGATCCGCATGCCAAAATCGCATTCCGCTTCCAGTACACGCAGCACAGGGAAGCACAGCGCAGCACAGCGCGGCCAGCAGAGGCAAAAGTGTATCAGATTACTTATGCCAGTTTGTGTGTGAGTTTCAGCTGGGCAGCGTCGAGAGTGGAAGAGTAAGCTAACTTACCATAAGTGTCATATTTTCAGAAAAAGGGCCCGTAATTTTGGTTTTACTTTTTTTTTTGGCAAATGATTTCGTACTATGTTGCTAGTTGCCGCTGCCGCTCAGGGTCCGCAAGCAAGGTCAAGGTCGTGTGGGTCACGCCTTGCTTCTTTAGGTGATAAAGATACGGGCCGCTAGCAATCTCCCACACTGTTTACTCTCTCTACGAACAGCCAAGTCTTCTGACCACGGCATGATAGGCCGGGCGTCGGGGGCCCACCGCACACTACTCTGACATACGGTTGAACACCGTCCCAAGAAGTGTTCCCGTACCCTACATTCCGAGGTTGTTTCGAGCAACTGCCTCAGACGTACAAGATCATTCATAAGGACTATAAGGGGAGTGGTCGTCATACAAGCATTGATAGTGTAGGGGTATCATGAGTCGTTGCCACTCATCGCCTGCGTAAGGCGTGACTACCGATTCGACTCGACCGGGGTTCGAGTCCCCGTCAATGCATTCTTTTTTCTCGCTTCACATTTTTGCACCATTGGACCCTGTAGACACTTCGAAATGGCCGGCCAATTCGCACCGTTTTTGAGGTCGATCCGACAGCCATTCTTTCTTCCCCACTTCTCATCACCATCGCAACTGCCATCAACTCACATCAAAGTCTCCATGACACTTTGAGCCATCCTCCACAGCTCTTTCTTCGAGCGCTCGTTTACGATGCCGCCCAAAAACCCCACCACGCAACGCAAGGGCAAGCAGACCAAAGGAGGTCCCGCAGCTTGCTTCTCCAAGCCCGCTCCTGCCTTGGCTCTCCCCAAAACCATCACTCATCCCGAGCACCACCACACACTCAACCACCTTCAACAAGTTGCCGCCTATTACTCTGTCCTCGCCACCACCGCCTCTCCCTCTTCCACTTCCCCCTCCGCTTCCTCTTCTGGCTCAGCAGCATGCAGGTTGCAAGGCGAGATGGTGCGGAGTGCCACGATCTTGTCTCGAAAAGCGGTGATAAGAATGGACACGGGGGTGAAGCGGGGGACTTGTAGGAGATGCGACTCGGTTTTGGTGGAGGGGTTGACGGTGAGTATGAGGAGCAGGGTTAGCGGGCCGCATGGGCATGTGGTAAAGAGGAAGTGCGGAGTTTGTGGGGTGACGCAGAGGAGGCCCGCGCCTGATCTTGTGCCGAAGTTGAAGGTTGGGGAGGGGAAGAAGAGAGAAGAAGAACAAGTAGAGGAAAGAAGAGCGGAGGAGGCGGGGAAAAAGAGGGTGTCGCAGAGGGAGAGACGCAGGACCGCATCCATCAAGAGAAGGCTCTTGCGCGAGAGCGAGAGCATCACTGCCGAGCCAAATGTTCCAGCCGAACCGTCTGCCACGAAAGAAACGTCTGCGGTGCAACTCTTGACCAAAGGCTCGCCTTCTTCCTCTGTCTCAAATGCGTCAACAGCAGTGAAGCAGATCCCGGCGTCGAAGCTTTCGAGGACCCAACGACGGCAACAACGTCTCGCACGGCTCTCTGCTCGTGCTTCCACGTCGTCGTCCACCACAGCTGCCACTGCACCTGATGCTAAATGCCATCGCAAGATCCGGCATATTCCTCGTCCCAACCAAGAAGGAGTCGCGCTCTCATCTCCATCCCCACCCGGCACCCTCGCCAAGAACACACTGCCAGAATCTGACCACTGCGCATCACGACGCGGAAGAGAAGCGCAACGCCCACAACTACCACACTTTAACGACCGAGTCCAAGCCTCTGGCTGGGACCACACCCTCACCACCCTCACCTCCCTTCTCAGCTCCCAGACACAAGGAGACGTTACCGAGAGCGAGCACTACGCAACACAAGCGCTTTCCTACTGGGAGAAAGCATCGCGTTCCCGCGGCGACCACATGCTCATCCACGGCGTCGGCAAGAACGGCTCCCTCGGCCCAGTCCTGCCCTAACCCACCGCAAGCATCTCCCAATCTTCCGCTCTGAGCGTTGTCTCAGACCATATACCCATACCCAGGCTCGAAATGCGAGGCAAAAAGATACGCGCGCGAGTTTGTATTGTATGAGAGCGGGTGTGATTAGTATGGTAGTTAGACGGTAAAGATCTGATCCCGAAGCCAACAGACGGTAGAACGCGAAGAAGCAGTGATGTAGAGAGTATTCAACAGTGTACCAAGAGAAAGAGAGAAGATGAGCTGGAGCTTGAAGGTAGGTGACCCACCCTGAAACAGAGGGCAAGGAGGAAAAAGATGAAGCGTAAGGAGCAGAGGCAGCAATCACATGACGATGCACTTGCTTGGTTGTGGTTCAGGCCCTCCCTCTTGGGTGCCCTTGTCCGTCTCGCCCAGCATAGCCTCGAACGCCTTGGCGACGTTAGCATTGTGACGCGCGCTGACCTCGATCCATGCCGCCTTGAGCTGCGCAGCGAGCTGCTTGCCCTCTGCCTCGGAGACCTGCCTCTGTACATGCAAATCGCTCTTCTGGCCGACAATGACGCAGGGGACCGACTCGGTGCCTGTGTAGTTGAGAATTTTGTCGTAGACGGTCTGGACCATGTCGAAGCTATTGCGCGAAGCGATGCTGTAGACGAGCATGTAGCCGTGGATGCCGATGGCGTGTTTCGAGTTAAGGATCGAGTACTCGTCCTGGCCTGCTGTGTCGATAATGTCGCAGTCGTATTCTTGGCCCTTGTGGGTGATGGTCTTTTGAAAGATGTTCTCGATGGTAGGGTAGTACGAGTCGACAAAAGCGTCTTCGACGTATCGGACGATCAGTGACGACTTTCCTGTGTGTGGTGAGCAATGTAGAGCGATATTGCGATTCGCGGATGTGATCGTGGTCGAAGATGAGCAGAGGAGGAAGAGGACGAC
Organism: Ustilago lituana; assembly: GCA_928869825.1. Classification (NCBI taxonomy): domain Eukaryota; kingdom Fungi; phylum Basidiomycota; class Ustilaginomycetes; order Ustilaginales; family Ustilaginaceae; genus Ustilago; species Ustilago lituana. The sequence continues at coordinate 95,169 of CAKMYA010000017.1, read as the reverse complement.
AGAGCGCGAATAGTCAGCAAGGGAGACTGAGTGAAGCGTTGACAAGCCTGGCGAGCAACAGGGTCACAGCTGCCGGCTTGCAGTGAGGTAATCTTGATACATACCAACGGAGCGAGAGCCGAGAACGGCAATCTTTCTCTTCTTGCGTAGGGTGGAGCTTCCGGGAGCAGACATTATGTGAGGGGCGCTGTTTGGCTGGTTGTCAGATGAAGCCGAATTTATGTTAGCGTTGCTGCTGTGTGAGGACGTGAGCGTCGCTATAAGAAACGCTGATGAGATGACGAGCTCTTGTGGTTTAGCTCGATGCGCAGAAAGCGACGAGTTTGCGTTGTGGAGCGTATGAAGCTAGCGTCCTTCGAGTTTGCGAGTAGGTCTTGCTAGATAAAGGCGGGTGCGAACGAGGCGACGATGTGTGATGGGCAGTCTTGGCTTGTTGTGACCGTTGCGCGTGGGGCGACCCGACTCAATACCAAGGAGAGGCGAGAAAAGGGACGAGAACGAAGAAACTAAGGTCGAGAGAGACGCTTGCCTTTGTACGGATCCAAAGAGAGGGACAGGTGAGGAGAGGAAAGCAAGACGAGTGCGATCCAGACGATGGGATGATAGAAAGGTGTTTCTCGCTCAAGCTCGAGCGTGTCTGTCACTTGATCTAGCCGGAGCGACTAGGAGCGTGCTCGGGTGGGAGCAGAGCAGCATCAGTATCAGCAGCAGCGCAATTTTGGCTTGACGAATGGGCATTCGTCAAGTAAAAACTCGGTCATTGCATGAGAGTACAGTTACAGTACCTCCAGGGCCACACAGTAGCGGTGCAGGTGGAGAGTCGAACCGGGAAGGGGCATTTCATCCCACTCAACACGATTGTGACTGCACAGCGCGGCGCAAACCCGGCTGATTTTGTTTTTTATTTTTATTTTTATTTTTTTAATTTTTAATGTCTCCCTTTCTCGGATGGGAAATGGCGCAGGAAAGGGGACTCGAAATGGAAAAAGCGGCGGTCCACCACTCGGCGTACCAAAAAGAGCAAGAAAAGAAAGGAGAAATGTCAGCGATTCATGGCAGTGGCAGTTTTTGCATTCGGCTGTACCGAATACTGTACTGTAACTTATGAGCGCAATCTTGCTCCAAGAGCGCCAGACTTGCCTTTCTGTCTCTGTTGTCCGCTGCGTGCTTTTGCATTTCCAACCTCGTCTGCTGCAGCTCGTTGTAGCCCGCGCCTTTCCCGTCTGAGAGCAACTTCGCTTTCAAACGACATGGTTCATGCTATGTGTTATGATAGCATGGCGCGCAACACGGCCCAATCGGATGGACCTTGTCAAAGTATGCCCGCTGCACAGGTATGGATGACGGAAGCGGGCCGGACTGCGCTCGACTTGACGTGCAAGTCTGACAGAGTCAAAGCCTATCTCGCTTTGGCAACTTACGTCGACGTACGCAGAGTTCTGATCGTCTACACGGACGGTTGTAAGCAAGCAAGGCTGTTCTGACCTCCGTGCTAAGTCTAGCATCAAGTGGCTCTTCGCGTGAATCTCAGCTCGTTACCATCTGCTGATACTTCGGCTGGCTGGCCAACGTGGGGTATTACCCGTTTGTTATCTTTGACCTTTCTTCAGCTGGCGTGGTTTTGCTTCCAAATCCCTGCTTACGGACGAGCAGCTCGGAAACGGTCCATCCGTGCCAATGCAGTCTGGTATGTAAGACGGCAGCAAGAGGCGTCTTTGCCCTTGCTGCAGGCATACACAGTGTACCGTCCAGGGTCTCGTCCAACCCATATCCACTCTCCACCTACCCCAGCACGATTCTTTCATTGATCTACTTTCGGAGCAGCTACGTACAATGTGAAGAAGGAGACTAGCAGTGTTGCAAGAGGCAATGTAGGGAACCTCCTGACTTGTGCAGCAACAGCCAGGGTTCAATCCAGATTCCGTCCGTGCCAGCCAAAATTGATTGCGAGTGAAACCGCTGGGCGTTCAAGGCCCGCTCGCTCGCTTCCTCGCTACCCTTCCCTCATGCATCCGCGCTTGCCGCCAGCCTTCGGGCTCACACTTCTCAGCCTGTTTTCTTCACATTCGACTTGATCTTTGCACGCAACCATCTCAAAGAACGTACTTCTTTGAGGGACGTCAAGGAGGTAGCGCTTGCATTTGTACGCACCAGCTTCTCTCTCACTGCATTCATGGTGCTTCGTAGATGTGTGTCATACTGTACGCGATGAAGTTGATCACGAAAAGGGTTGCTACGCGTGATAACGGTGAGACCTATATGCCATTCTAAGGGATGGAATGGAACCATCCACCGTGGGAAGCGTTTGCAGCGCGAGCCAAAACAGAGCTAGTCATGCTCCTGCACTCCATAGCTTTGTCTCGGACAATCCGACCGCTGCAATGCTGCCTCAAGGCGGATGAGGCGCTGCAACCCACTCTGCTCCATCTTGTAATGGTGACAGTGACTGGGTGCTCCGGGTTTCGGAGACAGCCGTTTGACTTGGCATTCGCGTCGCTCGACTGGACCCTGACCTCTCTCTCTCCTCTTGCCTCGTCGGGATCGTTCCGAACTCCGCTTCTTAGCGCCCTTGAGCCTGTCGAATTTCGCGTCTAAAATGCAAAGTGCCGAGCGTGTACAGTACATCTAGCTGGAGAAGCGTGACTGATGCACGGACTTTCCTCCACTACCTACATCTTATGTGCGTATCGAGTGCCTTTCCAAGACAGAACTTCCGACAGCTCACACTCGCCATCACTCAAGCACTTCGCTATGCTGAGGTCTAGATCAGGCGGCAACTGGTGTGAGTGAAGACAAGGCAGCTCTGGCGACCGCGCCGCACGTCCTCGACCCGATCCCAGATCTCAATTCGTCAAGGTGCACTGCACATTTGGAAGTCACTAGATCACCATGGCTACGCCGAACAGCTCCGGCGAGGGCTCAGCGAAACCCTCATCTCATCTTCAGCAAGAAGCGTGTCCGTCGCGGAAAGGAGGTGTCGACCCTATCCACAAATCGGCAGGCTCCTCCGACGATCGGCAAGACACCCTCTCTCGTCGTCGATTGCTTCAACAAGAATGCCTTCAGCCTGGCGGTCTCACTCGATCCGCAGCATTCGAATCTTGTGAGTCAGCATGGCTCTATCTGCTTGGAATAGCGCGAGACGAGGCTCATTGTCAGGCACCAACACTTTGGCAAAGGAGCGTCGAGGCTGCAGAGCCGAACACCCCTGGCCCCTCCGCCATTGTTCAAGAATCTCTCTCCTCGCCGATCCCTCTCGACAAGGATGGATGGCAAGTAGCCAACGACGACATATTACAAGTCAATGCTTCGGACACGACGCCGCGTAGCCCTTCAGATTGGCGCGATGATGAATGGAAGGTCGTCAAATCGAAGAAGACCAAGAGGCGCAAGGAACGAGACACTGCCTCAATTGCATCTCCATCCGACTCTCCTTCCGGTGACCAATCCATGCACAGCAGTGTAACAGCGTCCGGCCGAAGCTCAGCGAGTTCGACTCCAGCACTATCACCCAATCCAGATACTTCTGGTGGATCACCAAAGCTTGGAGGTCCGGGGCTATCACCGACATCACACAAGCTAGATAGTGGGCCACTGACAGATCGGCAGCGTTTCCCGAACCTGTCTAGTAGGGACACCGAACAGGTAGCCAAAGATGTGGAGCGCAGCTTCATTGGGCCAGCATTCAAGCATATGTTCACATCAGGGACGAGCAAGACAGACGAAAGGGGCGACAACCTGTCCATATCTGAAGAGAAAGTCCTCCGACGACGGCAATTATCGCATCTCGTTCTCACAACGCTCTCAAAGCATCCATCTTTGTCGTACTTTCAGGGCTACCACGACATCCTCAGCGTGGTGCTGCTCACCATAGCGCCGGTCCACCCGAAGCGGTCATCAAACACATCCGCATCTTCGTCCTCCACCTCCGAGCTGTTTGCAGACGACACCCAACAAGCGCTCATCGAGCTCGTCGCCGAGCGAATCTCTCTTCATGTTATCCGGGATAGCATGACGCGCGATCTGCTCCCCATCATGGGCCAGCTCAAGATCCTCGGCAACCTTTTACGGCTTTGCGATCCAACCCTGGCTGAGCTGGTCGATCGCACTTCGCCCATGCCCTTCTTTGCGCTACCGTGGCTTCTGACGTTGCTGACGCACGATGCGACGGATGTAGCAGTGATGCAGTGCGTGCTCGTATTTGTGCTCGCTTACGGTCCTGCTGCGGCGATATATCTATGCGCCGCAGTGCTGTTGGTACGGAAGGAGGAGATACTCGCGATGGCTGACGACGAACTGGAGGATCCGGCGATGCTGCACACGACCTTGAGCAAGTTGCCGCCGATTCGTGCCGATGATGTTGAAGAGGGAGAAGGTAAAGAAAAGAGTGGAGCCGGTGATACACCACAAAGCACGACGAAAGCGTCGAAAGAAAAGGAAGAAGGTGAACGTAGATACGGAAGCCCCGTGTTGGAAGCAAACGCGATCTACGCCGACCCAGACGTAGAGCTTCCAAGTCTTGCCTCGGACCGCGCACTCGCAGCCTCGAGCAACACCACACGATCGCCCACGAAGGATGCCGAGAGGTCCAGAAGAGGTACTCCCGTATCTACATTGTTGAAAAGTGCGGTCGAGCTCATGGACAGATTCCCACTGCACTCAGAGGGGATGCAAGCGGACAAGATCATGGGTCCCTCAAGTGTTCTGTTCACCTGGCCGCGCGTCTTCCTTTCCCACCCAGATGCTGTTCCTACCACATCTTTGGACCTTGCCCATGGCACAAATGGTGATCTACCCGCGTCAGACGAATTGCAATCAACTGCGGCTGGGTCATTCACTATCGACTGGTCAGCCCAAGACCTGGCTGCAGAACGGGTCCTCGCCGGCCCTACCGACGCTATCGTCCTCGATCCGCACCCTCCGCCACCCACACCCCCCGCCTCCGATACCTCCGAAAAACATCCCCACCACCACGCTCACCGCCGTGATGGCGACAAGCGGAAGAAGAGGGGGCCGCACGAGTGGGACGTCGCAACCAAGCAGGCGCGCATGCTCGCCGTCGTCGGCATCTCTGGCTTGCTCGTTGCCGCGCTCTTCACCGCAAGTCAAAGCCCGGCTTCGGCGGCAAAGATGAACGTGGGGACAGAGGAGACAAAGAGGGTGCTCACGCTGATTGTATCTTTGCTTAGCAACTGGGGTCGCGTTGTTGGGATGAGTTGACCTCAGAGCAAGCATGTGATGGAATGTCGACCTTTTCCTTCCATTGCGCCCTCTGTTGCGTGGGAGCGTGTACTGACTCTTTCCACAGTGCCACACACTCGCAGAGCCAACCGCATTAGCTCTGAGACGCAACCCCTCATCACATCCAGCCGACACTTCTAACTTAACGCAGGGCATATCATCTCGAATGACCCTCGGTGGTGCGGGTTGCTAGATTACAAAGCGAGATAATCCTTGATCTCTGATTCGCTCAGCTTCCTAAACACCGGGATTGGGTCTCCATGGTCCCCGTTACCGAGTCTCTTTGTGTAGCTGTTACTGATGATGCCAATTTCGATAGTTTTTTCCGTCATTTGGCCCTCGAAACCCTCCTTGAGAGTGAGCAGAGCTGTATGGATAGCGTCTTCCTGCGAGATGTCATCATTGTATCGTTTCTCCAGAAACGTTTTCGCGTTCTGCATGTTCTTTCCGATTGCACTCGCTTTCCACATGAAGTAACTTCCACTCGGGTCGACCTGGTACAAACTTGGTCCTCGCGCGCTGTCGAAGCCGGCGATGAGGAGGCTTACGCCGAAAGGGCGTACGCCGCCGCGTTGGGTTGCTTGCTGCATGAGGGTTGCTATTTCCTGGACGAGGACTCGGGTGGGAGGGTATTCGCCGAAAGTTTTCCAGTAGGTTTGGGCAGCTTTGCGGGCGGAGGAGACGAGAACGCGGTAGTCGGGGCCCATGCCGGAGTAGACCATGCCGATGTTGGGGCAGATGATGCTGATGCGTTCTAGGGCCGAGTCGTCGACGAGGGGGGAAGGCGCGCGTTTTTCGGTGGCGATGACGATGGCATTGGAGGCTTTGATGCCGAGAGATGTGGCACCTTGGGAGACGGCAGCAAGCGCGTGCTCGATCTGGACGAGCTTGCCGGAGGGAGAGAAAGTTGTCAATGAGAACCTGCGGGAGACATGGACGTGGGAGAGATCAAACGATCAGTTGCGGGTTCCCAGATCATCGCTGCATTGCTAAACAGGCCTGCCTGCCGTCTCCACCATCGTTCCCCCTTAGCTAAAAGCCGGAGGGAAAAAGAGAGGCATACTTACGAATACGCTCTGTCACCTGCACCTGCCGACATCTTTGCAACAATCTCTTGTTTTTCGTCTTCTTCTCGCTATTACTTCTTCTCTTTTTATGGGCGTATGACTACGAATCACGAGCGCTGACGACTCTTCTGCCGGTTGCTTGCTGAAAAACGTGCAAACGAGGGTGAAAAGATGTAGGTGGAGATGGAGGAGATGATGCGGAGAAGAGCCAATGGCGGAAAGCAACACTTTTCGGGAAAGCGTACGCAATGGAAATGCGCAGTGCAGCTCTGTTTGAATGGGGGTGTTGGGGGTGGTCAACGCGTCCGCTGAACCCTTCGCTTTAATTTGCTGCCTCCCTGCCTGCTGTTCCGCTTGGATGCCTCGATCACCGCCATGCATTTCCTCCACATCTTGCCCTCACACTTTTTTCCCTCTGGATATGTTCAACTGACCGACCTCACAGTTTGGAGCAAAATTTGAACTCTGTTATCGGACACGACACTCGATATCAGTACTCGGCACTAGGTTGGGTAGTACGTTCACGCAGAGAGGGATGGGGAGGAATATCGTACAATTACACTGTAAATGATCTATGCGGGATGCAGAAATGTCGAAGCCGAAATGCGATGGGCGAGTAGAGTGGGTCTAGGTCCTGCGCATGATAACATTCTTGCTGGCGGACCTGTTGGGATGCCTCCTCTTCTGCCGTCCGAACCTCGCCTCGTCCGATAGCCCTTCCACACCCTTGCCCTCCTCAGCGCCCGCACCCTTACTAAGGCCATATCCAAAGGTTTCCTCGCCGGCCTTCTTCCTTGCACCTCCGCTCGGCCTCTTCTCATCACCGTCACGGCGGGATGACGTAGAAGAAGAGGGAGTCCAGGTGAAGCTGCGTGCGCCAGACGGTGCGTCTCCGTCGCCGTTGTCGCCCATAAAGTCGGAAGCGCGGGGGCGGTGGCCGCTGGCGGGACTCCGTTGAGTGGTGGAAGAAGGAGACTTGAGGCGGTCTTCGAAAGTGCGTTTCTTGTTGCCTCTTCTGCCTGTGATGCCGTCCTCGTCATCGTCGTCATCGACGAGACGAGCGCCAGAGGGTCGGGACGAGCTGGGTCCGCGTCGGGCGCCACGCAGCTCAGCGGCTTGATTGAGATTCTTGGGTCGCTTGCCGGACGCGTCTCGCGCACGCGGATCGTACTGACCCAAGTCACCCTCGTCGGGCGAATCGCCCGAGTCGCCACCGGCATCTTGTTCGTCCGAGGAAGACGATTCGTCGGATTCCATGTCGGGATCGATCGACTCGCGATCGCTCTCGTTCTCCTCGTCCTCGACCGCGGTGAGCTTCCTCGGCCCATCTCTTGCCTGCTTGAGCGCAGTGGAGGGGTTGAGCATGGCGAATTCTCGGCTCGAAGTGTCGATCTGGAACTCGGGGTCCTGGAAGAGCTGCGAGAATCGTGAGTCCGAGAGCAGGTTGGCCGGGCTTGGCTTATCTGTCTTCTCCGCACCATCGGTCTCGGTCTCGCCATCTGCAGCAGGTGTGGCAGCAGCGGCAGCGGCGGCCTTTGCGTTGCGCTTGGCCTGCTTCTTCGCAGCAGCCTCTGCTTCGCGGGCCACCTTCTCGGCGAGCTCCTTGTTGACCCGCACGCCTGCATCGAGCTTGGGGTTTTTGACGGCGCGGATACGGCTTTCGGCCTGCTTCTCGAGCTTGGCCTTGATCGCACGCTCGCGCGCGTCTGCATATGCGGTGGGGTTGTTGAGCAGACGTGCACGCTCGTACAGTGCGAGCGAGATAAAGTACCCGTGCATGTAAGGGCGAAGCAGCTGGGTGCCGACGAGATGCGACATGCCCAACCGCTCGAGTTCGGCGCGGTCGACGAACTTGAAGTCCTCGTACACGCCCTTGCCCGTTCCAGCGCCTGCAGAGTCAACACCGTCCATCTCGTCCGTAAGCGTATCGATGTACGAGCACCAGCGTGGAGCGGGGCCGAGTGCGGGAACGTACCACGCTGCCATCTGGGTCCCCTCGACAGCGGCCATGAGAAGACCAGTGCCGGGGTAGTGTGCCACATCGTTGATATCAGTGGCAGCGGAGGGTGGGGTAATGGAGACGAGGTTGTCGCCCGAGTCCTTGTCCCAAATCTTGATGACCTTGGCATCGGCACTGAGCACCTTGCCTTCTGCTTCGGATCGTGTGCGGGGGCCAACGCCGCCAGTAGTAGAAGCGGCCTTGTCGCCAGACCACATGACCTTCTTGATGGGCAGGCCGAAACCTTGATCCTTGGTCTGGTACGGGCGGTCCATGCGCAGATCGTACAGAAGTACATGGCCGGTATTGGTGCCCACTGCGAGGTTGAGACCGTCCTCCGCTCCTGCCAACGCGGTGACAGAGAGCGACGAGAGTGCTTCCTTTGTGGCAATGGAGTCGTCAGCATCACCGATGACACCTGGAAGGTTGCGGCGCGCGACGATGAGCGCGGCATCGAGGACGGTCTCTGTTGCAACGCTGAGCACACCGGCTCGCTTGCGCATACGAGGATCCCACATCTCAACAACACCCGTGCCTTCTGTGCCGAAGCAGAGAAGGCCATGTGCTGGGTTGACATCGATAGCGTTGCATCCTGTTGGCTCGCCGAGATCACCACCGCCGAGGATGAGAGGAGCAAGGAAGCGACCTTGGTCCAGGTTCAGTCGGTAAACCTCACGTCCAGCGGCGGCAACGATAGCATCCGCGGAAGGGAAGTGGTAGCCGAGAGCACGTCCGAACTTGGGAATGCGGACGCGGGCGTGTGCGCCACCCTGTGCTTGGAGTTGGATGGTTCGATCGGTCTGGAGATGGAGGGACTTTGTCCAGTCATCGGAGAGCATCTGTGCAAGCAATCAATGACGACGGAAGGTCAAGATACGTCCTGTCAGTACTGTGGTTCCGTTGCAACCGGTGAAATGCAAGGGCTGCATGTGCAAAACTGCATGCGAAGAATCAGATTGCTTGTATCAGCGTCGAGGACGTCCCAGGCTAACCCAGAGCGGCTCTGCAGCTAATGTAGATAAGGTTGTATTTGGTGGTATGTTCATCAGGGAAAAGAAGCCAAGGTGGCGCCGAGGTGCAGTCACAACAAGAGAAACTTACCAAGAAATCGACATTCTCTGCATCAGTATGACGTTCGAACTTGAGACTGAGCTGCTCGCAGTCCCACACTCTGATTTGCGGCTTATATGTTCCGGTGGCTACGATGGACTGGCCATCTCTTGTTGCTGTGAGGCGGTTGCTTGCTTCCGGAAACTCAAAGTCTTGGATGAGCTCGATGCGCGAAAGGATCTCTTCGTCCTTGAGCGCTGTCTTGCGCTTCTTGCGCTTATTTGACGAACCGGACTTTCGCAGAAGATCTGGAAGGGAGGACGAGTTGAACGATGTGCCTGCTGCGCCCGAAGTAGCGGCGCCACCACCGGAGACGGTGTAGACGCGAGCGGGCTCGACTGCTGCAGGCATGGTTGGATCTGACCTGAGGTCTGGCTTCTAGAGCAAAGCTTGTGGCGCCAAATGGGGTTGAACCAAAGATGGGGAAGCTACTCGGCAGCTAAAGTGGCTTTAGAGCCTCGCGATCCGGGACAAGGACATGAGGCTCTCCAAGCTGATCCGTAAAGGTAAGAGGTATATGTCAACAGCAAAGACGACTATGCTCAAGATGTTGAGAAGGCGAGGATGGACGAGGGGAAGGTGGATCGTGGTCTCGTTGAGTGTGCCTGTGCGTGTGTGCTGAGCAGCAAATTTCGCTCGAGTCGCACCAAAAGGCTTTTGAGCTACAGAGGGGGGAAAAGAAAAAAGAAAAGAAAAAAAAAAAATCCCAGCTCACACTTACGCGGCCGAGAGAAACACAGAGATGGGCATAGGCATGGATTGCGGGTCAGCGACGAAGTCTGCTGGCTCAAAGGCTCCCAGCCCGCCAGTCGAGCGTCGAGGCGCCTGCACAGCAGAAAGCGGTGTCGACGGGGCTGGGGCCAAGGGCAAGACGCTAGACGGTACCGATATCACGCCAGGAGGAGCTGTCTGGCACAAGTGGGCCATCGCGGACGGTGAAGAGGGCGGAAATCGAGAGGTCACAGCGTTCAGTTGCCGAGCGGTCGATGTAGCGCCTGAAACAATCGGAGTTCCAACGGCCGAGGCACTGAATCGTGTCTGGGCTGGCACCGAGGCGTGCAGCCCACGTGGCCACCCCTCGCCGAAACGAGTGGCCGGCGTAAGCCGCCGGGGCCAAGCCAGCCCAAGCGATTGCGCGTCGGAGGGTGGCCACGAAGGCGGAGCGGGTGAGAGGCTCTGTGCCCGACTGCCCAAGGCCGAAGAGTGGTGCAGAGGCCGCTCGAATGGCAGTGAGGGCTCGTAGTCGTGCAACTGCGCACTCTGGCCCACCAACGAGCGGGGCAACGACCTTGACACCGAGGCGGAACGGGTCTGTCTTCGAAGCCGGCAAGGTGACAATGGCGTGATCAGCTGCCATCTCAACGTTGGAGACTCGTATGATGGCGTCCGGGTCTGTTGAGCGGTCCCAGACAACCTCGCCAGACCGCAGGAAGCAGGCGAAGGAGAGCGTGAATGCAGCGCAGAAGACTGCACGGTCCCAAGTGGAGAGGTCGGCAAAGGTGTCGAGGGCGAGGACAATGCGTCGAAGTAGAGGGAGGGTGATGGGGAGCTGGGCTCCCGCGCGGCGAGCTCCGTGGATCTTCTTGTAGCCGCGGAGGGCCCGTTCAAGGCGACCACACTCGAAACCGTGGAGGGGGAGGCCAAGATCGACATGGTGGGAGCGGAGATGGCTGAGCTCGTGCTTGGCTGAGTGGTAGGAACGGCCAGCGGTGGACATGCTGCCAAGCCATTCGAGCAGCTGGAAGCCAGAGGCTGGGAAACAGGTGACGTTGGAGCCGAACTGGAAGGCACAGAATGTGCGGTAGGCGGTGACGGTACCGCCAGCACGGTCTCGAGTACTGGCCGCCAGGCCGTTCCAGAGGAGCGAGGCCGCCGCCGCAGAGATGCCCAGGCTGGATGCGAAGGAGAGAGGGGGGTGAGCGGCTGGTCGGCGGGTTCCTGCCGGGAGAACAACAGCCGATGAGCCGGTGGGAAGGACTGACGGATGCGGGCGAACTGGCGACGAGAAAGGAGATCAGCCAATACATTGTTAGTAGATGAAACTCTGACCGGGTGTAGTGTGAGATTGTGTACGAAGCAGAGCCCATAGATCTCGCGGATGAGGCGTTGCGTCAGAGGGTCACACGAACTGCCAGAGCGAAGGCCATACTCCACGTTCTCGTTATCGACGTGGACAACCACAGTGGTGGGGGAGGACCAGTGTGGGAGGAAGCGACGAAGAGCCTCCAGCACCGCTAGAGCCTCCAGAAAGCGGATGTTTTTGCCGCGGTGCCTACGAGGCACCTCTTTCGAGAACGCTGCTGTTGGGCTATCAGCGAGGCCGAGGTGGGCGCCGTATCCGCGGGGGCAAGCGTCTGTCCAAACGTGGGCAACGCGAAGGGGAGAGGGGGCAAGGACGCATGTGCCTTGCCAGGTATTGAGCACGGTGACCCACCAAGCAAGCTCGGCGAGGGCTGGGCGAGGTATGCGGCGGCGGCCAGCCCGTCTGGCGCGGCGAGTGCAGTCGTACAGGCGGCGTAAGAAAGCCTTTCCGCAGGGGAAAACCTGGGACACGAACTGGAGAAGGCCTGCAATTCGCTGCATGTCCAGTAAGTCCGCTGTGCCGCGGCTGAGCAGTGTGCGGCATTGAGCGAGAATGTGAGCACGGCGCTCTGGCGTGATGCCCACTGTCTGTGCGGCAGAATCAATGTCGACGCCCAAGATTTCGAGCCGCGTGAGATCGGCGAAAGTCTTTTTAGCCGATAGGCGAAGGCCTAGTGCGGCAGCAGCGAGGGCAAGGATTTGGATAGGCAGCAGCGCCAGCGATGCCGCCTCTGCAGGGACTGCTCCGAATGTGTCGTCCAAGTAGTGGTTGATCGGCCACGAGGGAGGTAAGCAAGAAGCCACCACCCAATGGAGAAACTCCGCCACCAAGTTAAACAAGAATGGCGAGCTGCTGCCACCGAAAGTGAGGGCATTCTCGCGGTATCGGGTGCCGTCGTACTGGAAGCCCAGCAGCAGAGCATCTGGCTCGGCCGTGACAACGTGTCGGAAAGCATCCTCAAGGTCGCCTTTCCAGAGGCGGCAGTTGGGGTTCACGCGCACAAAGTCGACAAGCTGGCCAATGGATTCGTATTGAATCCGGACGACGGCCGGATCGATGCCACTATTGATAGAGGGGAGGGTGGAGCCTGACGGATGGCGAGGGTGGGACAGATGGTGGATGGTGCGAAGTTTCGAGGAGCGAGGCTTGGGCACAACGCCAATGGGAGATTCAACGAGGGACTGGCCAGGCCCTACGACGGTGAGACGGCCCTCTTCTAGACGTGCTGCGATTTCGCGTCGAAGATGAGCATGCCCGGTGTTGTCGATGGGCAAGTTGGCTGCCAGGCGATTGCTGTGTCGTAGTGGGCCGTCGTAGCCAAGCAGGCAGCCGTGCTGGATCATGCCAGCTACCTGCTGACGGAAACGCTCGTCTGGGTAGTCTTGAAGCAGGCGTTGCCATGCGTGCAACTGCGACTGCATGGAGCCAAACCGAGCTGGTGAAGAAGCTGGGTCGAAAATGTCGCGAGCCAGGGTGGTGTTGGGGCGAGGTGGTGGTAGGTGCTGGCGTAAGGCCAGAAGGAGCGAGAGGCACCGGTCAGCTGAAGGAACGTCGAGAGCTGCCGGGACCGAAGTGAGGAGCCGGGCCTGAGTCTGCCGCGGAGACGAAAGAGGAGAGTGGCCAACGAAGCCATGCTGAGCCGGAGTCTGCTGCAGAGACGAAGGAGGAAGGGGGCCGACGAGGCCCTGCTGGGCCTGAGTCTGCCGCAGAGACGATGTAGATGTGGGCCGGGCTTGAGTCTGCCGCGGAGACGAGCCCACCTGGCCGAGTGGGCGAGGAGGCTGAAGGATGGGACTCACCATGGCGCCCTAGGCCGATTTCTTGACGGCAGGTGGCTCTGGGCAAGACAGAGGGGGAGGAGGACGAAGATGCTGCTGGGACCGAGGGAGCAGCTGCTGGCTGAGCCAGGTCTTGACGCAGCGAGAGGACGAGTTGGCGGATCTCTGCCACCGACTCTGCAAGCTGGGTGATGGTGTCGGCTTGCTCGTCGAGGCGGGTGTGAGCTGTAGTGTCGACTAAGCTCTGTTGAGGTGGTACGGCGGTGTCCCAGATCGAAGGCGCAGCTGAGTCGGAGTGGGGAAGTGCTGGTGATGTGGCCGAAGCTGGTGGTGCTGGTGCAGGTGCTGGGGCGGCCACGGCTGGGGGCGACGTGGGGGCCGAAAATGCTGCTGGAGCAGGGGTGGCGACGGAGAGAAGAGGTGCTGGCACCGTTCGGCGGCAGGCTGCGCAGCGGGTGCAGCGTCTGCCACCAACGCCAACGTAGTGATTGTGTGGGAAAGAGCGTGCGCAGGCAGAGCAGGTCTGCTCAAGAGCCATGTCGATGAAAGAGGGTCTTGTCTGAAAAGAACAAGGCGAGTGCGTGCTATCCACGGCGCTCGCCAAAAGAGAGATGATGGTGAGAGGGAGGAGTGTGGAACGACGAGTGAGCTAGGCTGTGGGCGCGTAAGCGAGCTCAGATGAACACGCCGATCACGTGATGCAAAAGAAGTTTGGAGGCGAAGCCAACTAAATTTCGAAGTGCTCGAGACAAATCACTCCCGAGTTCCGCCATTCACACTTGCTAGCCTTCCTTCCGAAATGAGAGGACACGAGCGAACCCTTTTCACCTGTTCAAGACTTGCTCTTGCTTTCACATCGTACCCGCCAACCTTTGCTACACCTCGCGTTACAGCCATAGGCAGCGACTACTCCGCATATCGGGACGCACGCCATCGGTTCAGATCGGCCCGCATCGAACGCACATAGCACCACCATGTCAAAGAAGGGAGGACAGGCAGCCGTCGCTGCAGCAGCTACTTTCGTCAAGCTCCTCGTGCCCGCAGGCAAGGCTTCGGCTCAGCCACCCGTCGGTCCCGCGCTCGGTGCCAAGGGCGTCAAGGCGATGGACTTTGCCAAGGAATTCAACGCAAGGACGGCTCATCTCGAAGTAGGAATTCCTACGCCAGCTACCGTGACCATCAACCCCGACCGTACCTTTTCGTTCGAGATCAAGAGTAAGTCTTCTGCCTATTTAGATATTGCCCCTGAGTACAGGACTCGTTCGAGACCATGCAACGATCCGTGCTAATCCAATTTTTAAATTGAACAAACTCTTGGCAAACAACAGCACCACCGACATCGTTATTGCTGAAGCGAGCAGCAGGGATCGAGACGGGCACTGGAAAGGCTGGCTCGCAAGTCGCAGGCACGATCACGATGAAGCACATCTACGAGATTGCAAAGATCAAGATGCAAGATGTCAAGGGTGTTGGAGAAGAGCAGGTAAGTCGACTCTTTCTTTCACGCCACGGCCTCTCCCTGTGATGAGATCACCTTGTACTGACCGATGAGATCGCCTTTGATATACACACAGATGTGCAAGGTCATTGCTGGAAGCGCACGCAGCATGGGTCTTCGAATCGTTCGTTAGGGGGAAGAGCTTCGATTCCATCCTTCGCATTCTCGGGATCCAGTGTCTCGACTTTGTATTTGTAACATTCACCCCAAACATCATTACTCTCAATCACGGCCTTCTTGCATTGATGTCTCTTAAGGTACTTGTATGTGAGCGTAGAGTACCGTAGCTGTACTGAGCCGATGGCCGCAAAACAGGATCGACGTGAAGAAGCGGATGGGCCATCTATAGCTGTTGGCCCTCGACCCTATGCGCCCTCGATTTTCGGTCAGAGGACGAGTTCGTGTCACAAGAGCCTTGTGTTCGGTCGTATCATTGTTCAATCATACCGAGCTTGCAGAACTCGGCCATTTGACCAAGCTAAATCACATAATGTTTGAGACCCAACACTCCCAGACAAGACACTAAGGGCAAGAAACATTTGAAAACCAGGATTGAACACGACGAGGTGAATATAGTACACGGATGCTGACAGGAGAATGAGCGCGAGTGCGAAACCAGTAAGGAAACGAGATGCTAAACGCAGAAAAACGGACTCGAGAAGCAAGTTACTGAGAGCCGAGAACTGTGTATTGTTTCAAGAATCGGAGGAAAGGGGTCGCGCAGCACGCATTTTGAAAACGGAAACCAAGTAGCTTTGGATCATGCTGTAGCAGCAAAAAGAGATTGAAAGAGCGAAAGAAGATCGGCGAGCAAGGCAGAAGCTACTTAGACGGTGCCAGAACCGACGTGAGCAGTGGCGGTAGTGTTACCGGTTGCGATATCCTGAGTGACCTCGATGTGGCCCTGCTTCTTGTTGCCGGTAGCCTCACGCTTGGACTTGTAGTTTTTGATGGCCGACTTGATGGCGTCCTCGGCCAACATGGAGCAGTGAAGCTTGACGGGTGGCAAGCAGAGCTCCTGTGCAATCTCGGTGTTCTTGATCTTTGCAGCGTCCTCGAGTGAGAGACCCTTGACACGCTCGGTCATATATGACGACGAAGCGATGGCCGAACCGCAACCGAAGGTCTTGAAGCGGACATCCTCAATGATGCCATCCTCGTTGACCTTGATGGAGAGTTTCATGACATCTCCACAGGCGGGGGCGCCGACGAGACCGACACCAACGTTTTTGTCGGTCTTGAGGAAGGAGCCGACGTTGCGTGGGTTTTCGTAGTGATCGATAACCTTTTCGTGGTATCCACGTCGCTGAACGGGGGCGCCAAAGACGCTGGGAGCGGCGGTGCGGGCGGTCGCCGCGAGAGCAGGTCGTGCAAGAGTAGAGAAGGCGGCAGAGCGCGAGCTCGAGGCGACGGCTTGCCTTGCGACGGGAGCGAGAGCGTTTCGGAACATGTTGAGTAGCCTGTACGTTGTTGTTATGGGCGTTGAAGAGTTAATTGATAGACTTCTCTGAACGTTGGGAAATGAGAAAGTAGATGGTTGAAGGAGGAGAAGAGGTGTGAGTGATGTAACGGCGACAGATAAGGTTGAACTGCGCACGAGCTGGAATCGGGTCAAAAGCCGATGAGCCAAGAGTGAGAGGGAGGGCACGTGAGAACTGGCTGTCGTCCGCGCGCAGACTGCAAATGGTGAGTGCTTTCTCTGCCGCCCTGCTGCTGGCTGACTCGCCACACTAAGGAATTTGCGTGGTCCGTGGAAAGCCAGCCTTCTTCATCTCTTTTCCTTGAGCAAGGTGGGGCCCGCGGTGCGCCACACAGACTTTCTTTGAGAGATCTGATTAGGCAGAGACCGAAATTTGTCGAAAAAGTGCGAAGCCGTCTTGAGCCGGGCTAATTGTTCGCTTGGCCACGGGGGGGGAAATTCGCATAGACGAACTCTGCAGATGCCGTTGAGCCGCAATAGCCCTTGCACGGCTGTGTCAATAAAGATTGATTGAGACAGTAAACAGCCTTAAACACCAGGGGTGGCGTCTCAAAGAATTCTGGCGAAATCTTTGCATCACGTCCTTTCACCTCCACCCGGTGTCAATTCTGACTCATAATTCTGACTCATAGCAGAATTTCTCGTACGATATCCTACCACGAGCGATACATCCTCTTTCAAGCTGTTAAAGCTTGAGAATATACAATTGTTTCTGCGGTAAAATGTAACATGCAAGCCGCTTTTTCTGAAACCGAAAATTTGAAATTTCTTGCGCCCCACTCGTTCCACAAGGTTATCAACAGGAGCGCGAACGCCAACAAAGTCATGAAAAGTAAGGGGCTGATCCCTTTGTCTGCAAAGCGAAGCCACAACAGCAGCAACAACAAGAATGAGACAACAAGAACCAAGTTGTGGGGAAGGGAACGAAAAGGCGCGTGCAGAGTGCAGGTCGGGCCGAAAAAAAGGTATGCTTGCGTCCGAGGTGCAAACAAAAATCGAGTGGATTGCCGGATTGCATTGCACATGAAACCTGCCGCTTCTAAACGCACACCGAGCCTTTGGATCTACAATCCACTCACTGGACGCGAGTAAGGGTCCATATCGTTTTCTTTCGCTGCTACAGTAGTATCCCCACGAGCAAATTGTGACTGTGTCTCATGCTTTTCTGGAAGAGGTTCAAGGAGAAGTGCAGGATCCACATGGCCTCGGTCACCATCCATCGACCGAGTTTTTATTTCTGTTATTTTCATGTTCAGTAATTTCATAAATTACAATTGGAGGTTGCCAGAATCGTCTTGCCTAATGGACATTTTTTTGGCAGGTCGGGTATGGAGCGCATGAGCATCGAATGCGCAAACGTCCAAACACAAGAAAAAGGGGTTGCAATTTGGCGCAACGAGAGTGTGGTTATGTGGTTATGTGGCTATGTGGCTACTGGATGTACAGTATAATTCAATCTCGGAGCGAGAGAGGGTTTGATTGTCGCGTATCAAGAATGCATCGACGCCATGCCAACGTTAGGCGGCACTGCGTATCCGAAGCGCATGGCACGAAGTCGCCTATGCGTCGCCGATGCTCTCCCAGACAAACCTCAAACCTGGCCAGCCACATGACACTCAGCTTTTGCCGATCCAGCTCAACAACCCGAGCAGCTGCTCCAACCGTGGGCTCATTCAGCCGCGATCAAACCCGTTGCAGCCCAAAGCCAGAGCCAGGCTTTCGTGAAGCTTGTCAACCAACGGCAGCAGCGCCAACAAACCTTGGACTTCGTTGCGCTATGGCCCCCTTGACAATGCTCTTGTCGGCATGACTGCGTCGGATATCGTACAGGATTCACAGGCATGCATTGACAGGGCCGCTCTAATATCACTTGAACGTGTATGCAAACTGTGACTCGGCAGTGTCGCTCGTGTCCTTTTGCAGGTGTTCGCGATGTCGGTGAGCTCAACATGTCGGTGGTTTGCGAGCATTCAAGCTCCGACTTGACCGCCATGAAAATAACTCTTCCGCTTGTTCTTGAGCATCACCTGGCCTTTCTCTCTCTCTCTCTTGGTCGCCTCGGTCAATCTTGCCTGTTGGTTTGCTACTGTGTCTTCTCGAACAAGGCCTCAAACTTTCAACACTGCGTTTATGCAGCTCAAAGACCTTGGCTAGCAACCTAAGCTGCGCGTCTCTTCCTTCCTAGCCGTTTTTCCCGGCACACCTCGGTGTTTAAAGGCATCACCTCATCCCCCCTCCCTCTCCGCGCGGTCTATACATCATAGTGACACATCATGCCCGGAACATTCGTGGTAACGCGATCCAGCACTGTATACCCGCCCATCAGATGACCGTCCCTGCTTGCGCTGCTGCATTCAATCGTGCCCCTTCTTTTGGGATCTTCCAGGTGTCGTGCATCCTCTCCTTGTCAAATTCCTTCTCTTCTCTCTTCTGTCCTCCTCCTACTCCATGAGACAACCTGTTGCATTGCGTCGTCCATGTACACGCATTGCTGTCAGCCATTGACACACAATAGCTCGGCTGAACCCGCGCTCATCACCGTGCTTCCTTGCGAATCCTGCAACCGGCACTAAGCGCTCTTCTGTCAAGCAGATTCGCTCCGAGTCTTGCATTCCTCACCGCTCATCACGCCTGCCGATCGTTCTACTTGGTCGGAAGTCTCGACCACGTGTGGTTGCGCTGGCTATTTCTACCGCCTGCTACCGTTGGACAGACTGCCGCTCTTGCTGCTTGGCATACCACCTCTTCTAGAGGGACGCAGCAGCACGAGCACTGCACTCGATCTTCAGCATACACGCACAGGAGCCTGCCCTTTTCCTTCTCGACTTCAGACTTGCCCTTCACACTACGTCCCTCATAAAACCAACCCTCTTCGTCTATGAGTTCTCTCCCTGGCTGTTCCGGATCTTCCTGACGGTATCATCATAGGCGTCTCAAACCAATCCAGAGAGCAACCATGCTGCCCATTTTCGCCAGCACGCTGTGCCTGGCACTCTTGGTGCTACAGCTTTTCACACACGGCATCGAGGCCAAGCTCTCCCACGTCAGGTATCTGTCGTCGTCGACATGGCATCAACGTGATGCTTTCAGCGACCAGGACCCCATCAGCAACGAGGGTGAGGACCACAGTCCACCCACCATTCCCAAAGGGTCCTCGCTCGTCTCTCTACCTATCACACCCTCAACCTCGCTCGCGACCTACTGGACCGCCAACCCTAACAACTCGACCGCTACCAATGCTTTCATCATGATGCACGGTAAGCTCCGAAACGGTGGCGACTACTGGACCATCATGAACGATGTCCTGCAAAAAGCCATCGCTGCCAAACACGCCAATGTTGTCGCTACCTCCATCGTCACCGCGCCCCAGTTCTACTCGACGCGCTTCAACTCGGGCCAGTACACTTCCAACCAGCTCGCCTTCGCCGACACCAACGTCTGGCAGGCAGGCCAGGCTGGCAACCACCCAGCTGGCAGCAATGTGAGCAGCTTCGATGCGCTCGATGCGTTGCTCGCCGAGTTCAGCAATACTGCAAAGTATCCCAACATGAAGCTGATCACTTTTGTCGGGCACGGCGGTGGTGGACAGCTCATTTCGAGGTATGCCGTGGTGGGAGGTGGCGTTCCTAAAGGAAGCAAGGTTCAGCTGCGCTACGTGGTGGGAGACCCTTCTTCGAACGCGTACTTTACTCTCGACCGACCGCTGCAGGATGCTTCTATTGCCAATAAATCCAGCTGCCCGCTGTACAACCGATGGAGGTACGGTTTTGAGCGTTTCAACGGCACCGAGGCGGCTGGGCTGTTGACGCCGCAGCAATACTTCGGCGACTTTGTCACGCGCGATGTGCGCTGGGTCGTCGGCTACCAAGACACCCAGCCGGATGGCGACAACACGTGCATGGCCAAGCTCCAGGGTGGTATTGCACGCCGCGACCGCAACCTGAGCTGGTGGCGTTACCTCAACACGCTCGCCGGCACCAACCAGGACCTCACTGGCTTCCCCGGTGCACTTCCGGGACTTGTGCCATGGAGCAACCTCTCGCACAACACGCTCAACCACCGACTCACGGTGGTGTACAATGCCGACCACAACGCACAGGAGGTGTACACGAGCATGGAGGGCACCTCGGCGCTGTTTGATGATACGCCCAACGTGCAGTTGGGCTGGAGGCCACAGGGGTGGAAGAACGTGACGAATATCAATCAGGCCACGAACGGCACGAATGGCGCTGCGTTAAATTCGACTACCACTGGCGACTCTTCTCGCTCAGCAGCCGCTCCCCTCGCCATCACGAAGCTGAACTCAGCAGCAATGCTCGGAGCTGCATCCGTGCTGGCCGTGGGTGTATCGGTCTTGCTTTGATAGCAGACTGATGTCAGCTGCTTGTGTGACGGCGATTGGGTCACTGGTTGGTCCTTTGCCACCGCTTCTTCCCTTCTCTTCAGATTCGCCATACCCAGCGTCGTATTTCCCTGTCGTCTTCTCTCTTGTACTTCTAGTCTGATTGCGTATGGAACAATGCTTTTTTATATTTCTGCCTGTCGCGGCTCAGCATCTCATACTCAGGTGTATGTAGCTATGAGGTGCGGCCGATCTCCATGGTCCGAATGCTTGGTGTGTGTAAGGCAAGGCGCAGCCTATGCAAAAGGCTATCGGGCAGAGATGCGTCACGTGTTCAGTGGATGCGTGACGTAATCTCAAGAACAGTGAGAGGAGACGCAGACGCTGAGAACACGGGGCCCAACAGCATACGTGAGGATGCTCTTTTTGCTTAGCTTCGCCGAAGGGGCCTTTCCGCTGACTTGAATGAAGCGAGCGTACGATTTGAAGGGTACTCTGGTGAATGGCGCAGATCGCGTCTGTTGTTCGTCTTAGCCTTCAGACTTCATCGCTGTCGTGACGTCTCGATGGGATCAGATGGGTCTATGGCCCGTTGACGAAAAGCACTTCCATTATACCAACCTGCAAGCTTTAGAAAGACAATATAAGGATTGTAGGTTCGGTGTCAGCTCGGAGCCCACTCTTTCCGGCTCGTACCTCCGCTCGGACCGTCAACCTGATCGCGCCCACCTGCGGCAACAAGTCTCAACCCACTGTGGGAAGGCTGAGAGAACGAAGGACTTCCTGCACAGTGGCCCACTTTCTTGTGAATTGACACTTCACCCATTCTTCCCTCGCATCTCTCCACACAAGCTGCACCTACTTCGTTCGGAGCACAAAGGACAATGTATTAATTCACCGGCGTTGCGTTCCACCGATTTCATCAACAAGCCGGTCTTGGCATTCAGCGGGCCTTCGATCAGTTAATTGTATGCTCGATCGAAGGTGGTGAAGAGTACCGCTACGAATTCAAGCCGCAAGCGCCGAGGTACCACAGCTGGGTGACCGAGGATCTCGACGTGTGGTTACACTCCCCTCTGCATGAAAAGTGTGGGTGCCCACTTCACCTGCCCCTTGATAGAAGTGTGGGGCTCTCGATGTGTGTCGCACGTCCCAACTCGGGGTTGCTTGCCCTCAATAGCCTTAGCAGGCTCTCGGCATGGTTTGGCGTAGAATTAGAGTGCAGAATGAGTAACTCCATCGCCCCAGACTGCTAGATGACCAATGCAAGTGCTTGATCGTTTCTCGCTACACCGCCCTGCATTACCGTTACTGCACCTACATGTGGTCACGAGATTTGATGTGGCAGTGAGAAAGATAACTAATTGCTACCGGTTCGTGCGGTCGGCCCTTTGAAGAAACCGGAGGCTCAGGCAGACGCAACAGATTAGGACCTGAGCCCTGCGAAGGATGGATCAAGGGAACCATGTTCAGCTTCGCGATGGACACACGGTTAGCGTATGACACAGGAGTTGTGTACTGGGATGTGTACACCGTCAAGGAAGCCCAGTGCGTAAACAAGAGAGCGACACTCCTGGCCGGTGTAGAGAGTGCGGGGGTAGTGGCAACTCACGCGAGCAACACATGGCCTGTTTCATCCTTGGCAAACTTTGCTCGTTCGTGTGAACAAAGCCCTGGCTCGGAAACTTTTGTTTGCCATAGATAGATAAGCTCGTTGTTTCTTGCTTCTCTAACTTTCGTTCGAGAGTGTGATCCGCTTGCTATTGTCCTTGTTCCTGCATACGCCGCGCGGTTGCCGCCTTGCCAGTGTGCAGCTGGCTGCACACCCTTCATGAGCACGGACGCCGCGAAGCTTGCCTCGAATTCACTACCAGGTATACCCTGATACTGGTGTTGCTCTCGCCTTCAAGTGGGACCTCGGCCGCCATCGTCTGGGAACTCGCTGGTCGAAAGGAGTAGCCGGTGAGTTGTGTCGGAACAGCATCGCATTCATGCAGCCCACATTCATCTGCGCAATCAGTTCTAGCAGTGCGCCTAGCGCCGAGCTTGTCCTGCGGGCGGTCGTGCCACTGAACCACTGAACCACAGATGCTGCAGTGCTCAGCCCGTATTGTTTGTGCCTTGGTAAGCGATCCGTGCAAGCAAACTTATCGCTTTCCCAAGAGATAAGAGGTCGCATCTCTCCAACCCAGAATCGCTCTCCAACCTCTCCCCCACCCTCCTCCACAATCATCTACCAGAGAGATCGACCCTAATCAAGACTCTTTCACCTTATCCCAGTTCCGGATCTCCCTGCTTTACGATCTCTACCTACCTTTCGTCCGCCTCACCTGACCCACACCAGGTGTGATGCAGGATGTTGCAGCCTGATAAACAGCGAGAAAGCTCGGGTTCTCTTCACTCGGATGAGAAAAAGCCCATCGGATACCTCGTACAGACCAACAGGCTGAACAAGGATACCGACGTCTCTCACCATGTCGAGGCCAACCAGATCATGGAGGACATCGACTCGGGCTTTGATGCTGCCGAGGTCAAGCGTGTGCGCCGAAAGATTGATATGCGCCTGCTGCCCATACTGGGTGCCCTGTATTCGGTCGCTCTGATCGACCGAACCAACCTATCGGCAGCTCGTATCGCGGGTGCGAGCAAGGAGCTTAACCTGACGGAAGGTACCAACTACAGTATCCCAATGCTCATGTTCTTCGTCCCCTACATCCTCTTCGAGATGCCTTCGAACTTGCTCCTTCGCAAGATCGGCGCCACCAAGCAGCTTTCGTTCATCGCCTTCTGCTGGGGTGTGGCCATGTTCAGTCAAGGTTTCATCAAGTCGTGGCAGACGCTCACGATCACTCGAACCCTCACTGGCACTTTCGAGGCTGGTTTCTTCCCGGCTTGTGTTTGGCTCATCTCGACTTGGTACGTCCGTAGGGAGTCGCAGGTGCGCATGTCGGCTTTCTACCTCATCTCGGTCGGTGTCTCTGGTTTTTCCAACATCCTCGCGTACGCCATGTCGCTCATCAAGGTTGCGGACCACAAGTTCTCGGGATGGCGCTGGGTATTCATCATAGAAGCTCTGCTCACCGTCGTGCTAGCTGTCATTGCTTACTGGACCATCTTAGACTTCCCCGACAAGGCGGCCGAGAAGGGCTTCCTCACCATCGCCGAACGTGACATGATCGTGACGCGTATCCAGCGCGACCGTGCCGACGCCGAGCCCGATGCTCTTACGTGGGGCAAAGCCGCCAAGTACACCAAGGACATCAAGGTGTGGCTCTATGGCCTCATGTTCATGTGCACCACCATGCCTATCATCTCATTCGCCTACTTCCTCCCGGTTATCTTGAGAAATAATCTCGGATACTCTGTCAAAGACTCGTTCCTGCTCGTCGCCGCTCCTTGCTGTGTTGCCATGGTTGGAGCCTTCGCCACCGCGGTGGTTGCTGATCGCTACTACATCCGAATGCCCCTGCTTGTTGGCCAATGCATCCTTACCATCATCGGTCTGGGCATGCTCTTCGCTACCAAGCAACGCAATGTGCAGCTTGCTGGATGCTTCCTCGGTGTTTGGGGTGCCAACTCGAACATCCCCTTTGTGCTCAACTTTTCGCAGAACAACGTTGCTGGCCAGAGCAAGAAGTCGTTTACCTCGGTCATCGTCATCATGTTTGGTGGCATCGGCGGTATCTTTGCCTCGCTTGCCTACAACGAGGGGGATGCTCCTCTGTACCGCAAAGGTCTCTACGCCACCCTTGCTTGCCAAGCGTTCAACGTTCTTTGCGGTATTGGCTTTACCCTCTACTTCTACAGCGCCAACAAGAAGATCCACGCCGGACACAAGGTGGTCGATGACCGACCGGGCTTCACCTACACCATCTGAAGCATCTAATCCTTCGAGACCCCGTGTTGCACCTCTTCCACGTCTCTTTTCCATAATGACTTTTACAGTATATCACATTGTTGTTGTTGATGAACGGCACCGATGTGCTCCGACACCAGCGAACGCCAGGCTGCTCTTTTTGCCGATGCTTGTCGACGAGCTTTGCTGATCATGTGTCCATGTGCTATCTCGCCATTGGAATGGCCTGAGGTAGTGCAACGGTGTCCCACATATGAAGCTGCAAAAGTTCGTTAGAGCAACCGCGAAAGCAATCGCCAAAGAGAGTAGTAATGGACGATGGCAAGACGTTGAGAGCACCAATATGATGGCTGCCACTGCATTTCAGAGGGAATGCCAGAATAGGAAAGGCGAAAAAGCCAAGGATCGGGCCGGGACATTCGCCCGACGGTCCCGCGTCACCGTATGATCAGGTTCGATTTCGCACCACTCAGGGGCACTTTTCGATTCTCGTAACTAATTGTTAGTCGTAGGAGCGTTTTCAGCCACAAAGATCCCTAGAATTTTACTTACTGGAAGCATTCGGCTTCACCTCGCCGCCAGTCACCTTGAGACGCCTCGACGGGCTGTGATTACGATGAAATGCGATAAATGTCATCGTTCGAGTTGGGGTCTGTTCTGATCCGTGAACCTGTCCTGGATAGACGAGAAAGAGGCAGCAGGACGCTCAGCTGATTGCAACCGGTGATTCGCTGGGGGCTGCCAGTCGTGAGTTTCACCCAGAATCAAAAACATCACAGCCAAACAACACTCGCCAGCAATGACAGACCCGACGCATTGGCCGTTTGACTGACAAACTGTAACTCCACTTTGAGGCAACGCGCTCGGGAAAGGTGCCGAGTGAGAAGCGACTGAGCTGTTTTGCATTTCTCACTGAAAATAGGAATTGATTCGAGTTTGTGGTCAGGGTCTGCTGCTCGCTGCTGCTGCTCGCTGCTGCTGCTGCTGCATCACATGTGCAAACCACCGGAATGCTGTTGCCTCAGCTCTCAACGGAACATGGACAGACATCCTTTGGGCCCTTGCAGTGTCTTCGCATAGAAGCGGCGTTCCCGTTTGACATCTGAATCACTCATCCACATCCTACGCCCATCAAGCTCACTCACACATTCTCTTCTGATACATCACCGGCACACCTCGTAGCGGTTAGGAGCATCCGACGCATGCAGCTGCTCTCAAACAGACACGGCCCATCTTACAGTTCTCACGACCTCGACGAAGACACGCAACTTTCCGTCACAACGATGATGAACACGGACACCACTTTATAACTCCCACTCGACTGAAAGCTCCGACAGAGCGTGCTGCACGGACGTGACAGACGCGCCTCAGTAGCCATGGCGCCCATCATTGCAACCACAGGGCAGACACGGTCGCGGCTGCCACCCAAGTGGATGCAGCATGCTTCACTCAAGTCTGCTGCTCCAGAGGCCAAACCTGGCGACCGCAATAGCGTCCCTCAAGAGAGCCCGGTGCGATGGTCAACCCACACCCTCGCTTCTGATCCCAACGACACTATTCGCAGTCGCGCCGACTCTACCACCTCAACCTATGTCGACACCTTTGCGCATCGCCGAAAGAGCCGCATCAGCGATCTTACTTGTGTCGATCATCTAGAAGACGCCCCAACAGCCCAGCTCACATTCTCAGAGAGCCTCACTTCGAGTCTCAACGATCTTTCACTCACCTTGAATGATGATGATGATGATGATGATAATGATCAGTCAGCCCATCCGATGGGCTTGCCCGGTCACAAAGCATTACTGACCCATCACGACCATGATGAACATCCAGTTGGTGAACACGATGTCAGCGCAGATGACAGCGGCGGCGACGGCTTTAACCAGAACGACGATCTTGCAGAAAGGATCGACAGGCTCATGGCGGCTACTATGGAGGCACTCGAAGCTTCCAATCGATTGGTTTTGGACACTCTTGCGTCCAGAGCCAAGCTTGCGCAACTCAACGCTATGGAAGCCGCGCTCGACTCGCATCTTGATGCCAGAGAAACGCATTTGCACCGTCAGATTCAAGCCGTCACGGATATGACCGACTTTGTCTCCAAGACATCAGCAGAGCTTCAGAGGCTCACTTCACCAGCCCATGCTGCACGTCTCCCTTCAGGCGCATCTTCCACAACTCAGCTTACGACACTTGCTGACCCAGCCGAGCTCGCGGTGCGAGGCGCTGCGGCTACCGGCATCGTGCAGGCGCTTGACCGAGATGCCACCATCGGGAAGACCGCCGCAAAACGCCTTGAGCGCATGCTGCAAACGCCGAGTACCCCACCAACGTCTTCGCCGTCCTCTGCTGCCTCAGCACAGCGTCGCAACAGCAACGCAAGCAGGCGCGCGTTTTCGATCTCCAACTTTGCCGCGGTGCAATCCAGCATCGCAGAAGAGGGCCAACACGAACAAGAAGATTCACCATCTACGCCAGGCATTGGCACGAGCGAGGACCGGGAAAGCCGTATGGCGACATCACCTGCAACTGTCATTGCCTCGTCCGATAGTCGCACCTCTACACCACAGAAGAAACGTTCAGTCAGCTACGACAGCCGCGCACCGGCAGGCATGAAGCTGATGACCAAGCTCGCTAGTCCTTCCAGAGCCACCTCTTCAGGCTTTGTTCCAAGCCCATCCGTCCTCACTGCTCCGTCGCTTGTTGCTGGGCCTGCTTTCACATCGCTGTCGGCATCAGTTTCCACTTTGGATAGTCCTGCTCCTGCCGCTGCGTCCAAATCTGTTGCCAGGCCGTCGGGATCGGGAGGATCAATCAAACCCACGATGCGGCCCTCTCTCATGGCTACACTCCGCCAAAATCCGGTGTCAGCCCACCAAGACAGCACGACGCGGTCGCAGTCGAATGGTATCCCGGGTCTTCCGAGCTACAGCAGGAGTGTCAGCCTCAAAGCATCAGCAGACGTGGGTGCGACTTCCACACCAGCCGAATCGACCCTCGCAGCACTTCTTGGCATGCCTTCGGCCACATCTGCATCTTCCCGCACAGAAACGCCGTCCGAGTCATCTTACTTTGACAGCGCCATTGAGGACTCGATCTCGTCCGCCTCTCCACCCACGCCTGGCAGTATTCACGCCATTCAAGGTGTCCTTGCCACGCCTTGGAAACCCACAGTACGTGATGACATGCAGGACGACACTGAAGTGACTTCGTCGCAAGATGGACGGGTAGCAGCAGCTCGCCCTGGCACCGACTCACGCCGTGCTTCCATCCAGTACTCTCATCTTGTAAGCCCGCGAGCGTCCCTTTCACCGTCCGACCGCGACAGGGCGCAGCAGCTGTCGTCGCAACTCGCCGAGCTGCGTGCTGAGCGTGTTACGTGGAATCCCCACTCCGTCGGAAGCGCCGGAGCGGGGACAGCGGGGACACCGACGCCAGGCTCAGGCTCTGGAGGAGGTGGAGCGCTTCGTGCACTGCAGAAGCTGAACGAAATGTCCGCTGCCAAGATTGCTGGTCACAGCGGCGCAACTGGTGAAGATGAGGGCAGTGCGTGGTACAGCGGCAGCAAGCGCGTCTCGCTCGGCCTGGGTTTTCCCAGCTTCACTGCCTTGCGTCCCGGCGCCAGTCGGTCCACCTCGACCGCAGCGCCGTCGCCCTCTCCTTCTAGGCCTGTCCCTGTCAAGGCAACACAGGACGAAGCAGCTGCCGTGCAAAGCACTGCATCGACCTCGAACCATACGGTATCGAAGGTACCGCAAGTTCAGCCAACAGCTGATGTAGACACGGATGCTGGTGACACCTCTTCTTCCTCGCTTCTTGCAGGAGGCTGGCGCTCATGGGCATCCTGGAACACAACCGCTGCGACTGCAAGCGGCGACAGCTCCACCTCGCAGAAGTGATAGACTCAGCTCGGGAAGGGTCCTTCTCGCGACTATCTTAGACGAGCGCCAATTCAGATGCTTCCGGTTTTCGTTCCAATCTGAGTCAGCTTGGCTTCGACCCGACGTGTCCCCACTTACCTCGCCTTTCACTCTAGTATCAAGTGTTATTTTAGACCGCAAACAGCCCTCTAAGGCGTATACCAGGTTTGCATCCTTCCCATGTATTTCTAGCCTGCAAATCTCGCAACCATCTCAACATCGCAACTGCCATGACCGGTGTTCGAAGCCAAGTATCACGCGAGGGTGCGGATTTCGGAAGTCGTGAAGCCCTTGAAATTTGAGCTGCTCGCAGAAAACGCGACCGTGCACTTGCCCGCTGCGAAACTCCACACTGAATTAAGGGTTTACAGTAAAACCTCTCGAAGTGACACACTGAATTATTTTAATATTTTCGAAAATAATTTTGATGTGTAATACAGAAGAATACAGCAGAACACTTGTAACATACTGAATTGATGCTCTTTTTGGATGCAGAAACTTTCATACCTGCTTACTCATTGTTATCAAGTATTTGCATTAGAGAGATGTGCCCTACAAGTGAGAAAAGCCTTCAGAACCTCACCTGACAGAAGACCTTGGCTGGCCAGTATCTCTTGTGCTGCCTGTAGGGTCTCCAGCTGCTCAGTTCTGTGCTTTCCAGGAACCTCTGATGCTTCCAACTCCTCTACTTGTGTTGCAGGTGGGCTGGGAGTTTGGGTTTCCTCTGTCTCCTCTGTATCATCCTCCTCCTTGTCAGGGTCATGACCCCAACCCTCCAGCATAGTGGTCAGCCTCCTGGCTGAGATACCTCCCACCCAGAGCCAACCACACAGAGGCAACTGCTGCAGTCAATTCCTGTCCCTTAGTTAGCTACCACTTGTTGCAACTGATGGAGGTTCCCTACTGACCTCTGTCACATGTATTACTTATCTTGCTGTATAGCAACTTAGTAGTATTGTGCCCTGACCCCTGATGGTATCTGACCATCATTCCTAGTGCTACACCCTTCCCTACAGTTCCTACTGCAGATCCCTATGACCCCACCATACCTGGCCACCTTGCCAACTGTAGCCATAAGAATGGTACTCAGACCCTATGGTCCTGACAATCTTGAAGCCTTTGTCCTTGGAGCTTGATCAGATGAGAATTGACCAGGAGACCTCTGACTTGCTGACTGTCAACCCATTCTGCAAGCAATCTGTCTAGCTCTTCTGAGTTGGCAGGATGCTTCCTGCTGCTGGAAGAAGGTGATTGATCTGTTGCTGGGCTTTGGTTGATGATCCTGTGGATAGAGGACCTGCTGGGGGTGTAACTGAGCTTGAATTCCTCCTGAAACAAGTCTGCAAGCTGCTGATGAGTGAAGGCAGGATTGAGCACCTGTGCATGGTAATAGGCCCTTATCTGCTGTTTCTGGGGCTGGGAAAGGTTGTGAGAGGAAGTGGCTGGAGACCTTGGTGCTCTAGTCATGGTTGAACAATAATGATAGTGGTATGAGGGTATGAAACTGCTTGTCATTGTCAAGAGCTCATTGAGATGGTCACAATGATGTATAGAAAGATACCTTTCAAAGCATTATGTAAGCTGTCATATTGTAAAATGTGAAACTTGCACTTTTTTGTGCCACAATTAATTTTCAATTTTCGAAATTTTTTACCCTTGTCGCATGTGTCACTTCGAGAGGTTTTACTGTACTTCTGGCCACGACCGTTCTTTTGGTGGTCCCACCACCTCTTCTCCTGCTCACGAGCGCATCCAGCAGCAATGGCGTGGATCCTCTTCCGTTGAGGCTTTATCAAGCCGTACACCAACATAGCCTCTCTTGCCTGCGTCCGCCCTGAAGCAAAGCAGTTCTACACTTGTCAACCGCATCGACATCCACCAAGCGCTATTGCACCCTCCCCTACTCTTACTCGGTCCTCTAGTCTTCGGCGGTCAAGCCGCAACTACCGTTCCGACCCCAATCAGGAAGAGCAGCTGCATCCAGGTGCCAGTATGAGCTCAGCGACGGTCGAAGAGTTTGTCGAGCTGCTCAACGCAGAGCAACACGTCGACTTGCAAAAGCTGCGCGATCTCGCTCGCCATGGAGTCCAACCACAAGTGCGCGGCGAAGTCTGGCTATACCTACTCGGCGTACTCAGCGATGACAAGGGTCAAGAAATGACGTCCGTCCGAAGCAAGTATCTCGCCTACGAGGCGCTCGACAAACACAACCCGGCCCTCGAGAAGCGTGTACGCAGCGAATGCCAGCGATACTACCAGAAGCGGCTCGGCACAAGACCGCCTCCCGGGCGAACACTCATGCGCAGCTCAAGAAGCGTGCAATCACGGCGGCCGGGTGGATTCTCCGCTGTCGGGATGGGGTCCAGTGCGGCAAGCGGGGTATCGCTGGGAAGGGAGTATGCGCTGGAAGGAGCGTCGTCCTCGCAAAGCATGTCGATAGCGGGTTCGTCGATGGGGGATGGGCCGCACTCAGCGGTTTCGGGGTCGAATGTTCCGAATTTGGCAACGTCGACACTGATGGCCTCGGATAGAGGGCCGAATAGGGTGAATGACGGCAGGATCCACGCGCTCGGTGGTATCATTGGCGAAAGCGGGGTATCCGCGGCTATGGATGCAGACGATCCTGACGCGGCTGCCGCGCTCGAGCTCAAGCGCTTCGGGCGCAGTGTGGAGAACATCATTTGCGCCTTTATGAACCGATGTGCTGCTGCGGAGGCGGCGCGTAGGCAAGCTGCTCATGGAGCCAACGAGGCTGCCGTTGCAATCCAGAGCTCGAGTATAGGGACTCAACGCAGCGTAGATGCTTCAGGATCTTCCACGCTACAGAACGGCGAAACCAGACAGACAGATGGCTCGAGAGGTCGATCGCATCATCACAGAGACTCGGAACATGCACAATGGGAGGATGACCCCTTCCGGCCCAGCAAGTCAGGAGAAGGCGGCGGCGGCGGCGGCGGCGGCGGCAATGGGCTCTTCCACGAAACCGACGGCACGAGTTCCACAGCAGCTTGTTTGTCCAGCCGTCACGGACACAGCTACCCACACAACAGTGGCACGAGCTCTCGCTCCCGCTCACGAGCCGGATCACTTAGCAGTGCGAGCAACGGCGTCGGCTCTGGCGGACACCCTCCCAACTCCTCCTCGAATCGGGGAAGCGCGAGCTTGGAAGAAGCGGTGCGATCGCGTATGCCACGCGAATACGAATGGCAACCGCAAATCACTCACGCGACCGGCGGCTCTTGCGACACAGGAGCCGAGTTCCACCCCGCGCTTGTCTACCTCTGCGCGCCTTTCGTACAATGCGTGCGCGTCGAAGCTGGAATGTACTTTGCCTTTGAAAAGCTTATGATGCTGATGGCGCGGCACAGCGCACGCAATCCGCTTCCACGACAAGTAGCAACCTTCTTAACGCTGTTCAGGACGACTCTGCCAGAGCTGCACTCGTACTTCGAAGAGGAGGAGGTGGATATCATTGGGTTCGCAACCAACTGGCTGCAGCACCTGCTGGCGGGCGAGTTGAGGATTGAAGATCTGATGCGGTTATGGGATACGTACTTTGCACTGCCCGACTTTTTGGATCTGCACTTGTACGTGTGCATAGCGATCCTAACGAACTGTAAAGACTCGTTGGAGGAGCTGGATCGGTCAGAGACGAGGAGTATGCTGGATAGCTTGCCTCCGCTGGACATTGATAGGGTGAGTACGCTATCATTTGGACAGGTCGAGGGTCTTCTCGTCTGAGAAAACCTCGTTTCGCATCGGCTTGACGGGTAGATTGTACTGACAGACGCTCACCCTTCTCCCCGCCACGTTCTCGTGCGAACAGATCATCAATGAGGCCATCAACATTCGATTGAGCCATCAGCGGTCTCAGCGCACTGACGGTCTCTGAGCTTGACACTCGCACCATACTCCATCCCTCTTGCTCGCTTGATCAATCCAATGTGTACCGAACGCGAGTTTCCGAGCGAGCGCCCTGATGAATCTGTGCAAACGATATATCGACTCGGATAAGGCAAGACTCGCGAGGGTGTGCCGATTAGAGCAACGGAGCTGCGTGGTGTGAGGGCCCGAGTTGCGTCCCGATCTTTTGTTCTGCTTGAGAGGACGAGGAGGGTTCAGCGAGGGATGAAGCTGCAGCGGCATGTGCTTGCGAAGCACGATGCGAATCCTTGCTTCCTGCGATAAGTTTGATCGCTGCGCCATTGAGCGAACATCAGGCATTGCGAAGGCAAGCAAGACTGTGGAACCGGGTGGTTGGGCGTGCATATCGTGGTCTAAACGCATACAGGCGTGGTCCTGCCGCAACACAGCCTTAGGCAGCGTGAAGAACAGGCGTGAGCGTGCCGAAAATCTGGCAACCCAGCGGCTAGGCGGGCGGGGTGCAAGAGAACCTCACCTCCAGACGCGCAACAAAATGTCATGCGGGCGCAGTCGTTGCTGCAGGCACCCCGCCGCGCACCATCTGCCAGCACATTGGCAAAAAGGCCCAGCTTAGCAATTTGAATTCTTTTCGTCCCGATAGAGTTGAAACGGTGGATCCCCGTTGTCAGGAGCGTACGAGCAGTGCTTCTAAGGGCGGCGACTGTCTGCGAGTTGACTCCGAGAGACAGGGGTTGATGAGAGGTTGTGGGGCGCATGAGCAGTAGCAGCAGCAGCAGCGAGTTGGGGGCTCAAATTCCACCACAGAAAGGCCCCCCAGAATTTTAGCTCCATTCGCTACTTGATCTCTCCACGCAGAGGTCACGATCGGGGAGCACAACGCTATCGGGTCAATCTCTGAGGGAGGATGAGGAAACTGCACGTTGCGTACGCGATGATGTTGGTGTGACGCTAGCAATGATTCGAGTGTCCAACAGCATGAAGAGCGAAGAGAGTGGAGCTGAGATACCTCATCGGACGTGCCGAAAGAGAGACATCTCAACCAGATTGACGCGTGTGCAAAATACGGAAGATGGCAGCATACAGTATCTTTACCGGAAATCAATGCACAAGTAACTCTCGTGCATGCGTGTACTGTTCGGTAAGCGCCTTCCGTCAAATGCAGCACATCAGCTCGTTGTCAAGATCAGTCAAGAATTGCTTTCGCCATTCCGTCAAAGCAGTTGGGGGAGAGGAAGGAACTTGGCGCTCTATGTTGCGTTGCTGCCAACAAAGTCAGCACAAGGGAGAGAGTTCTGGTGCCGAGATTTGAGGGTGTCTCGCTCGGCCCCTTTCTTTTGGCCTTTGGCTTTTCGTGTTCAAGGTGTTGGTCTCAAAGCCACAGCTGCACTGCTTTGAATCACGGCTTCTTGGCTCTGTTGATGCGGCCACTCTTCTAATTTATTTAATCGATTCTTTATTTTATTCGCCGGACACAGCAGCCGAAGAGGAGAAATTACAGAGCCCTTTTGAAACTCCGCACACCACACGAGCTGTGTTGTTGACATCTTCAGCAAGCAATGTCTAAGGCTCTGTTCGCTGCCAGCCATCTTCGAAGCATTGTCGGGATCCTTCAGACTGGCGATAGTCTTCACCACAAGGGGTCAAGGCGGTGCGGGGAGAACATAGGATAGGCGGAAGAGGAGAGGGTGAGACAAAGGGGAAAGCCAGGGCGACTGAAACGCGAGGTCGAGTAGACGAGACTGCTGGCGGTTGAGCAAAAGCACAAGCAAACATCCCCGCGCACCGCTGATCCTTTTGTGCACGGCAACTGCCTGCTTGATTGTGCTGCACCTCTTGGCTGCTCCACCTCGCATCAATCCGCTGCGCTGACAAGCAGGATCGGCACAGCCGTACGCAAAGCTTTCGACGCCCAGACACTTTTGGGCAAATGACACAGAGCAACACTAGCTTGAATGTGAGGATCGGCTGCTCGGTAATGTTGCTCAACAGTCACAATGGACGTGATCCATACGGATCCAACGGTGTCAGAGCGCTCATCCTCCGTCCGAATCGCAGAAACTCTCCCTTCTCCGTTTGCATCTTGATCCATTGTTTGCTCTAGTGTCCACGACGGCCTTCTCTCGCCACCACCACCATCATCCCATCCATTGTCGCAACGGAGGTTACGATCCCATCACCCATCTCGTGTTCTATCCACCTACTCAGCGCTCCATATGTCTTTTGCGCTGTGACGAGGTACCAAATCAAGACACCACATTCTTCCTTGCCTTCATCTCGCTCACAAAAGGTCTTGACGAGGTCCAAGCACCACCTCGGGCGATTCATAGCGGCAATTCGGAACATCGGACCTCCCATTTCTGCCTGTACAGCTCTTTCTCCCGCAAGGACTATCGGAATCCAATTTCCGTGATCAACGATCTGCGCTCAACGCCCACCATCACAATGAGCTATGATTCATATGCTTCACGGCCCGGACTGGGTCGTCAGCAGCGTCAGCAACGCTCCTACCAGCTCGCTGTAAGTTACTTATTTCCGCAGCCCACCTTCGAACTTCTGCACAGGGCTGTGCCAGCCCTTTGGGCCACGGCACTGCTATTGCTTTTCATTATAGGCATGCAATGCCTCGCCATGCTTTAAAACGGCGATTGCTTCTGCTAGCGCCTGCAACTTCTCAAGAACAGAGATTGACTTTTCATCCTTCCTTGAATACTTGTACACGCTTCACCGGACCTTCTTCACGCCATCTAACGACCATCCTTACGAACTTTTGCAACGTCCTCACGATACATTCTGTATTTCGCACATCATGTCCTCGCTACGCCGTTGGTGGAACGGCTTCCAACCGATACAGGATGATCCCTTGAGGCAGCCTAACCTTCCCTACGCCAATCCGGTCGACACCTACGGCATCTCGAGCAGCATGCACCCCGAGAACCCTTTCTATGCTGGCGAGAATCCAAGCTTCCAAACGCTAGCACCAGGCACTTCCGAGGGACATGGAACCTACGCATACGATGAGGAGTCCAAGATCCCTCTCACCGACTCAGCCGACGAAAAGTACGGTTTCTCCTCAGCTGGCCATAGCACCTACAACCTGCCCAACCCCAGCGACCTCCCCACACCTGCTCCGTACGGAGGTCCCTCTGGAGGGCCTTCGTCGTACTCCTCCAGCCTCGGCCCGGAAGACAGCGCTAGTCAAATAGCTTGGGCCAAGCGTCAGCAGGCACCCAAGCGAGGTCTCACCAAGAAGGTCAAACTCACGCGAGGTCACTGGATCATTGACCATCCAGTGCCCACGGCTGTCAAGAACTCGGTCGAGCCCAAGTGGGCACAGGGTAGCCGCACCCAAGAATTTACGCATATGCGTTACACCGCCGCTACGTGTGACCCAGACGAGTTTACGCTCGAAAATGGCTGGAGTCTTCGCGCCTCGCAACAGTACGGACGAGACACGGAGCTGCTCATTGCCATCACTTACTACAACGAGGACCGCATCCTACTTGCGCGGACGCTGCACGGTGTCATGCTCAACATTCGTGATATATGCAAAAGCAAGACGTCCAAGTTTTGGAGACGGTCCGCTGAGGAGGGTAGACCAGGCTGGCAGCGAATCGTTGTCAGTCTCATTTTTGACGGCATAGATCCATGCGACAAGGAGGTTCTTGACCTGCTCGCTACCGTTGGTGTCTACCAAGATGGTGTTATGAAGCGGAAAGTCGACGGCAAGGACACGGTAGCCCATCTCTTCGAGTACACAACGCAGCTTTCGGTCGACCCCACTCCCGCGCTCATCCAGCCTCACGGCGATGACGCTTCCAACTTGGTACCCGTGCAGATGATCTTCTGTCTCAAGCAGAAGAACAGCAAGAAGATCAACAGTCACCGCTGGCTCTTCAACGCCCTTGGCCGCCACCTCCAACCCGAACTCTGCGTGCTCATCGACGCCGGTACCAAGCCAGGCCACAAGTCGCTCTACTACCTCTGGGAAGCTTTCTACAATAATGCCAACCTCGGCGGTGCTTGTGGAGAGATCCACGCCATGATCAAGAACGGTCGCAAGCTTGTCAACCCGCTCGTTGCTGCGCAGAATTTCGAGTACAAGATGTCCAACATTCTGGACAAGCCGCTCGAGTCGACGTTCGGCTACGTCAGTGTGCTTCCCGGTGCTTTCAGTGCCTATCGGTATCGTGCAATCCAGGGCAGGCCGTTGCAGCAGTATTTCCACGGTGATCACACGCTTGCTGACCGACTTGGCAAGAAGGGATTGCATGGAATGGACATCTTTACGAAGAACATGTTCCTTGCCGAAGACCGAATCTTGTGCTTCGAGCTGGTTGCAAAGGCGGGCGACAAGTGGACGCTCACCTACGTCAAGCCGTCCAAGGGCGAAACTGATGTGCCCGAGGGTGCAGCGGAGCTGATCTCGCAGCGTCGACGATGGCTCAACGGTTCGTTTGCTGCATCGATCTACTCGCTGGTCCACTTCTTCCGCATCTACAAGTCGAACCACGGCATCATCCGGCTCTTCTTCTTCCACGTCCAGGCGCTCTACAACGCCATCGTGCTCATCTTTTCCTGGTTCGCTCTGGCCAACCTGTGGCTTACCTTTTCGATCATCATCCAATTTCTACCCGACGAACTGCTCAAAGATTCCTCGCACACAACGCTCGTCGTCTTCCACTGGATCAACCAAGCTGCGAAGTGGATCTACGTGTTCTTCCTTGGTCTCCAGTTTGTACTTGCGCTCGGGAACAGGCCGAAGGGAGAAAAGGCGACGTACATCGTCTCCTTCATTGTGTTCGGCATCTTGGGTCTCTATTTGATCTTCACGTCCCTCTGGCTGACGCTCAAGGCGCTGATACACACCAATGTGTCGGGGGACATCTTGCATGCACTGTTCAACCAGACAACGGGTGTGCTGATTGCGGCACTGGCGGCGACGTTTGGCATCTATCTGATTGCGTCGATTCTTTACGCCGATCCGTGGCACATGGTCACCTCGTTCCCGCAGTACATGCTTATTGCGCCGTCGTTTATCAACATCCTCAACGTTTACGCCTTTTGCAACCTGCATGATGTCAGTTGGGGTACCAAGGGGTCCGACAAAGCCGATGCACTGCCAACAGTCGACACCAAGAAGGACAAGTCTGCTGAGCCGGGCACGGTCGAAGAGATCGAGCGCCACCAGGACGACATCGACGAGACGTTCAAATCTGTCGTCTCGCGCGCCGTGGCGCCGTTCAAGCCCGAGGAGACGTTTGAAAAGCCGACGATGGATGACAGCAACAAAACCTTCCGTACTCGGCTTGTCGCGTTCTGGCTGCTCACCAACGGAGCGCTGACCGTGGCGATCGAGAACGTTAACGGCCTCAACACGGACCTGAACTACAAGGAGATCGAGCGACAGCAGAGCTCCAAGCAGTCGACGTACTTCCGCATCATCCTGTGGGCTACATTTGGGCTATCATTCTTCCGCTTTATCGGCTGCGTGATCTACTGGATCAAGCGTAACACTACGCGATGCTTCCGAAAGACCTAACCAAGGAAACTTTTCACGTCCCAGATCCGATGGGATAGATGATACCTTTGCTTTGCGAAGCTGGCCATCCTTCCAGGTACAGTATATACCAATGAGAACAATCCAATTGACAATTTCTTCCGATTCGATCACTTGTATGGGTGCGGTAGTAGTGTCGCTGTCGTGTGCGCAACGATTGCGATGTTGTGGAAGCTAGGGATCTGTGATACGTATGCAGCGGCTAAGATCGGGCGATGTGTGGAGGAAATCATTCCCAATAAATACTTTAGATTATGCAGGGCGAAATAACGCAAGGGTGCGGTGCAAGCACGTCAAGTCAGTCTTAAATTTGAAATGCGGATAGTGTTCAATTAGTTACAGTACTGTAGTTAGGCCTGTTAAGGCTAAGAGAGTATCAGACTGGCATGCTGCCTGCGAGCAATTCTGGCCGGATTAGTGAAGTTTCGGCGCGTCGTCGTCGCAACCATCTCAGCCTCGGCTAAGGTGGATCATGCACGTCGTGCATGAGCCGAGCATAAGCGAGTTGGCGTCGACGATTCCTGGGCGTCGTCCCCATCCTTCTCCCGTACTAAATCGATGAGGACGACGCCGTGAGAGGTTGTCTGAGGATTTTGTTCGGCTCCGAGTAATTAGCTCTTTCCACACCTGATTGCCAGCAGAAATGATTATTCAGCATTCAAATGCATCACGTGAATTCCAAAACACTGTAACAAAGCTCAGTCGGGTCCGCAAGAGACAACTGGTGGTGTCGACCACTCTCCGAACAACCACCATCTCGACCACACCACACGCATCTCGGTTGCGTCGTGCATCATAGTGACGACGACGCACCGAAACTTCCCTATTATGCGCACGGTCAAGGGTCGCATCCGTTGCAACTTTTGCAGCTTGACCAACTTCCTTCCGTTCAATCCACATCTTTGCTCATGAACTCCACTTCTTCCGCGACGCAATATATATTCCAGCTTGCTGTGCAAAGGCGAGCTGAGTTCGGGAGTGTTGCAACAATCAACGCGGGTACAGGAAGCGTTTTGGCCGCCAGGCGTGCCGCTGCTATACTCTTTCTGACTCCACCGCTTCGTGGGCAAACGGCACAGGGTCGGTTCTACCACGCTCTTGCTCCTGCTCCTGCTTTTGCTCAGCCTCCTCGCCAGACGTCATCTCCAGCTCGAGTTCTAGCCCATGGCAAGCTAGCATCAGCAACCATGTCGTCCGGCAACGCATCCACCTCGGTATCCGCATCCGCCTCGTCCTCGAGTGCAGCATCAGTGGCGGCGCCATCTACTGTGGGGGTAGGTGCAATTCCCTCCACCCCCGCTGCCCGCTCCCATCTCCCCTCCATCCCCAAACTCCTCTACGGCACAGCCTGGAAAGGCGACTACACCTCCGACCTCATCATCCTCGCCCTCACCCATGGCTTCCGCGGCATCGACACCGCCGGCCAACGCAAGCACTATCGCGAAGACCACGTCGGCCAAGCGCTCCACACCGCCCAGTCCGAGATGAACCTCGACCGACGCGATGTGTGGGTGCAGACCAAGTTCACCCCGCGTTCGGGACAGGATTGGAATCACCCGGAGCTGATTCCGTTCGGCCATGATGAGCCGGTGGAGGTGCAGGTGCGCAAGAGTTTCGCAGTATCGTTGAGGAACCTGCATCCATGGTTGGAGTTCGAGTCGCTGGAAAATGTCGCGAGGAAGATCGAGGCGAATCACGATGTCGGAGGAAGTGCGGAGGATGGAGATGTGGGGGTAGAGTATGGCGATAAGAAGGGCGAGGCGTATATCGATAGCTACGTGCTGCATTCCCCGCTAACGACGCTCGAACGGACGCTGAGAGTATGGGCGACAATGGAATCCTTCGTACAGCTCGGCCTAGTCCGCGAAATCGGGATATCCAACGTCTACGATCCAGACATCTTCCAAGCCATCGCGCGCACCACACGCATCCCACCCCGTGTCGTTCAGAACAGATGGCATTACACCACAGGCCACGACGTCGCCCTACTCTCCCTCCTCTCCCCCGTCCTCTCCCCCAACGACTACTCCAACGACAAAGCAGAAGGCGTCGTGTATCAGCCATTCTGGAGCTTGACCGGCAACCCCAACCTGCTGTCGAGCGTAGAGGTGCAGGATCTGGCAATACGTAAGGGATGGACACCGCAGCAGGTGGTATACGCCTTCTTGGCCAGCGGAATGAACATACCCGGCTTGAAGGTGACCGTGTTATCCGGCACAACGAGCGAAGAGCACATGGCGGAGGCGGTGAAGGCGGTGCAGGAGGCGGACAAGGTGGGAACGTGGGCGGAGGGAGAGCTGGATAGAATCCGCAGGGTCGTTTATGGAGTGTAGCTGAAACACAGTACACAGCATACTGTTATGATGTCCTTCGTGCAGAAGTGTGAATCACAGTGACCTTTTTTTTTCGCACAAAACAATTGTGCCGCTGCGAGCATGTACATCATCCATCTTCGACGTAAGCCCAAGGCTTAGCCGTCTGCACAGCACAGCGTTCAAGTTTGACCCAACCAGGAACCCCGAACCTGTCGGCTGCGGAGCACGTCCGACATCCACGTCAAGTTGGTCGATCAGCAAAATCTCGCAGCCCTGAACTGCGCTCACGCCGAGAGATCCCTACGTAGTACGATCCGGAGTTGAGAAAGGGGATAAGTCTGTGGGTATATTGCGGAAGAAAGTGAAGGATGGATAAGAGCGTGATGAGATATGAGGAAGTTGGCTTCAGCTCATAAGGGAGTGTGCAACGGAATAAAGGATTATCGACGAGAGCAGACAGAAAGAGCCACCTGTCCATTCGTTAGGCTGCGCGTTCACTCGTCTTCTTCCTCCTCCTCAATGATTTGCACAGGCTTATGGAACGACGCTGAGATACGACTGCCTCCACCACCGCCGCTCGCCACTTGCTGTGAAGCTTGCGAGTCCACCACTTTTGACGCTGCGGCTCCCAACTGTGATTGTGCACCTGCCCCGTTTATTCCCATCGTTGCCGTCGTTGCTGATGCTGCAGCCTCACTCAGACTGCCCAGCGTCCCCACCCCAGCCGAAGCTTTCGTTGGGGAATGCAGCGTCGCAGACAGCAATTTGGGCGCGAACTCGTTGCCCAAGCTAAGCGACACTGGTTGGTGCGAGCGGTAGCCTGACCCGAGCCCGCCTGATTGCGGTTGGAAGATATTGCGCACCCCCGCATACCGCGTGGAGAACGGCGCTGCACCACGGAAAGGGTTCGCTGCCTCATCACTGAGGCTTACAGACCCACTTCCGAGCGCCGCAAAGTTGCGCGTGGCGTACGGCGACGAAGAGGCGACTCCATTTCGGCTGACATTGCTCGACATGGACGAGAGGGAGCCCATCTGTCCCAGCCCGCCAGAGTAGGTCGGTTCGTCGTCCTCGTCGGTCCAATCATCATCGTCTCGGTGAGCGAACACATCTCGAAGCTTAGGTTTGTTGCCACTCCCATCACCGCCTGCTCCTCTGCCGCCGCTGTCGGAATCCGGAGGCGGCGGATCTACGGGACCCGCCCAGCAAGGCGGTGGCCTGCCCCACGAGTGCCGCCATGTGCCCGTGCCAGTCGCTGGCAGTCCAGCAGAGTTGCTCGGTGCTGCTGCAAGCGAAGCCTCTGGAGGTTCAGAGTTGCTTGCTCGGGCTGTAGCTTGCGATGAGCCACGAGCAAGGCTGCCGTGAAGATGTGGATTAGCGGACGGCGGACCGTACGGCGAGCGCGACTTGTGTGCGACAAAGATGCTCTGAGCTATGGCTTGATGATGTTGCGGTTGGCCTTGCTCGAGAGCATTGCTTGCTTTGCGAGGATCAGAGATGCTACGCAGCTCAAGAGAGTGACGAGGGGTGCTGCGCGTTGACCTTCGCGCGCTCGAGCCGCCCGCGTCACCATCGAGATCGGCGTCCGTGCCGAACTCGCTGAGACCCGTCATGGCACGACCTGGCGAAGAGGCACGTGACTTGATCGATGATGGTCGAGAGTCGTGGCGGAACGAGTTGCGGCGACTCGGGCTGCCTGAAGACGAGGCGTACGTACGATGTCTTCGTACCGTCGTGGCGCCATCGTGGCTCGGCCTGGGATGTCGGCGTGCGCTGCCTGTAGAGTACGTGCTGCTCGCCTGGCCGGGACGATAGACCGAGCCGGTGCTGCCAGTCGAGCCGGCTTTCCCATGAAGGCCTGATCGAGGGGCCGCACTAGAGTGAGCAAGCGAGTGCGAGCTTGAAGGTCTGCTGTGTCGAGAAGAAGCTGCAGCTGCGGTGCCCAAGTCGTTGACGTAGTCGCCGTATAGAGTGGCCGTGGGCGTGATGCTGCCTGCACTCATCCGTCTCATGTTGCCGGGGCGACTCATGCTCTGCGAGAAGCTGTTGGGAGGAAGGTCGAGATGAGCATGGTGGGAGCTACCATTCGAAGACCGACGGCTCATGGAACCTAAGTGTGGGCTTCGAGGGCCACCACGCCACGCCGTCACAGAGGTCTGCTGGTAGTGAGCCGATCTGCGGCGCGTGCTTGAACTTCGCGAGGGCGTTCCATAAGCAAGGGTAGACATACTTCCTGATGTGCTGAGTGTGCTGGTCGGCGACCTCACCGTGTTTGTCCCGTCGTCAATGCCAAGGCCGCGGTAGGCTGCGCTCTTCTTGCCTGCCTTTGGCTTCCGTATGGGCTTTTCATTGGCGCCGCCGAGCCAAGTCCGCACGGTCGCCATAAAGGACGAGCCAGCCTTGCCGCGTGAACTGCTCTT
The DNA here is from genome assembly GCA_928869825.1 of Ustilago lituana. Lineage (NCBI taxonomy): Eukaryota > Fungi > Basidiomycota > Ustilaginomycetes > Ustilaginales > Ustilaginaceae > Ustilago > Ustilago lituana. The sequence goes on along the minus strand of CAKMYA010000017.1, from coordinate 52,618 downwards.
CTCGCTTCCCTGTGGTGTCACAGACATGGTGCTGAAAGAGTCTTGCGATGCAGAATGTATTCCTCTATCCTTTTTGTCGATGGTGACGGCAGCAACGGAGGACGTCAACAGCGATGCTGGATGGCTCCCGGGCCCAGAGCGCGACGGCGAGCTCGCAGCGGAATCAGCACTGCGCTCGAGCGCCTTGACACGGTCGAGATCTGTCTCGCCGCTCTTCTTGCCCATGCTCTTGCGAGGCTTGTCGGTGACTTCGGCCAGAGACTTCTTTGGCGTCGATGGATTTGACAACCTGCCGACCATGGAGTCCTTGACGTTCGAGACAGTGTTACGGCGGCCGAACAACGTGGGACTCTTGGCTCGTTCTAATGGCAGGGCTTCGCCTGCGACAATAACCTGTTCCGGAGGTGGGATTGAGGGCGGCGGCGTCGCTGAGCCTTTGTCCTTCGTGCCTAGAACACTTTGGGCAAACTGCTTGACAGATAGAGAGTTGCTACGGGGACGTTCTATTTGCGAACTTCGTCGAGTCTTGGGACTGTCTGACGTTGGACTGCTCCCTACCAGACTGGTTGCGACCTGATGCAACTTTGAAGGGCTCGCAGCAGCAGTGGTGTGGCGATGCTGAGATTTGGGTCTAGACGAGTTTGTAGACTCGGGTGTGCTTGTCAAAGTTCGGCCGTTCAAAGGAGGCGGTGGTGCCGAAAAGGTCAAACTCGTGGAAGGCACGGAACCAGTGTTGGGTAACGACGATGCGCATGACGCATCGGACGCCGTCCCGATCACAGCCTCAGAAGCGGAGGTCTGAAGGGGTGTCACGGACGCGACGTCGAGCTCCTCGTGTGAGACGACGGTTTGCAGGCGTCGGTAGGCACCATCTGCGAGGCCCGAGTTTTCGGACCTGGAAACTGTCAAGGAGGATCGAGGCCGATCTTTGGATCGAGACCTGTCTTCAGACATTCTAGCTGGATCTTTAACTGGGACTGGTGGCGGCGACATCTCGAGCTGAGTTGACCCATCGGTATGACTTGTCTTGCTCGGAGTAGCCATGATAGCTGAAGGAGTATGGTCGATATTTGCGTAAGCACTGTCGGCAACTTGCGAGGCAATGGTAGGTTGCTCCGATTGGCGATCCTTGGCTTTGCGCAGCAGCATCCACCACATGGCGCCGCTTGCATCACAAGCATCTGTCACGATGCTGTGCACCATCTGCCCCACGTCCATGCCGAGTGTGCTGAGTTGATGAAGCAGGTTCTGCTCTACAGCGGTGGAGAAGGTAGCGGGTTGCAGGTCTGCCAGCTGCGAGAAGTAGTCGACCGGTTTACGGCCTAGCGATGGAGGATGGTGATCCGAGAGACCTCCGGACGAGAGCGAGCGCCGCTTGGTTCTTGATGGTGTTCTATGATGACCGCGTGAGGAGCTCTGTGACTCTCTCTTGACAAGTGGGACAGATTGGTACATGGGCATGAGAACATCGTCCGCTTTATCATCCGAGCCCGCTGGCAGCTCGTGATGCGTCGGCAAGGATGAGGAGGTGGACTTGATCGTTGGCCTGGAGGCAGTGCCAAGGGAGGCGTCACTGCCGTTGGAGCCTAGACGCCTTATGGTCGTCTGCGACTCGTTGCGATGCAAGCCGATCGCCTGTTTCCCTGGACGTGCTGGGGTAGCAGGGGAAGTAGAGGCAAGAGACGAGGTATTGTTTAGGTGAATGGCCGGCGTCGTTAGCTGATCGACTTCTGCTAGCTCATCGGTGCGACTGAGGCTATCAGCGGTGGTGGGATCGGTGAGATCTGTGTTGGACGAACGACGGCCGCTGGACTCGCTGTCGCTGCGAGCGGAATGGTAGCTGCTCTCCGAAATTCCTGATGCGGAAGGCTGATGCTGGTGCAAGCCACGCAGATCTTCAGGTGTAGAGGAGACAGCAGCGTCAGGTGAGACGACAAGCGGGGCAGCACGCTGTTCTGCTCCATGAAAAGTATCGTGTGCGCCGTCTGTCGACTGTCTTGACAGCCCGGCCTCGGTCACCTGCGATGACTGGGCGAGAGGTCGGCTGTAGAAGTAGTCTTTCGCGCGCTCGTCTTCTTCAACGGTGGACATAGGCGAAAGGACCATCATCTTTGTAAACCATGGGTGTGCAAGGATGGCTTGAATGCTGGGACGTTTGTTCGGATCTTGCTGAAGAATCGAAGTGATGAGATCCTGCGCCTCTTCACTAAGGCAGTCGGGGATCTCGAAATCGCCTCGAAGGATCTTGTCCTTCATGATCGACTCGTCATCGTCATCGAATGGAAGAGCGCCACACAGAAGCGCATAGAGGATAACGCCAAGAGACCAAATGTCAACTTCCTCACCGGTGTACTTTTTTCCTGCGAGCATTTCAGGGGATGCGTAGCCCGTGGTGCCGCAAAACGTGTCCATGAGACGCTTGCGCTCGAACTCGCGGGTAAAACCGAAATCGCCAAGCTTGACGTTGCAGCGTTCATCGAGCAGAATGTTTTCGAGCTTGAGATCGCGGTGGACGATGCCCTTGCTGTGGACATAGGCGACGGCAAGGCAGAGCTGACCAAAGATCCTGCGGGCCTCGGGCTCAGCAAGCACCTCGTTCTCAACCAGGTAGTCGTAGAGCTCTCCGCCGGCACAGAGCTCGCTGACCATCCAAATGTATTGCTCGGTAGCAATGACTTCGTAAAGCTGCATGACATTGGGGTGATGCAGACGGCGGTGGTGGTGGATCTCGCGGGTGAGGCTGGCAGAGTGTGCTTTGGGAACCTGCTTGATAGCTACGCGCGTATTGGTGAGGCGATGAAGGCCAAGACGAACTTTACCGAAGGTCCCCTCGCCGATGGGACGCTGCAGGGTATAGTTGCCGACCATCTTGAGTTTGGAGGAAGCAAGCTCCTTGCCAAGCTCTTGATAGGCGGAAGCAAGGGCGGCCTTCTGGTTGATAGTGGAGCCACCCCCCTGGCTACTATATTGATATGCTCTGCGAGCGCCGGGTTGACTCATGGCTAGCCCCGGTCTGCACGCAGCGAAGGAGTGAGGTGGGCGGAGGTCAATTTCATCCGTTTAGAGCGCACTGACGAGTGGTGAGGGATTCGAGCAGGCTGATGGGAGCAGATGGGTGTGCATTGTCCCGGCCAAGACAACACTAGCAGTAGTGAAGAGACCAGCGTTATCGCTCCCTGTGAGTGCTGCGTGATTGTCGAACCCTGTAACTGTTATCTCGGCACGGCGTGGGATGGCGTTCTTGTGTGATTGGAAGCTGAATGCAAGCAGATCGAGATGCAGTTGTCAAGCAAAAGGGATCGAATCGAAGATTGTACGGTGCTGCCTATGTCCGTATAAGGAAGGAACGCTTGCGTGGAGGGCCTGGAGTTGACGGTCGGTAGTTGCAAGGCTGAGTTGTGACTGGCGAGTGATGAAGCTGGGGTGTTGGGAAAGCGAATTGATTGACAATGTGAACGTAGAGAGAATCGGAATGCGATCAAGAGGAAATGCTGTGTCTCAGAGAGAGACACTTACGATTGCAGTGTGCTGACGGTCGTCGGGGTCCAAGCCATGCTCTTATGAGCAGCTGATTCGAGTTGCAAGAGCGCATGGCTGCGTAACTGCCGCTGCAAAATGAGACAACGAGCGATTTCCCTTTACGCGTCGCTCGAATCTGTAAATTGCATTTCGTGGGCGTCACAACGCCTTGTGCATTTCGATTGGAGAGAGAGAGAGAGAGGCATACGATTGACAGCCCTCGCCTGTCTGACCAGCGAAGGAAAGAGGAGCGTGGCCTAGCGAGGCCATTTTGGGCGACACGATCCCATGTGCTCTTTCTGCTTAAGCACTCCAGTTGCGATCGGCATTCTCGGGATCGCGATCAAAGACACCAGCTAGCCTATTTTTGGTCTTCACCAACCCTTTGCCCCGTATGAGGCCGATCCGCAGCTCACGCCCGACTGCTGTAACCCATGCGACTGTGTTCTCAGGCTGCAGGCACTACCCTTGTCGCCGCACCTTCCGCACCGTTTATTTTCTCAGACCCCGCACGTTCTTTCCTCTTCCAATCGTGCGGGCTCTGTTGTCGATTTCAGCTGAGCAGGGGTTTCGGACAGGCGCGACGCATTGGCTCAGTTGCCATTGTCCTGATCGGCTTTAACGCTAAGCTCTTCGTCCGTGGGTCCGCCGCTGTAAGATTTAGTTGGCCATTTACATGGCTCTGAGTGCCCTCACGCATCAAGAGATGCCGAATGCAACCTTCAGGTCGATTATGTTTCTATTGTACAAGTTGAAGATGCTGACGATGCGATTCGGGTCGTTCTAAATGGGGGGATCGAGTGCTGCAAGCCGGAAGAGGGCGATTCTCGACTGACACCTCAGCTGGAGCAGACGACATTCGATCAAAGGCCACCTTGCAAGATCCTCTGGGCAACTCGCTCCTTGAGACTCGAGTAAGCGCTCATGATGGCTGTAACGCGAAACAACGTATCACATGGCAATACAAGACGGGTGGGATTGTCAGCACGAACAGCCGCGGACGAAAGCATGCATCCAATTGGAGTGATGGCGGAACTCTTGAACGCGTAGCTCACAGCCAGTCCGTACCAAGGCGGCCAGAGCGAAACCGTGGTATGACAATCTGAACCGCACTTACTCTGCTCGTTGATCTGGATTTCGTTGACATCTGGTCGAGGGCGAGATACGCGCGATGCGATGGTCGTGCTGTCCGTTTCGAGAATGATGCCGTCGTCTACCGTCTCGTCCAGCGCCAGAGTGACCAAGTCCAAGTTTTCGAGGATAGCTCGCTTCTCCACCTGATGACGCACCAGCATGCTCGTAGCATCGTAGAACGCGCTAAGCAGACCGGAAAGCATCAGCTCGTTTTCAACAGCGGGTCCAACAACGTAGAAGATTACATCAAGAGAAGTCTTGAACAGCACGAGATGCGAATCGTACAGGATAATGTCACCGGTGGCTCGCTTGGTTTTGTCAAAGATGGCCTTTTCGAAGGCACGCTGCTCTTTCAATGTCGCCAGAGGGTTCTTGGCGCAGAGCTGTGGTGTTGTGGCGGCGACTGCATTCTGCTGTGCGGGTGTGGCAGTCGAGAGAAAGTTGGCTGCATGTGGTGGCTGGTAGTATTTGGCAATCACACGGTTTCCATCAGTATCGAGAATGAGTACCGCCGAGGTAGTGTATAGCGTCAAGTTGTTGAACGTCATCTGCACGATATATCTGCTTTGCCGGTCGACTCGCGAAGACCAAGACGTAGAGTGAGGATGGTGACAAAACGTGGTAGAAGAAGTCAAAAGGTTGGAGTCGATGTGTTGGTTTACCGGACAGCTTCCCGCTCTCCGCTCTGGTGGAGAGACAGAAGAGTGGATTTGTGGCTTGAACGCTGTTTCCAGCTCACGCGTGCATCTATGTCCTTACGGCCAGCTTGTCTCGGGCGAGTAAAGAAGCCTTTTCGGACCCTGCATTTCATTTGAACTCAAGATCGGCCTGTTTCTCCTAGAATGTGCCCTAGTTTGTGCCGCACAAAGGCATCCAAGCTGAGCTGAGTTCAACTCGGCACGACTTCGGTATGCCGAGGCAGAAAAGGACCCTGAACTCCTCAGGCCAAATAACACCGCCTGCCTCTTTGCTCTTGCAACCTTCATCTTGGACGTCCATTCCATCACCTCGTCACCGCTTGCGACCTACATAGACGCTTCTCCGCAGCTAGAGCGAGCTCGATACAGCAACAGAGAGGACTGAAGCCAGGCCCAACCTTTCGAACACTCGACCCACCAAACTTAGCTGTGGTCTGCTTTTCACCCCGCTTGTCCGCCAAGATGCGTTTGTGCGTCGTTGGTCTCATCTGCACCCTTGCTGCCTCGGTCGTGCTCTTGTCGACTTCTACGGAAGCTGTTCCCTTCTCGCTGTTGCCCAAACCGCATCCGCTTGTCATCTGGCATGGTCTCGGAGACAGCGCCCATTCTGAAGGCATCGAGTCGTTCATGTCGCAACTCAAGGAGGCTTTTCCAGGCCTCTACATCCACTCGGTTACGCAGGATGCTTCTAGCGATTCCGAAGATCGCAGGCAGGGATTCTTTGGTCATGTCAACGATCAGGTCCAAAAGGCATGCGAACAGCTAGCTGACGTCGAAGAGCTCCGACACGGTTTCGACGCTATTGGCTTTTCTCAGGGTGGTCAGTTCCTTCGCGCCTATGTGCAGCGTTGCAACACTCCCAAGGTGCGCAACCTCGTCACCTTCGGTAGCCAGCACATGGGCATTGCCGATTTGCCTGCTTGCGGCCCCACTGATTTGCTCTGCCGCGTCGCTTCGGCTGCTCTGCGTGGCGGCATCTACACAGACTACGCCCAGTCGCACCTCGTCTCGGCGCAGTATTATCGCAACCCCAAGGATCCAAAGGCCTTCGCTGCGTACTTGCAGAAGAACGACTTCATCAAAGACATCAACAACGAAGGTGAAAAGACCAACGCCACCTACGCCAAAAACCTCGCCTCGCTCGAGAACTTCGTCATGCTCATGTTTGACAAGGACACTACTGTCGAACCCAAGCAGTCGTCGTGGTTCGCGTCTTATCCGGTCCGCAACGAGTCCGAGTCAGATCAGCAAGACAACCTAGATGAGCCTACGCCGCTGCGACAGAGCTCCATCTACCTCGAGGACCGAATCGGTCTCAGGACGCTCGACCGTCGAGGCTCGCTGATCATGGAGCTCTGCTACGGCATCCACATGCAGATCGATCCAGCATGTCAGCTCAAGGTTTTTGGAAAGTACATCGGCACGCCATCCACCGGACTCGATCATGCGGTGGCGAGATGGATTGATCGCACCTGGCGCTGGACGCTTTATAACACTACCGGCTTGCGAGTCGAGGAGACAGCAGGCCTCTTCCTGACTCAGAGCTTCTTGTTCCTGGGCATCTTCCTTGTGATACGCTCGTTTCTTTCTCTTGTTGTGCGTGGTGTCGAGATCCTGTCTCGCCAGCGCAAAGACAAAGAGGATGTGCAGACGGGGCCAGGACCCATTCGACTCCCGTGAACATGCGCACGACACCTTTGACCATTATTCCGCGTCCCTATGCAATGTCGATACCCGGACCTTACTGTCCCCCACCGCTTCGAGAAACTATATGATAGCACAATCGAATCAGATGCGAAGTGTACAGATGCCCAACACAAACGCAGTAGGGTGATTTTCTCCTCTGCGTACTACTGTACAGTATGTTGAGCGGTGCCTTGGATTTGGCGACCTCATCTTTCTGAGGAAATTCGGTGGCTGTCCGCGTGCGCGCAGAAAAGAGAACCCCACTGCATAATTCGCCATCGACATGATCCCAACTTCCTTCACCATCACGTTGCTCGTTCCGAGCCTGGGATCCGCGAACGTCTCCAAGTTTGAGCGGATCTATATAGCTGCTCGTAGCGTGCTAGAGTCGAGCCAGTAAGGTTGGTAGACCTGCTGCCCGGTTTGCTGAAGGTCTTGAATGACTCTGCAGGAAAAGCAGATCATGATCTTGTCAGGCTCGCTACTCACACATGCCAGGATGACGTCTAGAGCTCAGGGCAAGGAAGGCACAACTTCTTCGAAACCGGGTGCTCCGGAGGCATGCAGTTCAGGTCCAGTCAGAAGAAGCACAAGGGTCCATCAAAGAACCTCGCCATACTTCCACGGCAGAACACAAAACTCTCAAGTCTTCATCTCTTCCACCGAGACTACGAAGAAGAAAAGCAACACGACATCTAAAACTGGACGACAAGTCAGGACCGGATCGGATGCTAAACCGCAGCCATCAAAAGCAAAGCGGAAGGCAACAGCAGCTCGTCCGAAAGTCAAGAAGGAGCCAGAATCGGACGTCGTGCCGCCTCCTGAAGAGGTGCGGGTTCACGGTTTGGCTCGACAGAACAATTTCTACGGACTGATACAGGAAATCGTAGCTCCAAACGTTTTCCGTCTGCTTGTGGCAACATGCCTGCTCAATCAGACGAAAGGTCGCGCTGCTATGCCCGTGTTCTGGGAGCTTCTACGACGATGGCCCGGCGAAGACAGCCTGGCACAAGCAGATGTCATCGAGCTGACCGATCTTCTTCAGCCGATCGGACTGCACAACATCCGCGCACGTCGACTGATCGACATGGCCAAGATGATGGTAGAGATCCCATACGACGAGAACAACTCATTCAAAAGTAGGGACAGGACAGCACCGGACACTCCGATTGGTATCTACCCGGGCGTAGGGAGATATGCGATCGATAGTTGGAGGATCTTTGTGGCTGATGGTGGTGCTAGTGTCGGTTTGCGAGGCGAGAAACCAGTCAGCCGTTTTGATACCGGAGCAGCCGTCGCCACTCTCGCTGACGAGCGCAGGTGTGTCGTAGTGTCACCTGCCCCACAGGGCTTGTCAAGTAATCCAACCCAAGCCGCGTCGGTTGAGCCGGAATGGAAGTCGGTCATGCCGCTGGACAAGGAGCTCCGAGCATACCTCATATGGCGCTGGGCCAAGGAGGGTCATGTGTGGGATCCACTCCGTGGCTTTGTGTTCCCATCCTGCGGGACAGTGTGAATGTTGCAGCCGTTGGTACCCCGTCTCGTCGCAATCAATGTACACTACAATGACTCGCTGCTATCGTACAAGCTCTTTGAGGTGTGAGGGCAGCAACTTGTTTTTTCAAAAGCTTCTAGGTCAGAATTCAGGCCGAGTGGTCAACTGCTACGTTCGGCGAAATTCTCGGATGGTCCGTGTGTCGCTGCGGACGCGCTGTGACTTGTGCAAGAGCTGAGCTGGCGGAAGAGTTCACGTCAGAAAGCAGCAGAGCGTGCATGCAAATTCGCCGTATACTTAGCGCATGCGTTCATTCATTTATTCCTCAGCACGGACCGACTCACCCTGCTTTGTAAAACTCAAGTCAACCGCAGCTGCTGTACAGTACTCGGGTCTCTCCACGTTTTCAGGGAGAGGCAGTGTTGCACTTGATCAAAACTCAGTGTTGGCTCTTGGCAATTCAAGCAAGCAGCAAAGTTCCTACCGTCCTTCCACGAAAACACCATCATCTCCGCTCAAGACAGGCTCTCGCTCTTCTTTTTAAAGATCGATCGAACCTAGACTTTATCCGCTCTCGCTTCATCTTTGGTCACCATGGCTCCTCAATCCCGCATCTACTTGACGCGACACTCGCAGGCAGAGCACGTAAGTTCAAACGCAACCTTGGCAGCAGATCAGCCGACAACTGACTTCCATCTGCTTTCTGCCGCTCCATACAGAACGTCGCCGACGACTACTCGATTCCTGATGCGCCGTTGACACCGCTCGGTAAGCAACAGTCGGCACGCCTATCATCCCTCACTCAGGAATTGCAGTCGCGTGCCCAAGTCATTCTTACGTCTGGCCTCAAGCGCACCCTGCAGAGCACCAAGATCGGCTATGCTCCCGCCATCGAGCGACTCGGCGGCTTGGGCAAGGTGGTTCTGTTGCCTCAGCTTCAGGAGTGCAACGCCTTCCCCTGCGACACTGGCTCTGCAAAGGAGGTGCTCGAACGCGACCCTGAGCTCCAGGGCTTCGACTTCTCGCCGCTCACCCCTGACTGGAACAGCAAGGAGGGCTTCTACGCCGCCGACGAAGCTACGCTCAACAACCGCGCTCAGTGGGTCCGACAGTACCTTCGCAGCCGCCCCGAGCAGGACATTGTCGTCATGGCCCACGGCGACATTCTTCGAAGAATCACGGGCGAGCATTACGTACGTACTCTGGGAAAACCACAACACTGTGCTTAGCATGTACCAACTTCTGACTTGATTTTTCTTCCACCTTGATACTTCTCTCCTTTCCTCGCAAACCGCAGCCTTGGAAGAACGCCGAGGTCCGACTCTTTCAGTTCGATCCCGCCTCGGTCAACTCGGAAGCCTGCCCCCTGGTGCATGTGCAGAACATCGCCACCGGCGGTGCAGTAGCTGAGCCCACATCAGGTGATATTGCTGCTCAGCACGGCGAGTCGGCGCCCGGTGCAGGCCAAAACGCTAACTCTGCTCTGTGAGCATCTCCCACCCTCCCCATTCCCAGCCCCCACATTGCACACACTCGGAACGAGCAGCGGATTTAAGCCGTTCACAAACCTTTCAATAGACGCTCACGAGTGATGCTCCGGCGCCTCATGAGCCAATGTCATGCATCATCCAGCCCACCTTTGCAGTCAGCGCGCGCCTCAATTATCTCCGTCACTTTTCTATATGGTCTTGAGAAGTTCTCGACCACTGCCAGAAATAGCATGCTAACGCCTGCCTCTTCCCTTTCTCTCACGTGACGATGGACTTTGGGTATTCGACTCGACAGGCCAGCCATCCCGATCTCAAATTCAGGCTCTTTGCATAACTTTACCTCGTCAGCGGCACCAGCAGCCGACACAAGTTCCAAAGACGCCGAGCTGAAAAGGATTGAAGACCGCGTTCGCCATCGTCAGTCGATCCTTTTGGAACAGACAAATGAGCTGCAGGAGCTTGAGAAGCGCCTGCAAGCGGCAGAGGCCCGGAAGCGGGAGCTCGAGTCGCGCGGGGGGTTCGTTTAATCATCTTGGCAAGAACAACACTTGACGCAACTATCATATCCTAATCTAAGCTCGATTCAACCAGCTGAACCCGAATGGGCAACGACGATGTGATACGGCATTGTGAAGAAGATTGTTGAGCGCTGTTCGTGACTTGAATGCGAGTTCGCTTTGCGGAGAAATGGTGAAGCGTTCGGAACTCGGCGAATGTCACACCGAGCATGCGCTGCACCGATTTTTTTGTTCTGCCCTGCAACTGAATATATTTTAGGGTGCAATGCCGGGTGGAGGAAAAGAAATGAAAGCAGACCCTGTCATTTGGTGAACACCACTGTAGAGGAGCCGAGTTGCGCTCTATTCCTTCCTCAACCAACACATCGGCTTAGCCGTCAAGCTGAGTAAACTTCAAAAGCTTCGATCAGGACTTGCGCTGGAGGTCAAAGGACCGAGCGGCGCTTTCGACTGGGCAAGCACGGTCAATTCAATGTATATCAGCGCGATGAACCAACTTCCTTGACCCGAGTCTTACCCACAGTTCGCTGTAAGGATAATGCACAGCTGAAAGACGGCGTATCGTGCAGACAACCTTCGCAATGAGCTGGCTCAACGCATTCGATCCGGCTGCTCCCAAGGGCTCAGCACACGCGGACATAGCAAGCAGCGGCGCCAGCGGATCCGTGAACTGGGTCATTCGAGCCGCAGCACCGAGCTCAGCTGCTGGGCCTTCAACTCCAAGATCAAGCAACGCTGCGCCTCGCCCCCCTCAGATTGGCCGGACCATGCGACTTCATCCGACTTCGTCTTCTGTGCGCCCAAATCACGTAACGCACCATCCTCTCCCGTCCAGAACACCACGTCGTATCACAGCCGCACCTCCTTCTGCAGTCTTGAGGTCCGAAGATGCGCAACCCAACGAGAATCAAGTCCGATCAAAACCCTGGGAGATCTCTGCACCTCCCATCATCAGCAAGTCCAAAACAAAGACACTACCGAACTCAGCTCCGCGATTGCTGCCTCCGAGCCCAACGCAACCATCACTCAGTCCTGAGGAGAAGAATGTCAAGCACATGAATCATCTAAGCAAAAAGCAGCGGAAAAAGCTTCGAAAGCAGTTCAGAGAGCAGCACGAGACACAGTATAGACAGTTTGCTCCGGAACACAAACAGCAGGAGCAGCATCAGCGTCATCATCAGCCGCCGCCATCCAAAAAGCCTCGGACGCACACATCGACATCTCTCGAATCGACATCAACTGCGCAGTCGCCCAACACACTAGGGGACGCCAATCCAGACATCCAAGTCTGTTCGCCGTCGACTAGAGAAGCAGTTGGCCGGATATGCGCAAGCATGGATCCAAGCTCGCCGCCATCCCACCAGAACGATCGCCTCAAATATCAGCTTGATGCCTGCATGCGTGAGCAGAGACACAAGGCTCGCGCTTTTGCAGGGAACCGACTCAAGCATCACAAAGAGGGGAGTGACAAGATCTGCCTGGCAATCCAGAACGATCCGAACACTCTGATTAGGCTTCTGCAACTTCGCTCAGAGATCTATCACTCTGCGCAGTTCATGTTGCAGCGGCCGAAGATCAACAAGAAGACCGGCACCAGATCGGACGATCATATCTGGATCTCTAGGGTGGTCAAATTCGTGCGAGGGGTATTCCTTGATCTTCTCGGTCTTGATCTGCACCGAACAGAGACAAGCGCGTTTTGCTCAAGGGAGCAGACGCTCAACAGTAATGTATCAATCTTGGTTCAATCGCCGGACGAACTCACCGAGACGACCGAGATGGGCCGCTTGAGCCTGAAAGCACTCGAGAACCTCATGGACACCTTCGGTTCACGTGTCCTTGATCTGACTTGGTCAGATCTGCATGCCTGGCAGCAGAAGCAGGGGCTTGATATGAATTACTGGCGACAAAGAAGTAACGCCTACCAAGCTCGTCAAAGGACATCAGCATTGACACACTGGAGCAGCGGAGTCATCGCTGAATCCGCTCATCCTGTCGCAGCCTCTGTAGCATCGGAGGATCGGGATGGACACAAGCTTCTGGACGACGTGGGCACTCCTCCACCAGAAACCTCCCGTGCATCTGCAACGACCGGTCAGGATCCGTCACCTCCGCCTGCGACTGGTTGGGCACCTCCGACTGCACATGGCAATACGAGTCTAGTGCAGATGCCCGCGCCCGAGACCACGCCCGCAGCCCGTCTTCGGTCTCCCACGCTCAAGCTCGCTCAGCTCAGCGGTGTTCGCTCAATCGTGGAGAAAGTTCCAGAGAAAGCCGAGGCCTCAGAGCAAGAGCGAGCTCGACAGGCAATGTTGGAGGAGGCTCGACAAGCCGCAGGGTTGGCAATGTACTTCGAGCAAATTTCAGACGATAAGTCACAATCCTCGGTCACAGCAACGTCGACTCCCCTGGCAACCGCGTTGGTGCAAGTAGCCCAATCGACAATAAACGCGTCCGACAAGCCAACATCTGTCAAAGCTGAAAAAGTTGAAGGAGTGGACGAGATCCTGAATGATCAGTTTCAAGGTCTAGCGTCAAAGAACGACGTTAACAATGCCGTCGTCAGCGACTCTAGCGAAGACGATGACTACGATCGTCCACTGGCAGAATCTCTGCTAGGATTAGAAAGTGGACAGCCTCTCTCCAGCCTTGCATCTCGAGCACGGCAGCTCGACAGTGCCGATTCGGATCCAGATGAGGACATACCCTTGCAAGACCTGCTGCAACGTCAATCTTCCGCCGGGCCTTCGTCTCTTTCAACAGGCTCACATAGCGGCTCCCTTGCGAAATGGCCGTCATCACCATTCCAACCCAAGATTCTGGGCCTCAAGCAGCCCAGAGCTTTTTCGGGTGCTCACGGCATGTCAATTAAGTACTTTGTGCCTGTGGCGAGCGCGGCGTTAGGGGCTCAGATTTCGGTGCGCAGCCGTGCAATCATGTTCGATGCAGGTATTGCTGTGAGCGAGCATGGCCGTATCGCTGCCTGTTCCGAAGAGCGAACGGCGCCTTTAGACGAGGTGGGCAGTGGACTTCCTAGCAAAGTGATGCGGTTCCAAGCACGCACTCTGGAGGCGAAGGGCAAGGGAGAGAAGGCCGCATCACCCATCGACCGTGTCGAAGACGTGTCGCGACTCACGTCCAAGGTATGCGGCATTGCATCTTCCACGAGGAAGCTGCTTGGCGTTGGTAGCTACGACGAGTATCCATGCCAGGTCAGTTTGATTACTGTCGATGACGCGGGTCGAGCGCATCGCACTTATCACCTTGATGAGCGACCGCACGCGCACGGTGCTGCGAGTATCTCCCACTTCCCGCGCACCGATCCTGACGATGCTTCGTCCATCGACTTTGCTACCGGAGGCATGGACGGCATTGTAAACCACTGGCATTGGAAAGCGCGATCCACCAAAGCCACTACCTTCCGACTGCATACGCTGCATGACGTCAAACCCGTCGTCGCCTTGGAGCACCTCTCGTCGCGCTCCAACATACTCGCCTCCGCTTCCATCGGTACCGTCGTCGGCTTCGACCTAGCTGCGCTCACCCTCGGATTCTCGTGGAATACCAGCGACCACATCGTCCACCTCCAGCGCACACCTGATCCAAAGCTTATGCTAGCATTGCTGGCTCGTCGCGATTACGATCAGTTTCGCATGTTTGACATCACCGGTCGCAACGGACCCATCTCCAGACCGGTGATTTCTTTCGGATGGCTGAACGATGCAGAGGGGAATATGCCACTGGGTAGAGGGACGTTTCATCCGAGCCGGCGTGCGATCTTTGCACATGGGGCGGAGGACGGTCATGTGAGAGTGTGGGATATGCGGAATGCACGCGACCCGCTCATTCAGCAGAGGTTGGGCGACGAGCCCATTGTTCAGACGATCTGGGCTAGTCCCGAGGCTGGTGATGATGGTGATATTTTGTATGTGGCTACGACAAAGGGTGTGAGGAGCATCTCTTTGCTCGCTCCATAGCGCTTCAATTTTTAAGGCAGTTTCGTAGCAGTTGCAACTATTCCCCTTAGTGTGCCTTCGAGTGTCTCATTTGAGCCCCTCAATACGATGCGTCAAATGTTTCTTCAAAGCTGTTCGAGCCGCAGAGGGACATGGTGTGGTAGGACTTTGTTCAATGCTACCGTGTGAACGAGGGGGTGGTCAGGAAGATGACGGCTAGTGCGATGGCTCATTCGAGTTACTTTCTCGATATCGTGTGACTTTGATCGAATGCTGCCCATCTTCTTATCTTTGTCCCTCACAGACGTTTCGCAATTGCTTCCACAGAGAGACTTAGTTTCGAAGCCTCCACACAGTAAGATGTAAGATGTCCGGACGAGTTTGAACTAGGTGTGACGTTTCGATGTTGTGTGACGGTTAGTGCTGCGCCTCGAGAGCGGCCTTCTTCTCGGCCTCGGTAAAGATGGGAGGTGGGAGGTTGCGCTCCCACTTTGTGCCGCCTTCGAACATGGCAGCTGCAATTGCAAGATAGCGTCGGGTTTGCGGTGGGGAGGGTAAGAGTGGAAAAGAAAGCAAAGGAGTCGTCAGCGTTATGAGGTCGCAATGCCGGGTTGCAAGATCTGAGGTGCGAAAACGGAGCAAGTACTGTGTGCGACAGAGTGGTATGCATGCAAAGGTCACAATGGAAACTACCCGCCACCGGTATGTCTATGGCTGGACTGCTACTCTGATCTGGCGGTGCTAAGCAGATAACCGCAATGACACTCATCTGCTGACTGCTATGACAATATCGGCCCATTTGTTGCATGTCATCCGCACCAGATCCTCCCATCTGAAACGTGCAAAGAAACAAGCTGGAAACTTACGTCGGTAAGGGTCGGGGTGCTGGTTACGCTTGAGCTCGCGCTCAGCCTTCTCAAACAGGTTAGCCAGTTCTCGTGGGTTGCGGACGTTGCGGTGACGCTCGAACTCGACACGAATCTCGATGGCCCTGTCTCTCCAGATGTCCCTGCGGATGCACCAGTCGAGAGAGTTCTTGAGGTAGCGTCGGTACAGTGACTGGACGTACGACTTGTGTGCCTGCGTGAACGCCGAAGCCGTCGCAGCCGACGACGTTGATGCTGCGTTTCTGAGGATTGGTGCTGCGAACATGTTGTATAGAGAGGGGGAGTGGTGGTGAGGAAGAGGAGGAGCAGAAGACGAGCAGGTGGAGAATCTCGAAAACGTCGAACACGAGCTGCGATGCGGAAAGGACACTTCTCTCCCGCACGACCAATTTGGATTCCGAGCAGATTAGTCACGTGCTTGAATCGCTGATTTCCAGTGTAGACGCAACCCGATCCGGTCCGGCTATCAATTGACACTCTGCCAGTCACATTTGAACACCAGCAGGCGGCATTGGCATCAAAGGCAAAAGGCATAGATCCCTGAACGCTCGACTCAAAAGAGCTCAGCCGGAACAGATCATCGCACATTGTGCTCGTACAGACACCAAGCGAGAAACAGAGATTGCGAAAGCGAAACAAAACACTCAAAAGCGGCGATCCGTCCTCAAGGAGGACTCCATTTCACTGCAGAATCTTTGCTTGAATGCGAATTTCCGCACCGTGCCCTTGCCACATTCAAACGTCTTGCCTTAATCCTAGACCGTGAACGCATGGCATCGTAATTGAGGGGAAGCATCACATGCATGTGGATTCCATAACGCTCGCTCGCTCGGTTCTTGGCTTCCATGCTCCCTGCTTTCGTCCATGGAATTAACAAGGCGGATGTAGGTCGTTCGGGCCTGCGTCGCCCTTCTCCTATTCGCCGAACTAACCGCCATTGTTTTACTTGGAATTTTTCTTCCACTGTGATTGTCCTCGCCGGTCATATATGCTGACCACATGGGGCCGCGACATGTACAGAAACAGAGACGGACCGTTTTGACCGTATTCCGCCGCGGGGGCTCACAATCAGCACTGTCAATATCGGCCATGTAGTCAATGCCGTATGAGCAAGAAGCTTTCTCGTTCCAAGGATTACATCAAGTGCAATCATGCAGTAGAAATTTCTATTATGCAGAGTTTATCCCCGCTCTCAGGAATCCTCCGAAGGCCTATATACAACGAGATGGCGTCAAGCCTCCTCCTGTTCTCGTAAAGTTGGAGACAACCCTTCCTGCTCCTGTGCTTGCTGGTCATGGTCTTGTTCCTGAGCGAGACGAGACTCAAGGTGGTCCAGCACACGTTCGAGTCGATTGTCCAGTCGGAACCCTTTCCAAACGAACTTGTCGTCGAACCAGCTTGCGTCATGGGGTTCAAACTTGTCCACCACCTTGCGCCACATGGCCAGACTCCACCCCGCATGGTCGTGGCTTACCCTTCGAATAGCCGTGAGGATCCAGAAGAGTTGGTTTGTCGAAGGTGCACGTCGAAGCGCGTCCATTCTCCGCTTTTCCGACAAAGTGAGCCAGCCAAGAGGCGTCGAGATGCTGCGGTTTGCAAACTCCCTGCTTCTGTCGATCGATTTACCTGTTAGGCTTGACGAGGGCAGGACTTGACCGAGATCCGGCTCGAAGTTGAGGAACGCGTCAAAGATCTCCTTGAACGTCTCGATTCTCCACAGCTGCAGCTGCTGATCGTGAGGTCCCTTCTCCTCGTTCTGTAGCGAACCTCGCTCCGAGTTCTCTTCTAGGTCTGCTGGCGAGGGGCTCGGTACAGCCTCCCACGTGCTGCTTTCAGGATGCTCCGCATTGAACTCGATCACCATGCTTGGCTGGCCGTGCCGCGAGAAACCACGGAAGAAGCTGTCAAAGATCGACAGTGTTGGCTGCATCATCTTCTCCTCGGCCCGCTCTCCACTTCTTTCTAAAACGTCGATCCCGCCTTGGCCTCGCTCCGCTCCTTTCACCGCAAGTCGAGTTGGTGTTGAGACGAGGTCCTTGAAGACACTCAGTGCATCGGCGAACCGTCCTCCTCGAGTGAGACTTTTGATGATCAGAGCGTGCGTGATCTCGTCCGGCACCACATCGAGGGGCAGATTCGGGATGCCGAGCACTACCTCAATCTTATCGTTCTTGGAAGCGTTTGCTAGCCTGGGGTAGAAGCTTGTCGTTGATGAGGGCTCGCTTCGATTCGGCCAGGCGGGGGACGCCGATTCATCCTTTGAGCTGTGCTGATTCTTGTCTGAGTCATATGGGCTTTGAGAATGGACATCGAGACCGCCGTACACATTGTCCGAATGATATGCGGCCAGCTCGGCGTGTACCAGATTTTGTCGTAGCTGGCGATACACCTCCAATGCACTATCTATCGCCGTGTTTTCACCACCATCATTGCTGTGAAGTTGTTTGGACGCAGCCGGCCCGTGTATCAGCCAGTGCCCGAGGGCGTTGTTGATACCATCAATGTTGAACAGCCCTCTGTCGAGCAGTGTTCGGAAAATGCGATGTACGGTATCCCATTTATCGAGCAGGGAATACATGGTGATCATGATATTGAAGGTGATCTGGTCTGGTTCGATCCGACTGCTGCGATACATGCGCTCGAGCACCGAATGGAAGAGACGATCCGCACGTTCCAGCACGTCAAGGTGGAGCGGTGCCGCGTCCGGATCTAACTCGAAGCGATGCAGCTTGGATGCGAGTGAAGCATCGAGCTGAGCCGAACGCGATGCAAGGTGCTGTTCCTCAAATTTGGCCATTGCGTCCTCCTCGTCGTAATTATGCTCTTCATTCGATGAGCGGCGGGAAGGATTGCTTCGATGTACCGTACGTGTGATGATGTCCAATATTGTGTTGTATGTGGCGAGATCAGGAAAGTCCGCCTGAAGGTGCTTGCCAGCGAACTTCTTTCCGAGAGCAGATCGAACGACAGGTGACAAGATCGCTGTCCGCAAATAGTCGAGCGAATCTGCAGAGTTGAGCGCTGGGATTTGCTTCGTATGTTTAGAGCTCCGCGGCGAAGATTGTGGTTGTCGAGAATGTTCGTTGGCTTCATACGTGAGCAGCTGATCCAAGACCTGGTCAATCTCGTCTAGACCAACGCTGCGGAGACTGGTGCCTATATGGCCAACAGTAGCGTTAAGCAGCTTCGGAGAGACGACGCCGTCCCACGCCTCCAACTCCCTTGTCAGAGAGCGGCTTCGAGCGATGTCTTCTGCTTCCGAAGCGTGCTGCAAGCGTGCTAAGAGACAGCGCTGCTGGCTACGAACATCCGACATGAGTCTGAGAATCCGGTTCATCCCGCGCCTGGTCTTGGTCGCATCGTTGCTTATGATGTCGAGTACTCTGCGGCATTCTTCCGGAGTCACGATGCCATCTAGAGCTGCGCTTCCTGTGAAGAGTGGGGAGCCATCATTCCCTTCATAGGGTTGTCGCAGCTCGAGATATGCCGACCACGCTTCCTCAGCCGAACCAGACTGGAGTGCGACATGCAATTGGCTCAGCTTCTTCGCCTGGCGTTGCGGCAATGTTGGCCTTCCATTAAATCGGGGGCTTGCAACTGGAGGAGTCAGGGAAGGCATGATAGGATTTTCAGGGCCTAAACGGAGCAGAGCAGGCTGCTGCCTTAATCGGTTCGACGATGGGGAGGAGGCCGTCGTCCCGGTGCTTTTCGACTTTCGTGCAGCGAGGCGACTGGGACCGGCTTCATTGTACACAGAGGACGATGGCGTTGATGTGTGGCCCAATGGCTCTGCTGAAATACGCTTGCGCTGCGGCCATGCTGCCTTTGAACAGCTGGAGGAATGCAAACAGCGGCAAGGCCAAGCTCGGGCCGGGCCGAGAAGCCTAGTGCCGAGCGCCATAACGACCGTCAAGCTCATGTCGGAATTATGCCATCATGGTGAGCAAGCTAATGTTGATTTGCTATCCGAGTTGTAGATTGAGGTAGGTGAAGCGGGATGATGCGTGACAGAGCGTAGGTGAAGATGATGGAAGGAAGGACAAGAAGAAAAGGCAAAAGACACTTTCCACCTCCCCGTGGTGAGGACCGAAATCTCGGTGATTTCTTGCACCTATTTTCCGAGTTCCGATAGAAGCCAGTGGAACGCTGAACTTCGCAACAAAAGGCCCTTTCAATACATACACATTGCGATACTCTCGAGTCTACACACACGATCGGCACTATTGGCAGCGAGACTTGATGAAGCAAGTTTGCCAGAGTTCAAGATTGCTTGCATACGCCTCACTTGTTGAGGTGCGCGGTGTTGCCAAAGAGCGTTTTGTACATGAATGCTTCACTCAATAGCATCTCGGCATCCTTGTCTGACCAGCTTTGTGTGGGTAGTGATTGGAGAAACATGATGATGCCTTGGAAGTCCATCGTCCGAAGCTTCTCGGACCACTTGTGAAGGAAAACTGAACAGACATACAGATGAAAGTCGGAGAATGCGTCTGGACCTTCCGCCTGGTTCACGATCAGAGACAAGAGAATTGAACAACATCGACGTCAGCTGGAGCAATTACATGAATCGGGTTGTATGTGCCTTCACGCTACTTACCAAATATGTGTCCCACATGCGGATGATATTGCGGACGCTCATCTCGCGCATCAAGAGGCAGTTCATCCAGCGAAAGGCGAATTGCATGTACTCGACGCCCTGTTCCTGCAGATGAGCATGCAGTGGCGCTGTTCAGTATGAAATTCCCAGCAGAAGCAGAGAATCGGTGTGTCAGTTCTCTGTAAGAAAGGCAGACGGGCTGCAGTTATGGGTGCATATAAGGGATCGCACTTGCATGATCTATCACTTACCATCGATACGGGCGACCAGCTCGCCTAGGCGGCGCACTTGACGTTGAATACCAGGCTGAGCAAAGATGTAGTTGTCCTGAATTCCATCGAGCAGCTTCGAAAGGCACCAGAATGTGTCGGCCTCGATTGCTTCAAGCACGTTGGCTGGCAACAAGGCCACATCGAACATTTCGGGGTCCGAATCAATGTAAGCACTCAAGAACACCTCGAAGAAGGGCGTCGCAAGGTCGTTGATGCCCTGCACATAGCCGCTCGCTGGATGTCGGATGGCCCAGACATAGAGGATTCTCTCGAGAGATCGTTGCGTGGCTTGGCGCTGCCAGAGTCGAATTCCTGGATTGGTGCGTGGCACATCGATGTGAATCTGATGCCAGATGGCTTGGTCTAGCGCAGCGATGCCTTTCGCGAACGCCAGCTCCACGCCAGCTGCATACTCGGCACGCTTGCGCGATAAGGTCGACGCACGCACAGACGCCACAGCAGGCAGGTAGCCCAAGAGCAGCTGCCACACGATGGGCCGCAGTTCATCTGGGACACCAGCCCATGCGAGGGTACGAAGTTGAGCGATGTCGACGCTCTGCTTGGAAAGGCAATTGAGAAGCTGCTGTCTGCGTCTCGAGGTGCGTACGCTGCGTTTGCGAGTGACACCGCTTTTGCTACCGTTTCCATTGCTGGTGCCTTCAACATTTGTGTCTGCAGCTGAGTCGATGTCGGCATTGAAGCTGTCAGCGGTGGGTGATGCAAGGTAGGAGGCAGAGGAGGAGGCGGACATGCCTCTGTTTGCGGCTGTTGCATCGACAAAGCTTGGACCGGTGATAATGAGACCGTCTCCCGCCGCTGCAATCGGATCAAACGTGAAGTCTTGGGCGGTCGGTGTTGGAGCTATACCGAGTCCGCTCGTGGTTGTCAGAGGCTGAGAGGAGCCGGACGCGTCGTCTGGACTTGGTCGGTGGGATGAAGCGGACCACTGTGCAACAAGACGAGTCAGAGCATGGGCGGGATCTCGGACCAACTGATCCATGTCATTGCGTAACGATTGACGAAGGGTTTCGGCTTCGGTGGAGCCAGAGCTGGGTTTGCGGGCCACACCTGGCGGACGTTTACGGCGGACCGTCTTGCCTGTGTCGAGGTCTACATCCTCTGTTTCGCTGCCGCTGGCGTTGGCAGCGGTTGGCCGCTCATCATCAATGAGCTGGAAACCGCTACCACTGCCACAAACGCTGCCACTTGCGCTTCCAGCGCTCGGATTTGTGCCGCGATCGAGGTCGAGGCCAGCTGCAACTGCGTCGGCGAGATCGGTTGGAGGACTGCCTGCGATGGGTGTATGGTCGAGCGAATCCTGGGCAGCGCTGCCGCCGCGCTGACGATCCACTACGGTCCAGCTGGTCTGTCGGTTGCGCGAGTCACGATGCGCGATCGGCGTGGCTGCAGAAGACGAAGCTGACGCGGCGGGATTGCTGAGAAATGAGGAGGTGGTGGTCTGGCTGCGTTGATGCTGTGGTCTTGCGCCCGGTGGCTGCTGCTGTTGTAAATGGTGGGTAGAGGAGTAGGATGAGGAGCGAGAGGAGGACTTGAGAGTGCGAGGTACATTGGTGCGTGGCGCAATCTGGGAGACAAAGTCTTCATCGTCGGACTCGATGCCCCAAGCGTGATCGTCAAAGTCGCCTGCTCTCCTGGTGGCGCGCATCGAGCTAGCTGCTGATGTCGAAGCGAAAGCCATTCGAGCTCGGAACGTCGGTGGTAGGATCAGGCTGCAACAGTGAAGGCAAAGATCGACGTTGCAGGCATTGAATAGGGACGATCCTGGTAATGAGAAAGTTCATGCGGTGGAGACGTTGCGTCGAAGTGACCTCAGGGTGTTGGCCAATATCCAAGCACGGTCCACGCTTCTTTCTGTCTGCAACTCTGGCACAGTCAAGCTCGATGCGTGTCAATCTGAACCAATTCCGCGTCCCGCAACCTCGAAATCGCGTCCGTGCGCCTTCTTCCAAGCGACAGGTACGAGATCTTCCAACCTCATGCTTCTGCCCTCCGCATGAACCGAGGCACGGTCATTGTCATCTACACCGATTTGCGTCCTCTCTGTGAACATTCTGCAGAAGTCTGCTCCCGAAACTGTGCAAAGTCCGCTAGGCTAGAAACAGCACCTTTTACGAAGTTGTTGTTCAATCACAGTACATACGAAGAATAGAGTGTATCTATATATATATATGCTACCACGAGTCATACGTCCAAAGTAGGACATTTGCTCGCTCCTTTAGCTCAGTGGGAGAGCGCGCCACTCGTATACTTGTATACTCGTACTGTAAGCGAAATGGTGAGGTCACTAGTTCAATCCTGGTAGGGAGCAAAAAAGAAAATACTTTTTTGTCCTTTTCGATTGTCCCCTTTCTGGTTATTCTAATTTTTGGACAATTATTGATAGTAGGGGGTTTCAATTAGTTATACGGAAATGCAAATTTGTGAAAACTTCAACTTTTTGCTGGGTGAAAATAAAACAAAATTTCAACTTTGGAATTTATCTTATGCATGGAGTTATATGAAAACCATGGTGATCATCCTGCAATCAGTCAATTTTGATGTTTTGTGCAGAAAAGCGGGTCAGCAGCCGCTTTTCACTTTCTGCGAGTTTTTCTGACTTCGATTTTCATTTTGGCAAGCATCGATCACTTTTTTACACCTTTTTCGAACCGAGTTCAATACCCCTGTGTCATAGATCGATAGCTTGTTCGGTAGCTGGCAGCTTGTTCAACATGCTTGATCGACAGCTTGAACCTTGTTTGACAGCCTGTGCCTCCATGTTCGAAAGCTCTACGTTTCAAGACTGATAGCTTGTATGTATATCAATGGGCACCGCAGTCACTGATGTTGTAGGTAACCATCAAACAAGCAATCAAATT
The DNA here is from genome assembly GCA_928869825.1 of Ustilago lituana. NCBI lineage: Eukaryota > Fungi > Basidiomycota > Ustilaginomycetes > Ustilaginales > Ustilaginaceae > Ustilago > Ustilago lituana. The sequence continues at coordinate 29,487 of CAKMYA010000017.1, read as the reverse complement.
GTGCGAAACATGCTTCCATTGTGTCAGAAAGTGCAAACAACAAGTACATGAGAGAACTGAACTAGAAGTTGAGGTGCTGGATGGTGGTGGTGTCATGATCGTGACCAAGTGATTGGCCATGTGGCATGGTGCGATGTCGTGCTGATGGTGGTGTTGAGGAAGCATGGAAATGGTGTTGCCACCATTGACAGCCCATGTACAGTACAGGGTGCTCAGTTCGCTTACTCACACACCTCGGCTATCACACTCGCAATACAGACTTTTCGATCACTGATGACTCATTGTTGATTACCATGCATGCTACCGAACAACAGTTTCGAAGTACATGGTCAGCCATCGATCAGGAACGCAGGGTCATTGGTTTCGGTCCGAAAAAGGTGTAAATTCGAAGCTGGAAAAGTTCGATTTTTTGTCACAAATTCGCATTTCCGCATAACTTTTGAAAGTGTAGGAAGGGGAAAGATGTCGACTGAAACAGATACGGAATGCAATACGAAAGGACTTGAGCGAGGTCGGTTCTCATGCTGTAACGAGGGCAGCTCGGGCACAGCGACACCTTGCTTCCTTGGAAAGGCTGATGAGACAGGCGTTCAAGTCCGTGCCCACGAAGAAGATCCGATCGAGGACGGGAAGCTCGAATGAATGCGAGGAGAAGTGTGAAACGAGGCGGTGCAGGGACAAGCTTCTTTTTGGCGTCTCTATGCATGGAAGCTCGACAGGCTTTCCAATTGCCAAAGTAGAGCAAACCATTGGAAACCTTGAACCCGCTACCTTTAAAGCTTTGACCCTTTCCTAAGTTCATTGCAATGGCTCGGCTCCAGCACCTTGACCACCCACCGCCATCACGATCGACTGTCGTCCATTTCCGGTGCTCCTAGCTGCCCATGCTCTGGCACCTCATTGGGCTCTCAAGAGAGGTAGCCGCGCTTTTAGCATGCCATGATGCACATGACGGATCAGAACAAGGTAGCGCCCGCACCGTCGGTTGGGCTGATCAGCTCAGTCAACTTTGCTGCAACAAGCTCAACTACGGAAGCGTCACGACAGCATCCTCCGCATTCTCCTCGCTCAGCCACCATGGAGTCGGCTCTTGGCTCGATGACACTGGAAAATGCTCCATCATATCTCAAACCGCACTACTTGCCGAGTGCATTGGAAGGCAATAGAAAGGTGACCACCTCCGACACCAAACACGATCCTTTGGATGCATCGCATTTCAATCAACAGGATCAGGTGCATCATCTCTCCTCTAGACCGCAGCATCAGCAAGACAGCGATTGTGCTTCGCTTCTCCCACGGCCGGCTGGACATGTCTCTCATGATGGTGCCGTTGCAGGTCAGACTCCAAATGGCCCAGGACAAGGCGGCTCATCCGACCCCCACGAAATGGTCCTGTTGAGCTCTCACGAATCTTCCCACGCTCCAAGTTACAGCGATCTCTTCTTTGATTTGCTATTCGCCGCCTGTCTCAACACCTACAGCAATGCCGTCTCGCTTGAAAAATTCAGCAATGTCGCCGCCTTCCTCGGTTACTTTACCGCTCTCTGGTGGGTCTGGTGGAGTCAAGCGTACTTCGACGTCCGCTATCGTCGCCCTAGCCACAATCAGCCCTTCCTGTTCAACTCGTGCCAGCGCATCGTTCGAGCTGCTGTGCTCGGCCTTTGGGTTGCTTTCTCCACCACTCCCTCCGAGTTCGCGCGAGGCAGCTTTACCAATTTTACCATGATTTACGGCTGCTCTCGAATGGCGTTGGCGCTTGATCACGCCGTTGTGCTTTTCTACGACCTTGTATGCTGGCGTAAAGGTAGATATCTAGCACCTGCGGAAGGAAGTAACGTCCTCAGCCATGCGGAAGAGCCCTCGCAACTGCCATCACGGCTTCGCATCGCCAAGAGAGCCGCACGCAAAGACGGCATGTCTGCCATTGTACGAACTCACATCGTCTCGATGGCTTCGCTCATCCTCTCGGGTTTGCTCTGGATCCTGAGCCGCTGTGTGCGCCATAATGGCGTTACAGCTCCCCTGCTCGTCATGTGGATTGCTGCGGTGCTGGTTGAGGCGGGTGCTCAAATCCTTAACGAGCTCAGCGGTGTGCTTTCGCCGCTCGGAAACAGTGTTCTGCCCGAGCGACTCGTCTTGTTCGGCCTTATCATTCTTGGCGAAGGATTCACTGGTATCGCAGAAACGCTCAACAGGATCAGTCCCGGTGCCAAAATTCATAACGTGATGCTTGGCGGCGCTGCAATCGAGAGCGGTGGCTGGGGGGGCGATACCATCTTGCAAGCTGCGAGCTGTGTGCTCATCGTCATCCTCCAATTCGGTGGCTACTTCCACCGCGCTACCAACAAGATCGAGTTGGCTTCCGTATTCATCGTCCTGTGGGCTTACATTCATGTCGTGCTGCACATGTCTTCCGCGCTGCTCGTCGTCGGCCTCAAGAAGATCCTCAGCTTCCAAAACACGCTCAACGCCCTCACGCGATTCTTCACCGATTTCTCTATTTACGTTCCGGATACGCCTGAATGGCAGAATCTGACTCCTGATCAAGTGAGCCAGCTGTACAACGAAGGCGATGGCACCAGCCCTCTGTCGACCAATGGAACCCTTGCTGGCATCTCTTCCATCATCTCGGTCATCCAGAGCAACGATGGTGCCAACGCTCCCACCCTCGCCGAAGCGCAACGTCTGGTGGCTTCTGTCGTCGGCCTCGCGGGAGGGTCGGATCAAGCTCAAAGGCTCGTAGCACAAGTCAATGAATCCGATGCCAGCAATGCGCTTTCGTCGCAATTCGCACCTAGCCTGGTGCTCCCATTCAAGTCATACTTTGAGTTTGCCGACAATGTGGTCAACCCAGATTCAATCGACCAGTACATTGACAAGTCGCTCTTTCAGTTCAAGTACATCTACGTTGCCAGTGCCGCCTATTTGACGGTCGACATTGTGATCAAGACGATGCAGAACTCTGGCGATCGCAAGCTTCATTCGTTCCGCTGGGCCATGGCTCTGCGGTTCGCCTTTGCAGTGGTGCTGATTCTGTTGCAGGTCGTCTTCACCGTATACCAAGGTGCACCATCCACCGCTGCACTCGATGGCGCGCTCGCCATCTGTGCAGCGGTACTGTTGGCCGAACTCATCTCACAGCAGATTGTGGATGCATTGCGAACACGTCTCGACCGTCCTCGCGCTCCAAAGCAGGGTTCAGAACTGCGTGTGCCGCGATGCGGCAGGAGCATTCACAAGCAGTCGCGCAGCAGTAGATCTCCGTCTCTGCCTGACAAGGAAGGCGATGAGATCATCGAGATGGACTCGCAATCGCATCACGTGCGTCCAGACACTCAAAATTGTCCCAGCTATTGATGCTGCACTCTCTACCGGTCCAACTGGTTTGGCCAAACCCCTATTGTGTAATGGGAATATGGTGCTGTTCGTCAGGGTGCGCGTGTTGGTGGGTGATTGATTACGTTTTGGTGTGCTCCAGTGAGCCAAGAGTGCCTACAAATCCTGCAAAAGTGTCGGCTTTGCGCACACTAGGCAAGCTGTTCTACTTGGAAAGCGAAATGCAGATGCGGATGGCGGCGATTAGGCGGCAGCAGCGGCGGGCTCGACAGCCTCGGCCTCAGCCTTGTCGTTCTGGACAGCAACCTGGAGGGTGACCTCTCGGCCATCGATCTGCTTGCCCTGTGCCGAGGAGATGGCGCGCTGCTGCTCCGAGGCATCTTCAAAGTCGACAAAGCCGAAACCCTTGGAGCGGTTGCCGTTGCGTCGCTTGACAACGTGAGCCGACTTGACCTTGTAGTCGGCAAAAGCGGCCTTGAGCGAGTCGTCGGTGGTGGCAAAGGCGAGGTTGGCAACAAATACGAGCGTCTTGGAGGGCTCGCCCTGCGGGGAACCCTTGGGCGCACGCTTGGCACGAGGCGCGCGTGTCTTGGCCTCGCCCGCCTCGGTCTTAGCTTCCGTGGTGGAGGACTCGCCGTTGGCAGCAGCGGCGGCGGCGGCAGCAGCAGCAGCCTTCTTTTTCTGCCTTCGCCTAGCCGACTTGGATGGCTTGGTGCCGTTTGCCTGCTGTGCTCCGCCGTCGCCGTTGGTGGTGGCGGTCTTTGCTGCATCCTCCTCAGCAGCGCCCTCCTCGCCTTCATCAGTACGAGCGCGGCGTGGCGCACGCGTAGATTCCTTTGCCTTGGCCTTGTTGCGGCTTCTGCGTGACTTTGGCTTGTCGGCATCGGCAACGGTCTGGGGCTTGGCGGACTCTACGCTGATCTCGCGACCACCGACATCACGCTTGTTGAGGAGCTGGATGGCGGTCTGTGCTTCCGCCTCGGTGGAGAAGGTGACGAAACCGTAGCCGAGAGAACGAGTGCCGCGAGTGATGATCTGTGCGTGTGTGCTGTAAACGAATGCAATTGAAGATGGGGAGCAACACCGAATTGACCAGAGGCAAACAGATTAATACGGTGTTAGCACGAGAGTCCACGACAAAGAGTAACGAAAGGGCGAGGGTGATGCGAGTGCAACGGAGCGCTGAGAACAAAGGGAGATGGGGTCGTACTTACACCTTTCCGGCCTCGGAGAAGAGCGACTTGAGCTCATCCTCGGTGGTGGCAAAGGCAAGGTTTCCGGCAAAAACCTTCTTGTCGTCTTCTTCAGCCTTGTTAATGGGCTGGACGTTGTTGGCGACAGGGTCGACAGCGCTTTGGTTGGGATCAGCCATGTTGATTGGTGTGTATTGATGTAAGCGAAGCTACGAAGGTTGTGCGAGGGTGTTGATGCCGATAGACCGAGTGCTTGAAACAGTTGTGTCGCCAAGAGTAGGAACAGGATAACGTGATGGTGAGGAAAGGGTGGAGATGGAGGGAAAGAGAGACGGGCAACTGGATTGGAAGGGTGGCACGCGGGCTGTGTTGGGTTGGGTTGCGCTCTCGCTCCCAGGGTTCAAAAATGCGTGGCGTCAACTCGGATGCGCAACGAGCGCGAGAGAGAGGGAGAGAGCGCACTGACTCTTTGAATCGAGCGTTAAGAGCTGAGCTTTACTCAACACGCCACACCAGTGGACAACCCTAGCTGCCTGCTGCCTGCTGCCTGCTGCCTGCTGCCTGCTGCTGCCTAATTCGACTTGAGCGCGCGACCTTGGCTTAGCTCATCCAACTTGGCTTCATCAACGGCGCAACAGTCCCTTTGAAACGTTTGGGCCATTTTGAGAAGAAAGCAGCAGCAGCTCTCTCGCTTCCACGACGCTTTAAAGCAGAACAGGGCAGGTGATTCAACTGTGTTTTCCTGCTTCTGACCGTCGCTTGAAAGTCTGCAGTTTCGGATGCGTCTCAAAGGGCATCACAGCGGTCGCCAACTTGGAGTCTACAGACCTCGAGTTTCAGCAATGCAGTCGCATGGAATCTTCTCTCGATTTCAAACCGATCTTTATTCACGCCAGCTCAAATTGTGTTGAACGGTAGCTTAACAGTTTAGCTTGAAAATTACCGTCATGCGGACAGTAACACGCGTTGCAGCTCAACAGGCGCGTGTGTGGAGGGAGGCGCAGGAGCCGTAACTTAACAAAAGAGAGCGGTAGGCCGGAGGTGTTGGTGGGGTGTTGTGTTTGGTCACTCACACTGTGGCACATTCCGCTTTCGAAAGTTTGTCCTCGACCCATGGCTCGACCTTCTCGTATCTCTTGATAGTCACACTTCATCTCATGCCTGCGTCTGTTTGGCCTCCGCTTCGTATCGGTTCTACCTATCTCTTTATCCAACACCTCCAGCATGGTCGATGCGCGTTGAGCGAGACGCAGATAGACAAATACACACACGCTCACACACACACACACACGCTCACACACACACACACGCTCACACACACACACACACATACACATGCGCGCCATTTCCAACTAGCGTTGACGCAATCGTATTACATAGAGCGGTCGACCTGCAACAGCACGTACAAATAGCTTGTTGCACTACACACGGTGTGCACTCAAGCAATATGCCTCCTCGCAACCTGCCAAGGTCGCCGTTTGCGGGCATCGGAGCTGGCCATAGCATTGTTGCGAGCCTCACTCGCAACCCAGCATCGCCTGCCCGCCCTTTGACTCAGTCCGGCACATCCGTCAGCAGCAATCCGCGACGCCAAGATGACTTTCCCTCCACCGAACCGCTACCGCACCCCTTGGCCCGCTTCTCGGATACCGACTTTACCAGCTCGGGCGTGAGTGACAGCCTTTCTCGCGCCTTTTACGTCGATGTGGTGTTTGAGCAAGCAGCATCCTCCGGCTCTTCTTCCACATGTTTGTCCAAATCCGCCAGCACCTCTGCTTTCTCTGCCTGGCTTGGCGATATTGTGCAAGATTATCACTCCGACTCGTCTGCAGACTTCGGCTCTTTCGACGACACTCAGGCCGTCCCCCGTTCCTCGAGCGGCTCCAGCATCACTGCCGTTTCCTCTTCCTCCGCTGCCGCGCCTTCGCCCGCTGCATGCGGCACGAATGCATCCAAACTCGATCCTTCGCGCATGTTCGCCCGTGTCCAAGAGCTCATCGATACAGAGCGCAGCTACGTCAAACGAATCGATGTGCTTCACCAAAAGTACGCCATCCCGCTTCGCTTACTTGCAAAAGATCGTGACACTGCCATTATACCCCTCTACGAATCGCAGAGGCTCTTCGGAAACATTGGTGAGATCGCTGGCGCAAATCGTGCATTCCTCAACGACCTTGAACGTTTAGCCTCTCAAGGTCAAGATGCGCTTCGTGCTGGTCTGGGAGATGTCCTCTATAACCACATGTCATGCTTCTCCTGCTACAGCGAGTACTTTGCCAACTTTGAAAAGGCAAAACACATCGAACAGACGCTGGCCAAGCATCGTGCCTTCTGCGAGTTTGCCGACCGAACAAAGTACTCGGTCACCGGCATCGGCAACACTGGCTTGCGCGATCTCCTCATGGAGCCCATCCAGCGTATTCCGCGATACAAGCTTCTCATCGATGCCATCTTGTCACATGTAGAGCCTCGCGATCCGCTGCGTATCCGCCTCGAGCAGGCCATCACACTGGTCAGTCGCATTGCCAGCTGTGAAGCAGACGAGAAGACAAGGAGAGCCGCCATCCTCTGGAGCTTCAGCCGCAACGTCGACTCGTTTCCCGCAGAGCTCATCAGCGCGCATCGCAGATTCATCGACTGCATCGACGTCGACGACTTCCCACTTGACCCATCCGCAGCTTCCTCTGGCATCTCCGCTTCTTTCTCCGGCCTCAAACCGATCCATTGCACCCTCTTTCTCTTTGACGACCGAATCGCCATTGTCAAACGCGCCCATGCTTCTACCAACGCACGCAAACTTATTGGGCTCGACGACATTGGCCGACTCACGTCTCAGATGAAGACGTTCACCGAAAAAAGCTCTCATGCACCTCTCCTTGCGCCCAGTAAACGCTCCGAACTTGCTTTCCGTGGCTCCATTGGCCTCATGGACATTGAAGCCCAGGATCTAGGAGGAACCGATTTGCAGTTGGCTTTCCTTCGTCAACCCGGCCACGTCACCGGTGACAAGTGGACCAGCCGGCTCGTGCGCCAGTACGTCGCGGTGGACACCTCCGCATCGACAACTTCCACTCATGCTTCCCGTAATTTGATGGGGTCCACGTCTATTGACGCTGACGTGTCTGCCAAGCTTGAAAAGATGCGCTTTCTCGAAAGCGTGTGGAGGGCTAAGGCGCTCCTCAAAGCAAGTCGAAGCCGCTGCGAGACCAGGTGCAAGATCGTCCCTGCATCGCGACGCAGAGTCGACTCCAGCGAAGCTTCGTTTGGCATCCCTCAGGCGAGCTCTAATCTCCAAGATGCCCGCAAGGTCATCTACTTCCATGTGCATTCCAAACACGGCTATGCGAGCGAGCCGTACCGAACGCCAGTAGCGATAACCGTGGACGCAGAAGAGAACAATCGTCGAACACCCATCGGCAGCTCCGAAGTAGCACATCCGCATGCCATCCTGGATGTGAGCGGAGTAGACGAGATGGAAGAGGTGTTTGTGGCTCAAGTGCGCACCAAGGGGCCGCATGATGGTGAAGTGCTTGGCGAACCTCACCAGTTGTCGTCGGCAGATCTTGGCGATCACATCGTGCAGCTTTCCGACGAAGTAGATAAGCGCTTTGGCAGTGCAATCCGCACCTACGCTCTCAGCCAACCCGGTACACCCACCGGGTCAGCCTTCAGGCAGCGCGCCAAAGCAGCTGCAGGACTTGAGCATTTTGGTCGCTCACTCCTCTTTGGTGCAAGCGGAGCGACTAACAGCATCTCGAGCGCAGGCATCTCCAATCTAGATGTCTTCGGCTCTCCTGCGCGCCGCAGTAATAGCAATGCCTCTAAGAGCACTTTTAGCAGCAACGCAGCCTCCATCAGCAGCCGAGGCATGACCATGTCCACCGCAGGTACCAGCATCAGCAGTCGCAGCGGAGCTTTCGATGCCTTGTCGCGCGGAACCGCCGACTCGCCTCGATCCCTTAGGCGATTTGGCAGACGAAGATCCTCTTCCGTCGGGCCCCCGTCGATCGCAGCTAGCCGCTGTGACGCAGACAGCGCGGATGAGGACGGAAATCGACTCCTTCGCCGTACTCGGGCAATTACGCCCGATCCAGTCTCGCTTCTATCTACGTCGCCCGGCGCTTTGACCTCGGCTTCACCTCGCAAGGTTGGCACAAGTACATTGGTGGGACGTGGTCATGCGCGTGCGAGGACTGAAAGTGCAGCACCTTCTACACCTAATTGGTCGCCCTCTAAAGCGCAACCACCGTATCAGCAACGTCAGCGGGCTGAGTCTGTCGAACTCTGTCGGACGCCGAGCTCCGCCGGTCGGAGACCCACGGGTCCCAGAGAACAGACAAGCCCGAGTCCCGCCCCCAGCGCCTATGCACGTGTCGAGCCGGCTTCACCCTCCTGGCTTTCTAGCGGGCCCACCACTCCCCTCAATATCCGTCGCAAGCCTGTACCGAGGGCGGGGCGCGAGGACGATATCGAAAAGGATAACGACGTGGCCACACCCGTACGAGCACGCCCGGCTTCGAGTATTGGAGTCTACAGTACTGTCGATGTGGAGCGAACAGGCAACAGCAAAGCTGGCGTGGGTCAAAGGCGCGCGTCTGGCATCAAGCGACCACTGTCTTCCAGCGACGCTGACATTTCAGAGCCGGCATGCGAAGGGTCGCTCAGCAAGCGACCATCTTTTGGGCGAGATGTTGGCATGAGTGAGAACCGTCCCGGAATGACGCTCCCTCGCTCCGTTCCTTTAGTACGACTTTCGACAGAAGAGCTTGCAGAAAGGCCGTCGATCTCTGAAAGCGAGACATCAACGGAACGCGGGCATGGAAATGATCGCGAGAAGGCGGCAGTACAAGCGACGGCGGCTGCAAAGGCGCCCATCACGCCTGCCCGTACGTCGTCCACTGCATCCAGGTCGCTGGAAGCCCGTCGCAGAAACGAGGCCATGGAGCACGGACTTCGTCTCGTCAAAGAGGAACTGGGATTGCTCCGCTGCGATGTTGAAATTCTGCAGAGCAGCATGACTGCGATCGAGAACGATGCACGGACTCCACGAAAGCGTCGCGGCGACGACTCGGTTCTCAAGGAGATGGATCTCAACGCTACAGCTTCGATCGGTGCCGAGGTGGACAACATCCACTCTCGCCTCAAGAAGCTCGAGTTCCTCTTCTCTGATGTGGACACCAAGTGGATCTCGTCGATTCGCATGTACAACCGCATCATGCACGACCTCAGCAACGCCACCTCCGCTCTAGCAGCCGCACAGCCGGCCAGGTCGTCGTCCAGCGCCTCGCAGAGTGAAGCCGAAGCAACGTTGATCAGGGAGAAAGAGAGACTCGAAATTCAAGTTTCAGTTCTGAAGCGTAAATGCGAGCTGTTGACAACACTTGAAGCGGACGGTCGGCTGGAGAACACCGAGATCCACAAAGCGTTCAACGAAGAGTTGGATCTGCTGTATGATCACACACAGACGCCAGAGAGCGAGGAGCTGGCCTTCCTCCGAAATGAACTCAAGCGGACCAAAGCCGATCAGCATCGACTCATGGTCGAAAACAAGCGGCTCAAACGCGACCTTTCTATTGAGCAATCTCAGACAGGCGTATATGGGGATGTTTTAGCCAAACATGGCCTCCTATGATTTCAATGCCAGTGCAATTTTTTGGCGATGAATGTGTGGATGTGTGGATTGTAATTCCGGATGATTGTGTGAAGTGACAGCTTATTCGTTCCCGGCCCGGCGAGCGGAACGATCCCGGCGTTGGTCTCTGCCATCTCGGCGAGAAGATCCTCCGCCAAAGGAGTTGTAAGATGACGAGGATTGCTGCTGCCTCTTGTCCGACCTCGGGCCCTCTGGAACGGAAGGGACTGGCGGGCCGGCGGGTGCATACTTTTGGTTGCGATCAATCTTGATGCGTTTCGCCGAATCGTCCATTTCCCAGCCTGCTGTGTTGTCGTTCTCTGTACCTGCTGTGCGACTCGCAGGGGAAGCGGCACCTGACGACGTGGCAGAAGAACCTCCGAGGCGGTCTACCAAGGTGCGCTTCCTTTGCTGTTCGGCGCCGCCGCGAATGCTGATCTCGTCAGCACCACCACCACCACCGCCGCCGCCGCCGCCGCCGCCGCCGCCGCCGCCGCCGCCGCCGCCGAGGCCAGGGGTGGAACGGGCGGAAGTGGGTGTGGCTGCTGCAGAGTCTCGATCGTGGAGGCGCTGCTGTTGTTCGCGATCGCGACGTGGGGCAATTGGTGTGTTGGAGCCGCTTCCACGGCCATTATCGCCAACATCGCGTACAGGTGTAGCATTTCGACTTGCTTGTGCGCTTCCGCCATTGCGCTTACGGTCATCACGGTCGCGTTCGCGTTCTCGAGAATTGCCTCCTCTGTCACGTTCTCTAGTGCGGTCCCGATCTCGCAGCTCCTTCTCCCGCTCTCGTTCGCGCTCCCTTTCTCGTTCGCGGTCACGGTCTCGAGCGGATCGGTCTCGATCGCGTCGGTCACGGTCACGTTCGCGTTCACGTTCGCGCTCGGCGTTGCGAACCTTGTCTCTGTCGCTTTGACGATCGTTGCGGTCCCGACCACGGTCGCGGTCGCGGTCGCGGACGTCTTTGTCCTTGCTGTTGGCAGGCAGGGAAGCTGACGATGTCCGCTCGCCTCTGTCACGTTCCGCACGGTTGCGTGCAGCCTGTGCACTTGAAGTGCTAGCAGGTCCCACAGGAGGGTTCATCACGTCCGAAGCAGATAAACGAGCTGCTACACCTTTACTGTCGACTGCATCACGCGGGCTTGGTGCTGGTGCACGTCGGTCTCCCCCATTGCTACCACGGTTGCGGTCGTTGGCTGGTGCAGAGTCCCGCGGTGGTCGGGATGGTAGACCATTGTCACGCGACACGTCGCCCCGAGGTCCAGTTGGGGGCGCAGCTTGATTACGATCACTGGCAGAGCGTCTGGAAGAGTCTCCGGGATTGGCGCTGCCTCGATCGTCGGCACGTCGACTTTCGGTGGCGGACGTGTTGCTTGCTGGACCAAGTCGGCGGTCTTTGGATTCCGTCGCTTGAGACTTTTGCGACGCCAATCCGGGTCGACTCGGAAGGTTGGCGCTGGGTGGCACTTTTGTAGCAGTTGCTCCTCGTGGATTGGGTCCCGCTGGGACATCCGAACCTCGAGGTCCAGCAGGTGCTGGCGTGAAGCTCTTCTCGGTTGCTTTGTCGATTCTTCCGCTGTTGATCGAGGCCGAAACAGCAGAAGCCATGTCTTTCTTGGGCTGTGCCGCCGCCTTCACATCTGTAGTGTCCTTAACATTTGCTGATTCTTGCTGCTTGTCCTTCTCCTTCCGCACTTCACCGTCCTTCTTCGCAGCGCTGCCTTCTGCTTCCGCAGCCTCGCCTCCCGGAGCAGGTGCTTTCGTGGCAGTCGTACTTGGTGGATTGGCCACTTTGCGAGCCTGGTGCAAAGGAATCCAGGACTTTTTGCGAGCCTTCAGCGTTGCCAACAAGCCTTGTGCAAGGATCTTGAGATCTCCACGCTGTTCGTTGGCAGCAAGCGATTCGACAATGGCGCTGATCTCGGTACCGTGAGCTTCGATCAACGGGTAGAAAGGTGAGATCCGCGTCATCACGATGATCGTATTGCGAATACGCATGTACTCATTGGAGGAGAGGCAGCTCTTGAACGCACGCTGGAGACAGTCCTGCCACTTGCAGAAGATGAGTCGGAATTGGTCCCAGGTCAAGAGATCGCCCTTCGGAATCTCCTCGCCGCCGTGGCGGTCTTGCCAGCGCATCTGGAAACCAGGCAGCTTCTGGCCGATCGCCTCTTTGGCATATGTTTCGGCCGTGCGATGCCACGGACTTAAGTCCGACAAAATTGTGTGAAGGAACCTGGAGTAGTTGCGGGCTTCGTTCTCGGTGGACGAAAAGATGACGGCGGCAATGTGGTCGACAAAGATCTTGTCATATGCCGTGAGACTGGAGAAGTTGCGCGTTCCCAGGTTGTGCGCTGTGCGGATGAACTTGCCTGCAAGGATGGCGTCAGTCGGCGAAAGCAGTGCACGTGGGAACAAGCAGTACTGGATCAGTTGCGTCACAATGGCACCTCGATCTGCACTGTTCACAAACCAGTGGTCCTTCTCTGCCAAAAGCCGCTTGCGCGTGACCTCATGCGACTTCATCTGGTCCTTCATTTCAGCGTTGAGCTGGTTGACGTTGTCCTGAAGTCGCTTGCGTTGTTCTTCGATGGTCGTCTCTCGGATGAGAGCATTCAGTCGCTTCACTTCTTGCTGATATCGTTCGATTGGCACGCTGAGGTCGGCCAAGCTCAGCTGCCAGAAAGTGACGTAAAAGTGGACGCCAAGGTGGGAGTGCGCAGTGTCTGGCAACATGTCCTTCGCAGCCACAATGGCGTCTAACAAGCCGCGATGCCATGGCTCAGAGGCCGTCGACGATGGCTTTTGTTCCTCTGGTCCGGTAACTCCGTTCGCCATCGTGGCAGCTTCATTCTTGCTAGCGTGAGCGTCAGCCGCCGGATCCTCCGCCTTTACCTTTGATTTCTCCGCATCCTCCATGTCAACGTCGCCGTCTCCGTTCGCCTCTGCAGGCTTCGCTGCGTCCCCTGTCTCTTCCTCCTTGATTTGTTGCGTGTCGTCAGAAGCTGACTTTTCGTCCTCAGCCGCTTTGGTCTTTGCACGGCTCGCCGTGAGTTCGGCGCGTAGCCTTTCTGCCGCTTCGGCCGCCTCAACCTGCTTCATGCTGTGGACGAGCTTGGGCCTGGCGATGTAGAAAGCCATGGCGGGCTCGATGCCAAAGCGTACGCACAGATGCTGTAGTGACGGTACAAGCGAAGCATAGTCGGCCGTTTCAAGGTGGTTGAAGAGGAACTCGATGTACTGCAGGAGGACTTCCTGACACGAGTCGTAGAGGTTTCCAAGATATTTGAGGTGCGCCTCGCTCTCGGGGACGAGATGAATGCAAGCCTGCCGCTGCTGAGCGACGAGAATGAGCAGTGGCACCGAAAGCTTGCTTTCAAGAAGAGCGTGGAGCAGACGCTGTCCAGAGCGGCGGTAGGCTAGACGCTCCTTGCTGCCGGTGAGTGCATTGGCTGCCATCATCGCTTCCATGTGCAAGTGGCGGCCGCCCGTGAGTGCGGCGATCTGCGCGTCGGCGAGATTAGCCAATGGTTCGATGCCGGACATCTTTGTGATGAGCTCGGACATGATGACCAGGTCCTTCGAATTATTGGCTTTGAGTTGGTTGACCAGATACTGAAGAATGGGTGTGCAGTCCATCATAGCGTAGCGGCGGAAAAGAGTGCCGCAGAAGGCAGCAAGACTCTTGAGCCACAAGCTGATGTTGGTCCCATCTTGCTTTGTTCGCTCCTTCTCGGGATTACTGAGAGCGTCGACGAGGTTAAACGAGAAGATGTCGTATTCAAACTGTGAAAGATACTTGGCTGATTCGACCAGAGGTTGGATCAGATTGTCATATGCCTGTACCTGATTCAGAGCGACCGTGAAAAAGATGGTAGGGTTCGAATGCGAAGCCTTGGCGAGGTTGCGGCCGGACTGCTTGATGTTGTCCTTGCTAATTCTCTTGAGGATACCTTTGGCTTCCTTTTCGGTCTCGGCCTGAGCTGCACGGAGCTCTGGTAGCTGATATAGGTCAGTCTTCCATTGACCGTAGAGCGAGAATCGCTTCTCGTACGGCATGATGCGCACCAGCATCCAGATCTCATCGACGATGCCGGAATTGGAAGGCGAAAGCGAGAGAGCTGGCAGAAGGTGGAATCGCAGGACGTCGTACCAGACCTGACTTTCTTGGTTTTCTTGAGGCTCGTCAAAATCATCGAACATGTCTGTGGCTGCTGAAGATGAGGCCGCAGCGGTGTTGGCGAGACGGAAACCAACCTTTGTTAGTCGGCACACCTTCTGTAGCAGCGCCGCATCCCTCCACAGGCAGACACCGAGAACTTTGAGGAGAGGCAGAAACACTCGAACGACATCATCCAGACTGCGGCAGGTTGGAAGAGAGTCGGTCCAGTGGGGGTAGAAGAAGACATGTTGGCAGCTGAGAGAAGGGGCGGGCTCGGGCACTTTGCGAGTCAGCATTAGGTTCTTCACGACAGGAGATATCGCGGCCTGCAACTTTGGATCCCAGCGCGGCTGGGGTGCAGTGATGGTAGGGCTGTCACATGGCGGGTTCATGCGAGAAAAAGAAATCTCGTCGTACGCTGGCTGCACAATGACGTTGAGGAGGCGGATGTAAGGGTCGGCGATCTCGTTGAAGGCGGAGCAGAGCCATGGGTATCGTGTGAGAACGAAGAGCGCGTGGCGAAGGTCGCCTAGCGCAAGCATGGCCCGCAGAAGGCCTACAGTCTGGTATGGTGGCTCTTTTGGAGTAACCTGTTTGGCAGTATTGGCCGTGTCTTTGCGGATAGAATAGGGGTCCGCATCGTCTGTGAGAGGCGCAGCCATTGACAGTGCGTTGGCTCGAGCGCTTGAGACTTTGGCAGCCATGGCTTGACGATGTTTTGTTTGGAGCTTGTTCATACCTTCGTCTGTGGGGGAGAGATGCGGGTAAAGATCAACAAAGCGCACAAGGCCGACCTTGATGAGGAGCGCGGCGAGAAGATACAGCTCCTCGGGCGTAGTCTCCTTGGTGTCAGGATGGCAATAGTGGGCGAACTTGAAGCCGAGCAACTGGGCACAGATACGGTCACCGGAGTCAAGTGACAAGTCGAGATCGACACCGCCATAAAGGTTGGCGGCAGTGGCATTTGATGTGGATGCTCGTGTCGGTGGCGCTTCGGCGTTTGCCCAAGGGGACTCTGCTAGCAAGGCAAGGAAAAATGGGTAGTGACGCACGACTTCGGTGGCGAAAAGATCGAGGATGACATCGAGGACACGATTAGCGTCCAGGTCAAAGTAGCCGATGAGAGCTTGAACGTTGTTCATGACGCGTGCAGCTCGACGGTTACGGACCGTTGGAGACTCTTGTTCGATGACTGTAACAGAGTCACGGCCGAGGATGGATCCGACTGCCAGTGGACTGGAAGCTAGATCGTTGTCTTGTGTCCGATCTCGACATCGCACAGGAATGGTCGAAGGGCCTAGATTAGTGACTACTTCCGTAATGAGCGCGGTATAACCTTCGTTCTCCTCGCGGAGCAGGTTGAACTTTTGCTGTTTAAAGAGGCGTGCAGTACGAAGCTGAATGGAGCGCTTGTTGAAGTAGACTTCATTTGGGATGAGACCAATAAGAGCGAGAAGGCTCTGTTCCAGTCGTTCTGCGACTTGATCCTCCGCTAGGATCGATGCGGAAATGAGATCGTTGACGACGGCTGCTAATCGCTGACGTGCCAGCACCCAGGGTATTGAGTTTTCCGAGTTCAATCCGACAGAGGTAGAATCGGCGGATTGCTTGTCGGATGCTACAAGGTCGTTACGAGACTCGATTTCGAGGTCGATACTCCATATTGAGTCGAGGAGGGCATCGGGCAAGAGTGAACGAGCCTCAGGGTCTTGTACGTGCTCGCTAGCTTGGCGAACGAGCTGTGACGCAAACCCCTCGGGTGAGCGGGATGACAAGCAGTGAACACGCAATATTGCAAGGAGGAGTGCAACAAGGAGGGAATCATCTCTGTGATGCTGTGAATGCGCAAGAGCCTCATTGAGGGAGGTTTGGCTGAGGGAGAGATAGCGAATAGGATCGAACAACGATTGTGTCGATGCGTGCGTGGTCGACTTGTCAGTTTGTTTTCATGTTGACGAGAAGGGGATCGTAACGTTTGGAAGCAGCGAGTCCGGCGTCCATACTAGCGTGGAGAAGACTTACAGTTGCGAGGCGCCCTGGCCGCTCCAATCTGTGATAGATTCTGCAACGTATGCGTCTTGACTGTTGTCAAGCGAAAGCGTCATAGTGGATGATTCGCCGCCGATGAGAGGGTCAACGAAGAGTTCGCTGCTGTAGCAGTGTTGACAGTATGTCTGCTACTGTTTCATGACAGTCCGTTGCTGTTCTTTGCAACCACGGTGTCCTACTTTGTGCCGAGGTATGGTGAGAAGACGAGCGTTGAGCTGATCTCCAAGTAGGATCGTCTGTTTCGGTCGGTAAAAGAGACGTAAGGAGCTGATCGAGTCTTGTTCCGAGCCCTTGTTCGGGGTACTGCCGGCGATATGGTAGTACGAGAAGTCGAGCTTGATAAAGCTGACTGCGATGTGGCAATGCAGAGAAAAGAGCGACACTTCAAAGCTTTGCGATGTTGTTGGCGATGTGGTTGCCGCAACAAAGCGTCCGAGCTTTTTTGTCCTTCTTCCGAAATCGCGACGTGATTTTTGAAAAGCCACGAATTGTAGACTTTGTGAAAACCTAACAGGTTTGCATGCTTTCGAAAATTCAAGCTCCTGTCATGCAGGGTTCTGCTGCCAAACTGAGCGGCTAGGCCGGTTATGCGCGACTCAGACACACACTGGAATCGTGCCTCGATTTTCCGGAATAGGACCGTGACTATGGCCGCTTGCTTTCCACTCTCTAAAAAAGGAGCTCAGCGCAAGTGCTGCTGCTCGCTGCTGCTGCTGCTGCTGCTGCGCATTGATACAGGTCAAGGGTCCAATCTTGCCCTTTCTGTCGCCGCCTCATTCTGATCAGGCAGCGGCAAAGGGGCATTCTCTCCAATCTTGTCCCTTCCATCTCCAGCTTTGCATCTGCCCCTCTCTCGCAACTGCTGAACAGAAAGGACAATGACTTCAAGCAACGATACCGACCTGTTTGACACCCTGTCTCTGGTCGAGACAGATACCTCGTCCGATTTCGAGCTGGTCGATATCGAAAACGACGACCAAGCTTTTGCCCCATCCTCCATCAGCTCGGATGCGGAAAGTCCGACGTCCGAGGCTGCAAGTGCCCCTCCTAGCCCTGATCTCGAGGCTTCGCGATTTCACTTTCCCGATCCTGTGTCCGTCTTCGACGATCAAGGTGTCAACCTCGACTCCAGCTCGCTCTACACCCTTCTGGCACCTTCGCAGCAGCTTTCTGAACAGCCTGCCATTTCCCAGCATGATCCCGAAACCTCTGCTTTCGACTCGAAGGACGACTCATTTGACAACGCTCCTCCAGTGCATGACCTCGACGCCGTCGAAAAAGGGGTAGAATCATTTCAAACTGAAGAAAAGCAAACCGCATCTAGACACCCCGACAAGCGAACGGCAGTGATTACTCCCAAAGCCGCCTGGCTGGTCGCTTTTTTCGCTGCCGTCCTTCTTGGCCTCAAGTCCAGCTCGATGCTTGGCTTCTACCAGCAAGGTTCAACTTCGCTTAACATGTCCACCATCGACACCGTCTCGTACACCAAGTTTGCCTCCCCTCCTCCAAGCCCAACCGCAGGATCTGCTTCAGGATCTTGCGATGCTCCGGCAAGCGGTCTATCTCTGCGAACCGCCTCATCAGTAGCCTTGGCGTCTAGCTCATCGTCCTTAAGCTTGTCTGTCTTAGTCCCACAATTTTGTGGCAGGCTTCGCTCCGAACGAGTCAAGGCTAAGGCAAAAGACACAGACGCCACTCTTCAAAGATCTTGCTCAGTAGCGCTCCAAGATACCGCGGCCACATCAAATGGTCTAACTGTAGTCAAGCATCGTTCCGCCATTCCCAGTTCCACAGACCCTCATACTAGGCCCTCAACTACTCCCGTCCGCCGTGCAAAGAGCGCGCGATACGCCGCTTACGTAGGTCAAACAATCTTCCAGCTGCATCCCGACTTGCCAGTCCTCCCCCCTACTGCCGATACTGCCTACCTCGACAACGCTACAACAACCACTTGGGCCTTCTGGCTGGCAGAGCTTCACAATTACCACATTCTCGTTCTGAGACCAGCACTTCTAGCGGCTAGAGCACAGGCCATCGAAGCTGCTCGTCTTGCTCGTCGTTATCATCAGGAACAAGTCCTGCCTGCTTTTGCTTCCCTGCGCGAGCACGCTGTCCAGACCGCCCAACGCACTGCAATTCTCGGTGCTCAGTATAACCAAGAGCAGGTGCGCCCCGCTTTTGCCTTTGTCCTCGAGCAGGCGACCCAGACTGCGGAGCGCACAGTCGAATACCACGACAAGGTCGTTGCACCGGCCTTGTCCCATTTCAGGCAGCAGGCCATCGAAGCTGCCAAGACTACCTCGGACGGCCTCAACAAGGCTGCTAAAAGGTTCTCATCTGAGGCCTCCGAAACCGTTCAGCAAGTCAAGAAAGCCACCCACCTCAACCTTGAAGCGCTTGGGGTCGACGAGTACCTCGGCTTCATGATGCACACTTTCAAGACGATGAAGCAAAATGTTCGCGGCCCATCCAGTGCCTGCAAATCGACGTAGTATCAATAGCGGCACTTCCTCTAAGTTAAAGCTTGCCCTCGTGCCATCCCAACCGTGACCCTTACTCCTCCAGACTCGAATGTACTTGACTTGACCTCGGCGCCCCTCTGATCTCTTGACACCGTCCACCTCGAAACGCATCCCTTTGAACCTTGTAGCTTGCTTCCACCATCTGAAATGTCAGCTCAATCCTTTCAACAGATGCACATGCGACTGAAGCATTCGTAATGGTTCGGTAACGTAATTACTGTAGTACGCGTGAAACTGTAGTACCCGTGAAATAAATTCAGTTAGAATTCTGCATGTCTGATGGAGGTGCCTTGCATGATCACCTCGATAACCCGTCGTCGCCATCACCAGTCCCCACCAAACCCTGCATTCCCCACCACAGGTGGTATCACTATTTCCATTCACTGCAATCTTAACTACATTTCTATTCCATTTCTGTGTGTTTGTGTGACAAATGCCGCAGAACACCTCTTCGAAGCGCTCTCCTGCATCACGGGCACAGTCTGCAGCAGCCCATGATGAGAAGGAGGCCCAAATCCAGCATGCTTTGGCTGAATGGAACGCCGGACACCATAAGAACTTGTCCACCGCTGCTGCAGCTCATCAATTGCCATGGCAAACGCTTGTGGACCGCTCAAAAGGCCGGACTCCGAAGAAAGATGCTCAGACTGACCAACAAGCTCTTTCGCCAGCAGCCGAGACTGCCCTGGTGGAGCACATCTGTCACTGTGCCACTGGTGGCTTTCCTCTAAACGCCGCTGATGTCCGTATGTTTGCTCAGGGCCTTGCACGTGGCAATTCTGCTGGCCCAGGCACACACAAACTCGGACACAATTGGCTCTCTGCATTCATACTCAGGCACCCATCGATCAAGTCATGCTGGTCACGGTGCCTGGAGAATGCACATGTATGCTCCACAGACAGAGAGGGTATACAGAACTGGTTTCACAGGCTTCTAGAAGCCATTCAGGAATACAAAATATCGTCCAACCACATCTTCAACATGGACGAGACTGGATTCCTGTTTGGTCAGGGCGGTTCTCAGCATGTGCTTGTGCCTGCAGGTGATCATGCAAGCTGGTTCAAGGCACAGCTGGGTAACCGAGAGTCTGTGACAGTGATTGAATGCATTGGTAGCGGTGGTCAGGTACTACCACTGCTCAATATCACCAAAGGCCGCATTCATACCGTCGGTGAGCAGTGGCAAATGGAAAATATTCCGGCCACATGGCAGTTCTCAAAGGGACCAAGTGGGTGGACCGATAATGAACTTGCTGTACTGTGGATAGAAAAGATCTTTGATGTGATCACAAGGCCATCATCACCATCAGAATGGCATCTGCTCATCATCAATGGCCACAGATCACACACAAGCTCAGAGTTCTTGGATGCTCTCTGGCAGCGGCACATTGTACCACTGTGTTTGCCTGCACACTGTACACATGTCATGCAGCCATTGGATGTATCTATTTTCGGACCATTGACTGCAGCATACCGGTGTTTGGTGACAGATCTGGCTCCACATGTGCCTGCAGCAGGTATTGACAAGGCACAGTTTGGAACCTTGTACACCCAGGCATGTGCCAAGGTGCTAACCCCTGCAGTGGCAAAGAAGGCCTTTCAGGACTCTGGAATGACCACCAGTCCAAGTCCTGACAAGGTTCTGGACCGACTTGCAGGGTTGGCTTCTGCAGGTTGCTGATCTGGGGCTCCACAGCCAGCGGCACTGGAATCCGAAGCCATTCTGCAGCCAAGCACACGAATCAACAACATGCTCAATGACTTCAGGAATGCTGAGACACCGAGAGAGGCACGTGGCCTGAAACGAGAGCTTAACGAAGCATTCCAGGCCCCACAGGCTGAGAATGCAGCATTGCAGGTGGAAAATGTGGTATTGCGAACTCAGGAACAAGCAAACGCTGTGAAAAGGAGGAAAGCACAGCCAAGGACACTCATAGGAGATCATATGGTGTTGACAAAGGAACGCATGATCACCAGGGAGCATGCTGAGCGAGAACTTGTGGAGAAGCAGCCGGTGATTGCACAGCACCAGGAGCGGCTCAGGAGGAGGCAGGAGCAACTTGCTGCAGCAGATGATGACGATGAGCTTGATGATGATGACGAGCAGGTTTTGGCATCGTTGGCCACCCCTGCTCCACTACCACAGACATTCCTCGACCTTCTCGATGATGGCAAGGCTCTCAGCACTGTTGATGATGACGACGATGCATTTCCGACCATCTTTTATGATGAGGTTCCACAGGCTAGCACTTCATGCAACACACTCTAGTTCTCACATTCAGTTTTGTAGCGTAGCTTCTCATGATCATTGCAATGTGAGTTTCGTGACTGGTTATATTGACAAACATGCTTGGTCACAATCATGGCAAAGTACTGACATCAAACTTTCGATTATTCATAGATTTCACGGGTACTACAGTTTCACGGGTACTACAGTAATTACGTTAGCAGTCAAGATATGACGAGAAATCCCACAGGCAGCGTACAGCTGTCACCCTTTTCACATTCCTTGGAACCGGAGTGCGTACAGAACCCCAACCTTGACAAATCTTAGAAGAGAATAGAAGGCCTATGCCGTTCCAGTCGTGCTTGCAGCTTCTGTTTTGCTGTTGTTCTCAATCATGGAGACCTGCGGCACCCCTTTCGACTTTGCGTCGTCGTCGGTTGGGTCCGTGTCGTCATCGCTTTGAGGCTGGCCGGAGGCCTTGGAAGTCTTGAGATGATCCGGGTGGTGTTGGAAGAGATGACGCTTCTTGTCGCCCTCATGCAGCTTGGCAGCTTCCTCTTTACGCTGTTGGATTTGTGTGCGTGTTTCAGCCTCTCGCTCGAGTGACGTGTGGGGAATAACAGTGGGGCCCGCTTTGGAGCCCTTGCGCTGCAGCTTGGGACTGCCATCGCTGCTAGACTTGAGGCTGGATGGGCTTGTCTCGCTTGCTTTGGTTGCTGCTCTAGGAGGTGTAGATGGCGCAGCTGATGCGGCGTCGCCTGTGCTAGGGTCAATCGAAGTGCTGTCGATGCTGTCTTTGACATTGCCCTCGTCGTCCGGTGAGCTGTCCTCGCCTGTGGCTTTGGCGTTCTTTTCATCCTTCGGTTGTGCTTTATCGTCCTCGCTTGCATTCGAGACCTTCTCGATCGAGGCTTGGTCGAGACGCATGTGGCGCGCACGCACCGACTCGACGACATCACCCTTGCCGCGCGGCAGTGCTGGAAGCTTCAATCTCTTTCGAGCCACCATGACGGGAGCTGAGGACTTTTGCACTAGATAGTGCGAAGTAGAACCGAGAAGAATGCCCCTCAAGGAGCCGAGGCCTCGAGATCCGACGATGACCATGGTGGGCTCGTAAAAGTCGATGAGGTCGAGGAGCATGTGGCGAGCGTTCTTGGCGTGGATGGCTTGACAAGAGATCTTGACTTCGAGCCTGGTCCGCTCCAGGAGATGGATGGCCTGTTTTGCAAGCACGGATGCCATGGCCTGGCGTATGCGCTGATGCTCCATTCGAGCCGACACCTCTTCATGCTTGGGATCGAGAGCGTCGAGCTTGGTGTCGGTTTCCATGACCGAGACGACAAGCATCTCGTCCCCATCCCTCAAGACGGTACCAATGGTCCATTCAACTGCGTAGGATGACTCTTCGGAACCATCACTGGCCACGACATAGCGCTTGGGACGCTTGCTGGCCTTGTAGGCGGCATCAGCGTTACCATGACTGATTGAAATGGTGCATCGATTGCGCTCGAAGCGTGGTCTCGAAGTGGTTAGAGAAAGCATCTTGGAGCCGCGACGTTGGAGAAAGGTTGAGACTTGATCTTCGCTGAGGACGACGTTGGGCGCAGTGATGTGTTCGTCGTCTCTCTCAAGATCCTCATCCTCGTACGTCTCGAAGTGGTGATGACCATCTTCGGACTTGGGGCCTGTGTTCCAGTGCTCGTGCGCGGTGAGACACTCTGCATTGTAGAGAGTATTGTCGAGCACGATGGTGTCCATTTCGTCTACGTCATCTGCATCATCTTGGTCGTCGTCGGCGTCAATTGCCGATGGCTGCTTAGTTTCGATGTCAGAGACGTCGGAGCCGTCATCTGATTCTATATCAGCTTCCGCGCCGTGCGGGTCATCGTGGAGATTAGTGGACGAGGCGAGGCTGGTAGCCGAGGCGGATTTGGGAAGCTGCGCTTCTTGAGCGCCGGGCGAAGCAGGATGCAACCGCCGGTGTGAGTGGGGTATGGAAGGATCGAGGTCGTCGTCGTCGTAGGGGTTGAAGAAGGCGCTGTTCCGCGGTGTGATGCCGGAAGCGGAGCTGATCACCGATTCATTGTCGCTATCGCGCTCTCTTTCGCTCCGTGTCCCGCTCTCGGAGCCAGTGTCGTCGTCCGGGTCAATCTTGAGTCGATTTGCTGAAGAGGAACGCTTCTTCGAGCCAAAACGGAAGGGCGACAAGCTGCGACCTGACCTGCCAAAGGCGCTGAGACGCTTGGACTTCTTCTGCGAGCGCTCATCATCGTCTTTGGAGGAGATATTTGACCTACCATTTCGACTGCGACGCGATTCGCTTTCAGCGCCATCGCCAATCTTGAGTTGACCGATGCCGAAAGCATTGCGGGATGTCTGATGGGGTGCGCCGACAGCCATCATTGAGGCAAAAGCTGAGGAAAACGTTTGGTTAGCCCTCTCCTTGTCCTTCTCGCCCGACGAGAGCGAGAGAGATGGAGTGCGCACCATCCCAGTTCAGGAGCAAGGAGGATAAGGGGCAGTGAAGATGGCAGCGGGTCGCTGTTGCCGTGCTGTGCGGAAACGTGGAGTTGGCCCGAGTGGCTCAGCACTCATCAATCGGTCAAGGTAGCTTCTGGAGGACGCCAGCGAGAGAGCGTAGGACCTGCAGTTTGGTAAAAGAAGATTTGAAAAGTGGGGGAGGATGAGATTCAACGGAGAGACGATGGGATGGCGATGTACTTGTCAGCGAGCAAGAGGAGGTTAATTTCTTGGCATGGATGTCGTGAATCACCGATTCTATACTTGGCAGGCGGAAGGGCGAGCGCGATGACAAAACCGGCTCGGCACGACAAGAGCGTGGCTGTGTCCGTGCATGGATGGTTCCTCCACGCGCCAATAAGTGTTCGAGATAACGACTTAACAATGTGTAACTCTGGATTTTGGAACCTGCTCAGACCTCAGGTGGAGCAATCGCTCGACTTTTGTCTCCATCAGGTCAGTATCTACTCTTACCGACACTAATATCACAGCCTGCTACTACGGACAAGATGGCGTTCACAGGCCCGACATTCATATCGACACCGTCATCACGGCCATCACAAAGCCGAAACGCAGATGCAAGCTCAAGCACATCCGCGCCACAACCACGAGACGACAAACGGCGCGCCGCCAACTTGCTGCGCGACTACTATGGTCTATCATCAGACTCCGCCTCTACACCTCAGTCGCCCTCAATAGGCGATGCCAGTGTCGATACAGCGAGCTTAGGGCCGAAAGTGGACTTGCACTCGCTCCTGCGTTCAAACAGTCTAAGCGTACTCCTCGAAAAGGAGTCTGAGCTCATTGTTCAGATCCGCGAATTGGACGGAGAGCGTCAAAGCTTGGTCTATAACCATCACCACGAGCTTGTCGCTGCCAGCGATACTATCCGCAACATGAAGATCAGGTCGGAATCGCTGGATCCCTCATTAGAGTTGCTAAAGTCATCGTTCGAGACCATGTCGAATCTCGGCTCTCACCTCGAGGTCCTGCGCAACTCTTCTGCAGGTGCTGCCAAGCAACCTCCTTCGTTCGAAGGAGTCGAGCCTCTTCGCGATCTGGAACCCATCGTGACGCTACCAGCAATGCTCTCAGACCTGATCGAATGTCGAGTTGACACAAATGTGATTGCTGGCAAAGCCGACTTAACACAGCCAGATCTTGAAGCCAGGAGAGCCGGATTGGCACAAGCTGAGCATCTCTGGGGCACCATGGAACCCGTACTGGCTGCTTGGACCGATGCCGGTGTTGCTGGAGTACGTGAAATCGCTGCCGAGTGTCGAGGTCTGCTGAAAGAGGGACGCAAAGCCATCGGAACTCCGGCTCCGGCTCGGTCCTAGTTCCATCGCAGCTTCGTCTTCGATCAAAAAGCGCGTCATGCTTTGATTCGCTCATACCCAAGTACAGATACGACTGCATTGCACCAGCTCCCTTACTATCATTGTACTCTACTACCATATTGCGAGGTCAACCAATCATGATTCAAAGCTCGGTATCGCTGCGCAGCGCAAGGTCCATATCGATCTCTTACTCAGAAGCGGGAAATCGAGGTCCTTCTACCAAGCGGTCGATCTGGTGTGCATCATCTCAAACATGACGCAGTGCCGAATCTGCAAAGCTTCAGCGACAGTTGCAGCCAATCTTCATCCCTGGCGTCTTCCTATGCAGAATTGGTACCGATCAAACGCAGATGGCTGTCCGCTGAGAGCAGAGCCGGGGAAGCCGGGGGCGAAGGCTGTCTCAAAATAAGTCCACCGTGCTGCAAGCAGGCCGTTGTTGTTAAAGACACAAAGCGACGGGCAAGCGCAAAGGTGGGATCTAGAATATACAATGTTGCCATGGCGAGGCTGGATGATATACAAAGGCAGCAAGGTGCTGCAGGTTTTGATCGTCTTGGGGTCCGAGCAATAAGTTGGAATGCTTAGTTGACCTGGTTGACACCGAGCTTCTTGGCGAGAGCAGCAAGTCGGTTGTGCTCGATGATGTCCCTGTAAAAATCGAACGGCAAGCCCCAAGGTAAAGGAAGGTGAGTATCAGCTGCATATTGAATCGACAAGTCTAACGTGGAAAAGGCATCGGTGCGAACGTACTCTTCTTCCCATGGGTAGCAGATCCATACGTCTCCAATGTCCTGGGTTGAGTAGTATCGGACGCCTTCACTAAGGCCATCGACGATCTTGTCCTCGCCTTTGGGGAGGTCCTTGGGGAGAATGGGGAGGGTTCCGCGCTTGCCACCTGCCTTCTCCTTGTTGTGGACGACAAAGATAGCGAATCGAGTAGGTGTGAGGTTCTGACGCTCCTCCGGCGAGAGGTTGGCGATGGCGTTCTTGACATCCTTGAGCAGCTCCGAGTAAGCATACTGAAGGGTGGTCCTGGAATCATCGACCTCATCGACAATAAGGACGTTTTTACCGAGCAGCCCACCGGCGTCCTTGCCCTCCTCGATCTTACCGGGGCCCTTGTGGCCAGTGACGGTCTTGGCATCGAGCCACTGCGTTCGTACCACCTCGTTACCAATCTGACCTTCAGAGGTACCCGAAACCTCCTCGTACAGACTCAAGCCGATGGCCTGGATGGGAATGTTGCGCATCTTCGAGGGGTCGAGCGCTGACGGCTTTTTTAGGAAGGTTCGGAGGACACGTGCAGGGTAGAAACCACCACCGCCGATGGCAACCATGAGATCAGGGTCGAACTCGGTCTTGATCCTGCGAGCAGCCTCGCCGATCTGGACGTGGATGTCCTCATAGGTGGGGCGGAAGTGGTCGTCCGGGAGCTGTTCTACTGACATGGTGAATGTGAAGGATGGGACGGGAAAGGTAGGATATGGGCGGGTGTTGAAGAGCAGATAGGTGTGAGAGGAAGAGAGCTATATCGTCGTAGACTGCCTTGAGGTGGGGGGTTCACATGAAGTTGAGAATCCACTGCGTCGAGTGGAGAGCTTTTTTTTTTTCCGATAAAAACGGTGTCCGAATCACCAAAAAATTTTAGGTATGCAACGCAGCATGTGCAAGCGGAACAGCGCGTGCCACAACCACGACGCACAGGCTTCCCGGTGTCCAAACCCTTCGCACAGAGTAGTTCCGCTCGGGCGCCTCAGTCTTTTTCATTCACTAGACGCCGTTGTTTGTGCTCACTGCTGCGATTGCTCCTTCGCATTGATACTCAGGGTCCGCTTTCGGTCGACTACCTCTCTCACTCTCGGCCTTGGCATGCCCAAGACTCAACCTCATACGATGTCGATCTTGTCATCTGATTGAAGATACAGCGGCTCCCTTCACGTCGACAGGATGTCACATTACCGATCTCACCTTCGGTTGCGGCTTCTGTTTATACAGTTCCCGTGCATGTCCTGACTCAGACTCGAGATTCCAACTCATACAAGCAAGCCGGCTTATGCCGTAATGCATCTCAGTCGTTCAGACTTCCAGTTGGTATCTGCTCCAAGATGAATACCGATCACGACACGGACTCCTTATTTGGCTCCGATGCAGATGCGGAATCTGACCACGACCTTGTTTCGCACGATGGCATACCAATAGCATCACGACTCGCACCGGACATCTCAGGCATGTTCTTCTTTCCCACATTGCTCTCTCGCAATGTTCACGATGAGGTGTTGCATCAAGTCGCAGCTTGCAGCTACTTTGCCCTTCAGGATGAACCCCGACCCACTCCTTTAGAGAGCGGACAGCCAGATACCCTGCAATGTGAAGCGTACAACCGATCTCCGTGCAACCAAGCCATGCTCTTTGCACGCTCTTTGCCTCCTGCCTCACGCCCAGAACATAGCACCGGCTCTCAGCAAGCGAGCACGTTAGAACTGGACAATGAGCCTCCAGGCTGTTCCGGTCTTCCTGATTGGGCCATCAAACTCATACAGCATCTCCGACAACTGCTTACTTCGCTGCCCAATCACCAGCTACCAGCTATGATCAAAGACATGCTCTTTCCTGCAGAGCAGCCTCTTTCGCGCCAACTCATCCTCAACTTGTACAGCGGTGCAGAGGGTCTTGCATCGCACGTAGACCTGGTGAATCGCTTTGCTGATGGCATCCTTCTTTGCTCTTTTGGACCACAAGGCACTGGCACTGTCATGGACTTCACGCATGAGACATGTGCTGACCAGCATCTATTCTTGCCTTCTGGCTCGATTTTGCTGCTATCCGGTGAAGCCCGTTTCGACTGGAAGCATGGCATTACTGCACGCCACATTGACCTAGTCCAGTCCGCAAATTCCCAAGACCAGATCGACGTGCTTAAGAGATCTATCCGCCTGAGCATCACTATCCGATCCATGCTTCCCGGCGCTGATATAGTGGGCCAGTGAGCTTCTTGTAAGGGCAAGCTTCTTTCCTTCAAAAGCGTCATCGCATCGTCGTCGTTACTGGTTGCTTTTGCAGTCTCTCACTTTACTGCTGCAAATTAATGTTTGGGCCTGCCATGGTTCGAAAGCACATCTATAGCAGGCATCTCCAAGACAACCTTCTACTTGTGTTTGATAGGTCAGGGTGTAGGTCAAGTTGATCAGGCTTGGCCACAAGGGAAGTGGAATGAAATAAGATTCAGAGGAAAGGATGTACCAAAAAAGGTTATCTGTACCCTTGAGTCCAGAATTTGATGTGTTTTGGCTGGAGAAAGTAGGACAGAGTCCAGGCCAGTCCATGAATTACTTAGCTTAACAACTGTAATTATTAGTGTCAGCAGTTGCATGCCAGACATGTGAAATTGAGGTTAGCTCAAGGTAAATGTTGATTTCATTTGAGGGTTACAAGGTGATGCCCAGGAGGCCCCTCCACAACCAAGAATCTGTACTAATGAAACTTGTAGGAGTATGCTAGTGTAAGCCATGTGCAAAGTCTGATGTTACCATGTAACAAGGTCATGGAGATATGGGACATGAAAGTTGTGGGAGGCAAGTTCAACTTCAACTTCATGAACTTCAAGTTCAAGTTCAACTTCAGCAACTTCAACTTCAGCAACTTCAGCTAGCTTCTTGTGAGGCTCTTGCAACTATTTTGGCAGCTCATCTGAGGGCTGCCTGTGCTGCCTGCAACTTCTGCTTGGGCCTGGGAAGGCTCAGACACTTTGTCATTTTTGTGTCACCATTTTAGGGGGTTCTATGCTACACCCGAGTAGGGTTGAGTCTGTGTGACGCATCTTGCCCCCCTTGAGAGAGAATTTCATTTGAATTTCCCAAGATGGTCTACTACAAATCCAAGATGGTCCATTTCAATTTTGAGACATGTCTGTATTTTCCTGGAAGATGGTCTACTACAAATGGAAGATGGTCTACTACAAATGGAAGATGGTCTACTACAAATGGAAGATGGTCTACTACAAATGGAAGATGGTCTACTACAAATGGAAGACGGTCTACTACAAATCCAAGATGGTCTACTACAAATCCAAGATGGTCCATTTCAATTTTGAGACATGTCTGTATTTTCCTGGAAGACAGTCTACTACAAATGGAAGACGGTCTACTACAAATCCAAGACGGTCCATTTCAATTTTGAGATGTGTCTGTATTTTCCTGGAAGACAGTCTACTACAAATCCAAGACGGTCCATTTCAATTTTGAGACGTGTCTGTATTTTCCTGGAAGATGGTCTACTACAAATGGAAGATGGTTAGGGTTTAGGGTTTAGGGTTTAGGGTTTAGGGTTAGGGTTAGGGTTAGGGTTAGGGTTAGGGTTAGGGTTAGGGTTAGGGTTAGGGTTAGGGTTAGGGTTAGGGTTAGGGTTAGGGTTAGGGTTAGGGTTAGGGTTAGGGTTAGGGTTAGGGTTAGGGTTAGGGTTAGGCAGGTGCTGATGAGTTCTCGTAACAGGACGCAATTAACCTTAGCA